>OX453090.1:60163867-61363867 GCA_949708635.1 Hirtodrosophila cameraria
CACACACACACACACATACACACACATACGTGGCGCATTTGTCATACTCAAATTTAAAATTCAATTTACTTGCGTCATAAATTTAATAGCCTAGCTGGCAAACTCAGCTGAATTGGCCATGTGCAGATTGGTCTAAAAAGGGTTTTGTTATATCATATTTGTATTACAGGTTGAATTTGGGCACAGATGGCTGGCATTAAGACTTAAGAATGTGCACAAGTTCTATACATAAAAAGTGTATTGTTTGCTTTGAAAAGAAATCTGAAATGATTTCATTTTAAATAATTATTTTTCATAAAATATATCATAACAAATTCTATAACTTTACTAATCTACAAATTTTACAAATTTTTTGTATTTGTTAAAAAAGAAAACTTAAACAAGCTTAAGGAAAAGTCAAATGCACATATCTTTTTTGTAAGTTTTCTCTTGACACAAAGTTCTTAATAATTCATGGCCAACAAAATTGTCTCTTATTTAGCAAACTTGAAAGACAGCTACAATGCTAATTGCTAAGCTTGTTAGACATTTGAAAGACTTTTATACCATACAAAGACACACACATACACACAGACATAAATGTGTCCCATGGCTTATATGTTATGTGCTACACAAAAGTGCGCCAATTAGATGCAAAATGCAGTTTTTAAACTCTCACAATTCTCTCACAACTTACAACTAAATGTGCGACCAACCGCAAAGGCCAAAAAGTTGATTTTCTTAACAACTACCAAAAGAGGCCACAGACCGCACAAAATGTTAGAACGTTAGGCAAACAGGCGCAGCATATTGTAAGAGGGGGAGAGAGTAGAGGGGTAAAGTTTAAGCCTGAGAGCTTGGCTACCAACAAATTTTGCAGAGACAAAACCACAGTTTTAAGCCCAAAATTTTTCATACATGAGGTGAGGTGTGTGTTTGTGTGTGTGTGTGTGTGTGTATGTGTGTGTGTGTGTGTTTGTGTGTGTGTGTGTGTGTGTGTGTGTGTGTGTGTGTGTGTGTGTGTGTGTGCTGTCAGTAAGTTGTCTGCTTGTTGTCTCTATTTTGTGGCACATTTGCCCAGGAACCTCATCTGCAAATCCACACACACAAACACACACACACACACACACACACGCTTAAATACACATTTGACATGGCAATGAAAAAGATGAATGCATTTCATATAAAGACAGCAAAGACAGCCTCGAAGTTCATACACATGTCCATAATGTGGGTATCATAAGTTAGTCATATGATTGGTAACATCATTTTGCATTCTATAAACATGTTATAAACAAATTATTAAAAATTTACAAAAATATCTTCATTAGAATTCAAGAAAATGTGAACTTTTTGATGACAAAATAAGCGGTGGAAATTAGAATGCCTGACTAAATCAGCGCTGAGTTCATACCTGGTTTCTCGGAATTGCCTTCAAAATTTTCAAGCCTGAGAAATCTCTGAATATAGAAGCGAGACCGTTTGCGATACCGAAAGATAGCCCTTACTTTAGAAGAGAGAAGGTAATGCCTACGAGCGTAAACGAACTTTTCCGACAATTTCCGATTGAAAATTTAAAAATAAAAGGTAAATATACATATTTAAGACATATGTGTGTAATTGTTGCTTCTGATTTGATATAGTCGGTAGCTCAGTGTGTAACACTGACTGTTGTTTGCACGGTCCAGGAGGCCTAGCGTTCGAATCCCAGTTGCCACAGGATTACTTTTTTAATTATTTTTTATTTAGGTAAGAGAATAGACATAACGAAAGAAGGCCTTCTGTAAGTAGGACATCCCATACAAAAAAGAAAGCAAGCAGTATTGTTCAGGCCTGAGCATTACTTTTCAGGCCTGTAACAATGTGTTGATTCAAGCCTGAACTAAACCACTGGGATATTTCAAAATATGCTCGTCAGTCGAACGTATGAGATATATTAAAGTTTTGCACAGTATTTGGTATAAGATCCAAAAGACTTTCGTTACTATTTAGGACGACTTAAAGCTACCAGAATTTATATAACTATCACATTTTGTATTAAAATAATAAATAAAACTGAGAATTTACCATTTTGTGCAACGACACTTGCACTATCAAGTGTATCTAAATGTCGTTATGCCAATCATATAATTTATTTCAGTTATATTTATATTTTACTTAAATTTTGTGGCTTGTTGAAGTTGCTGGTTTGGGTTTTTTTTGGCAAAGAGGGTAAAAAGTTGTCAGGCAGGTTTCTGATTTGCGCTTGTCACGCAGAAATAAAACTAAGTCCATTTTAATTGAGTTTTTCAGTATGCGCATTATTTAAGCAATTTGTGACAGCCATAGAATGTAATGAAATTAAACTTTTAGATATTTGTCACATGAATTTGATTTCATTTAGTTCATTTTCTATTCGCATTCACACTTGTTATGCTGCCAATTTTACAACATTTGTAATAAATGAAATGTGAATGAAATATGAAATTGTTGTGGTGCAATTTTATGGTTATGCTGCCAATTGAATGATTAGACCATGAAATATTAAGTTTTACACTTATATTCAGTATGCAAAAATGATTATTGATCCGATTGCTTGTCAAAGGGAAATACAAAATATTTATGAAAATGTTTTCCCTAAACCAAAGCGATGTCAAACGATTTTCTCAAGGCGCTACGGCTGTTTGTTATGTTCTTGTTTTTGTTTATATATTTTTTTCGTGGCATACCATTTTGTTTTATCTAATCAGGCAACAGGATGCACAGCAAGCAAGGGCAACAAAATAAGTTTATGTGCAAAAATAAATAACATTTGTATATGAAAATTATGCCCTGGCGACCGGTAAACAACAGGAAATGGCAACTGGGAAACGAAGAAAACTTGTTGTCGACATCAAAAAGAAAAGGATGCGGAAAACTCAAATATAAAGGTGTGGTCTGCTAATAATTTTGTTCCGATTGAGCGGCCTTAAACGGAAGTGTAATAAATTTGATAGATTTTATATATATGTATAGTTTGAAATGAAAAAAAATATATTGTATATTTGCTTTAAATATTTCTCACCATTCAATCAGTCAAGCAGCTCCCAAGAGCCAGAGCCCAAGTGCATTTATCCAAATCAATATGCAATATTTACAGTAACAGATTTCAAAAACCGGCAACACAAAATGCCAGTCATAAGAGCCCACACAAACCACATAACAATTTTTGTCTCCCCATACAAACAACTAAACCATATAGAGCACAAAACTGGGTTAGCTGCCGAGATTTCCCATACTGCAACAATAACAATAACAACAACAACAACAAAGCAGGATAGTAACCGATACATTGGCAGCCCCAAACCCATCAGAAACTGAGGTTTGGGATTGCCAATGCATTTGGAATTGAGCGGCAAAAAAAAAGCAAAAAAAGCAACAAAAAAAAAACAAAAAAAAACAAAAAAAATGAAGAAAAATCATGTTAAAAACTCACGAGCTGAAGCTGCAGCAAAGCATCGAAGCGAATGGCGGGCAATGCAAGCCGACGCTGCCACGCCCCCACCATATCTGTCAAGTGAACTGGAAGTGATATGGCAGAGCATAGCAGCAGCAGCAGCAGCAGCAGCAGCAGCAGAAACAGGACGAGCCTGAGTAGAAAGGACGAGCGTGTTCACGTGCAAAATTGCAGCTATTCCCAAACGGTTTGAAGCGAGTTTTGTTTCTTTTTGTGCTGCTCAAAATCGAATTCACTTTGCGTGAGTCGAGTGCGAATGTGTGTGTGTGTATGTGTGTGTGTGTGCGTTATTCGAGTGCCATTTTGAGTGTGATCGATGGCTGCTGGCAGGACTTGCTGCAGTAGCACTGGGCCAGGATTTTAATCAGCAGCTGAAAGCCGATCGGAGCTGACAACGAGCGATATCCTTGCGGCATTGCATTGCCCGACCCAGGCATTTATCTCACGCACACAGGCACGCACATACGCACACTGATGCAGCTGGTCATGCACTTGCACTTCCGCTTCCGCTTTTCAGCAGCGGCCTAAAGAAATACACATAAGAACCACTGAGCATTGCCCATCTTCAACCTCAGCTGGGGGCATCACTGCGTTAGTCGAAACACTGATTGTCTGCCCACGTTGCAATGCCACTAAATTGTTTGTCTTGTATGCAAGTGTCTGTGTGTGTGTATGTGTGTGTATCTGTGTGTGCGTGCAATGCCATTAACAATACGCCCAATGCCAAACTGGCAAACGCGGCAAAGCCATTGTTATTTCGGCGGTCGATTGTTGTTCTTCCGGCTTGCGTGAGCTTACTGCGGCCCCCCCCACTGTACCCCAGCTCCACACGGCCGCAGATTGTGCAAACAAGCGTGGGAATGACAGAGAAAGCCTGATAGTGAGAGAGTGAGAGAGGGAGATAAAGAAAGGGATAGAGAGGGAGGCATTGTCAGGATGCTCCATGCAAAACTTGTTCCACAAATCGCTTCAATTTTGTTGCGTGTTCGGGTTTTTGGTCATGTTGTTCCTGTTGTTGTTCCTGTTGTTGTTCCTTTTGTCTGGGTTCTGGTTTGAGTTGTTTTTTCAGCTCGGTTTGTTCTCGACTGCAATAATCTTATTAGCAGTTTGTTGTTCGAACCTAATCAATTACCAACGTAATTACAAACTTTGCTAATCTGCTTAGGTTGGGAAACACATACAAAGATAGACAGACAAAGGGAGAGGATCAGATGGGGCACCATTCAACCGAATGCCACAGACATTCATGAACCTTTCCGTCTGCTAATTGCCATAGATACCCATTTAGCAGTTTTGTAGTTGATGAAACAAAAATTTAGCAACTTAAATTGCTCAGCAAAATAATAATAAAAAATGTACGCTTTATATTTACAGAATAATCCCACTTGATGTTGAAGGACACTGGAATTGATAGATTTTTGAAGCACTTTCAAAGGATATTTTGCGTAAAGCGCTCATGAAATGCGGTCCAGATACCGAAAATCGGAGATGTCATTAACCGTCATGCCACTGCATACTTGGCCAAGCTCGCAGGCCATCCCAACCAACTGGCGCAAAGGCTTCTGAGAGCGCGACGAATTAACGGTGTGAGGGCGAGAAGGAAACTCCGAAGGGTTCACATAAATGATTTGCTAAACAGAATTTTACAATAATCTTACTATATATATTATTCACCATATTATCTAGGCTTAAACATGTACATATGTATATTTTTTGATGAAACTTTAAATCACTGTAAAAAAAGGTATTAATAATAGTAACAGCAATCAATAAATTATATAAACACTATAAAACTGGGTTTTTTGAGTTTTGATACAATACCTCCTAAAAGTATGCAGCAATAGCAGCTGTTATTATTACACATCGAATACAAAATATACTGTTCTCCTAACTATAACTCGGTCGTGTCCTAAAGGATTTCAAAAGGATGTATCATTATTTATTCACAGACAGCAGATCTACCGATTTGCATTTAAGGATTTCCAGGATCTTTCTAAAAATGTTTCTTCAAATTATTGCAAGGGGGTTGCTAAGAAAATAGGTCGTAAAATCACAAAATCGCCTGTAACTTGGTCAATTCAAGGACGATTTTGATGTCCTTTGACCAAAAGAAAGTCCTTGCTTTTTCGCGTCAGAAAATGTTACTCGAAGGACGATCGTCCTTTTAAGAACCAAGTTATAAGGACTTTTTAGTGTATAGAAAACTGCTCATATCTCGGCCGTATCCTTGCGGATCCTTACGAGTCCTGTGTCCAACGATGCGTTTTTATAAGGACTATCTTCTGGCCAAAGTACATTGAAATCGTCCTTACAGTTTCAGAGATACAAAGGATTTTGCGCTTTAGGCTTGTTTCCTTTCGCCCGCAGAGTGAAAATTTCCAAGTCAATGGTCCTTAGATGACCCCATTGTCCTTGAATGCCAATCGATAGTGTTGGTCCTTGCGACTCTAACGCACTGAGTTTTTTCAAAATCTACAAGGATATGACCGTGCTTGAGCTACTTTTCTGTCAGGAATATTATAGCTCCTGAAAGTATGCAACAAAATCGAAACTTAAGTTGCAAATTTCAGCTACATTTTTTTTCCAAGGGGTTGCCTAGAAAATAGGACCTATAAACACTATATCGCCTGTAACTTGGTCATTTCAAGGACGATTTTGATGTCCTTTGACCAAAAGAAAGTCCTTGCTTTTTCGCGTCAGAAAATGTTACTCGAAGGACGATCGTCCTTTTAAGAACCAAGTTATAAGGACTTTTTAGTGTATAGAAAACTGCTCATATCTCGGCCGTATCCTTGCGGATCCTTACGAGTCCTGTGTCCAACGATGCGATTTTATAAGGACTATCTTCTGGCCAAAGGACATTGAAATCGTCCTTACAGTTTCAGAGATACAAAGGATTTTGCGCTTTAGGCTTGTTTCCTTTCGCCCGCAGAGTGAAAATTTCCAAGTCGATGGTCCTTAGATGACCCCATTGTCCTTGAATGCCAATCGATAGTGTTGGTCCTTGCGACTCTAACGCACTGAGTCTTTTCAAAATCTACAAGGATATGACCGTGCTTGAGCTACTTTTCTGTCAGGAATATTATAGCTCCTGAAAGTATGCAACAAAATCGAAACTTAAGTTGCAAATTTCAGCTACATTTTTTTTCCAAGGGGTTGCCTAGAAAATAGGACCTATAAACACTATATCGCCTGTAACTTGGTCATTTCAAGGACGATTTTGATGTCCTTTGACCAAAAGAAAGTCCTTGCTTTTTCGCGTCAGAAAATGTTACTCGAAGGACGATCGTCCTTTTAAGAATCAAGTTATAAGGACTTTTTAGTGTATAGAAAACTGCTCATATCTCGGCCGTATCCTTGCGGATCCTTACGAGTCCTGTGTCCAACGATGCGATTTTATAAGGACTATCTTCTGGCCAAAGGACATTGAAATCGTCCTTACAGTTTCAGAGATACAAAGGATTTTGCGCTTTAGGCTTGTTTCCTTTCGCCCGCAGAGTGAAAATTTCCAAGTCGATGGTCCTTAGATGACCCCATTGTCCTTGAATGCCAATCGATAGTGTTGGTCCTTGCGACTCTAACGCACTGAGTCTTTTCAAAATCTACAAGGATATGACCGTGCTTGAGCTACTTTTCTGTCAGGAATATTATAGCTCCTGAAAGTATGCAACAAAATCGAAACTTAAGTTGCAAATTTCAGCTACATTTTTTTTCCAAGGGGTTGCCTAGAAAATAGGACCTATAAACACTATATCGCCTGTAACTTGGTCATTTCAAGGACGATTTTGATGTCCTTTGACCAAAAGAAAGTCCTTGCTTTTTCGCGTCAGAAAATGTTACTCGAAGGACGATCGTCCTTTTAAGAATCAAGTTATAAGGACTTTTTAGTGTATAGAAAACTGCTCATATCTCGGCCGTATCCTTGCGGATCCTTACGAGTCCTGTGTCCAACGATGCGATTTTATAAGGACTATCTTCTGGCCAAAGGACATTGAAATCGTCCTTACAGTTTCAGAGATACAAAGGATTTTGCGCTTTAGGCTTGTTTCCTTTCGCCCGCAGAGTGAAAATTTCCAAGTCGATGGTCCTTAGATGACCCCATTGTCCTTGAATGCCAATCGATAGTGTTGGTCCTTGCGACTCTAACGCACTGAGTCTTTTCAAAATCTACAAGGATATGACCGTGCTTGAGCTACTTTTCTGTCAGGAATATTATAGCTCCTGAAAGTATGCAACAAAATCGAAACTTAAGTTGCAAATTTCAGCTACATTTTTTTTCCAAGGGGTTGCCTAGAAAATAGGACCTATAAACACTATATCGCCTGTAACTTGGTCATTTCAAGGACGATTTTGATGTCCTTTGACCAAAAGAAAGTCCTTGCTTTTTCGCGTCAGAAAATGTTACTCGAAGGACGATCGTCCTTTTAAGAATCAAGTTATAAGGACTTTTTAGTGTATAGAAAACTGCTCATATCTCGGCCGTATCCTTGCGGATCCTTACGAGTCCTGTGTCCAACGATGCGATTTTATAAGGACTATCTTCTGGCCAAAGGACATTGAAATCGTCCTTACAGTTTCAGAGATACAAAGGATTTTGCGCTTTAGGCTTGTTTCCTTTCGCCCGCAGAGTGAAAATTTCCAAGTCGATGGTCCTTAGATGACCCCATTGTCCTTGAATGCCAATCGATAGTGTTGGTCCTTGCGACTCTAACGCACTGAGTCTTTTCAAAATCTACAAGGATATGACCGTGCTTGAGCTACTTTTCTGTCAGGAATATTATAGCTCCTGAAAGTATGCAACAAAATCGAAACTTAAGTTGCAAATTTCAGCTACATTTTTTTTCCAAGGGGTTGCCTAGAAAATAGGACCTATAAACACTATATCGCCTGTAACTTGGTCATTTCAAGGACGATTTTGATGTCCTTTGACCAAAAGAAAGTCCTTGCTTTTTCGCGTCAGAAAATGTTACTCGAAGGACGATCGTCCTTTTAAGAATCAAGTTATAAGGACTTTTTAGTGTATAGAAAACTGCTCATATCTCGGCCGTATCCTTGCGGATCCTTACGAGTCCTGTGTCCAACGATGCGATTTTATAAGGACTATCTTCTGGCCAAAAGACATTGAAATCGTCCTTACAGTTTCAGAGATACAAAGGATTTTGCGCTTTAGGCTTGTTTCCTTTCGCCCGCAGAGTGAAAATTTCCAAGTCGATGGTCCTTAGATGACCCCATTGTCCTTGAATGCCAATCGATAGTGTTGGTCCTTGCGACTCTAACGCACTGAGTCTTTTCAAAATCTACAAGGGTATGACCGTGCTTGAGCTACTTTTCTGTCAGGAATATTATAGCTCCTGAAAGTATGCAACAAAATCGAAACTTAAGTTGCAAATTTCAGCTACATTTTTTTTCCAAGGGGTTGCCTAGAAAATAGGACCTATAAACACTATATCGCCTGTAACTTGGTCATTTCAAGGACGATTTTGATGTCCTTTGACCAAAAGAAAGTCCTTGCTTTTTCGCGTCAGAAAATGTTACTCGAAGGACGATCGTCCTTTTAAGAATCAAGTTATAAGGACTTTTTAGTGTATAGAAAACTGCTCATATCTCGGCCGTATCCTTGCGGATCCTTACGAGTCCTGTGTCCAACGATGCGATTTTATAAGGACTATCTTCTGGCCAAAGGACATTGAAATCGTCCTTACAGTTTCAGAGATACAAAGGATTTTGCGCTTTAGGCTTGTTTCCTTTCGCCCTTAGGTGAAATTTTTTTTTTTTTTAAATAGCTCCTGAAAGTATGCAACAAAAGTCGTTGTGATTTGAAAAAGTATACTTACGAATGCCCAAACTATTATTTCCCCGTAGTCTAGCAGATTTAAAATATTTTTCAGTTAGACTAATTTTCCATATTCGTACTGCTTAACAGTTTGTTCAAAGCTGTAACTCATCCTGATAGCTTACAGTTTTCTTCTGTTGAGAATTTAATGCTTATCAAAAGATAAAAATCAATTTATTTGTGATACTTCAAATGTTGTTTTTGCTATTTTTTGTCTAACTGAGCATTGCAAAAATGCCAAAAAACTTTTGTCGTAATCAAAAGCAAAAATATTTGAATATGCCAAAACAAAATGAATGCCGTGTTTTGTGTTGTGCTGCCCGCCCTTCTCATCCTGCCACTCCCTCTTTGCAAACTCTTCAGGCCCTCATGCGAATTTTGCCTTTTGCTGTCGACAGCAGCAGCAGCAGCAGCAGCAAACTTTCCACGCATGATTTAAATGGGAATAAATCTTGCGTTAAGATTCGACTCGGATTTGGATTATGCAATGTGGTGGCGTCGTCTAGCAGACTAACTAAAAAAGGTAAAGGAGACTACAGCACACAGTGAAGGAATCTGAAATCGTAGCCATTTCTTGGTGGTGCTGCTGCGTCACGTAGTTGTTAAATTTGTTTACATATTGCTATCGTCGTCGTCGCCGTTTTAGTTTTCGAATCTGCTGGCAACGCCCCTCCCGCCCATACATCTCCTTATATATTTATATATCTATACTACACATACACACAAATACACACGTCCACAATTGGCATAAACTTTTTCATATGCAAATCGCAAGTTTAGCAAAATATTTCGTTTATTGTTGAAGTTTTCTTTAGTTGCTTTCGCTGCGCACCGAGCTCGTCAACATTTTGTATGTGTTTGTTTTTCTTTTCTTTTTTTCTGCCAGCGTAAAAGTTTAGCCCCAAAAACTTTTACACCCAAGAAGAATTTTGATAAATTGCGCCAAGCAAACCAACTGCGTTTATCTCCCCGCAGCAGCAGCTCATTGCAGATATACATATACATATACATATTTTATAAGACATGCTTTTTTTAGTTTTAATACAAAAAAAAAAAACATGACACCTTTTATTGATTTAGTTATTTTGTTAGTTGTGTGTTTGTGTATGTTTGTTATGTGTGTGTGTGTGTGTGTGTGTGTGTTTGCATACCAATATACAATATACATATATAATTTACTCGCTTAACTAACTGCATTTATCACTAGATTTTTACGTTCTCGCTTATTTACTGCATTCGTACTTCAATTTGAATCGTATCAGCAAATGTGGTTTTTTTTTATGTATTGTATTTAACTTATTATTTAAGAACTCGAATTTGCGCAAATATCAAATGATTTTTTTTATTTTTCTGTTTGTTTTTCTTTTTTACTTAACATCTAATCAGAACACACAGCCTTGCTTTGTTTCTTTAAAAAAAAAAAAAAAAAAAAAAAAAAAAAAAAAAACACTTGTTACATTACATTACATTTACATTTTACATATTACACATTGACAGAAACGCTTAATTTTAGTTGCCATTGAAAAAGCATTTGAAATTGTGTTTCTTTTTTTTTTGTTTTTTTTTTTTTTAATTTAAAGCCACATCCAGATAGTTATACAAAATGCACAGTTAGGGTTATTACACAAATACTTAGCGTATGTTTTTTAATTAGCTTACAACTACATTATTAAGACAAATAAATTTAGCTAAAAAAAAAAATGTTTTGCATCAATCTTTTATTTCTATATTCATTTTAGAAATCATATACATATATATCTACCTAAAAAGCTTGCAAGTAATTTCAGTACGTTCATCAATAAGTTTTTGCTCATTTCAAAATGTAGCCAGATTATTTATTGCAACTTTTCAAATAGTTTTCTTTCAATTTTTGAATATTTTGCTGTCAATAATCTGGCAAGCCTATTCGCGGAACCAAAATATGATTTCCACCTATTACCCAAAAAAAAAGAAAAAACTTCAAACTTTGATTTGTCAATGCTCTTTTATCAAAATGATAAAAAAATCAAATCATACCCATGCATAATGCTTACAATTTATGTGTACTTTATGCATTTTTTTGTAGTTTTTTTTTTTGGTTTTTTCTTTCTTTTTTTTATATATTTTATATTTAAAAAATTGTTTGCTTTGCAAGCTTTATTAAAAGATGGCCTTATGCTGCTATTTTGCAAGTAGCCTAATAAGATGATCTTTCCATGGTTTTTTCTTTAATTTTTTTTTTTTACAAATATATCATTGTGTACAGCTTTTCAAAAATGTACACTAGTTTTGCAATTTTTGTTTGTTTATATGACAGCAATCTGATGGGCAGCATTATATATATGTACAATATGTATGGGACCAATGAGCGATACAGAACGACGGCAAACAACTGAAACGATAAGAGTTACAATATAATATAACTGAACAATCAGAAAAATGCATTAAAAACCAACTAGTTTTTGAGTGAAACCCACCTTTTGACTTCGATATCACCATTTCATTTCAACTGGTAAGAAATTAAGCATTTTTTTTTTGTTTGTGCAACGTCAACTTGGAATCTATTCGATAAGAAAAATATATTACAAACATAGTTAGCAGCTGAAATGGGCAGAGTTTCAAAAAAGAAAATGTTTGAAAAACAAATGCTATTTTTGAACAAATAAAGAGTAAGACAATTAATTGCGAATGTGCATTTTGAAACAGAAAACAAAACTTTATTTATATATGTATGTGTTTTTGTGTATGTGTATGTGTATGTGTGTAGTTGTGTATGTGTGTGAATGTGTTTTGGTGTGCGTATATTTAACATGAACAAAAGTATGCTAATTAATTATGCAAATAGCTGTTCTAACTTTTACTACAAAATGTTTTAGTGCGAAAAGAATATTTTAAACAATATGAATTTGACATTTTGAAATGGTACAAAAAGTTTGACAAAAATAGAAGCAAAGCATTTTACAGTTATAATACCAGATATATATAAAGCAGTTAAGATATGCAAAAATAAAGTAAATAAAATAAACTAATAAACTTCATTTGAGAAATAAAAAAAAAAAATAAAAACTTTTTCATTTGGTTTGATTTCATTGGTTCGTGGTTTTTTATATGGTTTTCTATAGTTAATTTTCGTGAAACTCAGAAGCGCATTAATTGAAATTAAAACTAAACAAAATATATAATAATAAAAATATAATGTATAGGGGGTATAATACAAATAAAAATAGTTTTAACAAATCAAAATATGCACTAGCACTAGATATAAAGTATATATACGTATCAGCATATAAAAAAAATAATCCATTTAACAAAACGAGTAATATATATATATATTTATATATATATATATATGCATATAGACTATATAGTAGAGAACTTCATATATATTCAACGTTCAAAACTTGTGACTTGCAACATGAGATGAACAAATGAAACAGAGACAAGTGAGGATTGTTTAAAAATTAACGTTTTAAATAGATTTGTTTTGTTTTTGTTTTTTTTTTTTTCGTATTTCTTGTTGTTATGTTTTATATCAAACTTAAAAGCTAACATTTTAGACAGTTTAAATATTTAGTGTGTCAGATTTTCGCTAGAAAAGTGTACAAAAAATATTTATTTAAAAAAAAAAATGTATTGTACGACAACAGCTTTAAAAAAAAGATGAATGTGTCGTTCAAGAGATGTTCTCGTAAAGAAATAAAGAAACATTGCAAAGGAAACTTCAAAAGTAACAAACAGAAAGTGTTTGACAAAACTAAACGCTAAACTAAATACTAAAATTAAGGTATCGGTTTTTGTTTTAATTGTTTTTTATGTTTTTTTTTATAACTTCAACATTAAACGTGCTAATTTTATATTTGCTGTCTCTTTTTGGCACAAATTCATCATGTCTTTTCCAAAAGTATTTTTTTTTTTCTTGTTTTTTCTTATGTATATTTTTTGGATGATACGTACAACGTAGGGATCTTGACTTTTATGGATTCTACTTTTTGAACGCGCGTGTTCCACACGGGTAACTCTTCATTAAGGACTACTCCATTTGACAATTTGATTGTTGTAGTGTTGTATTAACTATTGTTGCTCATTTCGATATTGTTGCTATTGTTCTTTCTATATATTTGTTGATGTTAGTTAGTTAGTTAGTTGTTGTTGTTGATGTTGCGGCTGGTTGGCTATTCTATGTTGTTTTTCTCTCTCGCTCGCTCTTTCTCAACTCTTCTTCTAGTAGGGCTTGGAGGCATCCTTGGGCTTCTTCAGCTGCACCTTCAAGCGCTTGGTGCCCACCTGAAAGCCATTCATGGCCTTAATGGCCATCTGTGCCGAATCCGGATTATCGAAGGAAACAAATCCAAAACATTTGGACAGACTCGTCTGCTTATCAATAAACACCTTGGCCGAGATGACATTGCCAAAGGGCAAAAAGGTGGAGGCCAAATCGGTATCAGTAAACTCCTGCGGTAGATGATATATGAACAAATTGCAGCCTTCTGGTCCTGCAAAACAAAAATTGTTTATTGATATAAGAAATTATAAGTTAATTAATCAAATTCAGTATAATTATATCAATATGTGTTAACTACATTCAAATCCAATCAATAACTTGTGACGGTTTATCTTGAATTAATCTATTTTGTTATAATTTGATAAATAGCATTAAAAAAAAACAAGTAAGAACGTTGCAGTCGGATGCACCCGACTGCAATATACTCTTTTTTTTGCCTCTTTGCGGAGTCAGAAGTGGGCGTGGCAAAAATATTTTTATCCAATCTATTAAATAGGGCAACAGAATTCAACCTGCAAAATTTGGTGATTCTAGCTAAAGGGGTGTGGGAGATACAGACTTTGCTTTTTTTGTGGGGGCGGGGGTTGGCGTGACCAAATGTTTTTTAGTCAAATCAATCAAGTGATTAGTAGCCCTTGTGCTATATTTGGTTACTAACTATAAAACTGTGGAAGATATTGGTTTTTGCGTTTTGTGGGGAAAGGGGTGGGGGTGTGGGGGAGATCTTGACACTTTGTCTGCCTATGGTATACATCAACATGTATACCAAGTTTGGTTGTTCTAGCTTCAAAACTGTGGAAAAAAACTGCGTTCATACGAACAGACATACGGACGGACAAAAATTTTTAAAAAAAGAGTATAATAACTTATTAGGTATCTTCAAGAAATGACTTTCTTTTGTTTGCAACAATCTATCGTAACTAACGAAACACTATCTATTAAACTAAGACTAAAACTAGTTATCCTTCAAAAGCCACAAAGTTTGTCAAGTCAGCTCATACTCGTGATATTTTGGCAATAATCGTTAACAGTTTATTTTGTATTTTATGCTCAATCGTTCCATTAGTAACCAAGAATATAGCCAGCAAAGAGTATTTGGTAATAAACGTTTGCAGATTAAGCTAATGCTTAAACTTTATTCAATCTGGCGCTGTTTAAAGGGTCGTTTTAGCTGCTGTCCAATCTTAATCATCATTTATTTTTGCACTGAGAAATTAATTTACCTCACACACGTGAGTCACACACACACACACATATATATATATAGAGACAAATACACACACAGACACAGAGACACACACACACCCACATAATGACAGCTGCTCGAATGAGCTAAAAGTTGAGCAGACAAAAGACTGAAATTATATACTCGCTGCAAGCATCAGATGGCAGTTTAAAGAGAAGGGACAAAGTTGAGCGGAAGACGGGGCAAGGAAAGTGAGCGAGAGGCTGATTGCCAAAACGGAAGCGGAAATGATGCGCCCAAGTGGCGTCTCTCAGTCTGTCTCTCAGTCTGTGTGTGTGTGTATGTGTTTGACTCTTAGGGGGGGGCGTGTGACATTTTGTTTAGCAGCACGTGCCGCCAACTGTCGCTGGCGTCGCATATTAACAGCTGCGTCAACGGCGACGCTTGCGTCCTGCTGCGGTTTGCACTTTTCGCACAAATTACTGTCAACGTCAATGGCAGTGGCAGTGGCAGTGGCAGTGGCAGTGGCAGTGGCAGTGGCAGTGGCAGCGGCAGTGGCAGAGGCAGTGACAGAGGCAATGGCAGAGGCAGTGACAGTGGCAATGTAACCAGTCCAGCAGCAGTCACCAGCTGCAGCTGCAACATCAGCAGACAGCTACTGTTGTTCTTGTTGCAGCTGCTACTATTAGGTTTTCACTTTCGCAATGACGCTCAAAGTGGCAGTTGACAATTCTGCGGTTTCAATTTGCAGCTAATAAGCCAAGCAGCACATTTTCTAATGGCCTTCAGCTGAGATCAATTCCAAAGCCATGTTAAATCGAGGCCAGTAAATCAGTTCATTAAAAAAAAACATAATTTCATGAATTTTTCTTGCACCACAAAAGTTGCCATAATTAAACTTTATTTAATGTTAAGATCAACTTTTGTTCCAACTTTCCAACTATAATTTTTGATAATAACAAAATGTGTTAATATATTAACAAAGTTACAAAGTTCTCTGCATAAATAGTTTTGTCAATGCCACATATGCATAAACTGTTTTGTAGTTATACATTTGAGTGTTTGTTAATAACAAAGAATTGTTAACATATTCAATTTTGACTATCAGTCAGAAAATTAGTTATATTCTATGCAAAACAAGAAAGAAAGAAAAATTGGACAAAGTTTTTCGAGTAAAAACTTGATTTTCAACCAAGTGCTTCTATGTCATCTTTAAAATATGGTTGTCTCATTTTGATCGAAACTTGGCAGGCATAACAAGAACATACTTAACAAGAAAGAAATGTTATCTACGGCGTGCCGAAGATGTATACCCTTGCAGAAAAGATTTGCACAAGAAAACTTATTTTGGTCAACATGTGTAGAACGTGCTTTAATTTAGATATAGAGAGTTTGGTTGAGTTATCTTGAAAAACATAAAAGTTTTTCATACAGAAACTTATTTTCAAACGATCGTTCCTATGGCAGCTATAAGATAGAGAAATCCGATTTCGATGAAATTTTGTCATCATGCATAAACTGTCTTAAGACTTAGGTTTAGTGAGTTTGCTTGAGTTAACTTGAAAAACAAAAAAGTTGTTCACACTAAAACTCATTTTTCAACCGATCGTTCCTATGGCAGCTATATGTTATAGTGGTCCGATCTGGCCAATTCAACTATGGGTACTACCTGCTATAAGAAGAAGCATCTGTGCCAAGTTTCATCAAGATAGCATTAGAACAAAGACTTGAAAAACGAATATAAACAGACGGACAGACGGACGGATATGACGGACATGACTTGGCTGTTGATGCTGATCACGAATATACAAATAATTTTGTTCTGAGACGTCTCCTTTATGATCAAGAATATATATATTCTATAGAGTCTTTTTCAATTCGTGACAAACTTAAAATACCCTGGAGCATAAAAAACCCATTGCAGGCATATGAAAAGCCAAGAAATGACAATAAAAAAGAATGTAAATCTGTTTTAATCCATAAATCTAATTAAATGTAGGCTTGAAGAACTTAATGCAGAGTTGAAAATTTGGAAATTGCTAAATTGTCAGTTGCTGCTGCTGCTGCTGTTGTTGCTGTTGCTTAGCCACTGCAGTGTCGTGTCGTATACGTAATTAATCTGCAGTGCTCAAACAGGGCTATCATAAATGCAAAGCAAAAACAGTAGCAATTTATGTATATGCCTAGCAAATGGCACGCCCACCGCCTACTTCACACACACACACACAAACACACAAACACACACACACACAAACACACACACACATAAGCCGTTATAATGCATAGCCTTGTAATCAAATAACTTTGTGCCTGGCTTCTTGTGGACGCCGACGTTAACGTTGACGTCGACGTCATTTTCATAGTCATCGTTGTCGTTGTCGTTGTCGCTGTCGTTGTCATTGTCATTGTCCTTGTGGACATCAACTCCATCATCGTTTGCCAGAAGCGCTATTAATAACATTGATACATCTTTGTCATCTTTGCCGCGAGTGCAGGACGCATCATGCCACGCCTACCTCCTACGCCCTTTAACGCTCAACGACGCCCCGTTTAGTTTGATTGAATTTTGCTAGCAATAACAACAACAACAACAACTACAACAAGAACAACAACTACAACAAGAACAACAACAACAAGAACAAGCACAAGAACAAAGGCAGGCACAAATCAAAGGCCGCCTGTTGACAAAGTGACAAACTGAGTGACTGATGCGATTATAAAATGAAAGCAAATTGAGAGGCGTCTCTTTCTGCAGGCTTCAGCTCCTTTTGTTGCCACACAGCCTAAAGGATATGCAGCAGGCAGTAGAGTTCTAAACAAATGCCTCTTTATATTAATTAACATTGCTTGTGTGTCGTACGTCCTATGTTGCTTTGTTGTTAAGCACACCTAACAATTAATTTGTCGTTACACACACACACACACACACATACACGCACATTGTTGGTAATTAGAGAGTCATGAGTGCCAATTAAAAAATGTTGCTAGGCTTATTGAATTAGGCGATTAACGAGCAACACCTGCGCCTCTATTGAAAACAACAAAAAACAAAAAGGAAAAGAAAAAAGAAAACTCCGAACTGAAACTGTAACTGGAGCACAGGACAACACATAATTAGCGGCGCTTATATCCTGCGATTGTTGCCAGGACAACAAATATATTGCAATTAAACTGCATAAATCTGCGTCCCTTTTTGACAGCACAACAAATGCTATAAAATGCAGTGAAAAATGCATTTGTCGGTTCTTAATATTTATTTTTTTTTCTGATTTTTAATATACGATCAATAAAAAAATAAAAAAAAAAGTGCTCCAAGCGAGTGTGCCCGACTACGAGACTCCCTGCTCAATCCTTGCATTTCAAGCAGTTGAGCGGCAACACACGCAAGCAGCGCACTAAACTTGTCCAGTGCCTGTCAAACTGTTGTTTCTGCCTACTGAGACGGGGGTAATAGATTCTCCCATTATTTTGGTGCTATTTATCAGATCGTTATGAAATTTACGCAATCGATCAAACATTGCTAGAACTTATATGTGTACCAAAAATCAAAGCTAAATCTTTAATATTGAGGCTGTGAGAGTTTTTTTTGATTTGCGGGGGTGGGGGGAGGTGCATCCGAAATTTGAAATAAGCTTATCTACGTATGGTATACAGGAACCTGCATGCCAAGTTTGGTGTCTTTAGCTCTTATAGTCTCCGAGATCTGTGTGTTCATACGGACGGATGGACAGACAGACGAACATGGCTATATCTACTCGGCTGTTGGTGCCCATCAAGAATATATTTAGTTTATATAGTCGGAAATGCTTTCTTCTGCCTGTTACACACATTTGCAGTACTTTATAATTTCCATTTTCCCATTTTTAATGGGGAGAGGGAGTAAAAGGTAAACTTTCCGTTGTCTTTACAATATTAAAGGTATCTATAGAAACAATTTTAATTACATTTAAACAAATATCAGAATATCAGAAATTGCATTTAGTCAAAGTATCTATTAGTTGAAAAGTTGTTCATATCTATATTAATTACATTTTTCTCCAATCGATCTATATTGTGTTCATAGATCTGATCATTTTGGACTAAAAATAAACATTCCTGTCAAAATTCAAATTGCTGCATCTTGTGAAATTCAAAAAGTCCCTCAAGTACTTAAATTCAGTTGAGAATATTACTTTTGTACAACATTTATGACCCTCACCTAAGACCTTTAAAAATGTATTCTAGTCGGAAAAGTGATACTAAACTAAAGCAGCTTATATGATTTGACTTCCATATCTTTTTTTTTTGGTTCATTTTGCGGAAGGGAAAAGCATCTAATACAATGACAAGATTTTCATCGTTCTTTTTTTTTATCTTGGGAAAAATCTGAAATCGAAGTTGCTGCAAAAAATGCAGCAGATTTGTGCAATCTGTGTAGGAGGAGCCAACAACAATGTCTGGGGCAGATAAATTCTCGGCATGTGAAATTTATCAAATGACGACATGCGCATAAACAACAACAACAACTACAACAACAATAATAAAGGAGTTACAACAACAGGAAACAAGTTATAAGCATGTAGACAGGCGCAGACGACAGGCGCAAAATTAAGCAGGAAGCGAGCAAAAAAATAAAAAAAGGATGTAAAAAAAAACGCATATAAGGAAGTAGAAGAACGTTGCAACTATGTGTAGTAAATAAAAATATATAAAGCTTTAAATGCGAGGCAGAGAAGTAAAGGCAGCCAAATATGACAGTGATAAACGATTACGGGGCAGGGTTGGGGGTTGGAGGATAGGGATAGGGCAGAGCGCAGACCTTCAACCGGATACAGGCGGGCGGATTAAAGTCATGTGCATAAACCGGAAGTTGGAATATAAAATAAGCAAGTGCGGGCAGGATGCACACACACACACACACACACACACACACACACACACACACATACACACAGACAGACAAGCATACAAAGTCAAAAAGATTTGCGACTTTGGCTGGACATGCGACGAACTTGACTTGAACTGCGGCAACTCCAAAAGGACGTTGCGAACTCTAACTGAGTGATTATGAGAACGGTGACATATTGTTTATCTATGTGTGTGTGCTTATGTGTGTGTGGACATAAAATCAATAAAGTTGCATGCTACCAGATGTTATGCTGCCATATAAATTCCATTTGCTTGGGCCATGCCCTTGAGAGCCAAATTTAAACGCGACGAAA
This sequence comes from Hirtodrosophila cameraria, assembly GCA_949708635.1. NCBI lineage: Eukaryota > Metazoa > Arthropoda > Insecta > Diptera > Drosophilidae > Hirtodrosophila > Hirtodrosophila cameraria. The sequence continues at coordinate 60,183,803 of OX453090.1, forward strand.
GAAAATGATAAGAAATAAGAAAAATATAAAAAGAATATACAGAAAAAAAAAGGAAAATTTGTTGCCCTGCTGCTTGTTAGCAAACATGTTAGAAGCAGCAACGATGGGAAAGAGAATATATATACATACATATGTTGCGACTGTCTGCATGTGCATCAATAGGAAGCACTATAAGGACGAGCACAAGGACAAGAACTCGTAACGGATGCGGCATCTTTGCTCAACGGAAGAGGAAAATGCAATATAGGAAATCGTTTTTCGCACACACATAAAACTGCCGCAAAAAAAAAAAAACAGAAAACAAAAACAAGTTGAAAATAAAAATGGAAAGCGAATGAAAAGACAAAACAGGAAGTTTATTTGTGTGTGCTTAAAGTCACGAATAAAAAACAAAACAACAACAACAACAAAAACCCATGTGCTAAAAATTTGTAACATATATCTCTATATATATATATATATAGTTTTGTTTCTTTTTGTTTCTTGCAGCTCGTGTGCGCGCTTTTTTTGTGGCTTCAAGGAACAACGTGTGGCCAAAATAATGATTCAATAAATTAACTTATATATTTATAAGCCAGCGACGAGAGATGCTGTATTTTATTACAGCAGTTAAAACAAAACCGATAAGTACTATTCGAATATATTTAAGAGATGATATCATTCATTTTGAGCAACTCGCAATATTTTATAGCTAGCCGGGTGTGAGCGTATTGAAAACTAAAACTTGTCTAGTTTTAAGCATCTAATCGATTTATGCCTGTTTTGACATGCTCACGTTTGCTTAAAACTTTAAACGTTGATTTTGATAAACTTGTTTTAGTTTTTTATGTTCATGTAAGCTGATACTGAGCAGTTTATTTTTGGCAGCATTAAAGAATGTTCTTAACCAAAGAACCGCTCATTATTGACAAATATTTTGTTAGAAATTTGAATTTTTCTTAAACTGCCTTAATAACAATTATGGCATCAAATTTAAAAAAAAATGTGAAACAGTAATATGCAGACTCATAGATTGTATAAATGTATATAAAAACATTGTTTGAAAAACATGTGGTTAAGCAGATATTTGTAGCTGATCTTTAATTTCAGAGTATTCAAATAAAAATTAAAGCATTGCTCTTATTTTCCATTTATATAAATACAAAAATTGCAAAATATGAACTGCTTTTAATTTTTTTTAATAAATCTCGTAAATACGTATTAATTTGATATTTTTTTGAAAAATTATAATATTGTTATAACAGTTTTTGGTTTAAATAATCCTGATAATAATTACGGTCCTTGATAGAAAAGTTACCCTTGAAAAAAAGGTTTTGCATCAGAAATCGTAATTTTCAAAAGATTATTTATATGGCAGCTATATGATATATGAAAATACAGAGTAGCTGAGTTTGGTTAATCTAACGTGAGAAACAAAACATCGCCCAAAAACCTGGACGTCGAGCCGATTAGACACAAGTCTTAAAAACAAATTATTTTTCGTACATAAACATGTTTTCCAACCCATCATTCCTATGGTAGCTATAAGATATAGTCGTACGATCTTGATGAAATTTGGTCAGCATGTATAAAATGTGATATAAATCTGATTTAGTGAGTTTCTTGGAGTTATGTTGAGAAACAAACAAGAAAAACAAAAAAAAATTATTATAAACTGTTAAACAGAATAACTTTAATTTGATCTTTACCTTTAACTACTCAACTCTAACGTTCACAAGACAAAAATACTTAAGACATATCTACCAAGTGTGCACAAATACATGTATGCATAAAAATATTAGAACTTGAGTCCATAAGAATCTTAATAGCCTTATGAAACTTGTTACGAATTATATAACTTTTATATTGATACAAGTAACACTTTCTGAACAATTTTCATAGAAAACGGCAAGTTAATTATATGATACACAGATATATATTGCAATATTCGAGCTAACAACAACAACTAAGTAATGTGAGACTAATTATCTTCACGCATAAATTTTTTGCCACTTTATGCTCTCATGAGAAATATGAAGTAGTTATTCCAAATGCAGTGAAGCGCAGATAGAGGGAGGGATGGAGTGAGTGAGGAGGGGAAAGGGAAAACATGGCAGCTCGCATGTCGCATAACATGCGCAATTTGCTTGAATGTGGACGCTGATGGCACACACACACATGCACATATACAGACAAACAATCATAGCGCTTGTGTGTGTGTGTGAGTGTGTTGGTTGTTCTTCTTGCTGTGTGTTTTGTTGGCCACGAGGGATTTTTTTGGGCGACGTCATGAGTCAGCAAACCAAACAAGTTACACAAAGACGCAACAGCAGCAGCAAAAGCAACAGCAGCAAAAGCAAAAGCAAAAGCAGCATCAAGAAATGTGCTACACAAAAGTCAACCAACTGCAAAAATATATCTCACAATATACTATACGAGCCATACACACAACACACATACACATATGCATACATATGTGTACACACACATATACTCATATGTGTATTTGGCATGACTGGCTCGCTGAATGTCTCCCCGTGGTCTCTCTAGACAGTATCTAAGCCCCTCCCCCCTCCACCAGCAAGTCCGTTGTCCTTAGTCTGACGACTGTTGCTTATGTAACCGGAAATATGGCAAAAAGTGCAACGCCAAAACATTTTCCGTTGCATTTTGGCCCAAGCGTCGTCATCGTTATCCTTCTTACAATATCTGCTCGCAACTATCTGCTTAGCAGTGACACCCACTTTCAAAAAGGCAATATACCACCCACACTTGCACTCACACTCACACTCACACTCACACATCCACACCCACAAATCCATTCCATCTTGCCACGCCATGTGGCAAGGCAACAACTGCAACTTTAATGTTATGTGTGCCAAAGCTGAATTCGCTGTTGGCGCTCTTTGGCATCGTTGTGCGAGCGAAAAGCATTGCAATATTTTCTGATATCGACGTTCACGTCTGACTAATGGAATTGTGTGTCAAGTGTGTAATATTTACACTGTGTCAAAAGCTGATAAAAATTTAAGCTGCAGCAAAATGCCGTACATATAAATTCGCATTAGTTTGCCAAGTCTTAGTCTTACTGTATGTGTGTGTGTGTGTGTGTGTGTGTGTAAAGGGTTTGGGAAATGTATAAGATGATTGATCCTATTGATTTTTCTTATCTTCTCGCTCTGCTTGGAATTGAAAGCCAAGCAAGGATTTGTATCAGCATCAGCTTAAAGCAGACATTGCCAATTGATATCAAGGATGGCGATTCAAGACTTGCGTGCTGTTGATATCTCAGCAGCAACATTTGTATGTATGTCTGTGTGTACACACACACTCACACTTATATACAAACATATGTGAATTTTGGATAAGTGAATTATTCACAAAAATAAGCATCTGTTCAAGTTTGAACAAGCACATACTTGTTTATTATAAACATCCTTAGATCCTTTAGATTGTTTAATGTGATTTAAGATTTACTTTTCATATTCTATCGGTGGTTATCGATAGTATCGGTGGTTATCTAAAATATCGATGGCTATCTATAGTATCGATTGTATCGATGGGTATCTTTATCGATTGTTTAAAGCCACTATCGATAGTCGTTAATCGAACTGTTCTCTTGCAGTAATAAACATGCATGCATATTCAAGCATCGATATCGATAATGCAGACTATCAACTATCGTAATGATCGGTATCGAAAGTGCAGCCTGAATACGTAAAGAGACATTATATCAAATCATTAGCCATGCAAGTCTTTCAAGTATTTCAAGCACAAAGTTTTCCGTGTTCTACTTTATTTTTCTAACTAATTAATTAGTTAAAACAAGCAACAGAACTTTGTAAACAGCTGTTGTGCTTTCATTTAAGTCATGATCTAAGCAGAATAGTATTTCTGATATACTCGCAACATTAAGACCAACTTTTAACTTGCCACATATCGCGCCATAATGCCCCACACTATTGAAAGAACAATCCAGCAAAAATTGCTAAGTAGATTGACAGCAAAACAGCATTCATGAGAGTTAATGGGTTAGGGAAAGGGGAGCAGGGCGGGTTGGAAAAAGATAAAGAGAGACAGCATCTAAAACCACAAAATGGATGAGAATGACGCTGACAGCAATAATGCAGCGGGTTAATGCATTTGATGTTGCAACAGCGGCAACATTGAGTTTTATGTAACGTCAGAGTGAAGCAAACTGAGCGCGACTGACAGACTAACTGACTGACTGAATGACTGACTGAATGACTGATTGCCTGACTGACTATCTGTCTGACTGAAAGACTGACTGTCTGAAAGACTGACTGACTGTCGGACTGACAAGACCGCAGTCAGCCATTTTGTAGCATTTATCAAAATGTCTGGCGTTTAGACATCTCTGTTTTTGTGTGTGCAGCAAACCCCGAACCCGACACCATTCCCCCCTCACTCGACAATCATCCATACGCTATATACTATCTCCCCCCCTGGAACTCCCTCATCACTCACCTTCAATCTGCTTGCCCGCAGCAGCGGCCGCAGCGGCGCTCAGCGCGACACTGGCTAACGGGGAGGCGGACAGGGCAGTGGTGCTTCCAAATTGCGGTAAGCCAGCGGCTGTTGACATATACGCCGATGCCAATGGATTCGGATCAGACCCTGTAAATAGATAGAAAGGTAGATAATATCAAATAGATATACTTGTACTATGATATAAATGAATGAGTTGCACATTGCGTTTAGTTCAGTTTAGTTGGTGTTCAGATCAAAGTAAATGAAATTTTGGTTTGCAAAAAAAATTACATAATGAAATTGAAAAATACACTCGAAATAAAATCAAATAAAAACACCTCAAAGCGAGAAAAGTCTAGTAACGATGCATTTTCCAGCCACAAAACAAAACAAATATAAGAAATGTTTTAAATAATAAAACAAATCCCATCATCTGCCCCAGTTGGGCTAGAAAAAGTGTAAGCATGATCCTTTCGATCGGTATGTATGTAACTAGATCTTATCAGACTCTCTCAGCAAATCTTTCGTATTTATTGCTATTCGCCTTTAGCACCCTTTGTGATGTTTCGTCACTAGCGTAGACTGCCTTCCGCAGTGATGATTTAAATTTAAACTATGGAACATTTTGTTAAGAATGATGAACCAGTTTCAAAATTCTATTAACAAATTGAGAAACTTGCTTACAATACTGCCAATATAAGAAGAAATTTTCATAACGCATCGTTTTCTGATTTTGCATTACTGTTTTCTACCTTTTTAAAGATGAGTTCGAACACTTCACAATAAACCTACCAAACAGCAAAGCTTTTCAATCTGAATTTGCGGAATTCAGAACAGCTAGTAACTCCGATTTAAAAAGTTTTGGTCGGAATCGAAAATGTGAACAGAACTGATTACCCTTGAAGTTCAGATTAACACAATTAACACATTAAATGAGCTTAAAATATAATATGAAGTTTTCAAGCCAATGACAAATGAAATTCACTCAAAATAGTGTAATCAGACCTGTTCTGCTTTTCACTTTTGTAAAAAAACTGCGAAAGTGAATTTGTCTTAAATAATTATAATTTCACTTCTGTTAATATTTTGCAGATTGAATTTACTTTCATTTGATTAAGAATCGAATGGCTAATAAGCATTTGAGTTTAGTTTTAATTTAATAGCTAAAAAGTTAGCAAATTTTCAAACTTTAAAGTATTTTAAAATCCGCCAAATGTTGCCAAAAGTGTAAACCAAAACATCGGCTTGTGTTTATTATCCTAGTCAAGTTTAGCATTTTGGCAACGCGTAGTTTTAAACGAATCACGATGCACTAAATAATAATAATTATTTAGTTGAACTCCCGTGTGACCCCGCCGACGTCAGACGTAATTAATCATCGAAATTTAACACGCCACGAGAGGGCGACATTTGATTATTTTCAACAGGCACACATACAAATCTATCCACACACACAAGCATTTGTACAATAATAATACTTATATAAATCTAAAATTAATTTGTTGTTCATACGCCATGTGGCACACACACACACACACACACACACATATATATACAGCTATTTCGTCTGTGTTTAGGTCTGGTTTTGTGTTGTGTGTAATTTGACGCCTGTTTGTTTGTTATTTAGTTGTTTTGCGTGAACGTCATGCAATGCAATTTTGTGGTTTGCAGTTGTCCAAAATCCAAAACCCCTCCCCCTCCCCCCACCACCAAACAAAGCCGCCCGCTGTTGCCCAACTGTCCTTGCTGGTTGTTATTAATGAGTTTTCCAATTGGTGTGTATATGTGTATGTGTCTGTGTGTGTGTGTTCTACTGCGGTCGTCGCCTGGCGTTGACAATGAGCGTCCAGTGCATTTAATAACTAATTTGGCTAATAAGAAAAGTTGTAATGTCAGTTGGTAATGGCGACTTTGAAGCAAGTTTTTATTTCAAGTCAAGTTTAAATTATTTCTATGCCGTACAAAATTATACGAAAAGTTACTCAAAGAACTGTTCCACACACACACACACACACACACACACACACACACACACATACATACTCGCATATTGAAAACTTTGTGAGATTTTACAGATTTAATTTCAAAAGTTTTACCCATATGCAGCAGCACTACTCAACACACACACTCACACACACACACACACACACACACACACACACACACACACACACACACACACTTACACACACATCCAACGTTTGCCCCCACACCTCCGCTAGGTGTTGCAATCAATTTTGAAGCAACATTTTTAATTTAACAGCTTGCAAAGTGAAGAGCAGACTTTTTCAACTTGTGAAAACAAAGCAAGTAAAAACCGAATGCAGCTGTCAATAATGATCGACAAGATGTTACCCTATAAAAAAATCAGTTTTTTGAATATTCAGAAAGTAGAGATAAAAGCTTAAATAAGCTGCAGAAAAAAGCAGTTGCTGTCAGCTGCCTTTATGACATATGGACATTTCCACCAAAAAGTCCACCAGCACTGTAAGTTCAAGTGCAAAGTCAATGGAAATTTACGTAACGTTACGCCACATACTAAGCGTAATAAAAAAATTTAAAAAAAACATTTTTAATTTGCATAGCTTGCAAAACAAACTTGTATTATTTTATATTGTGATAAAAAAGTTTTGTACAAAAAGTCTTAATCAATTTTGCAGAGTTTTTCAATTTTGTAATCCAAGCTGAAACCCACTTCCGTTTTTTGTAACGTTACGCCACACTCATTTTTGACTATAAAATCAAATCTTTGGGGTCGATTGTTGTGATTTCTTTTACTGAATATTATGCTACTTAAAGACTTCGCAAATAAGAAACATACTTCTTTTTTTAAATTTGACTTTTTTAATTTTCTTTTTGATATTATGTCGTACAAATGTCACGTTACGTCACTACGGAATTGCCCATATTCAGAAAGCAGAGATACAAGCTTAAATAAGCTGCAGAAAACAGTTGCTGTAAGCTGATTTTCGAAATCTTTAGTATTCCAATAATTATGCTTAAGACAAGCAATCAAAATCAAAGATTTTCTTGAAACTGGATGAATTCATTAAAAGTTTAAAATAAGATCTAGCTTTTATAGTCACAAATGTATACAGACGCATAGGTCCTGATCCACTCGTCTGAGGGTATGCTAATCCAAATCGTTATATACTAGAAATGCCTGCTGCTGTCGTTTGAATAGGCACAGGGTATAAGAGAGAGAGGGAGGAAACAAAAAAAAAGAAAAAAAGGGAAAAGGTAAGTTTTATAGAGCTTTTGCATATTTGCCAAGAAATTGAAGAAATTGTTTTAATTGTTTGTTGCTTGTTTGTTGGATGAGAGTAGCAAGCTGCTCAGACAGAGTCAAAACAGTAAACAAAATGTATGCAACATGTCATGGCTAAAGGCTAACTGAATTGGCCTGGCCAATAATAACAATCCAGAATAACAAACTCACAAAACGCCTACAACTATTTGGAATTTTCTATATGTATGTATGTGTATGTGTATGTGTGTGTGTGTTTGTATGTGTTTGCTAGTTTTTAAGTTTGAATTGTTTAATGCCTCTCTCGAACGTCTCGTCTCAGTTGCCCATTGGCATTGACTTTTTGGCTAGCAAATTTTTGCAATTTCGAGACGAGTTTGTAATTTTTTTAGTATATATAATATATATACATACATATTTTTTTTTATTTTGTTGCCCAAGACTTTTGCCACTTGCAGGCACTTGAAGACTTTTAGCAGTTGTTGCTGCTGCTGCTGTTGTTGACTTTGAAGTGCAAAGAGCGAAAAAGTGTATAAACAAACGTAATGGAGAGCCATGTTGAAAACAGAGTTGAAAACGTGTTGTGCCGAGTGCAAAGTAAAGTCAGAGAATGAGGATGAGAAAAAAGCCCCAAAAAATCAGCTCGGATATTGCGGGAGGCAGCGGGGTGGGAGTGGGGGTTATAAACTACATAGTTTACTGCACTTTACAAAACTTTGATTAAGATTTTCGTTTGTTGCTTTTGCTGCTGCCGCTGCTGCTTCTTCTTCTCGCTTGCTTTTGTTTTTATTATTTCTCCCTTTTTTCTGCTGCTTCTTCTTCATCCTTCTGCAAGTGCTTGAAAAAAAAAGTTTTGAATTGGATGCGTTTGAGATTGTAGCAGGATTTTGGATGATTCTTTGTTGCCATATTGTGGGTACGATTGAGATTGGGATTGGAATTGGGATTGGGTTTGAGTTTGGGTTTGGGTTTGGGTTTGAGATTGTGTAATGTTAATAAAGACCAGCGAATGTTGAATTCAAAATGTGCCTCAAGCATTTTGAGCGGATTAGTTTTACTGTTAAAGTGCACTTGAGTGCAACGGAAACGGAAACAAGCAAAGAAGCTGAATACTTTACAAGAGAAGTGCAGCACGACTTTTGCATTCAAAAACTTTAAATAATTGCTCAAGGCCTCGACGCTGGCGCTCTTTTCAAATAACTATTTCTTTTTTGTGAATATGCAGAGTTTATTTTAACTTAATACACTCTGCAAAAAATGCATAAATTTAGAAATCAGCATAATGCAAAAGTTAAATTTTCATTTTACGGAAACCATTTTTAAGTTTTAGGGATTGATTTTCTAAACCTAAAGCGAGTTGAACTAAAGATTTAATTTTTCATCTGCGAGGAGCCCTGCTCCCAAGTTGCACTTCAAGCAGTTCCGCGGCAACGCAAGCAAGCAGCGCACTTAACTTGTCCAGTGCATGTCAAACTGTCGTTTCTACAGAGGGGTAATAGTTTCTTCCATAACTTTGGTGCTTTTTATCAGATCGTAATGAAATTTACGCAACCGATCAACATTGATTAAACATACATATATGTGTACTAAAAATCAAAGCTTTATCTTTAAAATTGTGGCTGTGGGAGTTTTTTTTTTAAATTTGCGGGGATGCGGGGGGTGCATCCGAAATTTGAAACCAACTTGATCTGCGCATGGTATACAGGACTCTGCATGCCAAGTTTGGTGTCCCTAGCCCCTATAGTCTCCGAGATCTGTGTGTTCATACAGACGGACAGACAGACGGACATGGCTAGATCGACTCGGCTGTTGATGCTGATCAAGAATATATATAGTTTATATGGTCGGAAATGCCTTCTTTTGCCTGTAACATACATTTGCAGTACCTTATAACTCCCTTTTTTCTTTTTTTAACGGGAACAGGGTGTTAAAACAGTATTCTGAGCACTTTTCTGTGAAATAAATTCGAAAGGAATAAGGAATAAAAATAGGAAATCATATTACACATAAGGAGAAGCGAACCGTATATAACAAAGTATTAGGAATTTCAATATATACTCGTAGTAGAGCACGTTTCAAAAGGTGATATTCAAAACAGTACTATATATTTTTATGGGTACACAAGTTATACTATATGAAAAAGTGAACTGCATATTGAGTATTATAAAATGTCGTTTGAATTTTATTCTCCAACTACGAAACTCCAATTGTCAATTCAACTTTGATTTGGTTTTATTTGTAAAAAAAAAAAAACAAAATTGCTACTCAATTTACAAAAGCAATTTTCACTCACACATATACACACACAGAGAGAGAGAGAGAGAGAGAGAGAGAGGAAAACTGGCAACAATTATGAGCCAATCTAAGCGCACATGGATAATTGTTATTTCCCCGAGTTTTGCGATGTGTTGCGCTGCGTTTGCTATCCAACAATTTGCAGCAAACAAAAGCCTCGAGCGCAATTTGTTGGACCATTTTATTACAACAAACATACGGTAAAAGCAACAACAACAACAACAACAACGTGTACTTCAAAAGTGATTTTGTTGTTTAGTTTATATTTCCGTTGGTCAAACAAAATGAAAATGAAAATGAAAAAAAAAAAGGCAGCAGCAAACTGCGCACAAAAACGCCGAAATTTTCTCGTACGTTTCGTTTTTCATTCGTGGGGCAAAAGAATAGCAATCAGAAGCAAAGAGTAAAGCCCAAGGGAAATAGGCACATCTTGTTGTGGGTCCGTTTGCAGCAATGCTGACCGCTGTCAGCTACATTTCCTGGCACACACACGCATACACACACACAACAGTAAAGGACTATAAACTGAAGATTTTGGTTGAGTAGTTTCAACAATTTTCAAGTTTTCAGTGCCCCTGTTCCTGGTTCCTGGTTCCTCAGCTGAACTGGACTACAAGAATTTTTAATATTTCATTAAATTAAGTGCCCCGGAAATCGTTCAAGTGGCACATGATGAGCACGCACAACTGCACAAGTGGTAGGCGGACGGACGGACAGACGGACGGACGGGCGTTCTGACTGGGAATCTCAACAAGGACATGGGCGTTGAATTGGGCTTGGCGTGGCATGGCGGCTAGTAGACACTGAATTTGTAGTTTAGGCAGACACGAAAAATCCGCTTAAATATCTTGGCTTTCTTTTCTTGTTTTTTTTTTTTTGTTCTTTTCTTTTGGCATTTCTTTGGTTAAGTCAGCCACTTCTTTTTACGGTTCGTAGATGCTCATGAAATTAACTTGGTAATGCGCAGCTTAGCCAGGATATTTCGTTGGTTTGGGGTACGGTGGAATTAGGACGAGGCATCCTTTTGCGTTTTGTTGTGGTATGTGTGTTTTTAAAATTTAACAAAAGCTGCATTAGGCAGCATCTTGACGCAAAAGCAAACGCCAAATAAAACGTAAAAGAAAACTCTCAGGGGAGCACATAGCCAATGAAATTTTTGTTTATGTGTTGGGAATTCATGATTTCATTTTGAAAAATTAAAAATGTTTGAATGCATTTGCAAAGCCAAAGTGAAAATGGGAGCCCGCCTGAACAAAAGTAGAAAGTAAAGTTGACTGCATCTCACCAATTTTAAAATCTTGCAAAACTAAACACTATTTATAAACACTGTACAGCAAAAACTAGTTTCACAAAATGCACAATTTCACGATCATAAATAAAAGTACAAGGTTTTGCAAAAGTCTTAAATCCATAGGGTGTCTTTAATTCTAGAACCCATCAGCCTATACCATATAAATATTTTCTACTTTTTCAATATTTTTTCCTCTTTTTATTTTTGTGTGTATTTTCTATGCCCATCCTTTTTTGTCGAGTCTATTGAAAAATGCAGGCGACAGGCCATAATTCTTTTGCAACTTATGTTGCAGCAACATTCGTTTTTATTGCCACTGTAAAGTGGGAGGCTTCTTTCTGTCTGTTCGTCGGTCTGTCCGTCTGTCTGTCCGTTTGTCTGCCTGTCTGACTGTGCCACGTGACAGAGCTGGGCGAGGTTAAATTCTTGAATGGGCGAGTTTTGCAACTGCTGTGAGTAAATGGCAAGTGCAACTGAAGTTGGTAGATTTGCAATTTGCCCCCAAAGCGAAACGCGGCAAAAAGTCAATGAGGCTAAGGCCCATTGCAAGGACTTCTCCCTATACTTTGCTTCTGCTGCTGTTGCTGCTACTCTGTTGCAATAAGTTCCGTGTTGTTAATTTCACAAGAGAGTGTAACTTGTAATTTTGTACGCTGTTCGTTCAATGGCTTCTCTTTCCTGCTGCTGCTGCTGCTACCACTGTCGCTGCTTTATGGCCATCAACTTTGGCGCGTGACGTAAACGACGACGTAAAACAGCAGCCACGTGAGCGTTACGTAGCCCAAGTGCCGCTTCGTTTGCTTTAAATGTCAACTTAATAAACATTATTATACAGTTTTTTTTTTTCGCTTCATAACGAAACGATATAACGTAGAGTAAAACATAAAATTGGTAAATTGACAAACCAAAGAAAGCGGAAACAAAATAGCTTGTGTGTCACAAACAGAGGCTAAGAAAATCGAAATCAAAATCAAAATTTAATCAAGACATTTTACATAGCTCAGCTCACCTGATGATAATTTGGCAGCCGCCTTTTTTCTTAAGAGAGCTGTATATATATATATATATTTGGGTTACAAGATATAAATTTCCACAAAGTTGTTTAGCATTCAAAAAAGGGGAAGAGAAAGTAAATATTGTTAGATTGAGTTGGGTATACATACATATATTTAAATCTTAATTGTTTCTGAAACATCAACCCAATTAGCCAAATTCATTCATTCGTAACAATTTTGTCTATTTTCACTTTGATTTAAATTAGCTCAGTGAGTTTTCTTTTAAGTAAATTTATAGCCTATGATTTGATTAACTTAAGAAAAGCTTTCAATTGGCAACGTTGCCATTGCTGCTCAATCTTAGTTTGTAACAAACAATGGTTAAATATACAAAAAAAAAAGGAAAAGAAACAAAACAAGCAAGAAATGTTATCTTCGGCGTGCCGAAAGAAATCTTATTATTCAACGGATTGTTCCTATGGCTATAAGATATAGTGATCCGATTTTGATCAAATTTGGTCAACATGTGTAAAACGTGCTTTAATTTACATATAGTGAGTTTGGTCAAGATATTTTGAAAAACACAAAAGTTTTTCTTACAAAAATTTATTTTCAACCGATCGTTCCTATGGCAGCTATAAGATATAGAAGTCTTATTTCGATAAAATTTTGTCATCATGTATAAACTGTCCTTAAACTTAGGTAAAGTACGTTTGGTTGAGTTATCTTGAAATACAAAAAAGTTTTTCATACAAAAACTAATTTTTCAACCGATCGTTTCTATGGCAGCTATATTTTATAGTAGTCCGATCTGGCCAATTTAACTATAGGTACTACCTATAATAAAAAGAAGCATTTGTGCCAATTTTCAACAAGATAGCTCTAGAACAAAGTCTTGAAAAACGCATATAAACAGACAGACAGACGGATATGACGAACATGACTCGGCTGTTAATGCTGATCACGAATTTTACATATTACACATTTCGTGACAAAATTATAATACCCTCTGCAAGGGTATAAAAAGGTTTTCATTTAACTCATTCTCAAACCGATTGTTCCTATGGCAGCTCTAAGATATAGTGATTCGATCCGTACAATTCTGACATTTGTATAACTTGCAGCAATCACTCGCAGAACAGAGAGACTATTTCGCATATTAACAGACGGACAGACAGACAGACGGACATGGCTAGTTCGACTCAACTATTGATGCTGATTAAGATTCCATATACTTTATATATTTTTATTATATTTACACATTTCGTGACAAAAGTATAATAATCATCACTAATCACATTATAAATACAAATATATGTTAACCTCAATTTGAGTCTAAGCCCGCATTTAAAATGTTAGAACAATTAGCCTACTTATTACAAACACTAACCAAACTAAATGAAACTAAAAGTTAACTAACTAATCTATGCACTGATTTGCCAGTCATTAAAGCCAATAACGAAAAAAGTAACGAGCAACAAATCGACCGCACAACACTTCACCAGAAAACGCGACAAAATATTTAAAAATCAATAGAAATAAATAAAGTAACGAAAAGCTTAAAATGGCAACAGCCCCACGTTTTAAACTTCATTTGGCAGCTGTCAGAAGAGCTGTCAAAGCCGTGTTAAAAGGGTTTCTTAGCCGGAAAATAGAAATTAGTAAATTAGCCTATTTAGCGTGAAATACTTTTGGGCTGACAGCTGATGCTTTCAGTTTTGATTTGGCGTATTCTCAGCTTATAAAATTTAAGCTGTTGAAGTATGCAACGAAAAGATATTTAACAATTTTTGCTTAACTTACACAAAAGTGCCGCCGTGTTGGTCAATTGCGCACTGCCCGGCGATGTGGCAGCATTGGCCAGACTCGGTTGCGTCATGGCAGCAATGGCTGCCAGATTCTGCATGGCAAGTGGATTGAGGAGACTAGCAGTTGCTACCGTCGTATCCTGTGACGAATTATTTTGCTGAGCGGCACTCAATCCTGTGAGCGCTATAAAGCAAAAGAAGAACATTAAATTAGTTGAAATTTGTATATATATTTTTTTAGAGTTCTGTGTTATTGTTATTAAATTCGTTAATCTGTGTGTTAAGTTTTAAAGCTTAGTTCAATTGTTTTGTTAAGTTTGTTCTTTATGTTTACTTCAAACACAACACAGAAAGAGTGAGCGAGAAAACAAGATCTCTGTTGCTGAGAGCGTAAAATTATGTTTGTTTTACGTCTGCATTAAGATGATGACGTTTTTCGGTAAGTTCTCGCTTATAGCAAAGAGCTAAAGCAGAGCAGACAAACCCCTCTACAACTCTTCCCAAGAAACAAGAACTTAACGAAGAAACGCTCTTTTCTGCACAGACTAGAAAGAGAGAGAAAGATCGCTCTGCTAGCTTTGCTACAATGCTTAGTCTGCATTTAGACGATGACATTTAACTCATGTCGTTTCTTCGTTAAGTTCTTGAGTGTTGAAAAGAGAAGGTGTAGATGGGCTTGCTTGACCCGCTTCAACTCTTTCCGATAAGCGAGAATTTAATGAAAAAACGTCGGCACGTTAAATCATCGTCTAAATGCGGATTATTTTACGTATGGATGATATGCTACTGAAAATATTTTAGCGTTGACTTCATTGATTTTTATATGTAGCCGATTGAAATCAAATTTCTGTTCTGATTTTAATTTCAATTTGTTGTTTAGAGCAAGTTTTGTTTATAAAAGAAATGCAAAAAGAGAAAGGACTTTCAATCAGACAAAAATGAACAAAATAAAAGAATAAAGCAGAAGTGCTCGTAAGCAAATAGCTATACTTTTGTTCAGTTTAGTAATTAATACCCAAACAAACTTAACCTGAACAATTTACAACATATAGTAGTAGTAGTAATCACCTTGCAGCAGCTGCTGCTGCAATCCGACTGTTTGCAATTGTTGCAGCAACTGAATGCTGGCAGGTGTCAGCGCATCGGCGCCCATCACCGGTGAAGGTTGTTGCGGTGGGTTTGGCAGTATCGGTGTGGACACTGTTGTGGCTGTCTGGCCTAATGGTATATTTATATTGGTTGCCAGATTCCATAGATTCGCCTGGATTTGCTGTATCTTCTTTTGTTCCTTCTCCTTTTGTGTATCGGCAAACTTGACAACCAACGGCGATGTGCATCCCTCCATGATTTTATTTTGACTCAAGGTCTAAAAATTAATATCAATTAGTTTCAATTTAAACAGCTAAACAGTCATTAGATTACTTACCACTTTAATAGCCGAAATGGCAGCGTGTTTAGTTGAAAATGTAACAAAGGCACAACCCTTGCTCTGGCCGTTCTGATCACGCAGCACAGTACACTCTTCGATTGCACCGTGTACTTCAAATAGTTTACGCACGTCGTTCTCGTTCAGCTTCTTATTTAGCATGCCCACAAACAGCTTGCGTTCTGCAAAAAAATTTTTAAAAAAAGATGAAAGGTTAGGTTTTGGAAAATTCATAAAAAAAAAGAAAGAAAATAAATCAAATTTAGTTATATATTAACTTTAAGAAATCATTTAACCCAAAAACTCAAAATAAAGTATTTCATCAAACGAAAAATTTGTGAATTTTGAAAATTTCCAGCATAATTCGAATTCCAAACAGACCAGAATACACTTACAGTCGAACTTCTCTATACCGCACTTCTGAACAGCGAAGTTTTCTTTATAATGAGTGAATTTGCAGAACAATATTCAAAATATTTTACATTACGAGTTACCTATAAAACGAAGTTTCCTTGAGATTCGCTATATAGCAGTTCGACTGCATTTAACATTGAATTAAAATTTCTGCATAGTCTCAAAAACTGTTTCATTTGTTTGACATTTTTTCTAGATTAAAAAAAAGCGCTAAGCAAACTTTGCCTTGGCCTTGGTAAGTTAATCGCAGCGTGAAGAGAACGCGATGCGGAAGTTCCAACCACAAAGCAACCTTCAATCAAACGCACACACCTTGTCTGAATGTGTTGTGTTGTGTAGTGTAATTCAATACCTCAGTTCAAAGCAGCAAGTGTGTGAAACCACGAGATTATCACATGACAAGGTTCGGTGCTTGACATTGCGAGACAATAGGTAGCAGCATGGCCGTCAAGTAGTTGCTTAGCCTAGTTTCAAATGAATTGCGGGATGCACAAAGAGAGAGCAGAGAGAGAGAGAGAGAGAGAAGTGAAGCTGATCAGCTAGACTCGTAGAGAGTAGAAAGTCAGCCGGGCGTTGCTTAGTTAATTTAGCTCATTTAACAATGCTCAATTAATTTTACATAAATTAAAATTCGTTTGCATGTTGCATTTTTGGACCTGGTGCTCCGATAACTAATTGGCGCACATTTAACATATCGCCAAATATTTGCACATGCCACAAGAGACACACACGGCTGGCTGGACGACAATGTGTGTGTGTGTGCGAGTGTTGGACACAGCAGTGCACACACACACACATCTGTTCAGAGCTAATTTATTTGCACAAACACGCAAAATGCGCACTGCCCAAATTAATTGTTATCAAATATGTAATTGGCTGGTAGATTTGCAGGCAGTTGTTTCCTTTTTGGGCGACTATTCTAGCTGTTAAATAATAAATTACCCTAAATGCGGTTCATTAAAATCCAATATTTTTTTCATACACACACAGACACACGCACAAATGTTAACTAGGAGAAACTAGCATTTAAATATAACAAATTAGCTGTGTGGATGTCTGGTCAAAACTTTAGTGACATACTAGCTAAAGCATAGAGTTGCATTTCAGGGGTTGTATACACTTGTGATGGATGAAAATTTCCATTCTTTTTATTGCAAATTCTTAATGTATGTAATTTTGAGAACTTTCCCACAAAATTTCATAACGATCGGAGTATTGGAACCGAAGTTATGGCTGTTTATAGCGCACTACCTGCACAGCACACAGAAACAAACTTGAAACTTTAAACGCGATTATCTCAGAATCGTGTTTTCTCGAAAAGACCTTTGCGTTGGACACACTTACTTAAAAAACTATTTATCCGATTAACACTAAATTAAATCACTTAATAATAATGATAAAAGCTTGCCGCTGAACGGAGGATTTTTAATTTTTTTGGAAAACTTTTTTTAGAGCAAAAAATCAAAAGAGTGCATTTTTTGTTAAAACCGCCGCAATTTTTTATTTAAATCAAATTTTTAACAAATCCCCAGTTTAGCGACAACATAATGCAACACACTAACGGAATCTTTTTGAATTTTTGATTTGAGATGAACCGTTTTCGAAATATGATGTCTACCGCATGGCACTTTGAAAAAAAAACTTCCAGGAATTCGCCTTTAACTTTTTTATAATTTCTTTTTTTGTTATGCAAAAATTTCAACAAGTACTTAAAAACATGTTCTATTTGACGTTGGCAAAAGATTTGGTATATAATCCCTTAAAACATTTATGTTTAATTAATTCATTTAAATACAAAAAATTAACGATATAGAGACTTGAAACTCTCCACGATGTATTCTTAAAACCTCTCAAGAGGTCTGTTTTGATAAAGCAAGCGTAATCAACAGTCTAATACAATTTTTGCTCAATTTAATTATGCTTTATTTGAAGATACGTGCGCTTTAATGCATTTTATGTAGATTTGGGCATCTAATTTTTTGTAGCCAAATGCATTGTATCAAAATTTTTGTTGTTAGCCATTTGCAATTATTTTGCACGCAGGCAGCAAATTAGAATTGTTTCGAATTATAATTTTATCGCTTCAATGAACCACAATTTTAGGCAAGCGAAAATTTCGTTTTATTGTTTATAATTGCCGCAGCTAAAAATTTCTATTCATTTTTTTTTTTGTTTTGTTGCCAGACACTTGGCAATTCAATTGTTGCTGTTTTGTGTTGCCAAATCAGTTTTTGTGAAATTAATTAAAATTATAATTAAGCTGTTTATAGAATACTATACTATATATCTATATATATTGATTTTGAGCACTCGTTGCGTACTTTGGAAAAAGGCACATTTAAGCATATCATCAACATTATTATTGTTATTATTATTATGATTATTATTATTGGGTAGTAACAATTTAAGCAATACTAGTTATGCATTTTTAAGCACAAATATAAAATTATCATCGAGGGCAAGTTGCAAATAGCAAAGGCTATGTATGTACACTTGCCCCAGTATTACGTGCTGCAGCAATGCAGCATGCATGAGTCAGCAATGCCCTCTTCTATAACTGCAATTTCTTTGGCACTTTCTAGTTGAATTGCCATTGGCATTGGCATTCCAAGAGAGCTGCATCATCATCGTTATCAAATGCAAACCGCAGCGCCTCCACCTTCTCCTGCATCTCCGATGGAGGCAACAGCAGCAGCATCAGCAGCACTTGCATTATTATTATGATTATTGCAGCAGCAGCAGCCACAGCAAAAGCTAACTGCACTTGAGCTATATTATCATAATCCCAGTAGCAGTCATTGCAACTGCAACAACAACAACAACAACAACAACAACAACAACAATGCAGCCACCCACGCTGGGAGTTGAAAAAAAAGAAAAATTTAAAATTCATTGAATTTGATGCGTGTCGATGATGGTGGCTGTCTGCCAACAGTTTGAGCGAAAATAAAACTTCCACCTTTTAAATCGTTTTGTTGCAATCGTATGGCAATTGTTGTTGTTGCAATGACTTTGCGTCAGTTGCAGTCAAAGATATGGCGACAATTTGGCAGCCAAAAAATAATAATAATAATAATAATAAATGCAGACTCTTTGAGAGCTGGCGTTACTTACTTAATTGAATATAGTTTCTTGAGTTCGAAATTCAATGCACAATACAATAAAATAAAACTGATGTTTAAGAATCTTTCCAAAGCTTAAAGGCGTTCTTTTTAAACGCATATATATATATCTCACTTTTATCGTAATATTTAAGTGCTTAACGTTAGAAAATTTGGAAAAATTGTGAAAAGATGTGACAAATTTTGTTATAAAAATAATCAAAGCACACTTGATATTCATTCTTTTTTTTTTCTCATGACATTAAAAACTTAATTGTCAAATTGCGTCAGAAATTAGTTTGCATTTACATAAAAGTTGCACGAAAAAAACGCGCAAGAATTGCAGCGTCTAAAAAGTCATGATATATTTGAACAACATTTCTTTGGTAATATAGCACTCATATGTTAAGCTCTGCTTAAGTTTTATATATATATATAAATACGAGTTGTTTTTAATGCAAAAAAGCACATTCCAAGTGCAATTCAATTGCAAATTTAATACTCCAGAAAGTAGTTCAGTTGAACTTTAAGCCGCCAGTTGGCAGTTGGCAGTCGCCTCTTTGCCTTGCCTTTTATTTATATATTCGACTTCCTGCTACATTTGCATTTCTTCCTTCAACCCTTCTCTAACTTTAAAATATTAATATAACCATGGTCCAGTCCAAGACTCCAGCTCCCTTAATGCAACTAATCTGCTTCTAGTGGCGCACATTAAGTGTTGCCACGCTTTCAACTTTAATTTGAAAACATAAAGCAAGCAGCTGCAGGTGCAGCAAAAGCAGCAGCAGAAGCAGCGACTAAAGTGCGGCCACTTGTGCAGCTACAACACACACACACATTGACACACATATATAAATGCACTATAATACACACATACACACACACACACCTTTTTTTTACCAGCCATTTTGCATGCAACTCAACTAACCGAGCGACCACTCAAACCAAACCAAACCAAAACGTAGAGAAACCAAACGCAACGCGCTCCATGACATCGACTCAGATGTTGATGATGATTATGATGATCATGATGATGATGATAATGATGATGATGATGGCACAGTGTTTCAAGTATTATTCATAATTTTAGAAATATATGTTTTATAAACAATTTAACAGCTTATTAACGTCTTTTCAATTGGCTATGCAAAGAAATCTATATCAACAGCCTATAGACCAAATTTTCTTATACCAAATTAGTATTATATACAATTTAAGACATACGCTTGATATAGAAATTAGCTGGTTTATTTAGGCCTGTTCCCAAGTCCGATAATCAGACCTGTACCGAATTCCAAATCCGTTCGAAATTTGCGGAAACGGAATTGATTGTTGTTCTGAAGTACTCAAAGCGTCAAACATAAACGTTTTTATAAGCTTTACTTTTAGCTTTCATTAAATAAATCAGAAATAAAAGTTATGCAGTCCTGTTCCGAATTCGTTTTCCGTTCGAAAACGTTTACGTTTACAAAAGTTTTACTTTTTTGGCCTGCGGATTTAAAGTAGTTGCCAAATTACACAAGGAATTCAAAAAAACAAATTCTTAAACTCAATTTTCTTATATTCTTCATCATATTTGGAAAAGAATCAGTTGATTTATTCCTTAGATTAAATTCAAATAACATTTTTTATAATAAATTGAAAAACTATCTTCAAAAAAGAAGCGAAAACGTGGAAGAAAACGTATCTGTTCTCGATTCAACAATGCCTACTAGATGACAACTAAACAGACTTTTAACGATGAAAACTCGGTTTCGAAAAAGAGAAAACGAAACCGTTCAGAACAGTAATTCGTAAATTATTTGGAATTCATTCGTTTTAACTTTTCGAAAACGTAATTAATTCGAAACAGGCATGTATATCTTGTTTAAAAAAGTATGCCAGTCTGTTTTCTGTAGATTTGATTTCAATTTGCAATTTGGAAAAGCAATTTTCAAAACGTTTTTGCTTGTAAAAATTTTGAGATTACCTTTTCAACAAAATAATGTAAATAAATGTTTTTATATTTTAGTTTTTTAAGTCCGAGATTATTGTTGGTTTAGTTTCCAGCAGCATGTTTTTCTCTCTCATATTAACCGCAATTTACTGAATTCGAAACAAGCCTGATTACCAGGTTTTATATCGTGCATATATAGAGAATTGTATAAAAATACAAGCTGCTTGCCAAATTTCCTTATTCTAGAAGTAATTTTGTAATATTTTTTATGTTTTTCGCATTGATTCTGGTATATTATATGATTCGACGTATACGTTTCATAAGAAATGTAATTGAAGTTAAGTGAATTCTATAAGATATCAAAATTGCGCATTAATTGATATCAATTATATGAAATTGTGTAGAAATCAAAGATTTAGTCACTGTGCAACAGTTGCAGCTGCGTCGCCTGCAACCCATTTGCTTATTCCATATGTAAACGGGTCATATTTGCCGCCATCACAACCGGCTGTACACTTGTCCTGTTCCGTTTCGTTCAGTGCTGCAGCAGCAGGACATGGGACACAGGACATAGGAGGCGGAACGGGGGACGCAGAACGCAGGACACAGAAGCAGAACACGGACGCGGACCTGGGCTTAGCTTATTTATGTCACAAATATGAGCAGCGCGCACGCCGTACGCAATGCCACGGCTGGTTAGGTCGGCTTGGCTGGGTTGCCTGGTTGGATGACTTTGGGTGGGTGGGAGTGGTAGTTGGGCGTTGGGCGGTGGGTGAAGCTGTCTGAATGGCTCTCGCCACTTTGCATGCATCGCTGCGTGTTTGGCATATTTAACAAATTTTCGCAAAAATAATGTAACGCCCAATGTTGACTGGCCTGCCCGCCCCCATTGTACTACACTTCTCCTCCTTCCACTGTGCTATTGTTGTTGTTGTTGTTGTGGCTGCGGTTTCATTGCTCGCTGTAGCAAGTAGCAGGCAGGCAGGCAGGGCGGGGTAGCAACGGGAACATGGTTAGCTGGGTAAAATCTAATCAAGCGCTGCGGCCAGGCCAGCAGCCAGCACCAAACTTATCAATAAGCCACACACCAACGGCGAGCACTGAACCCGACACAAAACGCATTTGCATGTATGACGACCAGAGTAAAAAAAAAAAAAAAAGAATATATACTAAATATATATATATATATATATGTATATGTATAGTATATCACCTTGGCACCTAATGAAATTTCAGCGCTTCGCTTGCATTATTAAATTTAATTTCAGGTCGGCGAAAGCGCGTCGAAGAAAATTATGGAAAATATTCTTGTTTTACCTTTTTTTCATTCTTTTCCAGTTTTTTTTTGCCTTTTTTTTTTTGGGGTTCGTGCATATAAAATTTAAATTTTAATCGCAAGCAGCAACATTCTCATTGGATTTGGCTTTTCAAATGTGCACATGAATGGAGAGGGGGGGGGGTCAACAATTTGAAAGTGGATATTAAGTATAGCCCAGGCATTATGTTTCAAGTGCGGATTTTTGGGTTGAGTGGCATTTTTATAGTGTGTTCAACACAAAGGAAGCAGCAGCAGCAATCAAGTGGCGCAAAACAGAGATTTTTGGGCATTAAACTTTTTAGGATTATTTGAAATATTAAAAATAAATATGTTTCAAATATTTATTTAATGAAATTTCTCACTCTACTAAACCAATATGCGCGTTTCCGGAAAAAGGTCCACCAGCGCCGAAAATTTCAAAGTCTTTATTAGTACCCATTACTTTTGAATTTTATGCTTTAATTGATGTAAATTGTTAGAAACTGATGAAATCCAACAATTTACAATCCAGTTTAATAACTATCACGACCAGATCGACAGAAAAATTACTTTTTGCCCTTATTTTGATAATTTTTAGACCGATGTCTCTTTAATATTTCCTTAGTCAAATGAGCTGATACTTGATGAAAAGTATATCATAAACATTCAATAGCAACAAGCACTAACTAACAAATATGACAAGCGATCAATTTAATCTAGCTTAACTGTTAATATTCAAGTGCAAAGTCAATGGAAATCTTGTAACGTTCGCGATGTAACGTTCGCGATAGTTGCAAAGTTTCTGTTTAAAAAAACCTTCATAATTATTTCAAAATGGTAAATAAATATTGAAAACTACATTATTTCTTTATAGTTTAAAATTATTTTCTATTAAATATTTCATTCATATTCGCAGACCTTTTCACATTTCCAGCTACCGTCAAACGAGACTTCTTTATTTTGTCACGATCGCGATCTCTGGTTTTTCTTAAATATTCTGAAAACGTCAAGGCTATGTAATTTGACTTTTGCATTGAAAAATAGTGCACCTAGAAAGCAACTAAGCCTCAACAAACAAAATTTAAAAAAATATGTTTTTGTTATTTTATTTTCAATGTAAATGCGTACGAATGTAACGTTCGCGAACCTGGAAATGCCCATATTCAGCTAACACTAACTGTAATCTTAAAGAGAAAAATATATTTAAAATTTCAATTTAAAAGTGAATAAAAACCTATGAAAAAATGGCTGTAATATGCTTGTTTTATATACATATGTATGTGTATATGTATGTGTGTATATGTAATTGTGTGCCCAACCCTTGTTCAGCTCTTGGTCCCCCACCTTTGAGCTGTTGCCACTGCTCCACACCAGGTTTGTGGAGTGTGATGCGCTGCTCTTTTGCTCAATGCCATCTTTTGTATAAATTTTTATTTTTTCAAGCATTTGGCTTCCACTTGGTAGTCGATTTGGCTACACAGGACAGACAGGCAGACCGACAGACAGAGAGAAGAAAGCATCCTTGACTATATATCCTTTGGCCATGCTTTGGCGCTTTCCCTTCCATTTCTTTTTTTCATTCTGCTCTCGATTGCATAAACTTTGGCAACGAATTTACATTTTAATTGCATTGAAATTTGTTTTGTCGTCCGTTTTTCTCAGCATTTAATCTATTTCCAAAATATTGAATATATCTTTTCTTCGTCTTTGGTCTTTACAAATATCCTCTCCTTTCGCATTTACAATAGTTACATACCATACATACATATATCAAAATATAATTGCAAGGGTAGCAAACTTTATGCATAAATTTCCATTATGCGAACATAAATGCCAACACTTTGGGACAGGACACAACATAACACATCACGAAATGATATAAATTCAAACACTATCCTACCAAAAAAAAACGAGCAATTTCAAGAAAACTTGCTCACATTTATCACTGGACAAAAACAACGAGAAGAAAGCTGGAGAAATCTCATGCAAGAGACAATAGTTCACACAGGTTAATAAATCGATATGACATTTTGAGCCCCCCAGTATATAACTTGTAAGTGTGTGTGTGTGTGTGTGTGTGTGTGTGTGTGTGTTCTTCTTTAACAACTAATACAACCAACAACAATAGCAACAACCAGCCAATAAAATGAGCCATTCTTTTTCACTATATATTCGAGAGCAATATGCACAAAAAAAAATTCAAGTAAGAACGTTGCAGTCGGGTTCTCCCGACTGCAATATACTCTGTTTTCTGTGCATTGAATAAATTATATTTTTGTAAGAACTACTTATATACTTATAAAGTATCGATAAATTTAGGTTAAGTGAGTTTGGCTGAGTTCCCTTGAAAAACAAAAATAAAATTTTCGAATGGCAGCTACATGTTCTAGTGGTCCGATCTGGCCGATCTTAACACTTTGGCTGCCCATGGTATATACCAACAAGTAAACCAAGTTTGGTTGCTCTAGCTTCAAAACTGTGGAAAAAACCTGCGTTTACACAGACGGACGGATGGACGGACGAGCACTTCACAAACCCAATATACTCCTTTTTACATTTTGGAAAACAGAGTATAAAAAGAAGAAAAAACCATTACAAGGCAAAAGCAACTGGGACAAGAGGCAGCAACAAATACACAACTACAAACATAAATTTCCATGTAAAGGCAATAAAAAGGACATGTTTTCATACTTTTATACTGCTCGGCTCTATGGCAGTGCAGAGGAACAACAACAACAACAACAACAACATAATCAAGAGCATAACAATAACGAGGCGAGTCCAAAAATTATTTGCATTTTTACACATTTTGAGGGTCAGCCAAAGGACAATAACAAAAAAAAAACGAATGTCCTGCATGATGTCCATTATGTGAGGGGTTAAAACTTTTACCCAATGATCGGACAATGCGTATGCGTGTCCTTTTCCATGTGTATGTGTGTATGTGTGTGTGTGTGTGTAACTGTGATAATGGGTTTCTGTGTCGGAACTTTCAACTTCCTTTATTGCATTTTATGGGGTTCGCTAGGTTTTTTGTGTTGGGAACTTCGTTTAAGGATATTAGGATGTAGGCATGTCGTAGTCGAGTTTGAGGGTTATGATTATGACATCGAATAAGAAGCATGAACGACATTAAGGTCGATTTTCATTTTTATTTTACAAGAAATTGAATTATGCACAGCATTCAATGCGTAAATTCAATGCAAAACATGTGACATTTATGCAAATAGACCTTTGTTTGTGACACAAGTGGGTTGTAGCGAAACGGGGGTGGGAGTTGGGATGTGCTGGGTTTTCTTTTCTGCTGTTGTCTTGGATATTATGCTTAAAATTTATTGATATTAATGCTATGTGCAGTTATTTAACGAAATAGAAACTTTACTCTGATGGCAAAATTAATTTTGCAGAATTAACTTTTTGATTTATGAACCAGCTATGCAAAAGGATGTGCATACATCATTTATAAGTTTATCACGAAATTAACTTTATGTAGTATACATGTATATATTTTAAACAACGATTAAGGGGTTATATAAACTTGTGTTGGATGAAAAACTCGATTGTTTTTATTGCATATTCTTAAAGTACGTTCTTTTTAAAATGCTCTCACAAAATTTCATACCGCTCGGAGTTTTAGAACCGAAGTTCTAGCTGTTTATAGCGCACTACCTGCACAGCACACAGAAACAAACTTGAAACATTAAATATTTGGAATAAATATTTTTTAAGGTGTCAACAAAAATCGAGAAAATTTCATCTATTTTCGCGGTACACGTGTATATATAACCCCTTAAGAAAAGTGGTATATCGAAAGTGTTTATAGCAGTTATGTTTTGCTCTGGTTAGATAGGTGAAGGTCTTTAATTTCTGTTACATCGATATAGTTTTCAATAGTAAAATAAAGTTTTGGCTGAACTTACGGCAAATAAAATTATGTAATTCTTGAAAACAAACTTCTATACACTTTTAATTTATTTTTTCAATTACGAGTCAAATTTAAAATCAACACATTGAAACAGTTTAACGCAAAGTCAATTTAACAATATATATCTTGATGACAATTCCAAGGCAATATTGATCAAAAGTTTCCGAGTTATGTTTATAGCTTTTTAGTTGTTATATTCAAATGGAAAAGAGTTGAAAATATTCATAAGCAGGGCAGGCGTTTTAAGCTTCAAACGCATTTCTTGACTGTTAATTTTATGAGAGACAATAAACTGCTGGCAACATTTTTGACCAACATAACTAGGATGCCACAGATATTTGCCAAGTTACAGCAAACAAACGTCATTCAGTTGGACACTCCCTCAGTCAGTTAGTCAGTCAGTCATTCAGTCAGTCGGGCAGTAAGTTGCACAATCATTCACTCAGTCTTGCACTGTCTGCCACTCAAAAACAGATGCCTCTTCCAGCGACTGTCACGTTGCTTCTTGGTCCGTTGAGTCTGAGGTTGGGGGTTTTCAGTTGTAGGTTTGAGTTGAAGGTTGGAAGCTGAGGTTGGGGCTCTGTGGCTGAACCGACAAGACGCGACTACGCTGATGACTCTGACGGCGCACAGCAGCAGCAACAAACAAAGTGTGAAGTATTTCACTAAAAACCAATTCATTTGCATAAAATGGCAACTGGCCCCCCGCAAAAAGTGGAAATGCAACCGGAACAAGGATCTGTGTCCGCGTCGCTTAGATTAGAATTGGGCCAGGACTGGCAGGACGACAGCCAACCAAACCAACTATATCTCAGCTGCGTGGAGAAGCGTCAGCAGAGTAGCACACACACACAACTGTATATACTGCTACTATGTGGGTAAATG
Source organism: Hirtodrosophila cameraria (assembly GCA_949708635.1). NCBI lineage: Eukaryota > Metazoa > Arthropoda > Insecta > Diptera > Drosophilidae > Hirtodrosophila > Hirtodrosophila cameraria. Next base: position 60,210,893 of record OX453090.1, read on the forward strand.
GCACACACGCGCGCCAAATGTGAATGTGAAAGTGCATTAGGCAACAACAACAACAACAAAAGTAACACACAAAATGCCAAGGTGGGGGGAGAGAGAATGGGGGAGTGCAAGGGATAAAAACTTTATGCATAGGCCATAGGCAATGTGGCTTTTGTGGCCGGGCCTTCATGGCCTCAGAGCTCCCAAACCAGGATACCAGATCCTGGCTGGCTGGTTTGACCGCCTGCTGCGTTTTTGGGTCAAAGCAATTAAAGGTTATAAATTTGTGTGCAAAAAATTACATTTTTTATACGTCTCTAACACACACACACCCACAGACACACACAGAGTTCGTTTAAAAAGCAGAGATTGCAATGGTAACTCTCTATAGGGACACTGCTGGCAAAGGGGCGCAGTGAGAGAGACAGGCAGGCAGTTGGTTGCCCCGTCACGTGCTAGCCTACGTGGTCAGTTCATTTGGCGTTTAATTTAGCAGAAAATTAAAGTCCAGTTAAAAATTTGCATGCCAATTTGGCTACCAGATTTATGAAGTGTGCATGCAAATGGCAGCATGTTGAATGCTTCAAATAATTTCAGTTTTTAAAATAGATAACAAGCCATAAATAGTTAGCCCTAAAACAATCGATATTTGCTATAATCGAAAAATCGATAACATTATAAAAATTACCCAATTTCCAGTTTTAGAACATAAAACAAGAAAGATATGTTATTTTCGGCGTGCCGAACATATATATATATACATACCCTTGCAGAAAACCTTCGCATAAGAAAACTTAATTTTCAACTGATTGTTCCTATGGCAACTATAAGATAAAGTGATCCGATTTTGATAAAATTTGGTAAACATGTGAAGAACGTGCTTTAATTTAGATATAATGAGTTTGGTCGAGCTATTTTAAAAAACACAAAAGTTTTTCAAACTGAAACTAATTTACAACTGAACGTTCCTATGGCAGCTATAAAATATAGTCTTTCGATTTTGATGAAATTCTGTCATCATATATAAACTGTCTTTAAACTTAGGTTAAGTGAGTTTGGTTGAGTTATCTTGAAAATCAAAAAAGTTTTTCATACAAAAACGAATTTTTCAACCGATCTTTCTTATGGCAGCTATATGTTATAGTGGTCCGATCTGGCCAATTCAACTATAGGTACTCCCTGCACTAAGAAGAAGCATCTGTGTCAAGTTTCATCAAGATAGGTCTAGAACAAAGTCTTGAAAAACGCATATAAACAGACGGACAGACAGACGGACGGACAGACGGACATGACTCGGCGGTCGATGCTGATAACGAAAATACAATTTTTTTGTTTTTTCTGAGAGCTAACTAACTAATTTTTATCTAAAGACCTTATAAAAACTATATGCAGCAGCATAATTTTAATAGTTGAGCCAAAAACTTGAAAACTGCTTAACCTGAAAACTTCATTACTTAACTTTTAATTTTCATAAATTTTGCATCAACTTATATCCTGTATGATATTGTGCCAACGTATTTCACCTCAATTTAAATTTTTTATGTCAATTACCTCAGTAGAGCGTATTCTGTTTTTTTTTTTTTTTTTTTTTATGAACTGCAAGCTGCTGATAATATACGAGTACTTTAGCCAAGGACCTTGCAGCACTTCTCCATCACTTTATACTGACATCATTCACAATTTTTCGCTTTTCCGCATTAAAAAACAACAACAACAAAAGGAAAATAAGGAAAATAAAAACAAAAACAAAAGAAACATATGCCAAACATATTAAAAACCATGTCAATGGCATTGTCTCTCTTTCCACCCAACCCACCTGATGAACACACGCCCACCTGGCCACAGTTAACACTTGACTTTAACATCATTAACACACATTTCAACTTGTGCTGCAGTTGAAACTTTTCTCTTTTTTTTACCATTTTTTTTTTCCTTTTTTTTGAAGGGTAACAAAAAGAATCTGAAAACGACGTATGGGCAACTAAGAGATATGAGTAGTAGTGTGTGTGTGTGTGTGTATATATATATAGTGGGTGTGTGTGTGTGTGTGTATATTGACACGTGCATGTTGCTGGTAGCACACTTTGACTGTTTGAAATACTAAAGGATCAGAGGAATCAGGCTCAGACTCAGGCTCGGGCTCAAACTGAAACTCAGTTTCAGGTTTGCCATTGTAAATCATTTGCCAAAAGTGAAAATTGTATATATGTATATATAAATTTCCACTTAATTGTGTGTGTGTATGTGAGTGCAATTTTCAGTCAAGTGACAACACTTAAAAAGTTTTGCGAAATTGTGAGAATGTGGAGCAGTAAAATGCAGTTGATAAAGTCGAGCAACGTTTGTCTGTGTGTGTTTGTGTGTGTGTGTTTGTGTGTGTGTGCGTGTGAGTGTGTGTGTGTGTGTGTGTGTGTGTGCTTAAAAATTATAAATGCGTGCCTGCCTGGCTTATAATACGCTTGCCAGATAAATGAGAGAAATTAAAACCTGGTTATCTTAAAGTGTCGGTAAAAGAGCCTGTTTAATTATTTAATTTTCATTAAAAAAACAAGTAAGAACATTGCAGTTGAATGCTGACTGCGATATACTCTTTTTTTTACAATCTTTGATCTTAACAAGGCAGGCAGTCTGTGGTATATAACAAGATGTATACCAAGTTTGCTTGCTCTAGTTTGGAAACTCTAGGAAGAATTGCTTTCATAAGGACAGACAAAACCCAATAATCAGACCTGTTCCGAATTCCAATTCTGTTCGAAATTTGCGAAATGAAAACTCGGTTTCGAAAAAGAGAAAACGAAACCATTTCGTTTGGAAATCAGAACAGTAATTCAAAAATAGTTCGGAGCTCATTCGTTTTAACTTTTCAAAAACCTTCTGAATTCGGAATAGGCCTGACTGTCTTATAGCTTTCAAAGACAAAATCGTGCAGATATTTATTCGTAAATCATTCGGAATTCATTCGTTTTTACTTTTAGAAAAAGGAACAGAACTCGGAATGGGCTTGTTTATTTTTGAACATTTTAAAAGTGATTTCAAAAAGTTGCTTTAGTCGAGGCATAAACTTAATTCGCAAATCGTTCGCAAACTATTCGTAGTAAACGTGGTAAATTCGAAACAGGCCTGAATCTACTCTTTCTTTTAAATTAAAATAAAATTATTAAAATAATAATCTGTTTAAGTTAAGTTGCTCTAACAAAAAGTTGAACACATTGAAAGAGACATTTTTGGAATACTCAGGCAGAATGGCTGTTATTTATTCATATTCGATATCGATATCGTCTTTTATAGATGGAAAGTTTCATGTTCTTAAAATTGATTCCACAAAAGTGTCGTCTAACAATTCTATAAGCATAGAAGAAAGCTACGATTCTGAATGTTATCCTGCCGTGGAATTGATTCGAAAGTGCAATTCAGAACAGTTCTAATTGTAATAATTCATTAATAATTCATTTTATTTCCTTTAATGAATCAACGTATTATTAATTTATAGCATTTTAATGCATAGTGCAATATTTTATAAGACATTCATATTATTTGCAATATCGATATTATTACCGATTATTTTCTTAGCAGTTAACCTGTTTAAGCGATACGAAATTGTTACCTAGAGCGAATGTTAACAAATGTTGCTGTTGCTGCACAACACACAGTTAAAAGTTGTTGTCATTAGTTGGGAATTGTAGAAGTAGCTTTAAGCATTTGATCAACTGGAGGAATACAATGAATGGAGAATCATTATGTATCGCTGATTGAAGCCAAATCCAGAGTTGAACTTATTTTTGGCAACAAAAGTCGCTGTTTGGGCAATTTACTTAATGGCAACTGCTTGGCAATTTGGTTGGCCAATAAATTGCTTTAATTACCCAATTTTAAAGGACAGCAATAAGAGACAGAGAGAGAGAGAGGGCGATAGTAGAGTAGAGTATAATAAAAGAGATGGAGGAGCAGGAGGAGAAATTGTAATGTGCATGTAAGTTGGCGCCAGAGCAATTTGAACAGATGCCGGATGCTGAAACAAGGTAGATAACACTCAACATCAACAGACCATCAATAAGAGTAGCAGAGGACAGAGACAGAGACGGAGAGACGGACAGACAGACGGACAGCACAAGAGTTGAATGAAGATGGACAGCTGGTGGGGTTGGATAAGAATTGAGGGGGGTGGCTGTTGGGGTTGTTGGGGGTGTCGAGCTGCAACTGTAGCAGCAGCTGTGCAATTGAGCGAAGACTGTTGCATACCTGGAACTGTGTACGGTGATGGATGCGACGATGGCAGCCAATATGCTGAATTTATTGGCGGATAGGATTTATGCGTGGCATGCAACGATGCCAGCAACGTTGTCGCTGTTGCTGTTGCTGTCGCTGCCGATGACGATAACGATGACGATGATGTGCAAGCGGAGGACAATGCCGCGATGTCGCTATTATTGGATAAATTCTCAATTACTGACGATAATTGACTGCTGCTGCTGCTGATGATGTTGTTGTTGTTGTTGATGTTGCTGCTGTTGTTGATGTTGCTATTGTGTATGTTGCTGCTGCTGCTGATGTCGCTGCTGCTGCTGGCGTTGCCATGCTCTGCTACGCTGTTGCCGACTTGGCTATTTACGAAACCAATTGCAGTTGAATTATTTATCATGTCAGAGGTGGCAACGACGAGATGGCAACGAAGAAGAAAAAATTCTTGAAAATGCTATACACTTATGTACACACACACACACACACACAGAGAGAGAGTAAGAACACACACACACACACACACACACACACAGATATAGAGAGTGAAAGAAAACTACACACACACACACACACAGCAAGCGAGCGTTAAAAAACAAAACAGTTTTTAAGTATAGTGCCAAGTTTCGAAAGCTGAGAGAATATTGAAAAATAAGTGAGTGGAAAATTCAATAAATAAATATCAGAAATTATTAAGCACAACGACGACAACATTCACAGCGTTCGACTTTTAAACAATTAACACTTTTTTATTTATTTATTTGTCTTTTGTTTATTTATTTGCCTTGTTTTTTGGATTTGATTTGATTATTTTGCTTTTTTAGCCACGCACAATGAAAATTATTTAAATCGTTTATATATATATATATGTTTTGAAATTTGGTTTTTTATTGAAATATATATTTGACGTTTAACGTGAAACAATTAGATATACAATTTTTGTTTTTTTCTTTTTCAAAACAACAATTAACATTTAGCTTCAAATTTGTTTGCTCAGTTTGCACTGCGTTATTCGCACTTTTGTCTTTGGAACTAAAAAAATGTCTTTAGACAGGCGCTGGCATCGAGTTTTCCTGCAGATTGCAGTCAATGAATTTGTCATGAGCTGCTTATATACTATATGGTAAACAGATCCAATCAAAATAAGTACTAGCTCTTTCGATTCGATACGATTCGAGTGGCGCTAATTATAGTTAGGCCGCATATAAAGCACAAAGTAGACAGCAACAAAGACAAAAGGCACTCTAAGAATTGTAGCTATCTCAACAGACACGAAAGGCATTCGGCATTTAATTGTGTATTAAGAAAGTGAGCAGAGTTTACTATATATATATATATATAGTATATATCTCGATATAGGGTGGGCAACGCTTTGTTAGGGACTAACAACAATGGCTCAGGATCCATGTTTTTGAGGCTATTTAACTCTGATTTTGGAACGACACATTCATTTTCCGTTCTACAAAATCAGAAGAGTTATCTGAAAAAACTGATTTTCCATTAAAAATGGGAAAAAGGGAGTTATAAAGTACTGCAAATGTGTGTAACAGGCAGAAGGAGGCATTTCCGACTATATAATCTGTATATATTCTTGATCAGCATCAACAGCCGAGACGAACTAGCCATGTCCGTCTGTCTGTCCCTCTGTCTGTCTGTCCGTTTGTCTGTCTGTCCGTCTGTCCGTATGAACACACAGATCTCAGAGACTATAAGAGCTAGAGACACCAAACTTGGCATGCAGGTTCCTGTATACCAGACGCAGATCAAGTTGGTTTCAAATTTCGGATGCACCCCCCGCACCCACGCAAATTGAAAAAAAAAAAACTCCCACAGCCACAATTTTAAAGATACAGCTTTGATTGGTACACATATATGTTTAATCATTGTTGATCGGTTGCAAACACCAAAGTTCTGGAAGAATCTATTACCAGCGTCTCAGCATGCAGAAACAACAGTTTGACAGCCACTGGACAAGTTAAGTGCGCTGCTTGCTTGCGTTGCCGCTGAACTGCTTGAAATGCAAGTTGAAAACAGGTAGTCTCGTAATCGGGCATACTCGACTAGAGCATTCTTACTTGTTTTGCTTTAATATTCCAGCTATTTTCAAAGACAAGTTCGTGAAGACGAATTCGCCATTAATATTTGAAATTCAAAGCAGCTCAGAGTTCCGTTTCTGCAAATTTCGAACGAAAGCGGAATTCAAAACAGGTCTATATACCTTTGTGAAGACTAAAACGGTTTAAGGCTTAAAGCATATTAATTTACATAAAATGCCAACATTTGAAGTGTCAATAAGAAATTTGTTAACAATCTATCAACTTACATAGCTCATCAATCATGTAATCGATGAATGGTTTTCCGTTCTATTTATAGATATTATAAAAAACAGTCACCCTGTAGAATTGTTTTCGCTTCACTTTCGATGCATGCGTCGTCGTCTCACAGCGATTAAAACTTAATTTCAGACTAAATCGATTTATTTTTGGTCTATTTTTTATACAGAACAATGAAGCAGAGTTCGCATGCCGTGGTATAAAAAAACGCGCGTATTGGCAAAAATCAAATCACTAAAAATAAATTGACATCAATCAGCAGCATCGAAAAAAGGGGGGTTGGGGGGGGGGGGGGGGAAATAGGAAGGTAGGAAGGAAAGAAGAGCGGTAAAACGATGGCAGACACTGCAACTAATTAAGCATCGTCACATGCAATATACACAACACAAACAGCAACAACAACAACAACAACGTCACATTTGGTATTTAAAATATCAGCGAGTAAAAATTGCACAAAACAATTCAAAATAAAAAATGTAGAAAAATTGGAATTTGTTGCGCACTTTGGTCCGTTTGGAAAAGCACGTAAATCAACGTTGATGGACGAACGGACTGATTTGGACTGATTGACGTTTTAGTTGCAACTAAAGATTAGAGAGAGATTTTCTTACGACAAGTTTAAAAAACTCAACTCATCTCGATTCCAACTCATCTTGCATTTTGTATCTCAACTCATCACAAATCATGTTAAGCCAAGTTAAGTTAAGGTTCTGGGCGGACATAACTAGAAAAACTTGATTTACAACTTGTTTTGTTTGTTGTGAAATTGTTGCGCTCTCTTAAATGACTTTTAATGTTAGTTGTGGTTGTTGTTGTTACTGTTGTTGTTATATACAATGATCATTTGCATGTTATTGTTGTTGTTGCTGCTCTTGTTGCTATTGCTGCTGTTGCTAATGAGTTAATTAACACATTTTGCTACAAGTTTTTAAGGTGAACTGAACTTGGTAACTATTGCGTGTGCGCTAATTATGATTAGAATCAAATTGTGAGAATGCGAACGGATCGAAAAAGATATCGACGAAAGCATACAAGTCAAGTATATAACATATTTATAGCAAGTCAACAGATCGGGCAGACTATACAAATAGATATTGTTGGAAACACGTCAGAAAGAAAGTTTCAACATCCGCTTAGAATTGCATGCATCGTGTCTGTGCATAGAAATGCTTATTAATTTTCATATAAATATTATTAACTAAAGATGAACATTTAATTATGCTGGCAATGAAGGACGCATGAATCAAATTACAGATTTCAGATTAATTAATATGATATTTGATTTTCAAAAGCAAACACAACAAGTTGTTATTGAAAAGTCGAAAAAGCTGCCAATATTTTACAATATTCAATAAATTTACAGAAATGTGCAAATGTTATTGAATCTATAGAAATGTCCATAACATCGATGTTATCGATTGTATTTTTGAAAAAATCGATACACGAGCTATTATAGTTTAAGCCAGGGATTGTCACGATTTTAATTTTTATTTTAAAACTAAGTTAATTTTTTGAATTTTGTTCATTTTTCTGACCTAAAAAAAAAACAAAATTTAAAATTTAATTTTTAAAAATTTAAAAATTGTTAGATAACTTTTTCTTTTCAATTAAAATTGATTTTGAATATCTTTTGAACCGAGTGGTATATCACAAAAGTGAGCATATATATGATCTGCACTCTAATACCTTTCAATTGATATATCAAATGTCCTTTAAGGATCAGTATTAAGGATCAAATTAATATTTTTTACACATTTTCTTTTTTAATTTTTTTGAATCTCATAACTCTTATTTGCAGTTCCTGTTTTAAACTATTAACAATGAATATCGATCATTTATAAGCTCTAAAGTACTTTGAGTAAATAGCTTTATTTCGATAAAGTTAACCTTTTTTTTTTGCATTTATTTATTATCTTTACAAGCATTATATAAAAGACAAGTAAAACAAGTAAGAACGTTGCAGTCGGATGCACCCGACTGCGATATACTCTTTTTTTCGCCTCTTTGCGGAGTCAGTGGGCGTGGCAATTGAATTTCTGCTCAAATCTTTAAAGTTTTGCCATCAATTAAAATTTGGTTGGGCCTGTTCTACAGGTTTGGGAGAAACAAACATTGCTTGATTGCAAGGGCGGGGGTGGGCGTGGCAAAAATATTTTTATCCAATCTATTAAATAGGGCAACAGAATTCAACCTGCAAAATTTGGTGATTCTAGCTAAAGGGGTGGGGGAGATACAGACTTTGCCTATTTGTGGGGGCGGGGGTGGGCGTGGCCGAATTTTTTTTTGCCAGATCAATGAAGGATGTGATAAGTAGCCCTTGTGCCAAATTTGGTTACTCTAGCTATAAAACTGTGGAAGATATAGGTTTTTGCGGTTTGTGGGGGAAGGGGTGGGGGTGGGGGGGAGATCTTGACACTTTGTCTTACTATGGTATATACCAACATGTATACCAAGTTTGGTTGCTCTAGCTTCAAAACTGTGGAAAAAACCTGCGTTCATACAGACGGACAGACGGACAGACGGACGGACGGACAGACGGACAGACGGACAGACAGACGGACGGACGGACATTTCACAAACCCAATATACTCTTTTTTCCTTTTTTTTCAAAAAAGTTAAAAAAAGAGTATAAAAAGAAAAAGAAACGTCCATGAAAAATGCAAATACAATTTTGTGTACTTGTTCAAGGTTCTTATAACACTGCTGCTTTCACAATTGCCTTCCGGTAATTTCTTGCCACATTTTACATTTCAACGCGACACCACAGAAACACAAACACAAACACACACACACACACACACACACACACACACACACACACTTACACACACACATGCACATACACACTTATAAATATGTACTTGGTCTGCCATAATGGCTAATTTGAATTTTTATCATGTTTACTAGCAAACAATACGTGCATCATCATCGCAAAGGAAGTCGAATTTCTCCAACTTTGCAAAAAAGTCGAGACTCCCCCCTGCTCCCCCAGAGAGAAACCTCGCACAACATTTGCATATCGATTTCATATGCGGCATACCAATCCACACCACTCAAACCTCCTCCCCCCCTCTCTCTCTCTCTATACTTCTTACATCAAATGCAAATACAATCCATTTTGAATATATTTTTGCTTGGAAGCCAGAGCGTTCGCAAATTGTGTGGAATACCCATGAAAATGTTTACATGTCTGCCTTTTTGCTTGCTTACTGCATATCTGGCGCGCCCTCAACTATGCAGCGCCAAAAAACATTTGACATTACGTATTTGCAAATTTAATAACACCCCCCCCCCCCACCCCCACCAAACAACAAGAAGCAGAAAGGCAGTGTTGGGCGGGGGGCAGGGGGGGGGGGGGGGCTCTTATAAAAAATTGACATCGTCTTCGTTGTCTGTTTGAAGTTTGCTTGCATGTAAATTGCACTGATTACCACGTTGCACTTTTCTTTCATTTTGTTTTTAGCCTTCTCCTTCTCTTCTTCTGTTCTCCCCTTTCTCCTACTTTCTTCTTCAACTATAGATATTTACATATTTTGCTTACTCATTTGATTTGGTTGCATTTTGTTGATGCACTTTGCGCGTCATTTCTTCATGTTTTCCTACTTTTACTTAACCTAATGCAAATCGTCCTTATTACAGCACTTTTTCTTGTGTCTATTGTTTGTTTCCCTTCCTCCTCAGCCAATCCCCCTTCTCACATTTGACACCCCTTTGCCACTTGACGTATTTATGTACCTCCCTATCTCCACTATTCTATTCTTTTCCTTGCTTTGAGGTTTATAGCGCAGGGTCAGCGCCATAAAATTTAACTGCAAAACTCTGCCTTGAATGGCTGTAAAAATGTGCGCCATTTGTTGTATGTTTATAGGGTTCAGACATATTTCTAATGACATTTTGGCTGTCAGTTTAAGTTGAACAATTCAACTCAAGGCTGAAAGGGGGGTCTGCGATACCCCTTATAAATTACTACAGACTAGTTTTATAGACAGGTTGCAGGCTGTTTCGTAGTCGAATAGAGAATTCTTACTTTTTTTAAATAACAATTAACAAATGAATTTTTGATTAATTATGATATGGGCATTTCTCCCAGAAAATCCTCCGAAAATTTTAAAGTCATTATAACTTCTGAATTTAATGCGTTAATCGAAGTAAGTTTTTAAAAATTTATGAAATTGAACAATTCACAATCCACTTTAATAACTGTCTGAAAAAAATGACTTCTTTCTCTTTTTTTACTCCCTGTTCCCATTAAAAATGGGAAAAAGGGAGTTATAAAGTACTGCAAATGTGTGTAACAGACAGAAGGAGGCATTTCCGACTATATAAACTATATATATTCTTGATCAGGATCAACAGCCGAGACGAACTAGCCATGTCCGTCTGTCTGTCTGTCTGTCTGTCTGCCCGTCTGTCCGTCTGTATGAACGCGTCGATCTCAGTGACTATAAGAGCTAGAGACACCAAAATTGGCATGCAGGTTCCTGTATACCATACGCAGATCAAGTTTATTTCAAATTTCGGATGCACCCCCCCGCACCCCCGCAAATCGCAAAAGACTTCCACAGCCACAATTTTAAAGATAAAGCTTTAATTTTTGGTACACATGTATGTTTAATCAATGTCTTTCGGATGTGTAAATTTCAACACGATCGGATAAATAACACAAAAGTTATAGAAGAATCTATTACGCCCGTCTCAGTTGGCAGCAACAACAGTTTGACAAGCAGTTTACGAGTTAAGTGCACTGCTTGCTTGTGTTACGCCCGTCTCAGCTGGCAGCAACAACAGTTTGACAAGCAGTTTACGAGTTAAGTGCACTGCTTGCTTGTGTTGCCGCTGAACTGCTTGAAATGCAAGTTGGGAGCAGGGAGTCTCGTAGTCGGGCACACTCGACTAGAGTATTCTTACTTGTTTTTTTTAATTTTTCGACCATTTTCTCTTTGCTTAGTCAAATAAGAAATTCGCATCACTATATTGCATCAACTTTCGCTTAAATCTGAATTGATCGTCACGAAAATAGTTGCTCAAAATCGACCTTCGCACCAATTATACGGCTAATCAAAAGCTTCTTTCTTATGGAAAAATAATTTAAAAAAAAATACGTCTTATTTCGAACTTTTTAACACTTCTAATGTGTACAATTGTTCCGTTCGCCAACAGAGAATTGCCCATATACTTAATATAAATAATAATTTTAAAAAAATATTACAAAATTCTAATCGAATAATATTTGTATATGGAAACATGCAAAGTATCTTTATCAAAACATTTTGTAGCCAACAGTAAGCTGAGCTCATTGCCAGAACTTCATCGAAACAAGTTGAGCACTTTCTTAGCTACACTTCTTGCTTTCTGCACATTTTGTACACTTTTCGCAACTGCAAAGCCCTTTTCGGCTAACCAGCTAACACAGCAGGAACAACAACAACGATTGCACAACCAAAAACCAATCAAAGGTTGCTTTTACTTGCCGCCTGCTGCTTGCAGACAACTGCCAAAAAGTATGCTACACTTTCTGCGCTGGAAACAAGGAGAAGAAGAAGCAGCAGAAGCAGGAGCCAAAACCGGAAACGAAACTCGGCGACTCACTCAAGCATTTTATTAAATTGCCACCTTCCGTTTGTTGTTACGTTGCCGCGTTGCCTTTGCAACTGTCTTTTATTTTCGATTTCTAGACATAAACCAACACAGTTTCACCCGCAAAACCCCACACTTCTACCCCCCTCTCACTACTACACTGCTCAATACAGACGTTGTAAAATAAAAAATATTTCTGCCATCTTTTTCTATTATATCGTTTCCGCTGTTTGGCATAAATTTTGTGCAAAGTAAAACTTTTGCTATTTTTTATGCTTATTGCCAGCTTTTTTTTCTCTATCTTTGTTATTTTTTGAGGTTAAAGTGCCAAAGCACGAATACAAAATACAAAATACTAAACTAAAACAACAACAAAATGAAAAAACCCAACAAGTTACAAAAAATAGCCACAACAAAAAAACAAAAAGAAAAACTAAAAGAATTTGTCTAGTGTTTGACTATGTGGCGATATTGAAATGCGATTGCGGCAAGTACGAGTTTGTATATATAACATTTATATACGAAATACGATATATATAATATATATATATATATGTACAATACGTCTATAATGCGGCAAACGTTGGAGTTAGTCCAAAATGCATTTGCATTGCATAGCTTTAGGCGCATTGCGGGCGTTGCTTTTAAGCTTATCTAAAATTGAAATTGAAACATGAAACAACACGACACGACAACAAAAAATAAAAAAAAAAACAGTAAAAATTACTTTGAAAGCTGCTTTTAGTTAAGCTAATTGTAGGTTTCACCCAAAGGGTTGCGACTAAATCGAAAATTACATAATGCATGGCATAATGCTCGTAATTCCCATTAATCTTGCACTTTAAATAATTGTTAAACAATTATTGTTTCAAATTCAAAGAAAACAATCAAAATGCAATTTTCAAAGTCGTTCTCAAACTGTTTATAATTGCCCTACAGCAAATTAGAATTGAGCAGAAATTAGATTTAGCATTAACAATGTTAGACGCCCCCAAAATTAAAATCGAAAATTCTTATTTGCAATCGCAATTAATTTTACTTCCTTTTCTTACACTTTACAATATATTTTCCTTTTTAATTTTTTGATAAATTCCACTAGAACTAAATATGAATATCAAAATTTAAAAACAAAAAACATAATTTTGAGCAGATTCAAATTCACGTCTAAGGTAGATGAAAAAAGTCTTTCATACTCACAAATTTTTAAAAATTTCGGCAATTTAGACCAAAAAAAGCGTTATAAAGTCAAACATTTTACATTTGTAAACTGTCAGCCGTTTGAGGGTTAATATTAACGATGATATCGTCAAATAAAATGTAATAAAAACAAACATACATATATGATTTCTTGATAAAAATGAAATTTTGAAAGAATATAAATGTATATTTGGCACATTTAATCATTTCATTTAAATATCTTAATTAAAATTATTAATTTTTGTTTCAAAAGAACTTCAGAAATTAAAATTTTCCGCAAATTAGAACTACTCTGCAAGCGAAATTTTCGATAACTATCAGCTAGCGAATGAGCTGATTGGATCCGTAACTATCGATTACAATCAGGTATCAAACGAGTTCACTCTTCATTTATTTGACTTTCAATTCCAGTAGAGCAAGATAACTTATTAGCCTCATTTCCCAAAAATTACCAACTTTGTCCATATTGCTGTTTCAACAAATTTGTATAAAAGTTCTTGTCCATCATTATCTTATCATTATGAGCAGACAAAAAAAGTTGGCTTAAAGGAACTAAAAAAAAAAAAACAAAAAAATTATGAAGCATACGCCATGTAGAACAAGCTTAATTACACGCATTCCACAGCAGAGGGGGTGAAGCGGGACGAGCAGAAAGAAGCCACATGTCAAAAAACTTTTCGTTATTTTTTTTTTTTTGTTTTTTTTTTGTGCATTGAAGCTGCAACGCTACAACTTGTTAACAATAAGCGCCGCTAGAGGTCGCCAATTAAAAAAAATGCCAGCCCAGTGTATGTGTGTGTGTGTGTAAGTGTATGTTGTGTGTGTGTGTGTGTGTGTGTGTGTGTGTGTGTGAAAAAGTCAACATTTTTGTGGTCACTTAAGCAGATTAATTTCATGGGTATAATTAAAAGAAGCAGCCGCGTGCGTGGGCCACCAAATAGCGGCTAGAAAGAGAGAGACGCAGGGAGAGAAAGCGAGAGAGAGAGAGAGAGAGAGAGACGGAGAAAGAAAGAGAGAGAGAGAGAAAGAGAGAGAGAGAGAGAGAGGGAAAGCGGAAGCTTACTCGGCAGCGCAAAAATTAACATAAATTAAATTTTTCGCAAACTTTTTTCGTTGGCTCTGTTAAACATTTTGGCGCTTTTGTTGCTGCCAATGGTGCTGCCACTGCCGCTGCCTCTGCCGCCGCTGCTGCTGCTCGCTCGGCAACATAATTGATGGTTTTTAATTAACTGCCAAGTGACCGACACGACACGCAACTGACAGTGCCCCAACAACAACTATAATAACAACAAAACATAAAGGGGCAACGAAAACAAAAAAAAAAAAAAATAAATAAAAAAAAAATGTTGCATGGCAAAAGTGCACGCAATGTTAAAAATCCGGTTAAATGTTTTGTATGTGACATGTCCATCGCAGCAGACTCGCATCGAAGCAGCAGCAGCGGCAACAGCAACAACCACGTTTATTGGCGTTGCCAATATCAGCTGTCAAATGCAATTGCATTCCTTTAGGCCAACGCCAACTATTGAAAAAACAACAACTGGATATTGCAAATAACAAATGCAAATAACAAATGCAAATGCTTATGTTAATCTATATCTACCATATACAAGTATCTAACGTTCTTAAAGTCCTGTTCCCAAATTCACTTTCAATTTCATATTTTAAGGACAGTTTCTCAACATCGAGCTATCAACTGAAATGTTATAGTTTTAAGGCATTTCGGATTTCACATGGTGTTTTAAGATACACTCGGTTAAAAACCCCCCTGCCTACGCCCTTGCCCTTAGCTTTAGTTGTACTGAAAGTATAGAAAGTACACTAAAAATCAAAGTTTGTAATCTTTTCCCCGACTGAGGGACATAAATTAGATGAACATCAATTTGTCAAAAACTTTTCTTTAATATTATAGATTTTTTTTTCAATTAAAGCTTGAGACGATGCTTAAAATATATCAAAAACATTTCGCTTGATTTAATTCAACCGTGGTATTCCGATACAAAACTGTTTTGTCAAACTTTTTGTTGCTTGGTTTACATATTAATGTAATATTATTTATATATTATTATATATCTATTATATTGTGTTTATTTGTTTTTAGCTTTTAATTATATTTGTTAATATTTTTTCAGCTGTCAAACCCAAATATAAACAGCCAGCTAAATTTTAACGAACGGTTTAGTTAACATGAACATGAGTAAACGAAAACTTAATTGATAAACATGTTCAATTGTTTCAATATAAATTCGAAAAAAAAGCTCTTCAAATTCGACAAGAGTCTAAATATTTTAACAGTTGTTTTTCACTTACCATTGCGATTCTCGCTATCGGCGGGTTTCATTTGTATGGGATGATACATCTGCAAGTAAAGAAATATGGTGTTATGAGAATAAGTAAATCCATATTGAAAAGATTTGTTAGATATTGTCAGATTAAGTAACAACATCTGCTCAAAGTGATATTTAGACCTGTTCCCATTTCCAATATGTTTTCATTCCAAACCGTTTGCAATATTGTGTTTCTGCTTTATTTAATCCTTTTTAAAGATACGTTTGAATACTTATTATGTCACTGCCTCAAGAGCAACAAAACGTTTTAAACCAATTTTTGATCAATTTTGGAATTAAGAACAGCTAATTATTTCGTTTTCGAATTCAGACAGCTAATAATTTCGATGTCAAATGTTTTTTAACAAAATGGAAGCAGACCGGATTATGTATAATACAACAATTGTACAAAAACTGATACAATTGGTATTTAGTCGATGTAATTTTTATTTATTATTATTATTTTAATCTGAATTGTGTTCGAGTGTATTTTTTAGTTGTTCTCGATTTTGGAAATGAGCACTGATATTTAACGAAAATAAAAATACAGTTTTATATGCATTTGTCGAATTTTTGATCATTCCCAATCGATTTTTTTATAGAAAAGCTTAACACTCTGTTTTTTATTTTTATGTTTTCCAAAATGGTTTACTTTATGTTAAACATCGTTCTTTTTGAGTCTCATAAGTCTTTTTACAACAAGTCATGAGTCGTATTACAATAATTCTTTATTATTATCTTTATTTATTTGTATATCCAGTTTGAGCAACACTTTTATGGAACACACAGCTAGCAAATGCCAAGTCAAAGTGCCTCTGCTGGCAAACTTAATTTGCTGTGTTAATCACATTTGATATATTAGAGCGCTACAAACGACGCAGTCAGCGATTAATTTGCAAAGCTTTTTGGTGCAATGGAAGAGCCGCCGTGGAGAAGGAGCCAACCAAAATTGGACAAGTTAGCCGAAAATACCAGAATGGGTATGGTATGTAAGTACAATGTATATATATATATATATATATATATATATATCCCGTATATATATATATATAGATATATATATAACTACAGTTCATTTATATGGCGCTGCAGCGTCCTTGTCCCTTTTAGTTTGGGTTAGTGGCAACACAGGGGTGGCGGGTGTTAAGGGCTGGAGGGGTGGCAGCAACGCTTAAGCTGCATAATGAATGAATGCAGCAAAGAGCCGACAAGCTGCTACTAACTGGCCGCCAAATCCTCGACTAAAGCCAAACACATTTATTCAGCGGTCGCCGAGTGAAGCAGCAGCAGCAACAGCAATAGCAACAACAACAATAACATTTCAACATTTTTAGGGGGTTCTCCTGTGAAAATCCTAAAATATATGCGTTCGCATTTCCTTTTGCCCCGTCCTTTTTGTTCCTGCGCTTAGTTGCAACAGTAGAAACAGCAGCAGCAGCAGCAGCGTTTTAAATGTAATTTTTCGCACAGCGTCTTCTAATTAAAACAAGCTTAAAGCGCCCGCAAAACGTGCCGCAGGACGAGGTCAGCGCTGCTCAGGCGCACGACGAGGACGCGGACGAGGCCGTGTGGCATGGAAATGGAAGTGGAAGTTGAAGTCGAGTCGAGTCGCAGCAGTCCGAGTCCGAGCACTTCCGTCGCCATGTCCGCCGCGGCTAATGGCCCGTGATTTATTGGCAACGACGACAGTCCTGCCGCTAGTAAGGCACCAGTACTAGCGTCCTTGCACCCCTTTCTACACTTTCTTAGCGCACTCTACCCGACTCTCACTCCCCTCGCCCATCTGCTTTTCATTTTCTTTTGCTGCTCGTAAATAATACACGCAACGCGACTTGTTACAAATTGCAGTCCAAGTCAACCTGTTCCCAAGTTGCGTCCTTGCTACGCTTTTGCCTCCGATGTTTTTTATTTATTTTTTATTTTATTTTTATGTGCGCCACGCCCCTTTTTATTTTGCCAACTTGTATTTTATATGCCGGAAGTTGCAATTACCAGCCAAACGCAGCCATTTTACCGCCCAACTTGCATATAAGTAACATCATTTATCCTTCCTGCCACGCATTTCAGCTAATTGCTTCAAATTTTATCAGCTTCTATTTTGCTTTTTACTAGCGTTTATATGGGTCGCTTGAATAATATGGAATATCAAGTCTCTGCCCGTGTTCAAAACAGTTTTCAAAACTAAATGAAGGTACATTTTTATACTGATTTTGTATTTTTATTCAAATTATTGATAAACGAAATTTTCCACCAATTTTTTTTACCCTTTCTTTCAAAATCGCTGTTTTTTTTATGGAACTTCAAAAAATGAGTTTGAAATCAATCAACAAAGCTACATGCCACAATTTTCCAAAAGCTTACAACCGATGGACATGGGTTTCTTAAAAGAGGGGAACCTCACTCCTAAAAGGTAATTTTCCGAAATCAGTAAGAAACTTGTCTGAATGATTTCTAGGTTTAAACTTGATCGGACTAAAATAACACTCCTACTTGGTATTATTATTGTAAACGGATGTCGATAAATACAAATAAATTGACAAAAAATAAATGTTTTTACAACTGCCAATCAAATAAATTGTCAACCAATTGCGATTGCAATCGCAAGAAATGTACAAAAAATTGCAAATGCAGCAAGCACATGTTCCCAAGAAGAAGAAAAACGTACCACAAGGAAGGGTTTCCATTCCCATTCCCATTCCCATTCCCGTTTCTGTTCCTAGTCCTTCTTTCACCATTTTCTTTCTTAACGCTTGTTGTGCCTTTCAATAGCAATTTTGTTAAATAAATATCGTTGCACAGCTGCACAATTTTTTGGCACTGCAACCGCGACATGCAAATTATGTCAGATTTTGGGCGATGATAACGTGTGGCATGACATTTTGTGAAACATTTTCAATGCTGCTCCTAACTGGCAACTCCCAACCTAACACACTCCCCAACGCCAACAACAACAGCAACTACAACAAAAAAAACCCTTTCGGGGACACATGACATTCCAAATAATAATATTCATGCTGATTTGATGGCGTAATAGAAAATAATATATAGAAAAAAAAAATAAAAAAAACTAAATAATAGATCGCAACATCGCCAAATGTTGTTCGCTTTACGCTGACGTTGTCTTTATGTGTTTTTTTTTTTTGCCCTGCTTCTCCCCTGCTTTGCTGTTATTGTTGCTGTTATAGGGCAGGAGCAAAGTGGAGTGAAGAGGGGGCATCCTGGCCCTTTGCTGACAACTTTGGTTGTAGCTTCAAAGCGCAAATTGACATTTTTGTGCCTGTGGTTTTGTTGCCATTGCAAAAACTTTTGGCGCGTGTCTTGTGCTAACAATTTTTTCTTCTTTTTTTTTCGCATTTTTTGTTCTTTTTTATTTTGTACTTTTTTTTTTGCATAGCATACTTTTAAGCTGCCAGGACACACAGGGCTAAACTTTGAAATTACTTGCATTTTATGGCCATATTGAAGAACACAGAGAAGGAGAGAG
The DNA here is from genome assembly GCA_949708635.1 of Hirtodrosophila cameraria. Lineage (NCBI taxonomy): Eukaryota > Metazoa > Arthropoda > Insecta > Diptera > Drosophilidae > Hirtodrosophila > Hirtodrosophila cameraria. The sequence goes on from OX453090.1 coordinate 60,230,026, forward strand.
AGGAAGTGAGTGAGTGAGGCAGACGCTAGAGTGTTGCACGAAAAACTATATTGGAAAATAACCAAAAATACTGCAATCATATACCCTAGTAACCAAATGGGTATGCTCGATTTTAAGCATCAAAACATTGCACCTTCGAAATCCAATTTTTAATTTATTTTGTGAAATGAGCTAAAAACACGATATAATCTGACATGTTCCGCATTTTCGAATGAAGTAGTCATCGTTCTTCCTTTTTAAAGAAAAGCTTGAAAAATGTTCATTTTACTGCTTCAAATGCAAAACTTTTTAAGACAAATTCTCCCAAAGATATTCAGAATTCAGAACAGCAACTAAATTCGAGTTCAAATAATTAATATTATTTTCATGGAAACATATTTTAATATTCTTTAGTATTTTTTCGTCGTTTTTCTGCATTTACTTCAAACATTTACAGGGTATCTCTGCAGTTGCATTGTACGCAACAGCCGCACATTTTTTGTTGTTGTTTTTTTTTCGTAAATGCATTTTTTGTGCCGTGTCATGGCTTTGTCAATCCACGCGCCAGTCAATCTGTCAGTCACGCAGTCAGTTAGCCATAATGATGGCAGTGCGATGCTGAAATTCTGGCAGCTATTTCCTGTTGTTGTTCTTGTTCTTGTTACTCTTGTTGTTGTTGTTGTTGTTGTTACTGCTGCTGCTGCTGTGTTGCATGATTGCGCTTATGATAAGCTGCTGCGGCAGCCAGTTTTCAGTCCCTCGCATTTTTTCTCGCAAAATCAGCAAAAAATTTCAAATTAAAAGCTAAAATCCTGTCTAAAAGATCACGCACTAGCGGAAATAAAAAAAAAAAATGTTGTCCACTGGAAAATGTTAATGGAAAGTGCCCCTGTCCTGACCTACCCACTAATCGTACACGGATTTATTAGACACGTTTAAGTTTCCACTTTAAAATTTAACGCAAAAGTTGAGCAAGTGACACATTAAAAAGCATGTGAATTCAATCCGCATAATCAATAAAGTGAAAATATTATGAACAGTTGAGTTTCAGCTTTCATCTTTGACACTGTGCTAGGGAATCGTTTAAAACAAGTGAATTGGGGCCGAAAGGTAAGTGAATTGAGTCCGCAAGGCAAGTGAATTGAACTCGCAAGGTAAGTGAATTAAGTCCGCAAAATAAGTGTATTTAATCCGCAAAACCAAAAGAAAGTAAAAGTGTTTTCCGATAGTGATGATGATATTCATTTCTTAGCTCAGCAAGTGAATTCAATCCGCAAAATCAATAGACAATGAAACTATGTTGCGTAACTGAGTTTAACTTCGATGTTCCATAGTTTTATTATTGCTGCTGTGCTAATGAATCATCAAACAAGTGAATTAAACCCGCATTATTTAACTTTGAGTGAAATTGTTAACAAATTTTAAAAAGTCAAGTTCACTTTTGCAAAACATTTTCACTCTTTCTTGATTTTGCAGTTGGAATTCACGCTGTCTTTGATGTTGTCTTTATCTAAAGACATTTTCAAAGTGAGTTCAAAAAGCAATTAAATGAATTCCAAAATCGATAAGATTAAAGTGAAATTCACCTGGAAAAATTGGAAATGGGAACATGCGCGTATGTAGCTTAAAGTGAGAAATATATGTATGTATATATAGTATATAATATAAAACTTACCCCATTCAGCGTTTTCACATTGTGCAGTGCGTCCTGTGCTTTCAACGCGGAGCGACGCGTATAAAACGTCACAAAGCAGCAACCTGCCGTGAGGCCATAAACAGCATGAAAGAAAGAAAGAGAGAGAGAGAGAAAAGGATGGAGAGAGTGAGAGAGAGAAAAATTAGATTAGCATAAGGGTTAAATTGAAGTTTATTTTCAAGCGGCGCACGTCACAAAAAGGTGGCAAAAGAAATTATGAAAATTATTATTATTAGCAGGCGGGAAGAAATGGCAGAGAACAAGACGTAGAAGCGGGAGGGGGTGTATTGTGTTTGGCAGCAAATGTGGCAACATGGCAGCACTAAATTAAACATTATGGCCAGGCCAAGCTAACCTCCAACACACTCCCCCGCCCCCTTAGCCAAACAAAGCCTACACAAGCAGCAACAAATGTGTCGCGCTTTGTTTAGTAAGGATTGCAGCGGGGTTTGGAGGGGGGTTTGGGACAAGGGTGGCACCGAGGGGGTTGGGTAAGTGTTTAAGGTGTTGGTATTTATGGGTGGCTTGGGGGCAGCAGGTGGCAAGCATATTTAAGTAGGCAGGCGCAAGCGATACTTAAGCAAAGCTATAATTTTCATTTCTAGCATGATTAAAATCGTTAAATTTCAACACAATTTTGGGATTAAGAGTTGCACGATTTGGGTCAAGAATGAAGCAGCAGGAAACTGAAAAAAGGATTTTAAAATATCTAAAAAAAAACTTAAAATTTAACTATTGTATTAATAAATTGTATTTTATATTCATTTGGCAACAGTTATTTTTGATTTTTATTTGCCGGAAAATGCATTTTTTTTGTTTTTTTTTATGCAACAAAAGAAAAATCTGTGGCCAAGGATTTAAACACATATGGACATTACTGTATAGAAAGAAAATAAAGCACAAAGCTTCAGTTTGAAATCCATATCCGGCTCGTGCACATTTTCCATTTAACATGGCTTGTTCCGCTTTTCCACGCTCTACACACACACACACACACACACACAACAACAAACCAAGCGTATTTCCCAGTTATAACGAGTTTATTTTGAATTCTGGGCAATGGATTTTGGATTTTGGCCTGGTTTGGTCTGGTCTCGTCTGGTGTCTGCTAACTGTGAGTACAAAACTTAATATGGCAATAGTTGCATAATGCAATTACCGGCCATATCGGCGGCTTTCGTTCAACCAAGCGTGATGCGCTGTGGTGGGCATGGTCTGCCGCCCACATATGTCTGTATGTCGTTGCGAGGGAAGGAGGAATGCATTCGTTGCAATACACCTGCCCAACACTTGGATAATTCAATCTGTCGCATACCACTTTTTTTATTTTTTATTTTATTTTTTTTATTTTTTTTGATAGGCGTCGTCGCCACACGGCATTTTTCTGCATTTTTCACACATTTGCAAATATTTTCATTTCTCGTTTTGGGCTTTTGATATCCGGTGCAGGTTTAGAGAGTGTGACAGAGAGTGGCAGAGAGAGAGGTAAGGCAAATGCCGACGTCATCGTCGCCGCAACGGATGTGTGTGTGAATTATGGGTTTTTTAACTTGCACAGCTAAAAAGCTTTAAAAGTTGATTGAAAAGTTGAGTCTGTTTTAATCGGCTCTATAACAAGATTTTAGGCTAATGCAAGTTTAAAGCTCGTTAAAGCGCATTAAAGCACATTAAAGCGAATTTCAAAATACGCTTTTACGAAAATATGCAATTTGAAAACGTTATTTAAGCAAAATGAACTATAAGCTTTAATGTCAACTGAAAAGCACATTAAAGTTCATTAAAACTAATTTTAAAATACTCATTTTAAAAACGTTATTTTAACAAATTGAACTCAAAACTTTAAAGTCAACTTAAAAGCGCATTAAAGCTCGTTCCAAGCGTATTAAAAACTTATAAGTACTACCTTGGACACTTGAACTGCACAGTACAAAATAATCAAAAAAAAAAATTTAATTTGAAAGGAAACCATCAAATGAGCATTAAAGCTCTTTCCAAGCGCATCAAAGGCTTTAAGCTTGAACTATACAAAACGAACGAATTCACATAATTTTAAACATATTCTGACTAAACGATTTAATTTCAATTCAATTCGCTTAAAGTCCTTAAACGTTACACTAATCAAACAAAAATATCGCATTTCATTTGAGCCAAAGAAAAGAAATAAGAAAAAAATAAACAAACAAAAAAAAAAAAAAGGGGGAAAATAAGAAAAGCGTTACTTTTGCAATCACAGATTAAATATCACTTAAAATTAAACTAGCGTTAAATGTAACAAATGAAAGAAAATCGAAACGATTTCAAATGCAATAAAATATCGTGCAAGAGAAGTGAAAGAACACACAAACTGCGAGAAACCAAAGACGAAAACCAATCGCGCGATAACGAAGAAGGCAGGCAAGCAAAAGGAAGACCAAGACGAAGAGCAAGAGCAAGACGAAGACCAAGAGCCAAAGCAGAAGAGAAATCTCTCAATTCCCATTATGTGCATGTCAACTGCAGTTAGAATCAAAGCACCAAAACAAGACAGCAAGTAGGAGTAAGCGAGACGGCAGTCAGAATAGAGAAAGAGAGCGAGCTATTCGAGCTTTTCGTTTGCTTGAGGGAACAATGCGATAAAGTACCAACAACAACAACAACAACAAAACTAGCGGCAAAAGCTGAAAACGACATCCAGTCACGTTTTTTGGACAGAAAACTTAATCCAGGCGTTGGGCGGCTATAATGGGCGTGGGCGTATGTGTGTGTGTGTGTGTGTGTATGTGTGTGTGTGTGGATTTCAAGATGTGAAATCGAGAGCCGCTTGCCCTAGACAAGACGTGCACAAGTCCAGCAAAGGATATACCATACAACTAGCAACTACTACTACACTCACACATAAAGGATGTGACCGGCACACGTAGACAGAGCAAGAGATAGAGCCAGGGACAGAGACAGAGCGCAGAGAAGGAAACGAATTAATCGAAGTAAAATAAATCAATGTCATTAAACTTTGGCGCAGAGATTTAGTGGCTGACTGGAGTCATAGTAAAAGAGAGGGATAGCATTAGAAATAGAAACAGATCAGCAGCAATAAAACTACAACTACACAGCAAAAAAAAAGTGTATTGAAAATATTATTCGATATTTTTCGAAACCTTTTTACGATCAATAACATAAAAAACATATTTCAAAACAATTTTCGTCTATCAAAATATTATTTAATATCAATTTATAAAAACAATACAATCACAAACTTGATATTAAGGTCTGTTCTGAAATTCACACATTAAAATTAATTCTGTTGAAAATTGTGTGGCATACTTTTTAGCGGCAAACACAAATGCAAGCTTGTTCCGGTTTTCACTTTTGGGGAAATATTTATTTTTTGTATTTTTTTCATTATCAAAAATTTGTATATTTTATTTTAAACAAGTTTTCTATTACTTTTAGAGGCAACTTAATCTAGTTGTTCATTTGGCTAAGATATGGCGAAAATTATCTAATCAATTTTACTTTTAGGAAGATTTTGCGAATTGAAATCACTTTCATTTCAACAAGAATGAAAGCATTATGGCAATTTAGAAGCTAAGAAATTTTATTTTTGTTTCTTTTATTAATTTTAAGGAAATTTCAATTTCACAAAAGTTTGCTAAAAGTGGAAGCAGGAACAGCTTTGCTACAATCTTCACTTTTATAATTTTGATGGAATATTTAAACAGGCCGTATTATTTAGTGTTGAAATACTATTTAATATGACGAAATCATATGAAATTTGAATATTATATTATTCAATAAGGTTTTTTTTACTGTGTACAACAACAAAAGCAATTGCAATCGAATTTAGTTTATGGTCCTTTCTGCATATCTGGCCAAAGTGCATAGTGAAAGTAACAAACGTTTAGCAATAGTTCACTGCCCACCAAAAGTCAAAAAGAAAACCCACAAAAAAAAAGAAGAAAATGCAAGTCTTTGAAATTGAAATGCTTTTGAAAATTAAGTGAAATTTTATGCATTTTTCACGCTCCGCAGCAAGCGGCTAAATAAAAATGTCAAGCACACAAAGTGAGACCTAGCTGTAACTAGAAAGAGACGGGGACAGCGTTAGAGACAGAGACAGAGCGAGCCTGATGAAGGCGGCAGATAAGTGAGTTTCTTTTTCGGTTTTGGTGACAGCAGACAGCTGGCCAAAGCGCACAGTTGAAAGCACAGCGAGAGACGAAGAAGAGTTCTCAATGAAGTTCTCAAGCACAGCAGGAGAAGATAGCGAAAAAACCGAGCAAAAAATAAAAGAAAATCTGCCGTCCTGTGTGAATTATATTATTACTTTTTTGTGATTTGGTCAGCGAGTTAGTTTTTTGCTTCTTTTTTTATAGATGGTCATAAATCACAAGCAGAAAAAGCAAAGTTTTGTAATAGCCCCAAAGTGTAAAGAATGCGCAATGTGAAACCAAAAAATGTTTTATTACTTCGAAGAGAGAGAGAGCCCAAAGTAATGCTACCTCATCAAAATGGATAATTGAGTTAGGCATATTTTTGGTGTCTCAACTTGGCCAAATTTCATTGCGAATAGTTTGTCACTCTCACTGACTAATTTATTGGTATAACCCTATTTCAAAGCGTTCACGGCCAATGGTTGGTTGTTCACAGCTCGGGCAAAAAACTTGGCCAAAAGCCCAAACATTTTACAACTTTCTATGAAACCCTCAAAAACCCATCAAATTAAATGCTTTGGCCAAAGCACAGCTAAAAACTCAACCCTCAATTTTAACCCTACGCTTTACACCTGAACAATCTGAAACAGAACCACAGCATTCCTAACCCTTACGTTCTCTCTCTCTCTCTCTCTCTCTATCTTTTTACTTTTAGGTTCGTTTCACCGTTCGCACACCGCAAGCGCTAATAAATTATGACTCGAGTGCTTAACCTTCTCACAATTGTAAGCTCTTTCTCTCTCTGTCTCTTTCTCTCTATATAACACTCACTCTTTCTATCATTTGGCCACAGAGTGTAGCAAGAAAACAAAAAGAAGAAGTAACCGCAATAACAACACCCGCACAATAACAATAACAACATAGAAAATCCACTGGAAAAAGTAACTGGCCGCTAACGAAATTTAGTGTGAAAGAAAAACAAGTTTTTAGCCAAAAGGCATTAGCCCAGAAATATAAAAGCGACTGTAAACGAACTTTTGCCCCAAACGAAACGAAACGAAATGAAACTGAAAAGGAAATTTTTCCCCCGTCCCCGTTGTTATTTACGACTTTCTGGTTCAGAGGTCATCGTCGCGCTTAAAAGTGTCATTTCCCATTTTTGGTTAGCACCCCCACTCCCCACACCCCCCCCCCCCCCCACCACCCAAATAAAAAAAACACTAGAGAGCCCAGTCTCTATATATTCTATAACTAGAGAACCTAAAGAGTCCTCTGCTAAGCGTTTTACCATCGAGAGCAGTGCAAAATGCAACAGTAAAATTCAAATTTTGAGGCCAACTTTTTTGTCGCAGCCAAAGCAAAAGACAAAGTACATAGAAGAAGCACAGCAAAAATAAAAGTACTAGCCAGAAAACTAGGTTACTAGCCATGGCTAAATGAAAATGTTGTAGCAGGAAGTTGCAGTCCAAAAAAAAAAAAAAACAACAAAAAACTGCACTTGAGCGAAAGAAACTGCAGAACAAAAGCGACTAAACACAACACAAAATGTTGTTTGTCGCACAAGAAAGTGCAAAAAACTTTTCCCACTCTCTTTCTCTCTCTCTCTGTCTCGGCTTTATTTTCAAAAAACAGCACTTTCGTAAAGCTTGCTCTTTTCGAATTGTCCAAAAATATGATAAATGAGTCATGCTCCAAAAAGTATGCTACACACTTTTCTATGTATTCGAATTGAATTGCAAATGGAATTCGAAACACAACTGATTTTCTTCAACTTTCTTTCTTATTTTGGGTCAGCATAACCGACACGCCTCCTTTCAGTTTTTTTTTTTTTTTTTTTTGTATTTGATAGTTGCCAGACATAAATAATAACTTTCAAACGCATTTTGTGTCGAAATTCTATTTATGTATGGCACAGCGCGCTTTTAAGCTCAAGTGACAAACAACCAACAAGAAAACATACACATACAAACGCACACGCATACACATATGTGTAGGCAGGCACTTAGCCGAAAGCTGCCAAAGCTTCCACTCCTCTTCCCATTCCCATTCCACTCCGTTTTCGCTCTTCCACTGCCTTCTCTCTGACTTGCTGTCATAAATCATCAACACAACGCGCCACTTAAGTGCTTCCTAAAACTGTTTGCGCTTTTACTTTGTCACACACACACAAACACACTCATGACCGCCACGCCCATTGATGACAAGCTGGACCATGCACACGCCCACATTTCAAAGCAGCTAACGTCGCCGACGCTGCCGTCGCTGCCGTCGCTGCCGTCGCTGCCGCCGTTGCCGTCGCTGCCGCCGCCTGTCAACTGCAGTCAAACCAAAGTGATATAGAGAGCGAGAGAGCGTGCGAGCAGAGAGCGGCAGCGTGGCGACGAGGAAGAAGTGATACAAAAGGATAACAATGGGCAGTATCGCTAAACAAAAATAAATGTTGACAAAAATAAATGTACATGAAAATACAAAAAAAAAGCACAAAAAAAAAATAATGCTTTGACAATGGAAGGCATTCATGATTCATATTGAAATAGAGCAATAGTGTAAATTGAAAATGCCGTTATGAAAGCCAGGCAAATAGAGAAAGGCAGAGAGAGAGAGAGAAAGAGCGTGTCGACTGAGCGATTGCTTTGCTGCATTTGAAAGGCTTTACAAAAATTGCCTGCAAATGGCACAACAATAGGCAAAGTGGACAGCAAAGATAAAGAGAGAGAGTCAATATTAAAACTAGAAACGTCAAACCATACAACAAAAGAGGGTTTAACAAAGTTACGTAATTTTTTTTTTTATAATTTTCATTTTCAATTAATACAAGATGCGTATTGTTCACGCATTATCAAAGTGCAGCAAAGCAAGCAGCGCAGCTTTCAAATACTCATTTCGAAATGACAAAAGCTCAAAGCAATGCAATTTCAAATCAAATACAAAAGCAATTTGCTGTTGAAAGCGCACGACATGCAATTAAAACGCACACTATGCAAAAGTAGAATGCAGCAAAGCGAAGCGAAGAGGAGCGACAGATGAAATGTCATATCAATGTTCTTGTTGTTGTTGTTTTTGTTGTTGTGTGCTGTAGTTGTAACTCTTTTCGCTAAATAACTTAATGCAGTTAAGAGCACGAATAGTGGGAGCGGGAGGAATTAGAAAAGAGTGCGTGCCGAAAGCATTTTGAAAAGTTCAAATGATTAGTACAAAACAAAAAGAGAGCAATTGCCAAAATGCTACACAGCTAGAAAAAGTATATGCAAAAGTATTCTACTTGTGTAATTTGTTTTTTTTTTTTTTTTAAACAAAAATTTTATTAAATAATTTTTCAAACAATATTAATATTACACCAAAAAAATACTATTTCACTTCATAGTGATGACGTTTCAGATCAAGTTTATATATTTTGGGTTCAAATTGAAACTAAAATAATATTTCATAGGCTTAAAAATTATATTTGAAGTATTATCAATTTCAAAATTTTATTTTTTTGTTTCAGTGTAAGTAAAAACAAATAACAGAAAACTAGCTAAAGTATGAACTTTGCAGGGGGCGTAAAAACCATGATTATTTTGAATGCAAAATAAAATTTAAAAATAAAAGCTGAATAGGCGGTTAATACTTTTTTGATTAATTTTTTTTTTTTAATTATTTTAAAGTTTTATTATATATATATTTTCTATTTTGTTTTTTTACTTCTTACCTTTGCTTATGCCCGTGGCCTTATCTCGCAGGACATTTATTGAGTGCACGGCACCGTATTCCTCAAACATTTCACGCAGCTGCGCCTCATCCATCGATTTGGGCACCTGTCCCACAAACATCTTAATGTTATCCGGATCGGGCTCCTTTTCGCCATAGGTGACCGTTGTATCCGTATCCAGACGGAAGCAGGAATCATCGTCCAGTGGAACAACATTGCGATTGGCGCTGCCAGGATTGTTGTTGTTGTTGTTGTTACTCATCAAACCGCTGGACATGTTGTTGTTGTTGCCGGGTCCAAAAGGTATGACGGATAGCGAATTGTTGCTACCCACCAAACTCGAGTTATTGTTGTTGGTATTATTGTTTAGCAGCGTTGAATTGTTGTTGCTATGTATGGGACTATTTGGCAGGCTGTTTGTAGCGCTGCTGCTCTTATCGCTCATACCAAATGCACTGCAAAGACACAAAGAGAAAAAATAATATTAAGAATGTGAGTAAGATGGAGCTTTTTCGAGCTTTTCAGAGCTCTTATGCTTGCTCATTTACAGCTACAATTTTGATCAGCAAAAGCTTTTCTACAGTTTGACAGCCACTGCATGCAACAGATACTCACTCCAAATAAACGTCATTCTTTTCCGAAAAATCAAAAATCATGCGGCGATTGCCCATAAATGTAGTGCGATTGCTAAGACTGCTGAACATATTGATTTCTTATCTTTTACTTTTACTTTTTCTTTTTAATTTTTTTTTTTTACTTTTCTCAACACGGTCGGTTCAATTTACAACAAAGAGTATCGCGTACAATAGAATACAGACGCAGACGGACAGTCAATTGAAATTAAATTGTTTATTGTTTCTAAAATATTTCCATTTAACACTGCAAACACTGCCGACTACAAAATGCACTAATTAAAATATTCACGCAAGCGCAGTGCCTGCTCAACTTCCTTCTTTATCAATCGTCGAAGAACAAATGAACGAGCTAATTAAAGGAAAGGTTGCAAAAGTAGAATAAAAACGATTGGAAAAGTACAGCGCAGGTGCAGCAGCTGAGAGAGAACCTTTGACGCCTGCGTCGCTCTATTTGCTGCTGAGCGCGAGCTTTTGCAATGGCTGCCGATATTCGGACGACTGCAGCTGCTGCGCCTGTTGAAAGGCAACAACAATCAACTGCACTTTGTTGTTTTTGCTTGGCTAAGCCGAGCTTTAAATCTAACGGTTGTTTTTTTCAGTTTTTTCTTAAAGCGCAATTCAATGCTTAAGGTGCGTTACAGGAGTTTTGAGTAAAATTTAAATTTAGCATAAAGTTTCATTGACTGCTTTATTTTGCACTGTCATTTAGCATAAAATCCTTTATCGTTTTTTGTCTTATCTCAGCTAGTTAAGAATGCAAATGACTTTCGAGGCTGTCAATTTTTTTTGCCGTCAACCTTAAACTAATTACGCAAGCAACCAAAACGATTCTCTATGAACTACTTGAGCACACCCAGTTATCCATTTCCTTAGCTACATCATGGCACAGTGGCGTACGCAGGGGGGAGTTTTCTGGGCAACCTGGCATTATGAGTCAAATTATATTACGGCTTGAATCCCATAAAACTAGCTGTTCAATATGCAAACATTTCTGGACGCCCCCTCCAAAAAAAAACTGCGTATGTCACTGCCTTAGCACACATACACACACACACACACACACACACACACACCCAAGCTGGGAACTACCGTTTTAAATGATGGTTGCTTCTTCTTCTTCATCAGGTGTTTGAACACTTTAGTTGACCCAATTTGCGCTTTGAAGCTAAAACTGTATATTTACACTAGCACAAATAGCCATTAGGTTAATGCTATTTGAGGTTTGCTCAAGCTGAAAATCGTCGAGTAAACAAGAAAGTTCACTCAACTCACACTCAAACACAGGCTGAACACAGTTTTCTTCTATATTTTTTTTTCTTTTTGTCCATAAAGGAAGTTAAGCGCATTAAAAGCTTAGGAAACTACACCTATTCTATTAGACATAATCAAAGTCAATAAGCCATAACCATATCATAGCACGTTACATGTAATTATAAATAACAAAAGAACTGTCGCTCACCCCCCATTTGCTTAAACTCATCCCTCTTGTTTTCGAATCTCGGCTACACACCTAATATTTTAATTACTTTGGCTATCATGTGCCTTTTGCACGCTCTCCTCATTCTACGCCTTTGCTGCTGCTGTGTCTGCTCATTCTATTTTGACTGCTAATTTCTTACAAGTTTCACTTTTATGTTGAAAATTCTTTGACTTTATCGTTGCCCCCTCTTGCCACTTCCCATTCAACTTTCTCCTCTGCTCATGACTTTTGCCGCTTTCTTTGTTGCAATTTTGTAATTTGAACTTTTCGCTGACTTTTGTTGTTGCAATTGTTACTTTTGTTTTGTATTTTATGCACACCGACAGCAACAACAACAAAACTTTTCAACTCTTCCCCTCGCCTTGTGTCTGCGGGACGACTATCTCATTTAACCCGCTCTTAGCCCTTTGACTTTGTTCGTATAATTTTGTTGCATTTTTCTTATTGTTCTTTTGACTGTCTCTTTCTCTCTCGCTCTGTAAAGTTGAATGCCTTTCAAACTGTGGTTCACATTAAGAACGCGACCATTTGACACAATTATTGCATTTCCTTTGACGCCCTCTATCTCTGTCTCTAGCTCGCTGACTCTCTCTCTCTCTGTCTCTGTCTCTGTCCAGCAAATGCAACATGTTTTGCTGTTTGGCTCAATAAAACATAAAACATGCAATTGCGACAATTTTATTAAAAACTTTGCAGCAACTTTTCGCTTTGGGGCAGAAGAACGAACCCAACATGCAACTAGCAAGAGCAACAAGAAAGAAAAAAAAAAACAACAAAACAAAAACTTTGTTGTGCATTTCTATCAAAGTTCAAACTGCAATTCATCTTCATCAGCAGCGGCAGCAGCAGCAGCAGCAGAAGCAGCGCTGCAGCCGCGCAGCAGCAGCAACGAGAACAAAATTGGGTTCAACATCAAAGTATGCGCATTTAAAAGTTTACTACGACTTCGAATATCGACTTAACAAGACTATCGCATTTATTTCGATAGCAGTTACAGTTACAGCTCAAAAATACCCTGTAGGCTGGGCGTTAAAACGGGTATATAGATTTTGTTGAGCAATTCCTGTAGATGCAATTTTTCTTCGGAACTAGAAGGTACGTTCTTTGAAAAAAGTAGGAACGTTACTTCACAATTTTCGCGACTTTTTGCGGGGGCAGATGTGGGCGTGGCAATAATGGTAATACGAGTAGACCACTTTCTCTGCTTATTGTAATATTAATATACATACATGAGTAATGTTTTCTAGTTCAATTTGACGAACAAGTTCAACCGTTCATTTTTTGACTCGTTAACTAATTAGTCATTTAGTTCTGAAGTTTAGTTATTCATTTGTTCATTTTATTCAGTTGATCATCGTTCTTGAACTTTTCAACAACAATATGACAAGGTAAAGTGAAAATTGATATTTAGCCGAATGTGTATACCCTTTCAGAAAAGATTTGCATCAGAAAACTTATTTTTCAACGGATTGTTCCTATGGCAGCTATAAGATATAGTGATCCGATTTTGATCAAATTTGGTCAACATCTGTAGAGCGTGCTTTAATTTAGATAAAGTGAGTTTGGTTGAGTTATCTTGAAAAACACAAAAGTTTTTCATACAGAAACTTATTTTTAACCTATCGTTCCTATGGCAGCTATAAGATATAGTTTTCCGATTTTGATGAAATTTTGTCATCATTTATAAACTGTCTATAAACTTAGGTTCAGTGAGTTTGGTTGAGTTATCTTGAAAATCAAAAAAGTTTTTCATACAAAAACGAATTTTTCAACCGATCGTTCCTATGGCAGCTGTATGTTACAGTAGTCTGATCTGGCCAATTCAACTATATGTACTACCTGCAATAAGAAGAAGCATCTGTGCCATGTTTCATCAAGATAGCTCCAGAACAAAGTCTTGAAAAACGAATGAATGACTGGTAAAGTTCATGAACAACTGAATTAGTTCACACGTTCATTTTCATGACGTGTTTAATTGAACTAATTCCAAATGAAACGGCACAAGCTCTAGGGATTAAAAATTCATCGATCATTGGCATTTAATAAAAGCGAAGTTATTTTTCTATTTATTTTTTTTCATTTTCTCAACTGCAACATTTGCTAATTTTTCAAAACTTTTGCTATAAATTTAGATAATATGTACATCAAAAAATTAAAAGAAAAAAAGAAAATTGTTGGCTTTCTTCTATATTCACATTTATCTTCATTTGTCTACGCAGCAAAAGCAAAAGGCAAATGTAAAAGCCAAAAAAATGTCGAAAATGTAACCCAAAGCTGTCAACAATTTGCCACCCAAATTATCCTGGGAGCAACTCAAGCACGGACGACGAAAGTTGTCGTCCAATACGGATTTGGGTCTCCTTTCAATGCTGTCGAGCACTCGGAAAATATACTAATTTGCTTGATTACTCTGGAGTATTATGAAAAGAGAGGCAGCCAAATTTGAAATCTATTAAAAAAGTTTCAAGTTGAAGGAAATAGTAAGAAGAAGAAGCAGAAATTGTGCTATCGGGCAGAGAAATCACTTGTCGTCCGCTTGGGTCGCACTTTGACAGACGGAACAAAAGTCAAACGGACAACAGCAACAACAACAACAACAACAACAACAACAACAACTACAACAAAAACAAAAAAGGTAGTCAAAAAGAGTAGTAGCTAAGGTTGTTGTGGTTGGGCGCGTGTAAAAGTAGTAGTAAAATTTGTTGCACAACTTTTTTTTGTCTGGCATTTGTCTTGCGCTTGCTTTTCTTTTGCGTTTTTCTTTGCTTGCTGCCACAAAACGAGGAAGCGAGGTAACTAAAACAGAAGGTAAATTTGAAGCATCTGCTACACAAATCAAGTGCAAAACTGTAAAAAAGTGTAGTCAAGTTGCGCTTCATTGTTGTTCTTTGCTCAAAAGAAAGAGAACTTGATTCTTGTGATTTTATTTTTTTTTTTATTTGTGCACTTTGCTTTATTATTGGTAGTAAGTATGCTTCATAATGACAATTTGTAAGTGAACTTGCAACAGAGGAGAGTGGAGAAAGAGAGAGAGAGGGTGTGTAGACGAGTGACTTTAAAATCAATGCGCTGCCAAGTGGAATGGCTTGCAAGCTTTAAGCTTGTTTCGATAAGCTTATGAAATTATTGAATATGCACTGAATTGTGAGTTAGTTATGAAAGTTATAGTTGATCTATGCATTTTTCAAGCTTTTGAAATTTTCGAAATTAATAGCTTTTCTAACTTGGAAAAGATTTTGTCTAATTGCAATAAAAATTGTAGCACTTGATTTAAATGATATTGATTTTGATATATTGTCTATATATCGATGTCATTTTCGGTACATCGAGTATTTATCACAAAATTAATTTTTAATTATGATCAATTTTTGTTTAAATTATGAATTTTATACAAATTAATTTTGTTATTTTTATCAAATAGTTGATACATCGTTATTTTGATGATAATGTTTAGGAGGCAGGGTCCCTTACTGTTATAAGTTTTAGAATAAAAACTGAAATGTAAAACTTATTTAAAAATTTGCATTTAAAAGTTACAAAATAATTTTCAATTAAAATATAAATTGAGATTTATTTTTGAGTTTTATTTTCAAATAAGTTTTTCCGTAACTTATTTATTTTTAGAAATCAAAAATAAAAGTTAAATTGAATATCTTTTGAACCAAGTGCTGTATTAAAGTTACCAAAATTTCAAAATATTTTTGATCTATTATTCAATAACTATCATATGTGTCCTTCAAGGACTAACAAAAGGGATCCTACTATTTTCATTTATACTCCATTTATTCATCTGTATTCTGTTGCAGTAGTAGTTTTATTTATTGGCAAACAAAATACCAACAGATACAAAAAATACCTTAAAATACAATAAAATACTAAAAATCAGATATCATAAAAATCCCAAAAAATCATCTAGATAAACAAAAAAATACTAGCAAACATAATAATACCGAAAAATGTGTATTAGGAGGACTATGATACTAACAATTTTTATATTTGTGAATAGTACATCAATATATAGTTTAAGATTTATAACTTGTTTTGAATATTTATCTTACGTAATTATTATTCTGATTAGATTAAAGTTCAATTAATTACAAAGCTGAGCTGTACCAAAGAAACCTATAAACTTGCTTGGACTACTTGTTCTTAATCCTAGTCAAATCTTAAAATTTATTTATTTAGCTCAATTAGAGTTGTGTCATTTACCTTTATCATTAAGCAGACCTAAGCCCAGCTAACTCTAATATATATCGAAGAAGCAGGAGGAGCAGTAAAAGGGGCAGCTTCTAAGCCAGCTCTCAGTAAGCTGCTTAAACTTTGCCCTAACCAACTTAGACAGCGAGACTTTGATCTCAAGGACCTTTTAATGCCCGTCAACGAGAGTTCAGAGTTAGAGAAGGCCCAACCAACAAGCGCTGCCTATAAATTACTCAGCAGAAACATTTCGCCACGCTTATTAAAGATAATTTTAAGCCGCATTTAAAATGATTTCTTTTCCTTTCTTTTTTGTTTTTTTTTTTTGTTATTTTTGGTTTTTTTTTTGCAGCTTACCCTCCAAAAAATTTGTGTTGAGCTACGCGAATTTTTGCCTGGTGTTTCCCACCAATAATTTTAAACGCTGACTGTGCGTTGTCTGGCAACGCTGCCAGCCAAGGATAACCAAGCAAAAAGTGCAAGTTGGCAGGCTGGAGTTGGAGTTGGAGGGGAGTGGGGGCTGACAAAAAGGGCGCCAGCAATGTTGACAGTCAGTGAACCCCGCAAAAGGAGTCGCCGCCGCCGTCGACGTTGCTTTCATTGCGCTTTTTGTCAATGATAAGCTGCGTCTGGCGTCCTGCTCATCAGGCTCATGCTCATCCTTATCCTTATACTGGGCGCTGGCTGTTCTCCTGCTAGCAGCTGCAAAGGGTAGCGGACGACAGCGCTGCTCGGACTTTGTGCAAATATTTGACATGGACTGAGAAAAGGATACGGCAAAGTGGCAGGAGCAGGGGGTGCAGGGGAAAGGACACGGCCACGGACAACAGCAGCTCATTTTTTGGCTGGCCAAAGTCAAAGTGACAGCGGGCATTGAGGATGCGTACTGGGAATACGTATCGGGGAAGGGTTTGGGGGGTTTGTTTTTAGAGCAGGGCATCCTTGGACTGAGCAGACTCGTGTGTAATTAAGCAAAAATGTAAAATCGTTTGTAGTCAGTTTTGTTGTTGTTGTTGTTGTTGTTGTTGTTGTTGTTGTTGTTGTTGTGTTAATAATTGCTTGTAAATAGATCAAAGTTGGTATTTGTTTGGATTGCTAGAGCCAGTGGCTCAATGTCTGAGCGCTTAGTTGGATTATGTTGACTAATTAGAGGTTCTTTCACATGCTCCATTGGCAACTGAATGTCCTTCAGGGCTAGACCATGACTAATATAGATCTATATTATTATAGCAGCTTTTGGGGGGGGCTTGCACAAAACTAAAAGTCATTTGACTGGAATTTTAAACACATTTTTGTCTACTTTATCAATTTTCAACACTTGAATATTGTTTATGTATGCTTGGTCCTTTTCAAAATTAAATTCTTTGTGGTGTATTCACAGCATGTGGCTAAAAAGATAAGTTGCTTGAAAATGGGTTAACATTTGGTGCAGATAATTAATATATCATTTCATATAGGTGACCTAAAAGTTAGGATGGTTTTTTGTAATTTTATTCAGGAATTTGTTAAATTTTCAGCTATCATTAGTTATGGCACATTCATAGCTCATATTATTAACCAACCTACACATATTTAAAAGCTCAACAAAAAAAACTATATTGATTTGATTTTATATTCTGGTCTTATTGGGTTTTTTCTTCCGGGTTTTCCACAATTCTTGCAACGAATGTTGAACCAATGTTTTGCTTTATTTTTTTAATTTTGATCACTCGCAGCTTCATTCCTGATTCTAATTTCAAATTCTAAATTTTAAATTCTTAATTGTAAATTCTTAATTTTAAATTCTTAATTGTAAATTCTTAATTTTAACTTCTTAATTTTAAATTCTTAATTTTAAATTCTAAATTGGTAATCTTTAAGTTTCTTGTCTTAAATTTTTATGCATTAAGTTTTAAATTTAAATACTTTTTAATCTTATAATTTTAATAAATTTAAATTTTTAAAAGTAGATTGCATAATTAAATCAAATAAATAAATTTAAAAAAAGACAAAACGGGCTTAGAGAAAATGAAACAAATTTATTTTTAATAAAAATTTAAATGTGAAAACAAATGTAAATTAAAAGTTTATACTTATAAAATTAATATTACTATTTATTATTTACCTAAAGTTAAGCCTAAGAACTGGCTTAAAATTTTGGATAATTTAAGCTCAATTATATAATCTATAGTTTTTTTTTTTTTTAAATTAAGGACTATAGTACCTAAATTGATTACATTTTTTATTCTTTAAAATTTGTTAAAATTGTCAAACATCATCTTTGATTGTTTTTCACTTCCACTGCAAACGACGAACAATTTTAAAAGCCAAATAAATGCAGAAAATGCCGCATGAAGCAAAAAAAAAGAAAAAAAAGGAAAAAAACCCACAACAAATTTAACCAAACAGGGTACCAAATTAAATAAGTAAATCTTGCGGCGAGTTCAAAAAAAAGTTTTTAAAGGTTTATAAAAAAAAAGAAATTGTTCAATGCCAAAAGATAAGGCACAAAGAGCTGTAGAGTAACAAAGGCCGCTCAATGATATTCGCTTGACACACACACACACACACACGCACACACACACACATGGATAATAAAAAGGATGGCAAAAAATATATTATAATAAACAAAAATAAAATCGTGAGGCATAATGTAAACGCAACCAAATACGCAAAGTCCAAAGAGACGGTAAAATGAGAGCATAAAGTGACCGGACGAGACCACAATGAAATGAATGAAATACATATAGTCCGGCTTTTTTTTGCGCATTTTGTCAAAGGACATCCATTCCATTCCGGCTTTAAAGCGTTGCACATTAAAACGGACACATGTATATATAAATGTGTGTGTGTGTGTGTGTGTGTATGAGTGGGCAGAGGGCAAAAGATAGAGTTGGGAAACCCTGACAAAAAAGTAACGGCATTTCGCATATACGCGACGCGACAGCGGCGCAAAAATGCCAAAAACGCCGACGGGTTCTGAAACCAGCGACACAAAAACAAAACAGTCACCAAACATTTCTTTTCAAAATAGAAATAACGTGCATACCCTTATTAACGTTAGAGTGCATTTCAAGTTTAAGAAACTCTAAAATTAAATATAAAAATAAAATATTTCTAAGTAATCTAAAGATTGGTAACAGGCCTGTTCTGGTTTCTAGTTTCGCTTAGATATTGCGAAAATGATTTTAACTTAAATGTTCCAGTTATGACTTTTATCAAAGTTTGAATAAACTTGTCATTGAAAGAACTAATTTACTAAATAAGCATCTTTTGCATATTGAAGAATTTTAATTTTCGCGGAGAGTGGAAACCGGAATAGGAACGGAAACTTGTAAAATCAAATGCAATAATTTTCTTTAAATTTTAAAATCTAATTTTTTGATAAAAATAGAAAAAATTTAAAACTTTCAATAAGTTTCAAGATATTTGTTTTTTTTTTTTAAATACTCCACAAAAAGCTTAATTAACCCAAGCAACTCTGCAGCGAAAGAGTATTCGAAAAAAATCAAAGAGGGAAAGGGCAGTCGAAAAAAAATTTACTTAAACTTCTTTTGCTGGGCTAAAGAATTTATTGATTCATTTTGAAAAACCAACGACGACAAGGACAACGTTGAACCCAGCATTGTGAGCTGAGCCTGGGGCAGAGCGGGAGATGTAGGGCAAAAGAAAATGATTTGCATGGCTCCCGGGTTGCGGAAAATGCGCCCCGTAGTAAGCCTGGTAACCAGTGTATATAAAATTGAATCAAATGGTTTTTATATATGTATTTTTTTTAATGTGGGTTTTTTGTTTGTTTTTTTTTTTTTATTTTTATAGCGAATACTTTTTGAGCATAAGTCTTGCGACTGGCACAAGCAAAAAATTATAAATGAAAATTCCAGAGCGTCGGGCATGCATGGAGATCCGGAGACCCACAAACCGGAGTTACTCCGACGACTCGGCAGAATTGTCGCCACTTTTTCGCAAATTGTTGTTTGCTGTGCGAAATTGAAACAATTCACGCTCCCAGACGTTAACCATACTCTACCCCCCGCGCCACCCTTAATCACTCCACTCCACACTATCACAATCTTTTTGCCATTGAATGCAACTGGCGCATAAATTTTGTTGGTTTGACGCGCATTTCATGTTGAAGCAGCGGAGTGCTCCTTTTGCAGCTTGCATTTGGAGAGGCAGGGTTGTAGAGGGTGCAGGGAGTGGCATGCACTTGCCAGTTGGGGCAAGTGTCTCGTCTCTGGCACTGCCATATGTGTATTTCAATATTTGCGCGTTTTAATGTTAATGAATTGTCATGCAAATTGCAAATTGCACTTGTTTCTCTCATTGCACGTTCAACATAAAGTTCAACTCTATTCAATGAGAAATGTAGCAATTTTCAGTCAATCGTTAATGTTTAATGTACATTAATAAGAATGTACAGAAGTTAGTGTATTAAATTTCACGTTAATTAATGTATCGGTTTCGCAATCTTAATTCAGTGTGAAAATGTCAATAGCATCTTATCAATGAGTTGGCAGGGCTTGCATAGAACATGGTCACATTGATAAATAAAGTTGGCAACACTGCAACCTGCCACATTCAAATTTCACAGAAAAAAAGTGTAGCATACTTTCAGGATACAATAAAAATCTTAAGATTTCTTCCACTTTCATATAATTTTCAGACCATCCTAAAAGTATGCTTCACTTATTTATGTGGAATTCATGCGTATGTGGAACTTATTTTTGTGGAATTCATGCCACCGTAGAATTTGGAACTGGGTTGAATAACAATTTTTATGATTGAATCGGAATCAGAAAGAGGATGCGCTATATATAATCAAGACTGTTAGAAATTCCATTTTTGAACTGTGAACCATTTTTGAATAAAATGGAAGCCACATGCATTACATATTTCTGAGAAAGCTTTCGAAAATTAAATTCGAAAAAGGCCTGAATGAATCTGCTGCAAGTGAGAACTAAAAAAAAGTATTCAAATCTTGTTCAAAAGAGATAAAAAATATAAAAGAAATTAAAATTAGCCACAACAAGATTAACTTTGATTAAAATTATGTGCAAACTTTATGCAAAATCTTTAAATTAAAACATTTTTTAAGTTTTTGTTCTGAGAATTTTATAAATTTTTATCGTAAAATGCAGCAAGTGTCAAAATGTTATCTAAAGTTCATTTCTTGTTTTCCACTCGAGCTTCTTGAAAAAGTTTTGTTCGCAAGCCTTTTGCAGACACTTTCATGTCTAGACGCAATTGCCAACACCATTTCAAGCCAGTGTAAATGCTATTTTTGAGCACATTACCAAGGTCCCCGCCCACAATAAGTCGTAACTCCAACTCCGAAGTGTCAGCTGGGTCGCATTGGGACCATTACCAAAAATTGTGAGAACACACGTTAAGAGAGAAAACACTGTAAATTCAGTTAACATTCAAACATTTGGCTTGGCTAAAAAGGCGGACAGACATTTGTATAATTTGTTGTGTCGACTACATTTTTATGATTTTGTCAACTCAGCAAAAAGGAAAACGAGCTGCGAGAAAGCAAAAGGATAACGCACAACAAACAACAACAACAGCAACAACCACAAACGATAATCATTATAACGGACATGCCAAACGACGCCCCAGGGACGCTTTTTCCCCGAAAAGGCCATCGGTTAGGCACGCAGCAGGAGCAAACGGTTAAGACCCGTCTCTGTATCTAATTGCCCCACAGAAAAAGGGCCGCACTTTAAGTCAAGACATAGTACCGGTTTGTGGCAGGTGCAACGCCTGTGGCAGGATAATGATAAGGCGCGGCCGGCAAAACCAATTTATTGAAAAACAATCTACGTTGTTGCGCCCAAAGGCAAGCATATATTTAAATTAAAATCCCTTTAAATTTGGTTTATTGAAATATGCTTAATTTTGCTGTAATCTAAGCACCTCAAATATTGTTTCAAAATGGCTTTAAAACAGTTATGGAAATGAGTTAAACGAAAAAATTTGAAATGCTTATGTAAATGCTGTTTTATAAAAATTTGTTGGGTTAATTTGGACATGATAATGAAATCTGATATGTAGACTGGGTTAAAGCAGTGTAAAGAACTCCCACAAGCAGCTTAAATATATCAAATATATATCAGAATATATCAGAATATAACAATACCTTATCGCTTTTACTTAAGTTATTCTTTGTACCAAAAACGTCATTCAATTATATAGAGGTAAGCCGATAAGTAACTAATACCCAACATTGAAATGTGAAAGCATTCCAGATACAATATAGCAATATAGGTAAGCCGATATGTAACTAATATTCAACCTGGAAATGTGAAAACATTCTAGACAAAATAAAGCAATTGGAATAACATCGATAAAGATACTTACGATAATACCATCGACTATTTTATATACATTTCTACATTAGTTATTATTGTTTCTAACTTCTAATTCTTTAAAGTTAAAATAAATTGCTATTGCTTTAAATTACTTTCCTTTTATAACTTAAAAGTTTCAAACTACTTTCAGCAATCAAATGTTGTTCTAACCAAAGTAAATTATCAACGAAATTCGAGAACAGAATCTAAAGCGAAAACAATACAACTTCCAGATGTATTTAGACAAGTTATCTGCCGACTGACGTAGTTTCGTCTTTTTAGAGTAAAGAAAGCGACACGTAAAAGTCACACACAAAAAAAGAGAAAAAAAAAAAAACATAAAACACACAAAACTGGCAATAAATATTTAGACAAAATTCGCATGTCAAACACAAAACAAGCTGAAAGCCAAAAAAAAAAGACTGCAACGTTGCAGTCGAAAGCAACCGACTAAAGTATACTCTGCTTTTGCATTTTGTAAGCGTGCCAGAAATAAAAAAAAGGAGTAGATCTTTTCGTCAATCGAAGATCAATCAGAATCAATCAATTCAAAATAACGATTCGAATAAAGAACTTCAATGAACGACTGAGCGATCTTGAGTTTCGAATGACAACTGACGATTGTGAGTCTCAAATGAATCAGTTGAACGTTAATGGGACTCAAATGACTATAATGAACTATACTTCAAAGGTACGTTCACACGTTCATTCCGACGATTAGTTCAATCGTACTAAGTTTGATTGATTCGACATATCACTAATATGCTCTTGGCAAAAGTTACTTAGGTACAACATAAAAGAATGCAAAGTTATTTTCATTATTTCCTTATTTAAAATAGTTTTTATCTTAATCAGAAAATACTTCATCACAAAATTCTATATAAGAAGTTTTGTGGCTTGAATATGCATCGTCACTAGACTTTAACCTCGCCTAGAGTTGTTTTACTTGATAATTAACGATACTTCGAAACTGCGTTCACACTTTCATTTCGAGCATTAATTCAATCGTTCTTTTTAAGTCTGATTGATTGGACACAGTTCTCATATGCCTTCTGCCTTTCGGCAGAACAGAGTATCAAAACGCAGCCAAGTCACGTAAATAATTAAACACGTGACATGCGTGGGCGTCATTTTTACGAGCGAAGAAGACAGAACAGGCCAAAAACTGTCGCTGTCATTGATTGTCGTGAGCTGTATGTGAGTGCAAAAGGGACAGCTAGCATGGGGGAGCAGTACACTTTGATGTCTCGACTTGTGTTTGCACAAGTGTGCGTGCGTGATTTCTCACAGCAGGTAGAAAAGCGCAAAAAAAAACAACAACAACAAAAATAGGCGTCGTCGTCATGTCAAAAGTTCTTGACATAAAAATAGAACTAAAGTGTGGGATTGTCTTACTAGATAAGTACGGGAATATATGAGAATTGTCTAAAGGAGTGTCTTCCTTTGACATTGGCAACTCAATTAGGCTATTTAACTTGTAATGCATTGCAAGGTTATTCAAAGTAGGGTTGTTAAGTGTCAGCATTGTATCGATATTGCCTTTATTATTATCGATATTAATATTATTTTATTTTTTTATGCATTTTTAGCTTGTTAACTTCTTGATCTGATTGGGACTTTGTACGTTTTCCTAAATCCTTGAAAAAATATTTGATCAATTTTTTGCAATTTCTTCCCCAGTTACTTTCTTTTTTTTTTGTTTTCAATTAATTTTTGTTATTATTTTAATATTTATTTCATTTTAATCATTTTTAATTTATTAAATAAATAAATATCAAATGGTATATCACTAGTAAAAGATCGATACATCAAATATGCGCTAAAATCTTCAAACTGTATTGAATTTTACATAACAAAAGTATGCTGAAAACAAATGAACATTCGATGTAGCGATTACGATATATCAAAAGCAATATTCAACCAGAATGATATATTTCATTAAAAAATCAATCATAAAGATGAAATGATATATTTTTTACAAATCTTAAGATTTTGAACTTTTTCTGAAAACTGAGAAAACTAAATTAAGTTTTGACATTGGTATTGTTTGTCATAAAGAAAGTTAACCTACAATTTTTATTGATTACAAAAAAAAGATTGAAGTTAAATGGTATTTATAGCCGATTATTGAATTTATAATTTATACGTTCTACGATTATTTATCAATTGAAAGCTTATGAATAACATGAATGATTGAATTTCAAATCTGACTAGACTCAACGATTGTGCCTTTTTCATAAACGTTGCTCTTATAAGCACACACATGCACATAAGTAAACACACACACACACACACACACACACACACATACATGCATAGAAGTAAACACAAACACACGTCTGCCTCTCCATAAACACATGAACAGAGACAGAAATGCAAAATGCCACGCACACAATTAAAAACACAAGCAAAGTCATTAAAAATTTAAGCAGCTTTTAGGCTTACACGCGAGACACTCACACACACATGCATACACATACACACACACACATGCACATACAGCCATGCGTGTGAATTGTCGGCTAAAACAACAAAAACACATAACAAATTTGTCTGAGTTGTTGCCTTTTTCAGGGTTGCCTACGCCTGATTAACATGCGTAAACAGACTAACGCGGAGAGTAGAGCAGGGTGCGGACAGGGGGCGCGGGCGGGTGCGGGTTAAGGTGGCAGCTTTACCGACTTGATCAAATTTTATTAATTGAGTGAACACCAGACAAACAGACAAACAAAACCAACACACGCATTTGAATTACTTGGCTGCTTTACCATTTTTTTTTTTTGCTTTAAAAAAGCACAAAAATTCCAAATTTTGCTTCGAAGTTGACTAAATTTTTGGTTTTCAGTTGTACTGCAAGTAGGAGTATAAAGGATTTATGCAATTAGGCCTGTTCCGAATTTCGAATTTTTGCTTAAACTTTACCATTTTCACTATGATAATCTTAATCTTAAACAAGAAAGTAATGTTATCTTCGGCGTGCCGCAGATATATACCCTTGCAGAAAAGATTTGCATAACTAAACTTATATTTCAACGGATTGTTCCTATGGCAGCTATAAGATATAGTGATCCGATTTTGATCAAATTTGGTCAACAAGTGTAGAACGTGCTAAAATTTATATATAGAGAGTTTGGTTGACTTATCTTGAAAAACATAAAAGTTTTTCATACAAAAACTAATCTTTAAGCCGATCGTTCCTATGGCAGCTATAAGAGATAGTGATCCGATTTCGATGAAATTTTGTCATTATGTATAAACTGTCTTTAAACTTAGGTTAAGTGAGTTTGGTTGAGTTATCTTGAAAAACATAAGAGTTTTTCATACAAAAACTAATCTTTATAAACAGACGGACATGACTCGGCATTTGATGCTGATCACGAATTTACAAATTTTTTTTTCTGAGAAGTTTTCTTCAATGCGTTACACATTTCGTGGTAAAATTATAATACCCTCTGAAAAATATAGTTTTTATTTTTATACCCTTAAAAAAAAAACTATTTTTTTCTACCAATTCATTATAAATACAACTATACGTATATCTAATAGATGTATAGCAATTCTACCATCAAAGTTTAAACTTCCAACTGCCGCCTGTTCTATTTTCTCAAAATTGACTAATTGTTACTAAAAACAAAAATACTATATAAGCATTGTAAGCCGCAACTCTTGCCAACATTTTAGCCCAACTGCATAATAAATAGAGAATTAATATTTTGTGACATTTCAAATGCATATTAAAATTTAAATATAAAATATATATTCTGATATCAACTCCTTTGCGACCTGTCATTCAACTCAATCTATTTACACGCATTTTTTAATATCACAAAAAAAGCAAAACAAAATAAAACCATTATGGTTGAGCACATAAATATATATATTTATACTATATATATTTTATTTATACTTTTATTGAACTGTGTGCATCAAAAAAGCACAATTTTTGCTCTGCTGAGAGAAGAAGCTATGAAAAATGTAATGCAAAAAAATGTGACCATGCTATTTGTTGTTGTTGTAGTTGCTGTTGTTATTTGTTATTGTTATTCTTGCTGCTGCAGGTCGCCTTAAAATATGCAACGCTTTATAACACGCAGGCAACCGACAGCAGGACAGCAGGACAGCAGGACATCAGCACAGCCTGGGTCCTGTCCGATGGCATTATGGTCGCTCAAATGCGATTGACATGCCCAACATCAAACGACGCGAACACCAAACAATTTTTACCAAAAAAATATATATATATGTATGCAATCAAAAAGAAAATATACTGCGCACAAAAACAAATATAAAAAAGAATTATCTTTTTTCGGCTTTTGCCAGCTTTTATATTGTTTGCTAATGCATACAAAATTGACCTATATTTTTTATTAAATATACATATTGATATTTTACGTTTGCTTAACCCGTTTGCCAAAGTGAAAACCTCTTTACATGAATAATAAAATTAAAGTGTATTTTTGTTAGCTTTGAGACACACACATACACATAAAGTACGATTTCTAATACTCTTACAGAGCATATCATTTTTGTCGCAATAAACTAAATACATAGCCGTTCAAGACGACTTCATATTAAGATCTGGTTCTGAATTCCACTTTCGCATCAATTCGACGGAAATTTGTAAAGCATACTTTCAGCTGCCTTAAATCAAGTAAGAAGAACACACAGATTCTTAAGGGGTTATATACACTTCTACCGCAAAATTAGATGAAATTTTCTCTATTTTTTTGACAACTTATAGAATATTAATTCCAAATCTTTTGTCAACGTCAAATAGAATATGTTTTTAAGTACTTGTGGACATCATATCTGGAGAACGGTTCATCTCAAATCAAAAATTCAAAAAGATACCGTTAGCTTGTTATACTATCTTGCCGCTGAACAAAGGATTTGTAAAAATTTTGACTTAAAAAAAATGGCGGCAATCACTTTATCGGGGTATACAATTTTCGATTTTTTGGTCTTTTCAAGAAAACATGATTCTGAGAAAACTCGCGTTTAAAGTTTCAAGTTTGTTTCTGTGTTCTGTGCAGGTAGTGCGCTATAAACAGCTATAACTTCGGCTCTAAAGATCCGAGCGTTTTGAAATTTTGTGGGAGATTTCTCAGAAGTACGTAATTCAAGAATATGTTGTACAAAAAATTTGTTCATTCATCCCTTAATTATATTGTTCTTCATAAAGTATTCTACATTGTTGTATTTTTTTTTTGTGAATTGGATTCTGAAGTGGAATTCATAGCACGTCTTAGGACAACTGTAGTACAACTGATCGAACAAAAGTTTCGATTTCGATTAAAAACTGACAGCAAAATGATTCTATCTATATAGGATTGATCAATCGAAAAATAACTTGTGGAGATGGTTAAATAGATATTTTAAAATATTACACTTTTAAAGCAGCCAGGGTATTGAAAATTCGGCACTCTAGGAAGTTGCCATACTTGCAGGATTTTTTTTTTATTTTTTTTTTTTGGGTAGGAGACAAATGTATATAAAAGTTTTGCTCACTTTTACATGCGATTTATTAAATTTAACATGGCAACAATTCTAGTTGACAATTCAATGTACATAAATTTATGCAGCAAATATATATTGGGCTACAATACAAAAATCGTGTAACATTTTGGCTCCCCTTTTTTTTATTACAATATTTGGGCGAATTACGTATACGCCGGTTGGGCCGCAGGCAATGGAAATGGCAAACTGGCAACAAGGTGAGCGATAAAAGCTTTCCCACCGTATCTGTGTTTTTCTCTCTCTGTGTGTGTGTGTGTGTGTATATATATGTGTGTATGCATGTGTGTGTTTCTGTGTGAGTATGTGAGAGTGACACACTTATTGATGTAATAACATGTGCATTAAATATTTATTGTATTGGCAGACGACATGGCACTTTCTTTCTCTTCTTTTTTTTCGCTCGTTTTTTTTTTTTTTTATAAGTATGTGGGACAAGCAAAAGGACGAAAGGATGGCAAGGAGAACATATAGCACAAGTGGCTGCCAGCACTTTTGTCAAGATTGCCAAGGCTTCGGGTTCGCAAATGTGCAAGCGAAGGCAGAAACTGTGTCAGGACTCACATCGAGCAGAAGGCAATTGCCTCAAGTTGTCTATGACAGCAATTGTTGTTGTCGTTGTTGTCGTTGTCTACTTTAGTTTAGTCAAAAACAAGAAAGTAACGCCAACTTTGGCATACCAAAGATATATACCTTTTTATACAAAAGTTTTTCAAAACAAAAACTTAATTTAACATCGATTGTGCCTATAAAAGCTATCAGAGAAAGTCGAACGATTTTGTTCAAACTTGCTCAACATGTGTGCAAAATAATAAGCATTGAGTGTGCTAATGAGATATCTTTGTAAATGAAAATGTGTTTTATTCAAATACTTATATTACAACAGCTTGTTCCTAAAGATATAGGCATCTGATTTTGATGTTGTGTAAAACTGCTTAGATAATGCTAAAACTCAGAATTGATAAGTTTGTTCGAATTCTATTGAAAAACAACATTTTTGAACGATTTTTCATAGATCAGCTTTAAGTTATAGTGCGCGGATCTGGCCGATTTCGACATATGTACCAGCTGCAGCAAAAAGAAGCATCTTTGTCAAGTTTCAAAGAGATAGCTGCAAGAAGAGACGAGTTCACAAAGAACATATAAATAGATGGATAGTCAAAAATGGCTAGCTCAACTCGGCTGTTGATGCTGATCAAGAATTTAGGGACGGAGACGTCTTTTTCAATGCTTTACACATTTTGTGCCAAAATTGAAAAACCCACAGCAACCATAACCTCAACACGTTTCTGACTTTTGTTTGTTAAACAAAAAAAAAAACCATATTGTGGTCGGTTCCAAACATCACTTGCAGTTCTTTCTGCAATTCTGTCATTTCGAAAACAAAATGAAAAATAAACTCTGCAAGAGTATAAAAATTAGCCTTTACTCGCTTACATTGCCACAAACATAACCTCAACACGTTTTTCACTTATGTTAGTTAAAGAAATCACATTGCGGTCGGTGACCAACATCAGTTGCAGTTCTTTACTGTCATTGCAGGACCAAAAGTTCGTATTTTACTTACCTACAAATGCATCAGTGCACATGAAAAGAGAAGAAAAAGCATAGAAAATGCATTAGCTTTATGAGAATTTAAATGTAGTTCCTTAACAAAGAGAGGGAGACAGAGAGACAGAGAGCAACAACTAAAGCAAATGTGCAATTAATGATGAACAAAAGAAACACACACATATATGCATAAATACAAACACAAGTTAGATTTGAACAATTTTTTGGTTTCATTTCTCTGCAATATTTTAGCAGAAATAAATTACAGCAGAGACAAAAACGAAAAAAAAAAAAAAAAAAAAAAAAGGACGAAGAAATATGCATAATTTGAACAATTTCTGTGTAATTAGACTTCCACTTAAATGGTCAACAAGGAGCACAAGAACCCACAGGAGCAACTGCAGATTATACTAAATACAAAAGAGTCGACCAGAGTGAAAATGCAGCAACAACAAAAGAACAACAACAACTAGAGCACATAAATGTACGACAACCGCAAATAAAATGGCTGGCAAATTGGTCAACAGTTTGCTAGCAAAGTGAAAGGGGGGGGTGGGGTGGGGGAGGAGGGTCAAAGTACAGTAAAAATTATGTGCTTCAGTTGTGTATGTTGTGTTGCATGTAGACGCCTTTAAAACGCCTCTTAACCCAACAAACTCCATAACTTTTGTCGAGACATTGCAGTTGCCTACTCGCTGCAAAAATGTTGCATTTTGTTTTTGTTATTGTTGTTGTTTGTGTTTTCTTGCAGCAGCTCGTTTTGACTTTGTTTAAATAACATTTGCTATTGTTGCTGTAGTTGTTGCTGTTGTGAATATAAGAGTATTTGCCTTAACACTGCCGTCCCACGTCGAATTATATTTTATAAGCCCTAAAAGGTAATAAGAGCACAATTCTACAAATCTGCTCGACTAAAAGTTACTCTGTTGGTGTTAAGTCTGATATTTATTAATCGTATAAAGAGTCTTATTTTAGAATGCCACACAAAATTTCTGTTAAATTTGAATTAAAAGTGTATTGTTCTACTTTTGTTAAGACATAAATGTTGAATATATTGCATACAAGTCTACAAAAATACAGGCCTGTCCCGAATTCAGCACGTTTTTGAGAATTGAACGATTTACGAATTACTTTTCTGATATCCGATTGAAATGGTTTCGTTTTCCTTTTTTGAAACCGTATTCAAAACTGAGTTTTCATAGTAAAAAATCTATTTAGTTATCATTTAGTAGACATTCCTGAATCGAGAACAGCTACGTTTTCTTGCACGTTTTCGCTTCTGTTTAACAGACAGTTTTTCAATTTAATATCATAATTGTTATCTGACTTTAATCTTATAAATAAATTAAGTAATTCTTTTCCAAATATGCTGAAGAATACAAGAAAATTGAGTTTAAGAATTTGTTCTTTTAAATTCCTGACGTAATCTGGCAATTACTTGACTAATTCTTTTACAAATAAAATGAAGAATATAAGAAAATTGAGTTTTAAAATTTGCTTTTTTAGAATTCCTTGTGTAAGACTTTAAAAAAACAATCAATTAACTTTTCGAAAATTTCGAACGGAATTGACTTGGGAATAGGCCTAAGTAAACCAGATAATTTTTATATCAAACGTATATCTGAAATTGTATATAATACTAGAACTATATTTAAAAATACTGCAAATGTGATTTTGGTATAAGAAAATTTGGTTTATAGGCTGTTGATATAGATTTCTTTACAATTCCAATGGAAAACGCATTAATAAGCCATTAATTTGTTTCGAAAACATATTTCAAAAATTATGAATAATAATTAAAACACTGTGCCATCATCATCATCATAAACATCATCAGTACTTCAAAACAGCAAGCAATTCCGTTTCCGCAAATTCGAAGGGAATCGGTATTCGGAACAGGTCTGCATATCGTTTTTAAACAATGCTTCACACTTCTCAGTGGAATGGATACTAAAGTGGAATGCGGCAAAGGTTTCTGTATGTTCGTGTTGTATAAAAGTATAAAAATATCATGTTCTACTTTGCTTTTAAATAACTCTGAAATGCATTTGTTCGGTTTCTAAATTAATGAAACATATTAACATTTCAAAACGAGATTTGCATGAACAGAATTCAACTAAGATGATGAAATACATACATTCATGAATCATATATATTCGAATACTTTTTTTTTTTTTAATTTTAAGCATAATTTGTTTACTTTTAAAGCGAAGATGGCACAGGTATAAATACATCGATTAAATGTTGTTATTGTTATTATATTTTCTACATGCCATAAATACACATTTAAGCTAGCTTGTCTATGCTTAATTTAACATTTGCTTCCAGGGTATACAAACGAAGCTAAAACACGCGTTGCAAACTTTTGTAGCAGACATTTTTTATGCGCTCGCCTAAAAGCGCGCTTCAAAATGCGCACTAGACGCTGCTAATGTGTGTGTGTGTGTGTGGGTGTGTGTGGCTGTCTGTCTCTGCCTGTGTGTGTGTGTGTGTGTGTGCGTTCACTGTTTGTGTGCGGTTTTGGTCACAGGTGCCACTTATGTGGTCCAAAAACCAACAACAAAACCAACAACGACGGTCGACGTTGCGCTTTTTGCCATCGCCGAGTCGACTCTGCGTTGCTGCCACAGTTGCTGCCGCTTATTATAACGGAGCCCCAGCGCTTTTTATTACTTTGCAGCCAGCAAATGAAAACTTTTTTATGCTGCTGCCCAGACTTGCGAGTCAGGTTCCACGAATCCAAGGATCCAAACGCCAGACGGCGGCGCTTTTAAGCATCTTAAAAAAAAAAAAAATAGAATATATATATATATATATATATAAAGTTGATGCGGCTTCGTCTGCCATTCGCCTAAAGTTGTTTTTGTTGCATGCTTTAATAATTCATCTGGTACTATTTATGTGACAGGTGATAGCAGAAGGTCCTGCCCGCTGTTGGACTGTCCAGTAATGTTCTATCTTTTTTTTTGTCTAGACAAGCAGAGCTCAACGGAATAATTGCTGATTTGCCGCTGTGTGTGTGTGTGTGTGTGTGTCTGTTTGTTGAGGTCGTCCTGTTGCGGAATATCCTTAGCCATGGCAATGACTTAACTTGCAGCAAGTCTTTAAGGCTTGGATAAAGTAGCCTAAGCATATGCAAATAACAATTGTAAGCTGATTAAACATTTACTTAGAACTAACGTTGTTTCTGCTTTCTTATTAAAAAATTTTAAAAAAAATGCAGTTTCAAGGATTCCCAATTCAAAGTAGCTTAGCATGATTTATTAAATTTAACTAATTTTCTCAAAACTTTTACGTTTATTATGCAAAACACATTGCTTAAAATTGAATTAGTTTGATTTAATTTTTAAATTTGTTGCAGTTACAAAAACTTTAGCAGTGCTATTCCTAATTTCACAGAAAAGTGCGTAGAATTCGTTTAGGAGCAGCTTACCAAGGCTGTAAGCCGGTTCCGAACCGAACCCCTCAGAACTGGTTAGGTTCAGGTTTTTAGGATCCTCGAAACGGACCATGAACTGAACTTTATAAGCTTGTGTGCCACTGAACCTGAACCCGAACCGGAACACTGTTTTAACAAAAAGGGTTTGGTTAAATGAAGATATTCTTTTGTGAATTTCTTAACGATTTGTTGGTTTCATCGCACTAGATAAGTTTAAAATCTATTAGGGGAAATTTTGCTCATTAACAGTACTAAGTTCAAACATTATATTGATATGATGTATATATACGAATTAGTTGCATTTGATTCGAAAAAATTTGGTTCAATAAAATTGATTCCAAATTATATTAATTGCTTTATATTGCAATGAAACAAGGTTCGAAACAAATCCTCCAGTTCGGGGGTTTTGAAAACTTGTCTGCGAACCGAATCTAAAGTTTTCCCTAAGGTTCGAACCTCCGAACCGAACCTATTCGAAAAATTTTGAGGCTTGCAGCCTTGCAGCTTGCAATATAAAGTTCGATCGAAATTCGAATTCGGAATAGGTGCCTGTAGTTTTTTAATTTACTTTAATTTCCACTGACAATTTCTGACAAGATTTTTTACTACTCACAACTTTGTCTAAAATATACGCTTTTACCGGCGAATTATCTTCTTTTTGTTCTTAATTTAACTTCTTTATCTAATTAACATGAACTTTCAGGTCCACCTTTGCTTATGTATGCATCTTTAAGATAATTGAAAATTTAAATATATTTTAGACTTAATTTCTTATCAACTTGGCGTCTAGCTTTAATCGACTTTCTCGTAGATATTTTTGTTGAGAGACAAGGCCACACTTGAACTCCATTTCTTTGTACACTTGACGGTTCATTTGCTTGCCTTCTGCTCGAAATGTAAAACTCACACAATTCATGCTGCCATATCATTGAATATTCAAAGAGCTGCGCTGCCAACTAACCCAATCAAGTGCTCATTAATTTTTCCTGGCACAAAGTCCTCATTTCTTTTTCTTTCTTTTTTTTTGTGCTCCACAGCTGCCTGCTCGAAAACTTGATGAAGCACCGCAAAATTTGCTCATATGCAAATTTAAGGCAGTTCCATAAAATAAGAAAGGACCTTCTTTACCCATAACGTTGTTGTGGCTGATGTTGTTGCTGTTGTTGTTGTTGCTGTTGTTCTCCTGTTGCTGCTTCTCTTCAAATGAGCGACAACTTCTTTGTGGCTGTGTGTTTTTATGTTTGCCTTCCTTGGCTTGACTGGGTGCTCTCCCCTCAGCCACAGCACTGTTGTCGCAGCATCCTTGTTGCCGCTTCATTAGACGTTGCCACAAAACGCGCTGCCAAAATGTGTTGCCTATCAACAGGCGCGCTTGGCCAACATTTTGCCAAGGATATGAGTTGTTAGTTAATGTTATGGTGCCGCATTTCCGACACAACGGCTGCCGATGATGACGATGTTGCCTAATTTTTGAGTGACGACAACGAAAATGTTCCTTGTTCGCTCGCCGTTTGCTTTTCTTTACGTCCTTTTTGGCAAACGCTTAAACTGTCGTTTAGTTAATGATGTAGCATGTAGTTGTTCCTCTGCTGCGATTGTTGAGTTTTCTACCCATGCTCTCCTCCCTCTTTCGCTTTTCACTCTGTATCAGAACTGTATGCCTCATCTGGCACAATTTCCACTTTCTTTGACATCGCCGGAAGTTGCCACTGGCTGTTTAAGAAAAAAATATGTATAAGAAGGAAGCTCTTGAGCCGCCAGCATTTTGGTGGGATGTCAGCTTGCCTGTCGGCGACTCTCGACGCCACTGACTGATTTTTGTTTTTCTTATTTTTATTTTTTTGTTTGCAGTTGATTTTATTTTTGTCCTTAAACATTTTTTTTGCTTTTTAATTTTGTCAAGCATTTGATAATTTTTTTCTTTCCCTTTTTTGAGGGCCACGTGCGTTTAATGTGCCGCAAGGACATGTGATAAAATATGTCAGTGAGCATAAAGTTTACTATGCAGTTGCGCACATTTTATACAATTAAATTCAATTCTTAAAATTAAACATTAAATTTCGAATCAAATCAATTATTTCAATAAATATTTTAATTTATTAATTTAGTTGACATGAAATTTCGAATTGAATCAATTATTTCAATAAAGATTTAAATTTATTTTATTTTTTTCTTGCAGTTGTAAAAAGTATATTGATAAGAAATGTAACTAAATATTTTTTTCTTTAAATAATTTTTTTAACTTTTCTATTTTAAATATATATATATTTTTTTTTAAAATAATTTTGTATTTTTTATTTTAGCAAGAAATTGTAAATAATTGTAAATTTTTATCAAGTTCTAGAAATTCAATTTTTCATAATTTAGTATTAATTTAATGTGTTATTACAGTCATGTCTGGATATAGCGAACTAATTATGGCAAGGCCTATTCACAGTATTGAGGTTGTTCACTATATCAAGGTTAAACTCTTTTTGTATATAAATTCAAGATATGATTATAAAGTAATAAACTCCGCAGCATCCCTGAAGACAGATTCTGAAACATATTGGAAACTCAATGAAACTACAATCGTTTTTTCTTCAAAGAGACGCAAAACATCACGCAAAAACCTGGACTTCGAGCCGATTATACTCAACTCTTAATTAAAATAAATTAGTAGGAAAACCTAAATGTATGCTTATTGAAGGAATTGTCGAAAAGACGTTTGCTTCTTGCGTTCACAAAGTGACTTTTGAACTTTTTCGCGTAGACTGTAAGAATGTGGGTGTTCACTTTATCGAGGTGTTCACTGTATAGGGTGTTCGTTATACCCAGACACGACTGAATATTAAAATTATTCTTATTAACCTCCAAACATTTTGTAGTGCAGGCAATAAGAATGTATTTCCTCCAGTCGTATCTCCTATCGCTATTCTATCGCTTTAGTATCAATGTCGAAAATTGTGCACCTATAGGATTGGGTTTCGAGTTTATGTTAGAAAATGTGCTTCGTCTTTATGATAAGAATGCCTTAAGATTACGACATATCATTTTATAACAATAGATTATTTATCGTTATTTAATTTGTATTATGATTGTTTGAAAAATGATTCTGTTTGCTGTTCTCTTCCATACTTCCTGATATTAGTTTAATAGGTGATATCGATAAGTTTTCTAAATATATTTTCAATATGTTTTCAATACGTTAAATTTCCAATATCAATTGTTTTTTGTTTCTGCTGCCAAATTATCTTTAAAAGATCTTTCCATAAACCACCAAACTGTGCTTTAAGCAGTTGACTTTGCTTTAAATATGCAACAAAAAGTATGCAAGAGAAAACAATTCAACTAATTGTCGTATTGCATTTAAAGTGGTCGCATAAAAGTATGCAATGGTAAATGGTTGAGTTAGGCAGCTTCGCTTCGTCTGCACTGCAGTTGTCGTAATCAACAGGCTCAACGAGCAGGCAACAACAACAAGAACAACAACAATAATAAAAAGTATAATTACAACTACATGCACACACACACACATACACACACTTGGAAAGAGCAGCCACAGCAGAACAATTAAAACAACTGAGTTGCCATATTTGAAGTGAGCTGCCAAGAAAGGACTGCATGAAGCAGCAGCAGCAGCAGCAGCACAATGACGAGGACGACTAGGACTCATAATCATAATCATGTGCTTCCTGTAACAACAACAAAAGCAACAACAACAACTACGTTTTTGTTAATTGTTGTGTGGGCTATTGTGGGGCCATGCCCTCTTATTTTGCCATTCATTGTGGCCAAAGCAAAATAAAGAGAGAAGTAAAGTAAAAATGCCTGCACAGGAACGCCAGCAAGGACATGCATTTAATTTGGCAAAAATTCACTTTTGTGTATGTGTGTGTGTGTGCGTTTTGTTTTCTAGTTATTCCTTTTGTCTTCTCATCATCATTGTCGTCATCAGCATCATGCTCATCTGTGTGTGTGTCCTTGGTTCTTTCTTCATTTCATTGTTGCGCTGCACTTGAAGCCACACTGAATTGCTTTTAATTGTTGCGTTGCTCGCACTCCGCATGCCTCTCTCTTTCTACTTATCTCCTTCTCTCCACTCTCTCGTCATAATCATAATTTTTAATGACGTTGCCACAGAATGGCAAAAGTTGGCAGTAGGCACATTGGATAGCTGGACCAGGTGGCCATCAATGAAACTAATTTGCAATGCTTTTCTTTCGGCCAGCCACACACACAGATAAAAGGAGACATTTGGTGCTCCCCAAACAACAGAATATTTTATCACAGCTGCAGCCTCTAAACACAGACGGCAATTAAAATGACCGTAAAGGAACCCTCCGCACAACAAACCAAACCAGACCAAACCAAACCAAAAACAGGACAACAAATGTACAATGTGCAAAGAGATTGCGCTCGACAATTCCTTTAACTCATTCTTGTCCCTTTTACACTCTATCTGACCTCTCTTTCCCTCACTCTATCTCCGTCTCTCTCTCTCTCTCTCTCTCTCTCTCTCTCTCTCTCTCTCTCTCTCTCTCTCTCTCTCTCTCTCTCTCTCTCTCAACCTCTCTCTCTCTCTCTTTTCCATAAATTGCCTGTCTGTTTTATTGTGTATGTGTGTATCTGTGTGGCACAAAATTAGGCGCTGTGTCTGTGTTTTTTGGTCTCATGTGTTTTGCGGTGCAAGAAATGTGACAATTAAAATTTTCGGGCTCTCGTCTCTTTTGTGGCCTGTTTGTAGCATTGTTGTCCTCTGCTGTCTTTTTTAAGGCGTCGAAGCATTTAAATGCTTGCTTAGCAACAACTTTCACAGTGACTATCTTAAAAGTTTATACTTCATAAAATGCAATTTAATAATAGCCTTGAGGATTGCCTTTTTTTTCATGTTCTTGTCAAAGTTAACAAGCATTTAAGCTACACTTATTTTATTCACAAGCAGAGTTACATATAAGACTTTCAGTGTTGCCACTTTGCATGGCACATGTGGCAACTCCAAATAATGTTTGTAATGAAAATCAGCCATTTGCTGGCTCTAATCACGTTTGAATTCTACTGAAAATTGTACTTTTGGAGCAGCATAAACATTTTGTTTTCATTAGAATTGAGTTGAAAGTGATCTTCTGCACAGGGTTGTATGCTGATCAAGACCATCAGGCATGTTCCGAATTCCACTTTTGAAGCATTTTCATAGAAAAGTGTGTAGCATACTTTTTAGAGCATGCTAGAATTCTAAAATCCTTCTGTTGCGGTTAAGGGGTTGATGATGGATAAAAAAAATCGATTTTTTTTATTGCATATTTCTAAAGTATGTACTTTTGAGAATACTCTCACAAAATTTCATAACGATCGGAGCATAAGAATCAAAGCAATAGCTGTTTATAGAGCACTACCTGCAAACAAACTAGAAACTTTAAACGCGATTATCTCAGAATCATGTTTTCTCGAAAAAACCTTTGCGGTTACGATTACTAAAAAACTATTTATCCTATCAGCACTAAACTAATACCACTTATTTATAATTATAAAAGCTTGTCGCTGAACGAAGGATTTTAAATTTATTTGAAATTTTTTTTATTGGAACAAAATACCGGAAATTTTTTTACCCCGAAAAAGTGAATTTTTGGTTTAAGTCACCGCCATTTTTTTGTTATATCAAAATTTTTACAAATCTTTTGTTCAGCGACAAGATAATATAACACACGGACACAATCTTTGTGAATTTTTGATTTGAGATGAACCTTTCCCATGATATGATGTCCGCCGCAAGGCACTTTGAAAAAAAGGACTGCCAGAAATGCACCTATAACTTTTTTGTTATTTCGTTTTTTTTTTTTTTAAGAAAAAATTGCAACAAATATTTAAAAACATGTTCTATTTGACGTTGACAAAAGATTGGAAATAAATATTTTTAAAGTGTCAAAAATAAATCGAGAAAATTTCATCTATTTTCGCGGTACAAGTGTATATAACCCCTTAAATTTATTTGTTCGCTTGACCTAAAAGTATGCTGTACATATTTGAATGGAATTGATTCGAAAGTGGAATTCAGAACACGCCTGTATATACCTCGGAAACGTTTCCTTATGCCTTTAAAATACTTTTTAAATACTTTATGAACCCTTTTTAAAAGGTTCTAAAAATTGAGACAAGTGAACTTTTGCTCGAATAGTTTTATTATTTGCTTTCCTATTTGTCACGACATGTTTGTTGTTACGTGTTATTCTAAATGCCACATCAAATATTATTGTGTGAAATACTTGCTAACATTAATTCAAATTGTATTTAATAGACCCCAACGAAAGCAGCCTAAAAAACTCATTTCCTATTTTGACTTAGCGCGCAAAAAAAAGAAGAAAACTTGTTTAATTATCCTTTCATGCGGTTTATTTGGGTTAGCAGAAATACACACATACACACACACACACACACTAGCGCTAAAGTTGGCATGCTTTAATTCATTTGAAAGGGCTTCTTTTTCATTTTGGTTTACAAAATAATATTATGAATGCACAATTTTACTCTTTTTTATTTTATTCATTTTTATTTGGAATATACATTACTACTACCCTCAAATAATTTTAATATTCTCTTTATTCTTTTTGCGTGTAAAATGTAATTAAAGCGCCGCTGCTGCTGCATACTTTCTAGTTGCACGGGGCTTCCCCACAAATGATGCCATACAAACTACAAATAAGTACCAGGCCAAGTAATTTCTATAGAGCCAAAAGAGCCCAGCTGCAATATGTGCAAATTTCATGGCTTGTGGTTGGATTTTCGTTGGATTATACATAAAGTGTGGCTAGAAGTGGTTGTAGCTATCCCTGCGTTTTTATCTCTCTCATCCCTGGCTTCTCTTCTATTTATACTATATGTTTGAGTAATACTTTTCAATGCGGCAGCAGCAGCAGCAGCAGCGGCTGCTGTGTTGGCTAAAAACCAACAAAAAATATGTCAAGAGAGAACTCGCACGCTCGCGTAATTAGTAAACTTGCCGCACACTTGACTCGCTTATGCCACAGCATACAAGGGGCTGAGAGGGGGGAGAAATGAGGGTTGGTTGTGGGTGTAAAACGGATCAACAAGCGGGCAACTTGAAAGCAAAGTAAAATAGTAGTTGAGAACTGTGCTAATCTAGTCGAGGTGTTGAGGCGTATACAGGAAAGAAAATGAGGTTAATGTGAGAGAGAGAAAAAGATGCTGCTGGAAACCAAACCAAAAACAATCTCGGACTTAAAAAAACTAAAAAAAAAAAAACAACCTTTATTTACATTATTTTGTTGAGCTGTCAACCGAAAAGGTAATCTCAAAGTTTTTGCAAGCAAAAGCGTTTTAAAAGTTGCTTTTCCAAATTGCAATTTGAAATCAAATCTACAGAAAACAGACTGGCATACTTTTTTAAACAAAATATACATGCCTGTTCCGAATTCAGTACGTTTTTGAAAAGTAAAAGCGAATGAATTTCGAATAATTTACG
The DNA here is from genome assembly GCA_949708635.1 of Hirtodrosophila cameraria. Taxonomy (NCBI): domain Eukaryota; kingdom Metazoa; phylum Arthropoda; class Insecta; order Diptera; family Drosophilidae; genus Hirtodrosophila; species Hirtodrosophila cameraria. The sequence continues at coordinate 60,270,129 of OX453090.1, forward strand.
AAGTACTGTTCTGATTGGTTTCCTTTTTATTTTGCAAAATCGAGTTTTTTTAGTGAAAAGTCTACTTAGTTGTCATCTAGGAGACTTATGCTGAATAGAGAACAGCTACGTTTTCTTGTACGTTTTCGCTTCTGTTTTACAGGCAGTTTTTTAATTTAATATTATAAACATGATATGAATTTAATCTAAGGAATAAAGTGTCTACTTCATTTCCCAATGTGTTGAAGAGTATAAGAAAATAGAATTTAAGAATTTGGTTTTTGAATACCTTGTTTAATCTGGCCATAACTTTTCATTCCGCAGGCAAAAAAGTAAAGCTTTCAAAAACGTAAACGTTTCATGTTTTGAGTACTTCAGAACAGCAAGCAATTCCGTTTCCTTCAATTTCGAACGGAATACGAATTCGGAACAGGTCTGAGTGTTGAATGTAAAGTTTATTCAAACACTATTCAAAATTAAACAAAGAGATAAGCTACGGATCGGCTTAAACTTTTTTTTTGTAAAATGCTCAAATAGTGTATTCAATTAAGTTTTATAAACTTCATACATTTAATGTAGTTAATAACACATTTATTATTTTTTTTATTAATTTGTGCGTCTAGTTTGTTTTAAATTTACTTAAAGGTCGTTGTTGTTTTTTTTTTTTTTTTAATGTGCTTTACTTTAAAATGTCTTGTTAGGGTTGAGGAATAACAGATTATAAAGCGTCAGTAGTCACTTTGTTGCTCACACTTCTATTTGAAAAAACAAAAACCCTCCGTTAGCTCTGTTTAAGGACCCCCGTGAAAAGGGAAACAAAGTGGAGTTGTTATTTTCCATTAAACGTCGCTTCACAGCTTCCTGCAGCAGCAGCAACAACAAAAACAAGAGCGCCAAACCCGAACAGCATAATTGATGCCTCCCGGGAGCTGCGATAAAAACAAATCAGCGGCGCACACACACACACTAACACACACTCGCACACACACACACACACACTAACACACACTCGCACACACTCGCACACACATACACACAATTCAATATGGGGAGTGTTGCACACACATCAAGCGAACTTCAGTGCATGTCGTTTTCCTTTTCCCCTCATTTGAAAGCAGCTGTCTCGAAACACACACACATACACAAAAACACACACAGATACAATTTTGGTGTGCTGTTGTGTTGGTGGCAGCGTCGCTTAATATAATTCACACCATTAAACCAAGAGCTGCGGCATTTGCCCGCTTAGACATAAATTTTTATAGACAACACCCCTTTTTGGCGCGTGTGCTTGTCTGTGTGTGTGTGTGTGTGTGTGTCGGGTAGGGATGGGGTGCTGCAGCAACCCCCAACATTATATGTTAAGTGAGCTTTTCGGGCAGGGGCCAAGCGAGCCGAGTCAAGTCAACGCTTATCAGCGTTGTTTTGCCTTTTTAGACAGTTCATTTTTTTGTTTATTTATTTATTTTGTGTTTTTTTTTTTTGTTATAAATTTGCGTTGGGTTTTTATAAACACACACACACCTAGCTACACACCTACCCCCCACTGACTAAAGTTTCAGACCCCCCCCACCCTGCTGCCTGCCTGGTTGCATGTGTATGTGGCAACCCCTTAGCCTTTTAGCTTATCAACGCGTTATGCCAAAGCACAAACACACCAACACACACACACACACTTGCCAACACACTTGAGCTCCTGTAACCGTATCCCTAGGTAGGCGCCAGAGAGGTTTGTTCTGTGGGTATTGCTTAGGGGTTGATATGAGCTTGTTTGGTGCGGCAGGGGGGGGGGGGGGGGGGGGGGCTTGTTGAGGGGCTTGTCGGCTGACTGTGTGTATGTGTGTGTGTGTGTTGGTATGTGCTACTTAGCCTAATGTAAACCGTGTGCATGGCTCGCTGCGCAGCGACAGCAACAGCAATAACAAGAAGTAGATATGCTGCAGTTCAGCTTGCTCGATAACCACTTATCCTATAAATGTAAATTTGGAATTTTTTTTATATTCAGATCTGTTCTAAATTCCACTTACGAATTAATTACATAAAAATATGTACTTTTAGATTGAGCGAACAAATATGTTCAATTGCAACAATAGCTGAGTTTTATATTTATAGATTGCTCTTAAAAGTATGAAATATTTTCTAGGAAGATGATGTAAAAGTGAAATTCGGAACATGATGCTTTACATACTTGTGTGAAATGGATTCTAAAGTGGTATTCACATCGACCGAAATTGAAATTGTTGGCTGTTCTCGTATCCAAAAAAGTACCTTTGTGGTAGGGAAGTATACGAACGTAATTTGAAATAGAAAATACTGTAACGTAACTTGAAATAGAAAATACGGTTTAATTTCCTTGGTAGTCTTAGTTGTAGAACAAAAAAACAGATTGGGGCTTAAAAATGCTCAAATAATATTCAAAATATACAAGCTAGGCCTGATGAAGTTATGGTTTTCACTTTATCAAAACTCACTCAACAAATCCTCAAAGAAAATATTGCTAAATTGAAAACAAAACAAAAAATTATACAAGAATCACATTTTTCATTTAAGTTTTGACAGGCTCAAGAATATATCCAAACTGCGTTAGTTGCTCTCAACAAATTATGCAAAACTAAAGATCATAATAACATACATAGTATATCAAATATGCCTTTAATTATTATATTTACAGGGTATAACAACACTTTGCTGTGCAGCGATGCTTGGCCTGCTCGGTGGCTGGTTAACCAAAAGCAGGGGAGAGATGGGGAGAGAGGCAAGCAGAACTCTCGGCATACATTGACACAGAAATGGCTAAAACTTGTGCCAAGGCAGTGTGGCAGTAGCCTAACCAAAAACTTTAACCCCTTATACCTATAAATCCCTCAGAAAATGCATTACCAGCTGGAAATATTTTCCGAGGGCGCGTCAAAGACGACACGTGGCACAAAGTTTGGAATTGAGTACGAACGCGCGCGTTCTCTTCACATCTGATATTCGAAAAACGTAACAAAAAATATATATAGAAAGATTCAAAAAAAAAAAGAAAAGAAAAGTGCTTATTAGCAAAGTGCATACTTCAGTCTCTGTTGCGTGCTTTCATTTAGTTAATATATCATCTGACTGCTGCTACTGCTGGCTTCATTCAACGCAATTTTCAGCTACATATTTTAAAACTTGTTGAGCAAAAATTACATTTTTAATGAGTTTTTGCTCAAAAAGTTTTTCACGTGAGCCAAAAAAAAAAAAAAAAAACACTAGCTTTAGCTTTAGCTCAAGCTTCAAGGGTTTCATTTTTGGGCAAGTTACGTTTTTTGATTTAATTAAAACATTCTTTGAGCTGACTAAAAGTGTTGAAAATGCTGTAAGCGCTATTTTACCCTACGGCACCAGCATGGCAGATAGTTGGGCCAAAAAAAAAAAAAAAACCAAAAAAAAATAGAGCTATTAAAAGTTCAGTCAGATTTTTGGGCAACTGTTTAAAGTTGCAGCAAAGTTCTTTTTAAATTGTTTAAACTGTTTAAGGATGCTGCAAAATTAGGCAATAGATTTTCAGCAAAGCTATTAACTGCATTTCTGTTGGGAGTGCAGGGCCAGCAGGTCAAAGTACAAGCAGCCTGTGCCTGCTGTGGCCCATATATCAAAGGCATTGCCTGGCCCAAGCAAAATCCTTTGCCTGCTTTTTGGGCGCCTACCCAAACACACACACACACAAACACACACATAGACATACACGAACACACAGGTTGCGATGGCACTTCAGCCTTATTGATTTTCAATTAAAAATGCACAAACTCTAAGCCAATTAGCCCAGTTTACGGTCAGGACATGAGTTGGGCGCGATGGCGGGCGGCCGGCGCAGCCAAAACAGACAACCTGGAATTCCCGCCTAAAATGCTGCAACGGAAATTGCTTACAACAACAATTACTAGCAGCACAACACTGTACGTGTGTGCCTATGTTCTCTATAGGGCAACAGGACTCTAGCAACAACAGCAGCAGCAGCAGCAGCAGCAGTCAACTGCCAAATGACTCAACACAAAAGCAAAATTGGTTTATAGTCCCATAGATGAAAAGTAATGGAAAGGAAGTTTTGCTGAGCGAAACGCAGAAGATTGCAAGATCTGAGAATAACTATATATATAAAGTATATTGTAGGCTCTAGAATCCGAATTGCCAAGTGCAGCTCACATTATATTTTAAAAAGTTTTAAGAAATAAAGACAAATCTTGCTTAAAACTAAAAATAATTTTCAAAAATATATAAATATTGTATTCGTAATTTTCTGTCTGAGCAATGTATATATAATAAATAATGTATCCTCTACAATCTTGGGAAAAAAAAATGCATTAAATATAAAAAAAAATGCCAAGTGCAACTCACATTATTTTTTAAAAAGTTTCTTTTTAAACAAAAGAAGCTTCGAAATTATGAAAAATCTTGCATAAATCCAAATATATTTTTCAAAAAGTTTCTTTCTAAAAAAAAGGTTTAGAATAAGGAAAAATCTTGCTTAAATCTAAAACTAATTTTCATAAAAAAAAGGTCAATGGAAAATTTTTAAAATTTTTTAAATTTCTCAAAGTGCACAGCTTGAAAATTACAGTGACTTGTATATTCATGTATATTTAGACCGGTTTCCATTTCCGAAAACTTTTCATTTCGAATCGTTTTCGATTGTGTATTTCTTCTTTTGAATGAAAAAAGCAATCACATTTTCTTTTTAAAGATAGTTTTGAATACTTCTCTGTTGACTGTCTCAAGAGCAAAACTTTTTATATTGAATTTTTTATTGATATTGGGAATTAACATCAGCTAAAAATTCCGCTTTCGAATATTTTGGAAATAAGAAGGGGCCTGATTATAACATATAGACCGAGTGTTTAAGTTATAGTGGGCATGGAGCTAGAAAACTTTGCAATTTTCTAACCAAGCCCTTGCGAAATCGAACAGATTTCTTTTCAAAACTTATTCACAATGCTAGGGTATCTAAAGTGCTATCAACAACAAAGTAAGACACGTTTTCTTTGCTAAAAGTTCATACACAAAACTTTTTTGGGGCTAGAAGGTGTTGACGTTCTCGACGAGTCATCACAGTTTTTGGAGGAGTGCTGCTGCACTTCAGCTGCTGGCCACGCCCACTTTTAGCCCATAATTGCAAGCAGCCGCTAATGCACAGGCAGAGTGAAAGAGAGAGAGAGAGAGAGAGAGTGAGAGACCAGACGACAAGTTGACAGGCGAACTGAGAGGCAGGCGAAAAATGTTCAAATGAGACGCTGATTGGTGAGCAGCGTGCTGCCGCCTGTTTGATTGACTGACTGACTGCTTGACTAACTGATTGAGTGTAGAGAGTAGGGGAGAGGGGGCATGTTTATTAGCTGCACCATTCGAACGTTGCTTTGGACTGCCACAAATGTTGCTAACGATACTTAAGCTGCCACTCTTTTGGCCCAACAGACGTTTTGGCATGTCAGTCAGTGGCCCAGACGACGCCTGTCAGCGTTCTAGGCATGAATTTTCGAATGCAATTTCAGTTTAAATGTGTGTATGTATGTAGTATGTGTGTGTGTTGACTGTCTGTTGAGTGGTTGAACAAAAAAGTATAGCATACTTCTGTGCGTGCGGCAAAGAATGACAGCTTTAAGCCGCCGGAATGAAGAGTGAGTCATGTTATATTGCAGCCTGTTTATGTCTAGTCTGTTCCAGCCCTCTCCCTCTCTCTCCCCATCACCCATATTGCTGCAAACGCATTTGCCCGGAAATGATAGCCACTGTGTTAAAGTCCGCATGTTGAACTCTTGTCGTGGTGTTGCATTTACCGCTTCGTTGCACCTACTCGATTGGCAACTTGCAACTTGCAACTTGCAACTGGCAACCTGGCGGCGGCAACAACTCAGCCTTTGTCTTTAAGTGGCCAATGAGCACGGACAGGTAAACAGATGAACAGTCAGTCGATGAGAATAAAGCAGACAAGCAAAATATAATGCATTGGCTTTGAGGGCGCAGTGCGGAGGGGCATAACAGTTTGTTGGACATGATGATAGTAAAGAAGCCAATGGGCAAAACTCTTGTTATTTGTGCGCTTTGTGCAACTGTCAGTTGTGTGTTTTTGATCAGCTTAGCACTTGTGAGCAGGCAGCGGGTAGGCGGGGGTTTCAGAGGGGTGGAAAACTTGAGAAATTGCTGAGTAAACTGTTGGCTCAAAGCACAGTCATAAAGTGTGTCTTACAAATATAATCAGCTAAGTTTTTAGGCTGCATATAATACCATCTTCAAATTGGTTTTGAAGAGTTTGATTTTTGTTTTTGCAACTTGCAATTAGTTTACATAATACAGTGATCGCTCGCAAATTAGAACACTTCGGTTCCAGAGTAGTTATAATTTGCTAGTTTAAATAAAATATACAAGTTTCAAATAATAATAATAAAAATTAATGATTTTATTAAAGATATTTCAAATTAAATGATTTAATGAGCAAACTTCAGTATCGAGTCTGTTTTTTCAAATTAACATTTTTATCATAAAATCATATTTGTTTTGCTTACTTTTTATCGGACGATATTATCGTTAATATTAAAAAAGTGAAAACTATGTTTTGTAAAATTTTGAAATTCATGTTTAATTTTAGTTAGATTTATCAGAAAATATAAAAGAAAAATATATTGTTAAGTGCAAAAAAAGAAAAAAAACGGTAAGAAAATAAGATATTTTAAAATAATGCAAGAATTTTTAATTCTTATTGGAGTATTTCCTTCTAAGAAAGGAGAAGTTAAATTATTAATTAAATTATTTGTAATTAAAATTTAATTGAATTGGTTTTAATTTATTCAGGCCTTTTTAAAATTGCACTTTCGCTTCAATTCCGCAGAAGAGTAGACAATTCTTTGAATCAAAATAGAACGAAAAGCTTTAGCTAACTTTAACTTTTCTGTTAACTAACAATGCTCTTCAAGAGTGAGTGCTAACGATACCTAAGGAGTTGAAGGCCAACAAACAAAAGCAACAGCAATATAAGTATGTATCTCTGTACCTTTTTAAACACGCTACAGAACACAAGAAATCCACAAATTAAACCACAAGTTGCCTTTTCTAGCCATATTGGCCTTTATATGCCAACATTAACACACACCGCAACATAAAACCAAAATCTTAATGTCAACAATTGCCAAAATGTTGCACAGTTTACACGCACACAGACCAAGTATAAAATGGGGGAGTAAAATATGCCGACAGCACACGCCGCGTATGCGCAATGTGCCCAAATTGCCGGCAAAGGCACATAAAAGCGATTTAGCGCATTAAAAATATAAAAAAAAAAAACCGAAAACAGAAAACAGAAAAACCCAAAAAAAAATACTTTTAATTCTTTTTTAAGCAAACAAATAAAATTATGCAGCCACAGCCATAAGCACGGCAAATAAATATGCACACAAAGGGGGGGCAGGGTGTTGTGTGAATAAATTTTGGGGCTGGGCAGCGAAAAAAAAATGAAGAAAAACATAAAACTCCCCTGAGTGCCTTCAACGCGACCAATTCTGACGAGAAATGCTCAAAAACACATTTCACATTTCGTTGAAAGGCAGTTACAACAAAATGCCAAAGACACAAACAGTGAGGAGTTATATGTCTGATACAGACAGACAGACGGATGGACAAACGCAGAGGATGACGCAAAGTTGCAAAAGTTGGGCCGCTTTTTTTTTGTTTTTTTTTATTGTTGTGTGTGTTTAATGAGCTAAGCGGAAGGAAGTCAGTCAGCGCGGGCGAGACGAGACGTCAAAGTCGACGAAGTAATATTAAATAAATAAAAGCAGGCAAACATTTTTAAAGTCTTGCAATGCCAAAGTAAACCCCACCCCCAGTCCTCCCCCTCGGCTACGACCTTAGTTTAATAAAGCAAAAGTTGAAAATTAGCGCGCGTCTGTCACTTTTGCTTTCCTTTCTTTTCAAGTTGCCAAAAGTTGAATTTTGATTTGCTTCTCTTTTTTTGGCTCAGACAGCAGCCAGATGTTGTGCAGACTTTTAGAGGCTTTTGGGGGTTTGGGGGTGTAGGGATATCGAGGGTTGGCATCGAGGTCTATAGAGGGTTGAATGGTAAGCAAAAGCATTAAAAGATTTAATTTCTTCAAGTCAACAATGTGGTTGTGAAAGCAAAATATCCGTTTGGTTTCTTTTCTTCAAATTTAAATTTTCTTTAGAGCCGCTTTCTTAACTTCAATTTAACGTTCGAGTTAACAACAACTTTAGGGCATTAAACTGACAATAAGCTAGTTAGTTCAACTAAAAGCAGTAGCACAAATTAGTTGTTTGCATTTTCTTAGGGTTAGGACTTAAAACAAGCAGTTGACTTTTAGTTAACTAAAAGGAATAATAAAAAAAAATGTTTGGAAAACAATTTTTATCAAAGCTTAAACCTTATACGAAGCATTGAAGTTCCATCCTCAAGCACAGTTTGCTAAGGTGACTTTCAGCCTACAATATCCTGTCAAGATAGTCTGAGTGCCTTTCCGTACATTCCTTAATCTGTTCTGATCTTAGTTTCCTAGAAGGGATTTGAACTTTCTGAGGCCTGTTCTATTGCAATCAAAGTGATTATGCCCAACTAGAAGCTGCTATATTTGCTCCTTTTCTCGCTAGAAATATGAAAAACAACTTGATATTTTCATTGAAAAAACAAATGGGGAAATTGAACAGCTTACACATTTTGTTCAAAAACACTTCATTATTAAGGGTTTGTGAAAACGATTAAGAACTGATTACTTAAACAACCAAATCAATACAAACTATACACACATTCAGTGCCCATAAACACTATATAAACTTAATTCCAGATATGTCTAGTGATTTTCTTTCATCACTTGAAACATGTTTTTGTTGAACCACAACAAGAAGAGTACATTTATCTCTAAGCTCTTGTCTCGTTATGTAAAACACGCGCTATACTATACTATATATGCCACAAATAACAACAGCAAAAATCCCGCAAAAAACAACATCAAGAACACAAAACAGGTAATAAAACACCGTCGTTTAGATATTTTACTAAGATTTTCAATAAAACGCTGTGGAAATCCAGCAGGACTACACAGAATATCGTATACCATAAGCCCAAAGACAATCTAATTTTATAGCGCTCAATGCTTAGCGGCAAACTGATTCGCCAATTGCCAGTTGGCATTTCAAATGTGAAAACACAGAGAGAACTGAGAAGAATTGTGTAGGCCCAAATAAATTGCGGCAGTCAAATTGTAAGCCCAAAGCAGAGCCCTGGGTCAGAAGCGGGGCAAGGAGAGGTAAGAGTAGCGGATGTTGCGACCATGTAATGCGCTCAATCAAAAGTCAAATGTCTAAAAATATTATGGAAAGCCTTTTTTTGTTGTTTGCTAGAATGCGGTGCTTTTGCACTAAGCAATCCCTGGGGAGTATAACTGGGAAAGCGTAACGTTGCTACGTATTTTCGTTTTCGTCCTGCCTGCTGTCTGCTCCTGGCTGCTTAGCATTCATTTATGCTGGCCTCGGGTTCGCTACGTTTTTTTCTTCTTTTTTTTTTTTGCTTCGGCTGCTTATCGTATTGCCTCTCCTACACATAACACACAAAACTTCAGAAATAGCAATCGGTTTCGATTTCTTTTCATTTATACACTTTCCTGTTTGGCCTGGCAACTGAATTGTTGTGTGTGTGTGTGTGTGTGTGTTGTGTGTTGTGTTGTGCCTGGCAATCTTCTTATATACTTATATTTTGTTCTTTCTATTATTGGCTCCATTTACTTTTCGCAGTTTGCTGACTGCCTGGTGTTGCTTGCCGCCTCTGTGTTTGTTTATGCTTCATTTTGATTTTCTCTGCTTAAATTGTATTTGTTGTTTCTATTTTCGTTATACGTTATATGGAATGGTCAGCTATCCAAGCAACTGGATTTTTCGTTTACATTGCGATTTGTTGGCCCAACCCACCGACCAAATCACTCCAGCAAAAAAAAAAAGATGAAAAAAACAGCACCCACCGTTTTAGTTTCTCGTTTACCCTTTTCTCAATTTTTTTTTTGTTGCTACTTGGTTTGTTTTGTTAGTTGAGTCGTCTGCTGTCGCCTGTAAGTTTATTTGTGTTTTGGTTTATACACAACGTATTTTTTTTTCTGTGTATATTATTTATATCCCTTACTCGTTTATCCCGGAGAGTTCATGTCTAAATTTATGTGGTCGCAATTTATTTAAATTTATGTGGCTTTTGTCAAATTGATTTCAATGCTAAGAAGGGTTGACAGCCTCAAATCTAAGGGGCCACCGGACATTGCTCTTTACAATTTTACAAACGTTGATTGAGTTAGCACAGCAGAGCTCAGTATACTCTCGTAATATGAAAAATGTGTTGCGGATAATCGAAAGCGTATTAACTAAGGTGCTAGACGTGTGTTTTGACAAGAAATAAACAGCAACAATTATATAAGAAGGCTGACTAGGGAAAATTCAAAGATTTAGTAAGGTATGTCAAAGTATAAAGAAATGATATGGCAATAAGTAGAAATTCGAATTCAATATGAAAGCAAAGAAAAATGTTTAAATTAAAAACACTTTTAACTGAAAGTTTTTGCGGTTAATGAAATAAGTATTTCGAATAAAATGAATGTAGTTTGAACTAGGCATAAATAAATAAATTATTTCTTGAACAAATATATCGTAAAGCAATATCGCAGCCTACCGATATATTGTCAACAAAATATATAGTTTTGATATATCTAAAATACATTAGAACGTTGATATTGAATTGAATTTTGATATTTTGATACAGCTAAAATACACTAAAATGTTAATATTGAATTGAATTTTGCTTTAAAAAAAAGTTGGCTGATGTTAAAATTAATCTATAATTTAAAAAAAAGTTATATAAGACTTTGTATTATAGAATTAAACATAGGTATCTGTTTGGGATTCCACTATCGAATCAATTACACAGAAAAGTGAGAAGCATACTTTTCCGAGCAGGAAAAGCATAGAAAATCTATTTTTTTTTATGTTTTAATAATTTTAGAAAATTCTAAAAGTCTGCTCTACTCTAAATTAATATTATACATTCAATATATCCTAAACGATATCAAAATCAAGGCAATAGATTAAAAGTATTTTCATTTTTATTAAAATATCGATACTATAGTTAAAATTGGTGCAACCCTGATCACATATGAAGTATAATTTGTGATTAATGCAAAACAAAACAAATTATGCATTTGACATACTCTGAGTTATTATTGAGAAAATGGCAAAAATGCAAGATCGAGCATAAAATTAGATTAGCTAAGTATATTTGCTTAATCCAATAAAGGTCAGCAAGCATTAATATATCAATCGCTATATATAAACGACAAGCAATCAATGTAAATTCAGCTAGTTTTATGTTAATCATTAATGCTAATATCAACTTCGAATGCTTATAGCTACTATATATTCGAAGACCTGTCATTGTCAGCCACTTCAGCCAGATATTGATGAAGCATGGCAAAAACAAATCATTAGTTGTGCCTTTTATGACAGGCCAAATAGGCGCACATAAAAACAACTCAAGTCCCCATAAAAGTATCTAGGAGTTGGGCGTTTTGCCACCACCACCCCTCAACACACAACAAGCATTTGGTGGGCGGGGGGGTGTGGGCTTGATTTCCTTATAGCCTATGGGCATAACACAAAAAAAAAGGTATCATATCAAAATGGCAATAAATAACAAACAATGCTGTCTGCAATTTTCCACTTTATAAAAGAAAAAGCCATAAACAAAAGCGGGGTGAGGGGAGCAGAGCACCGAGAAACGAGCCTGAAAATTATCAGCTTGTTGTTGTTATTCCTTTTATTTATTTTTTTTTTTTTTTTGTAGCACTCATAAATGCAGGCGCAGGAAGAGAGCGGAAATGACTGACAGAGGCAAAAGCAGTGTGGCAAGAGGGCAGGGCAGGGGTGTACTGAACTTGTAGCATATTTTTGTGCCTTGCAATTAATTAATCTCCAAGGTAATAACAAAAGCAATACAACAACAATAAACAGCAGCAGCAACAGCAGCAGCAGCAGCAGCGACCTCGGCAATTGCTTTGCGCTTTATGTTTTATTGTTTTGTTTAGCATACTTTTTGGGGCTCGTCTGCTGGCATTGAAACAAACAAACAAACAAGCAGCAAACAATAAACAACACAATGTCTGCAACTCTTTGACGGGCAATATTTATATTTAGTATATATATTAATTTTGTTCTTTTTTAAGTTGGCGTTGAAGCGTTATTTTAATTTATGAAAACGCTGACAAGGCACGGATAGGCATGGCATGAGTTTTGTTTGAGTGAATCAGACATTGCATAGAATGGGGTTCTGATAAGAGTTACGCTTCAAAATAAAATATTATTATTGTAGCAGGTTTTTTGGAGTGCAAGCGAATGGGTAGATTGACCAGTAGGACTACAGCTAATACTAATATAAACAATTTGTGCGATACTTGCTATAGGTTATTGTAATTTTGTAATGACTTCATAAAATATATACTATATTATTGATCAACATGAACTGCAGAGTTGTCACTTTGAATATCTAACTGCTTTTGTGGGAATGCTTAACTAAATTCACACCATTATAAATATGCTATCCTTAACCCGTTTAGTATTTTATGTTCTGTTTATAACAATCTTTTCCAATTATAAGTCATGCTACATCTTTTCCTAGAACTTCGCTACTAATCTATCTAATTTATATTTTTTTATTTTTGTATTTTGTATTTTTATATTTGGTATTTTTATATTTGGTATTTTTATATTTGGTATTTTTATATTTTATATTTTGTATTTTTATATGTTGTATTTTTATATGTTGTATTTATACTCTTTTTTTTAATTTTTTTGAAAAAAAATAAAAAAGAGTATATTGGGTTTGTGAAATGTCCGTCCGTCCGTCTGTCCGTCCGTCCAAATTTAACACAAAGGCTACTTATCACAACCTTCATTCATCTGCAAAAAAAAATTTTTTAATTTTTAGGTTTTGTAAGTAACTTTTTGATCTGATTGATCTTTAAAAGCAATAAATGTTTAAGTTTATCCTGCAGAAATTTTTTTGTTTTTTTAATTTATTCCGATTTTTAATGATTAAAATTTAAATATTTAATTAATTTTAATAATATTTTTAATTTTAATTTTGATCATTGTAAATGGTTGTAAATTTAAATCAAAATAAATAAATCTTTCGCACAACTGTGATGCATCACTCGTATAAATAAAATATTTCGCAAAGTGCTTTCTTTCCAAGTGAAGAGTTTACAAGACATAATCATGAATCTTTTGCACAATATATATATGCATATAAAAGGAATAATTATGCATTTAAGTTGTGACTATTTTTGTAAAATATGTAGGTTGCAATGCAACGATCGGTAGAAAATTGTTTTTCAAGCTATCTTGATCAAATTTGAAAATAGTTTGGCCAATTTTGATCAAAACAGGTGAGAATGAAGACTTGCCTTAGATATATTTTCTATCCCCTTTTCATATAAAACCTTAACGTTCTCAAAAAATTGCTTACAAGCAATTGATCGTTAAATTTTGTTGAACAACAGAAGCAGCAGCAGCTATAAATTTGTTTAAAATGCAAACGGCTAATTGAGGGTCAAATTGAAGCCACATGCTAAATTATGCATGCACAACAAATAAATAAATACAGCCTGAAAACGTGTGCAAATGTTAATTTGAAATATATACATAAAACTGGGGAGTTTGTCGTTTGGCTTCGCCAAAGCGCATAAATATTGCAATTCGATTTTAATGAGCGCCAATCGCATAAACAAACAAACAACAACCACAGCAACAACAACAACAACAGCAACAACAAAAACAAACTCACATAGAAAGTCGATTTCGAAAAGCATTCAATACAAAAATACATTTAATTTGTTAAGCACAAAAGTGAAAATCAATGGCCAGAGAGTTGGTTTTGAAGCAGCAGCAGCAGCAGCAGCCTCCAGCTGCCTTTTATGTTTCGCTCGGTTTGGGCTACGTTTTTATATATACTATATAAAAATATATATATTGTTTTTTTTTTCTTCTCTCTTTTTTTTTACATTCTTTTTATTCTTTTACATTTTGCTGCTTTTTGTCCGTTTTTCAAGTGCGGTTTGTGCCCGCAAAATAACTCAGCTCGTTAACTGCACAAATAACATGTCAGCACTTTTGCAATGGAGCTTCAAACAGGGGCTGAGAATGCGCCGCAAATTTGTGGCAGTCGAGAGAGACGAAGGACGAAAGAGAGGGGGGGAAGGCGAGTTACCGACGGGGTGCTACTCGGTCTGTTCCATCATTATTCAAGTGTCCTTAAGGTCGGTCCGTAGAAATAAAATGAAAACACATGCAAGCACCAAAAACTGTTGGAGGGGCTTCTCTGTTCAAATAAAACACACACACATACAGACTTTGGGTTTAATGCCTGACCAAAAGTATTAATCACACACACAAATACACACACACACACACACACATGTACATAACATACACTGTGGAAACCCTCGCAGCGGTCTGCAAAGTTTTTTTTCTTCCATATCGATGAGCTCTCGAGTATATGCCAGAGGAGAATCCAATAACTAAAACGTCCTTTTCCCTAGTACAAGCCCCAAAATTAGTGAATGAAAAGCCAAAGAGCAGTCGATAAGAGTCAATGCTGCGGTTTTTCTTTACCAAATAAAAAACAAAATACATTGCAAACAAAGTAGTTGACTTCAAAAATACCCTGTAGAAAACAGAAACTGCTTTCGTTTTTCATTAACGAATACATTTTGCAGAATATGTTTGCCAAGAAAGAAAACTTGGCTTTATTGATTCGGTCACTTATTCTGTCACATCGAATACATTTTGCAGAATATGTTTGCCAAGAAAGAAAACTTGGCTTTATTGATTCGGTCACTTATTCTGTCACATCAATAAAAACTGTAATAATAAAAATAAAACAAATGTTGGACTTGTTTTTACTATATTTATCCCCAATTAATTTTAATTATAATTTAATGTTATGTACAACTAGATTAAGTTGATAAAGGTAACACAAAACTTATTTGAAATAAAATATACAAATTTTTAATAGTAAAAAATACAAAAATATAAGATTTAAAAAAAAAATATATAAAAAAACTTTTTTAAAAAAAATATAAAAAAAAAATTTAATTTTAATTTTTTTTTATTTTTAAAATTTTTAATGTATTGTATTTTTAAATTTTATGTTCATTTGAAGCTGTTTCGGATATTTAAGTTGACAATATATAAATAAATAAACAAATTCTTCTAAACTTTTTTGGGCTTACATTATTGTTAAAACAAAAATCTGTTAGAAACTTGAAAAATCTTTTCTTTATAAAGACTTTTTTTGATTTTTGGCAATGAAAGAACTATTTCTGTATAAAACAGATGACGTATCTACTCTTAAAATGGAGATTGCAGGAAAATAAAAACAATTTTTTAAAATTATAATTGGCTATTAAAAATTCCGATACAAATGTTTGGAATGGATTCGAAGGTTATGACAGGATAAATTTCTTGGAATTTGGTTATAGAAACACGAATTAAGACATTAAGATTTACTTATAGAAACAAGAGTAAGGACTTTTAAGTTTAGTTAAAGAAACAAGGTGGCTGATATGGCATTTCAGCGTTCAAAATAAACTTAAAAGCATAAATGAATTTAAATTTAAATTTTGTAAATTATGAAGAAAAATATAAACTTTATCGTCTAAATACAATTTCAGTAAAAATAACATTTTCGCGATTTTATGTAAGATGGTTATTAATTGACTCTTAAGCACAACTTCTTATATATATTCTACTCTTGGGTATAGAAATTGACTTTTAAGCATTACTTCTTCTTATATATATTCTACTCTAGGGTATAGAAATGTGGCGCCCAACAGTTGGCTACTGTTTTTGAAACCTCCCCCCCCCAACCACCCTCCACAGACCACATAAAGTAAATAAAATAAAATAAAATATAAATGTTTATATATAGCAATAAAAAAAATGTTTGCGCAAAAAGTGAAAAGTGAAAGCAGCGTGGAGCATTAATAAAATAAGCAGCTCCGGCGCCGTTTGCTCTGCTATAGTTTCTTTTCTTTTCATTCTTATTTTTTTCGACTCTATTGCTGCTATTTTTTTTTGTTTTTTTGTTTTTTTGTATTTTTGTATTTTTACTATTTGTATTTTTCTTCTATCGCATGCAAGCGCCTCGAAAATTGCGGTTAGTTTTGTGTTGGCTCCTTTTTGCTGCTTTTTGCAAGTGTTTGGTGTATGTTTGCTGTATGTTTTTGTTACTGCGTTGCGGTCTCTCCCGGCTACAGTTGGCTGACTCCGCCGGCAGCCATCGGCCATGACTCCCCACTACTACTGCCCCCTTCTCACACCAACTCCAACGAGCACGACCCTCTGTTCGCCGCAATGGCAAAACAAAAGCTGCAAAGCTGTTACCCATTTTCAGACCACCATCCTTCTGACCCCATATACCATTTTCTAGACCCACCCCAACAAGCTGTGCCCTGTCTGTGTCTCAGTATTCTCTAGTTCTATGTATGTGTAAGTGTGTATTTGTGTATTTGTGTGTCTGTGTGTGTGCGTGTGTCTGGTTGCCGCCGCTTGGTTCATTGATTTTGGTGTGGAAATGAACTTTGCTAGTTTTTTGGTTTTTGCGGCATCGTCGTCGTCAGCGTCGTCGTCGACGTCGACGTCGTTGGTTGGGTGAATTTTTCTTCTTTTTTTTGGGTTTTTCCTAGATTTTCGGCACTTTGTAAGCATTATTTGTTTTCGCTTTTATTTATGTTGCGGTCTGTTTTGTTTAGCATGCAATTTTTGTTTTGCTATGCTGTGCTGCTTTAAAGTGTGTACAAGCAAAAGAAATTGTTTTGCAAATGGGATTTTAATGTAAGCATCGAATATGAATTAAGGATGCTCATATTTTTCACATTTTTATATAAAAAATTATTAAACAGAGCTTATAAAGTCATGTCAAAAGCATCACTTAAGTTAAACAAGCTGCCTTCAAAAGTGAAAAAAGGAATTTTCAGAATTAATTGATAATTTAAAAATAGAAACTTTACTTTTAAAACATTTAATTGGCAGCTGTCTATGTTTTTGCCAACACTTTTAATTATTTTTATAAACATTAACATTTTAGCTATTTAGATAACACCGCTTAGAATAACTAAAAATATATATATACAACTTTTTATTTCAAATTATTTCACACTTAAAATAATAAATACATATACATTTCCAATTATTTCAATAAACTGACAGCAAATGTGCTCAGTTAGAAGATAGTATTATCACAATTGCCAGACAACTTTCACATTTTCATTTTGGGAAAAACAAGTAAAACAAGATTTCTAACATGCATGCTCAAATATTTGCTCGGCTGACAGTTGCTGCTGGCCCGCATGGCAAAATATCACGTATACGTCAAAACGAGCGCACAATTTCTCATGCATATAATTTATATGCTATTCTTTCTGTTTTTTTTGTTTTTTTTTTATTATTTTTATTTAAATAACAAAATTTGAAAATAGTATGAACAATGACACCATATGCAAAATAGACACGTACCCATCCACAAAAACAAAATTTAACATTTATGCATATAGTATTTTCCAAAAATAAAGGTGAAGCAAGAAGTAGATGCAGTAGATGTGTTTCATATGTGGGTCTATGCAAATACCAGACAAGTATACGAATAAAATTTAGAAAAAATATAAAAGCTCATTGCAGCATATGCCAAGCGTTTATTTCGATTTTCACAGCGACAAACAACAAAAGACTGAGCACAGTGCTCTCTTGGTGGCTTAGCCAAGAAAATATGCATCCAATGCCAGAGTATAAAACTCAAAAAAAAAACGAATGTTGGGCTGCTGTGTGTAGCTAAATTAGCTAGCCAGGCTTAAGGGTCAGCAAAAGGACCAACAAATTTAAGCGAAAGGTTTCAACGAGCAACGCGCAAACTGCAACAATTGGAATGAAACGCAGCTGCTGCTTCCGTTTGCTATAAATAAACTTGTGTGTGTGTGTAATAGTTGTGTGTGTGTGTGTGTATGTGTGTGAAGTACATAGCTCTGAGTGGGTGCTGCATTGTTGTAGTTGTTGTTGTTGTTGTTTTTGTTACATTGGCATGCATAATAGACAATGCTAAGCCAAAGCCAAAAGGCGCGCCAGCTCTAACCTGTGCTAAAGCTACAACTTTATATAATATGCATATGAACTAAGCGCTTATATATGCAAACTCACGCATATCTCTCTAATACTAAGAGCATAATAACTTAGCCAAGTAACCTGCACTTAAATTTAATATTACTTTAAAGCATAGATCATCGCTTGGCCTGCATATCGTAGTAGACTTTTACTTAAAAATCTTTTCTACCTTTCTGAGCGTAGCATCATGCTTGGCGTAATATTTTTTTTAATTACTAGGAAAATAATAAAGAAATTATTTTTCCAAAATTCAAAAGTATTAGAAACTTACTACCTCTATCTCTTGAAAACTATAGGAATAACTATGCTATCCATAATCCTTTTCGAATCTTATGATAGAATTATAATAACATTTTTCACATAATATGTAATGCAACTATAATTCATGGGTATTTTCATGCTTTTCCTTTTTTTTTTTTTGTATTCATAATTTTTTTTTTAATATTTCTTAGCTCTTGGCTAATTTAGAATTTTTTCGAATTGAGATCAAATAATTGACCATAGCTTGCGTACTACTGAACCGATTTTACGAAACCATACATCAAATGAAAGTCAATATATAGGCCTACAAATTTAGACATATGTCTAATAGTTTTGGAGATATTGAGTCCAAAATTAGTTGGAACTTAATTTGAAAATTCGAGGAAAAGTCGATAAAAAAAATGCAGTAGACTTCAATTTTCATTTGACAGAGATTGATTCATAACGATTTGAAAATGTCTTCAATCGGCAAAATCGATGGCAGAACTTCCAAGCTACAGCCATTTCAGCAATTCAACATTTTTTAATTTATTTTCAATTTTTAGTCCAAATTTTTTCATGGAATTTTAAAGTTTTTTTTTTTTAGTTTTTTAAGATTAAGCTTTTAAATAACAGTCGAGCTAGCAGTTAAACAGCTACACAGTCTGCTTTATTATTTTTGAATTTTTGATAAACAAAAATCAACTTTAAATAAAACAATACCACAATATAAAACTATTTATAGAAGCACAAATATCAAAATGAATTTTATTAGCATTTTTGAAATAAAAAAAAAACATGTCAATAAAACTATTTATTTAATCATTATGCTAAGCATATATTTATGCATTGATCTGTTCATTTTGCCATTAATATAATTAAATACGTACATAAGAGTATTTAGTTAAAAGTCTTGGCACTCAGTTTTGTGCATTCACTCCCTTGTTGGCACACACACAAACATATATACACATACACACACACATACAGCGTTGTTAACATCAATTGTTGTATACATATGCAAGTCTACCCCTAGCTGCTCCAGCTCGAACCCAGCCCCAATGTTGACTCGCCTACGTGTCTCCCTGTGTGAAGCCACTTTAATAAATGAAAAACCATCCAGTTTTTGTTTACTTCCAAGTATTTGTTCATGTGTGTTTGTTGTTGTAGCTGTCCTGTTTTGTTGTTGTTGCTGTTGTTGTTGTTGTTGCTGCTGTTTATTTGGTTGGACTTTTGTCGCTCAGCTCTCACTTTCACTAAAATTCGCTATGGGACAGCGCAGGCCTGGCCATTTTGTTTTGTAATGTTTTGTTTTGCTTTGCTTTTTTTTGTTTTGTTTTTTTTGTTGTGTTTTGTTTGACTCATGGGTCTCGCACAGCAAATAGAATTTTACGTAATTATTATGGATAGTGTCTCTATCTGTGTCAATTACTCGTAATTTAACCTTTCTATCTACTCCTTTTCCTCTCTCTCTCTCGCACACATTCTCCTTCTCTATCTCTCTATCTCTATGTACGCTTCTGGCCAAATTAATTGGCTTGTGTCCCGTCACATGCAAATCCCTCGTTTCTCACTGATTTCGATTACCCAGCGCATACTTTTAAGGCTAATTGCATTACAACACGCGCTTTAAAGTCAATGAACGGTTAGCTGGCATTTCATTTTCAAAGGAGCAGCCAAGCTCAAACACGCAAATGTCAAAAACAACAACAACAACAGCAACAACTAATTGCAAAAACAATAAACAATAAACGTAAAATGTCATATGCATGTAGTATGTACATATGCAGGTATATATTAAGCTGAGCACACTCTTCAACGTTTTTATCATGTTCATAAAAATAAATAAAAAATGTGAAATGCCTTGCGTTTTAAAGTGCCTAAAAATAAACACTGTAATGTTACAAGACACTGAGCGAAAAATACTAGAAACGTTATGTAATTTAAAAGAAACTGGAGCTGCGTTTGTTCTACAGGCATAAAGATAGCTCAAAATGTAAGTCTTTAGACCTGTTTTGGTTTTTGTCGGATAATGCTTGATTGAGCTTTCATTAACTGTTCTCATTTCCACATTTTCTTAACTGAATTCACTTGTCTTTGATTTCGAATTGTATTCCCTTGTGAAAGACTCAGAATTCAATTCAATAGCTCTACTGAACATTGCTTTATCAACACTTTTTTAAGGCAAACGAGCTTTTTTTAATTTTTAGCCGAAAGTGGATACCGGAACAGGGGAATTTTTTACTCTAATTACCCTTTTCACTTATTTTATATAAGGTTAAAAGATGGTTTTACTTCTTTACAATGAATTTTCATCAAACGAAATTCCATTCTAATACATCTAATGAATTGTTTGATTTTTGGTCACCTAATGTTATATCTCTAATAGATTTATATATATTTATATATTTTTATATCTCTTTTAGATTTGTAAATCTACAAAATTTGCTTAGACAATATGGCAAGAAAAAATGGGCAATATTTCTGAGGAATTGGATTTTTAACCTGATTAAAGGTCGCCAAAAATCCAACAATACTTTAGATAAGTTTGCCAATCTATTTTTTCTGTGTACTTAACTGTGCAGAGCTAGCTTACTTTATTTATTAAGAATAAAACGATTCTTAGTCAAAACAAACACCAAGTAAAACTTGAACTATAATTTTGCTGCAGTGTAGGTTAGAAAGGAGCACAACTGTCAAAGCCGGCGCCTACGCCTAGCGCCTACTTTATGCATGTGTGAATAGAAGTGGCATTGGATACACCTTGTACCTTGTACCTAACAAGGCACAAGGTATAAGGCAGAAGAAACCAGATATGAAAGGAAGTCACAGCAGTCATAAAGTCAAAGGGTTTACGTAACTGGGCAACAAATCAAAGTAAAACATGAAAACAATATGTCAAATGTTATTATACATTAAATTAGTTAAGACCCTCAAACCGAAAGTGCACACAAACATATGTATAATAAAGTTAAATGTCACATATGTGTATGTGTATATGTGTATATGTGTATATGTGAATGTGTGTGTGTGTTGGTGTATTTGTGTGTGCGTGTCAAGCTTTTTGACTGGTTTCGGTTTCTTGGCTTCATCTCTCTTTCACTCATTCTACCGCTCTCTCTTTCACTGGGTTTCTTCATTGTTTAAGAGGTTGTTCCAACATTGCCCAGCAGCAATTTGTCACGTGAATTTCAGTTTGTGTTCTTGTTAAGGTGTTGCCTTCTTATTGTTGTTTTCAGCTGTTGTTGTTGTTGTTGTTGTTATTGTTGTTGCGCCATTTTCGTTTGTTACTTTGAGCCAACAACAAATTACAACTGTTCAAAGTCACACAAAATTGTGTTGCACGCTTTCAGGCGTTTTGGTTTTAACTTACTTTTCTTTACTCTTTTTTTTTGTTGTGTGTTCTTCTTCTTGACGTGTTTGTGTTTTGGGGAAATTACATGACAGACTTACAATAGATTGCAAGACTCGAAATAGCAGTAAGGTTAAATGAATCTGTGCTGTGAATATTTTCAATTAGCAGCAAGCTATACTTATTTAACAAGTTGTTTGTGCTTAGTTTTATGTATTTGATTTGTTGCTAATATACGCATAGATTCGGAGCTAATTAAAAACAGTTTCTTTCAAAACAGGAAGTTTTAAATGGAATTTTGCATTTTATACAAGCTATTTTTAAATATATATATATATTATTATTATTAGTATATACTATAAGTCCTGTGTCTCAAGAGATTTGGGTAAATTCACACACAAAAAATTTAAAAATTTAAAATTTAAAAAATTGTGTTGTAAGATGTATCCTTAAGTTTCAATAATATAATTATTTGATGTCAAAATTTATAACATTTAAACTTTCTTATTTAATCAAAAAAAAACTAATAAAAAAACTGAGGAAAAAATAAACAAAATTTCTTTGATGTGCTGACAACCCTATGGAGGCAGCCATGTTGCTTTCGAACACAGAAGTTCGAAAATTTGAAAAGTCTCGAACTCCTGTGACACCTACGGTTTTTTCAAGACATTTACAAACCAACCAAAGCCAAAATCTCTAGAGATTTTCGTGACACTGCCGTATATAAGCTATATAGTTCCAAAAAATACCTGTGCTGAATTCCACTTTTGAGTCAATTTCAGAGCATAGTCTTAGGAACACGATTAAATTAAGAAGTTTAGTTGACTTTTATGAATTACACATTTAATTTGCATTCGCTCCTTAAAGCTCCGAAAGTGAAATTCAGAGCAAAGAATTTTATTTAAAATTATAAAATGGCAGTTAAGCTTAAAATGTATTTAAAAAATTTCTGTTCAGTAACCAACTCTATGAAATTATAAAGTTTGAAATATAATAAATAAATTGTTATTGAATTGATGTTATTAAAAGGTAAAAGTAAAAGTAAACTCATATCTGACTCATAGATATCATATATAACTAACCAGGGAATGAGTGTACACACTTTCCACACCTGCTTTCTCCACACCCCAACTCCAACCCTGACTGAATGATGTTTGTTAATGCATTTTCACTGTATGACCATCAAGAGGAATTCTCAATTCAACCACGGACTCACTTCACTCAACGACTTGGTTGTTGATTTTAGTTAATGAATTAAGTTTGCTTTTAAAACAATTTTTTTATTTTTGTTATTTTTTGTTGTTTGTGAAGTGCATGCAAACATGCAATGTCTGGTTATAAGTAGAAACAACAGCAGCAACAAAAAGTATAAATAAACGTAAAGAAAATATGGTTGATTATATGAAAGGGTACTAATTAGCAATTTTTTGTTGTATGTTGTGCAGGGTTTTTTTGTTTTTTTGTTTTTGGTTTTTGTTGAAAATATAGCAGATTAAAGATGTAGGTGGAACGTGCAGGAGGATATGGTTGTTGGTATGTGTTGTTTGAATTTAGTTTTTAGTCAGTGTTTCGTTGGCACAACAAACAACACACTCACCTATCCCTCAGGCAAATTTTGTACTCTTGCTGTGAGTCGTGGTCGCTGTTGCAGCTATCATTAAAATTAACCGAAGATTGCCGTTCCCTTTCCTGTTGTTGCATATTGATCAGCTGTTTGTGAAATAGTTCCTGCTGCGATTGCAGCAGCTCCTGATGATGATCCTGCAGGGCGGCCAAATGTGATAGCTGCTGTTGATATGGCGATGGCTGTTGCAATTGTGATTGACTCTGCTGTTGTTGTTGTTGCTGTTGGTGCTGCTGTTGTTGTGGCTGCTGCTGCTGTTGTTGTTGCTGCTGCTGTACCACAGGTGATACTGGCCTCAATGGACGCTGATACGGATGATGATAATGATGATGATGCCTTGTTGTTGCATGCCCATTACCAGTTTTGGCCGCATGTGCATTATGATGCAGCGTATGCATATTATTACTGCTACGTCTATGACTCAACAATGTTATACAACTTTTTGTATCCACATCGGCCAAACCAAATTCGAGTTCCGCCTGTGCCTGCTGCTCATACGCATGTTGCGCCTGTTGTAATCTTTCGCGTTCATTTCGCGGCGAATTTGCCAATTGTTCGGCGGGTGGCTCTATTTCAACAGCAGAATAATCATAATCCAGTTGATGGTGCCGCGTTTCATGATTGTGATGCGCCGGATGATGTGCATTATTTGTTGGCTTATTGCCAACATTGGCGCTGGCCGCAACGGCGCCCGTTCCAGGCGTCGCTTTGGCTATTTTGCCGGCCAGCGCGTCCAAAGAACTGAGCATTCTTTTTTCCTTTTCTCTCTATCTTTTTATATATATCTCTCTCTCTATCTTTATTACGCTTAACACACACTTAACACACACTTTCTCTTTCTATTTTGTTTTTTTTTTTTTGTGTTTTCCTGTCACGTCGTCGCCTTTCCCAGATGCTCCGCTTCTCAATTGATGCACCGCATAAAATTGTTGTTTTCTTGGACTTTTTTAGGCGACAAATTGTTGTCTCTTTTTTTGGTTCAGAAGAATTGTTTCACTTAGGTTAGCTCTCTTTATTATTTTCTTGCCTGAGGGGAAAGAGTTGGGAGGCAAATTGCAAATTGGATTAGTACAAAAACGCTAAATGAAATTATTAGTTAGATGATATGTACATGACCTTGACAATCATACAACACACAGACACACACTCATACTCTCTCATTACTATGACACCCTAGCTCTCTCTCTTTCTATTACTCTTTGTTGTACTATATGCACTCTCTATTGTATGTCCTGCACAGTGACATTTGCGTTCATCATTGTCCTTTAACTCTTCGCCCCAACGTGTGTGCTCCTTTCGAGTGTGTTTGCCTTGCATTTGTGTTTATTTTGTAGCTTAGGTCAGCTACATTTCACTTAAGCTGGTGCTAGAAAACTCAGCTACAAAATGCCAACGCACAAACACAAAACGAATCCACACACACACACACACACACACACACTTTTAGCTAAGTGTGTGTGGGTGAGTGTCTGCAAGTGTGTGGTTGTAAAATGCAAACACTTGAGCCATAGAAAGCCAGCACTGAATGCCAACAGTAGCAGTCAGTACAGAGGTGTAGGTCGTGGGTCGGTAGTGGTGCAGGGAGCGGGGAAAGGGGGCTCTGCTTCTCGTCATGTGGCGTGTGGCCCTATTTCCCTTGCAGCACACACACTACTGAGAAGTTGGCTCAGTTTTATGGTCAGCATTTTGAGGGATTTTTGAATGATGCTGTCGTTCGCTTTGCCAAAATCAAGCTTTACGAAATGAAAATTTTGAGGAAACATGCCATTGTAACAGGGATTTTGGCTAAAAACCAGCTGTATTTGATTAGTTCCCAAATTATACCAATTAAAGTCAGCTATAGAGAATCTAGTCAAACTGAACTTTAAGCAAGTTAGAATAGAAAACGCACCTTTAAAGTTTTTCTAAATTCCGATTTCGAATCAGAAAAGTTAACTTTTCAATTGGGGTAGATCAACTTTTTACTTGAAATCAGTTTTCAATCTTTGGCAAATATCTTTAACTTATTAACTTTGTCTTGATCTATAAATAAAAGATGAAAATATCCTTAACTCTCTGTGAGTAAACACTATGTATGTAAAATAAGTTGGGAATAACTCGAGTTTTCAATTCAAATAAAATATATATTAATCAGAGAGAAATTTTATCTTCGGCGTTCCGAAGATATATGTATAACCTTGCAGATAAGATTTGCATAAGAAAACTTCCAGTTATTTTGAAAAACAAAAATGTTTTTCATACAACAACTTATTTTTCAACCGATCGTTTCTATGGCAGCTCTAAGATAAAGAAGTCCGATTTCGATGAAATTTTGTCACCATGCATAAACTGCCTCTAAACTTAAGTTTTGTGCATTTGGTTGAGCTATTTTGAAAAACACAAAAGTTTTTCATACAAAAAATAATTTTTCAACCGATCGTTCCTATGGCAGCTATATGTTATAGTGGTCCGATCTGGCCAATTAAACTATAGATACTACCTGAAGAAAGAAGAAGCATCTGTGCCAAGTTTCATTAAGATAGCTCTAGAACAAAGTCCTGAAAAACGCATATAAACAGACAGACAGACGGATATGACGGACATGACTCGGCTGTTGATGCTGATCACGAATATTTAAATTTTTTTTGTAAAGTCTCCTTCATTGCATTACACATTTCGTGACAAGATTATAATACCCTCTGTAAGGGCATAAAATATATGTTTGGTTTATTGGGCAACAAAATCATGATTTAAGCCAAAGGAAAGTTTCAAAAACATAAATTTTTCAGCATTGTGAAATTTGAACCCAGTCTATCAATACACAGCACTTTTTTGTTTAATAAACACCCTTTACATACAATTTAAAAACGCAGAACACTATAAATTTAACACACGCTACCTTCGAGCAAACTCTTTAATTATCTATAGGAATCTGAGATCCTGCTTTTACAAGCTTTTTGCTAATTAAGCGCAGCAGCAGCCTGGGCATTCACAATAAATCAGTATATATATTATTATTTTTTTTTTTGTATATATACATATGTATATATTTTCTGTAGCCTGCTGAAGATGACTTCCTGCATTCAGAAAAACATGGAAGCACAAACAACATCCTGCGAAACAGCAACGTCAGCAACAACTACTTTATATGTATATACAATATAATGCCATGTAATAAGAAAGCAACATTTACAAAAGCCAAATGCATACAATACAATACATACATATATACATATATGCATAGAAAAGATATATATATATATATATTTATATATAGTATATATACTACGAGTACGTTAAGCTATATAAGGAAAAGTACGCGGCGCGTGTAAATTGCAAAGAGTAAAATCTTGTAAAGGCAAATTCCTTTCAAATGCAACCATTTCCTTGGCACACACAACTACTTAAAGTTGCAACAGTGTATAGTGTAGACACACATACACACAAAAACACACACACAGATACAGATACACACTCATGCGCCCTTAGAGAGCCACATGCAAGGCTGAATACTGGGTGGCTAAATTTACACAGCGCATTCAAGTTGACTTTTATATGTCATACAACAAACAGCAAACCCTCTTTGCAGAGCTGTGAGCTGGGAGTGTGTGTGTGTGTATCTGTGTGTGTGTTTATGTGGTACTGTTTGTGCAAGCCGAGTGTAGCATGCAAAGCATGCACAAACGTAGATGAGACAGACTAGACAACAGTCCAAGAGTCCAAGTCCACACCTCAAACCATGTCCCAATGAAAGAAAGCGCCCAACAAACATGCTACAACCATCTGACAACAGTGCAAAAGATACTAAACAAACATTCTAGTTTAGATACTTGAAGCAGGAACAATTTGTGTACGGCTAGTGAACTGTCCAGGCTATTGAAGGAAATTGTTAGATGCAGCAGCAGCAGCACCAACAGCACCAGCAGCAGGTGTTTGTGTCTTAGTGTGTGTGAATGAGACTTGACCAAAATGCTTGTAAGATGCTTGCCCCAAGCTGTTGTGTGGTCAAGTAGTAGTAGTAGTAGTAGTAGCACTTGGCTAGAGCATAAGGCCACAAAGTATGCCAGAGATTCATTGTAAAACCATTGAAAAGCGCTTTAAGATAAGAAGCTGCTCTCAAGTTATCACAGTGCGATGATTGGTAGTCCAAATGCCAGTTCAGCCACAAATCAAGTAATTGAGTCTTTAATTTGTGAGTCAAGTTTGTTTGTGCTAACATGCCAAATGTTTGTTTTTGCAAAAGATTGTTCTTTTCTGCCTTAATACTACAATATTGTTATTGTAGATTAATGGCATGTAAATTAATACTTTAAATCTATACTTAAGCTACTTTTCAAAACATTAAACCCACAACTTGGCTTTGAAATACGTACTAAAAACAAAAAACATTTTTTAAGTTCTTGATACTTTGTCTCCCTATGGTATATTTCAACTAGAGGTGGGAAAACATCGATGTCAATATCGATTGTATCAAAAGTTTTAAATTCTCTTTAAAATCGATGTTCTGTTCTATGTATCGGTAGTGACATTTGCTTCATTTTTTATGAAGAAAAAATGTTTCTCAAGAAAATTGTTCAATTTAATTAGTCTTACTAACTATTTTCTAGAAAACATATTTTTTAGGGGCAAACATCTTCAAATTTATTTGATTTTATATTATTTTTTGTGCTGATTTCAGAAAACAATAATAGTCAAATAGGCAAATATAAAATTTAGTTTTTTCTTAGGTATTGAAAAATATAAATTTGTTTATTATTATATACGCCATATATTCTGCATATTATATAATTCGGTATATCAATCGATAGTTTTAAACGATCAACTATCGATGTTTTGTCACCACTAAAGTCTCTAAATGTGTCTTTAATTCCTGCTTTACTTTTTCAGCGTTTTTGTAATTTAACTTTAAATTTTTACTTAAAATGTCCAACTATTCACGTTCTTTTAAATTACAGCCTTTCTGTCTCATTTGCTTTTAATGCATTGGAAAAACTATGCCAAGTCTACAACTTAATTAGGCAAAACCACAACTAAAACAGTAAAAACTAATTACATTAAAGAAAACCTCCGCCTTTGAGAGCCATTGGCAAAGTCCTTGTCTTCACAGCCAAAGCCAGCAGCAAACGGCATCTTTTGTTTTTGTTTGTTTTCTTTTATTTTTTATTTTTTATTTTTCATTAGTCAGCAAAGCTGTCGCATAATAGAATTTGAAAGGCTTTAAAAGCGAGCTGCGAAATGTTATCAAACTGGCAAATGAAAATAGTATGAGTAAAAAAGGAAAAAAAAAAAAACAAAAAAAAAATGATGGGGAAAAAAACGCGAGCAAAAATGAATGAGAGACTGCAGCGTCAAAGACAAACGCCATAACCCAAAAACATAAATCCTTTGGAAAATAAATAAAGCAAATGAAAAGAGAAATGAATATGCTATAAAACTACGCGAGTCTCTAGACTAGCATACATACATACATATATAAGACACATACATACATACACATGTACATACATACATACATACTATATGCAAGTAGTGTGGAAAAAAACAATCTAAGTGGAAAAAGTTGATAAGCGACTAGCGCGAACGCATTCTAACACCCAGAGCGAGAGAGCAACCAGAAAAGATACTACTCGTATACTGAATATAAGGACAAGGAGAGACTGGGGACGTTTTGGTAGTGCCATAGGAAACTGCGCAGCCACAAAAAAATAATGAGATTTTGCAGCATAAGGCATAAGAATGACAGAGAAGAGCAAAAAAAAGAACGTGAAGTTAATAAAATGAATAAAAAAAACTAAATATAAATTTCAGTTTCATTGCAGCTTTAAGTTTATTCAAAAATATCAAAAAGGAGACGCATTTTCAACAGGTTTATTGAATTATAATAATAATTCCTATGGCAGTTTGGTCGAGTTATTTTGAAAAACCCAAAAGCTTTTTTATACAGAAACTGATTTTC
The DNA here is from genome assembly GCA_949708635.1 of Hirtodrosophila cameraria. Classification (NCBI taxonomy): domain Eukaryota; kingdom Metazoa; phylum Arthropoda; class Insecta; order Diptera; family Drosophilidae; genus Hirtodrosophila; species Hirtodrosophila cameraria. The sequence goes on from OX453090.1 coordinate 60,299,469, forward strand.
AACTGATCGTTCCTATGGCAGCTATAGGATATAGAAATCTAATTTCTCTAAAATTTTGCCATCATGTATAAATTTTCTTTAAACTTAAGTTTAGTGAGTTTGGTTGAGTTATCTTGAAAAACAAAAAAGTTTTTCATACGAAAACTAATATTTCAACCGATCGTTCCTATGGTAGCTATATGTTATAGTGGTCCGATTTGGCCAATTCAACTATAGGTACTACCTGCAACAAGAAGAAGCACCTGTGCCAATTTTCAACAAGATAGCTCTAGAACAATGTCTTGAAAAACGCATATAAACAGACAGACAGACGGACGGACATGACTCGGCTGTTGATTCTGATCACGAATATGAAATTTTTCTGTGACGTCTCCTTCAATGCGTTACACATTTCGTGAAAAATGTATAATACCTTCTGCAAGGGTATAAAAATGTTATATTTTAAAAGTGAATGTACCTAAAACGAGAAAGTAAAGACATACAACCTTGCAAATCTTTAATATTTTCAATTTCTCTATTTATTATTGGCAGTTGTTTCTTAAACAAGCAAATATCTGTTTTGCTTTGTATGTTCTGCTTAAACATGCAATATTTGATTGTAAGCTTCAATTACAATTATACTATTTGCGTTTAGTCTTGAGTCAGCATTAAATCATATATACATATGTATGTATATCAAAATTGTTGCAATGGGCGCCCTTGAGCATGTTACACATAAATTATCAGCTGACAATTTAATAATTAATACAAGTTCAGGCAAAATGATGATTAATTCAAAGGACGCAAACAAGCTGAAGACAAATCCAAGGTTGCTGCTGGATAGCTAATTATAATATCCAATAAAGATGCCCTAAAGCATATTAAGTAAAATGTTTATGCACGATTGAAGTGTTTGCAATTATTATTATAAATTTACTAGTTATTGTTGAAGATTAATGTGTAAATTGTGTAATCATGGGAAACATGAAAACTCACTTTCCAAGCGCCCAAACACACACACACACACGCAATAACAACAGCGTGCCATTGATTTTCCATTTTTGTCAATGAATAAAATATAATGCGCATACGCCACGTGTGAGAAGACAAGCTGCGTGATCTAAAATATTTATAAAGCACTAAAAAAAAAACTTGATGTCCCCGCAGAGCACAGGTTTAAAGAACAACGACACGCCTAAAAATTAAATATAGCCAACGATGCGATATTCATTGTGAAGAGCATTCTTCTTCTAATGGTTGCCAACCGGAAATGGGAAATGGAGAAGCAGGCGCCAAAAGCAACCATGGCAACGACCACAAGCAGCATAGTCATGCTCACACTCTCTACTGGCACATAAAAAGAAACCAGCAACAACAACAACAACGATGCCAAGGACGACCAGGATGAGTAGCAGAAAGCAATTACTTCTTGGTTGCTTGTTGCTTCTCTGGAGTAGAGTAGAGCAGCCAAAACATAAAATAAAATAAAATGAAAATAAGAAAACTTTCGTGACAGCAGTTTATGCTACACTTGCTTCTAGTCAACTGTCAATATTTTACTTTAAGACAGCCGCCACATCATTGCTATAAATTTACTTCGTGCTTGCCGCTTGCAACTGCCACAACACAACACACCAGAAGCAAACAGCCAAGAAGCCGCAGCGCTCTTCAAGTTGAAGTTGCTCGCATACACACATCGAAAATATCCGTTGTGTTCACAAAACAAATACTTTCTTTTTGATTTCATTTGTGAAATTATAATCTCTTCTTTTTTATTAAATTTTGTTATTTTTCAGGAATTGCAGCTATTTAATTATTATTAATTTCTATTTTAACTATGTAAACTAAAATAATCTTATTTTTTTAAGAACTGGTAAGTAACGAGTTTTCTTTTGATAATTCTCAAATGCATATTGACTTGAATTTAAATGGCAAAATATACAAAAAATTTGAGAAAGCGAAATTGATTGCTTTTCTAAATTACTCAAAACGTCAAGCTTTTTCGTTATTAAAAGTTTTAGTTTTTTGCATGCGGAATGAAAAGTAATTGCCAGACTACGACTACAGTGCAAATTAAAAAATAAAAAATATTAAAAAAAAAAAAAAAATAAACATTCAACTTTTCTTATATTTTTCAATTTTGATAGAAACAAATTAGGTAATTCTCTAGATTAAAGTAATATGTATAAAATAAAATTTAGAAAATGTTTGTATAGCAGAAAATTAAACGAGCAATCAAACGTAACTGATCTCAATTCAATTCAGATGACAACTAAATATAATAATTGCTTAAAAAACTCGGGTTCGAACTCGGTTTCAAAAAAAGAGAAAACGAAATGATTCCATTTGGAAATTAGAACATTAATTTGTAAAACGTTCGGAATTCATTCGTCTTTACTTTTCAAAAACGTACAGAACTCAATACAGGCTTGTTTCCTAATCAAGTATCGAAACTTGCGATAATTTGTTTTTTATAATGAAATATTCGAATTTATTTGAGTTGGTAAAATATGAATAAACGCATAATTAAACATCATTAACATCAGTTTTACTATCGAGAACACAAAATAGTTACTATCGATACTAAATTCAATATTTTCACAGCTCTTGATATTTTTCGAACGTAGAACCGTGTTTTGTGTGCATTTAACCCCCAACATGTGTTTAACTTGCAAAATTTGACACGACACACCCAACCTTTCCTACATCCGATCCCCACACGCTCTGCCCGCCCCCTCTCTCTCGCCATCTGTTTTGAAAATTTTGAGGTCAAACATGGCTGCTTGGCATAAATCTGTGCCCTCTCGAATGTCTTGAACAGAATAACCTCAACATTTAGGCAGCCTGGCAGCCCAAGCAGCGAGCGAGCGACCGGGCGACCGGGCGAGACCACCCAAGTGCCCACAACTCGTTTTGTAAGAGGCATCTCTCAGGCTGTTTGGTCGTCCTGGGCCTTGTTGTTGTTGATGCTGGTAATCAAGGCATTAAGTGTGTTTACTGTTTATTTTATTAGACTTTAAGGCTTAATAGCTTATTTGAGGCATTTGGGCTTGTACTCTCTCTATTGTTCTGCAAATATTCAATTAAAGTCATTTTTGATTTAATTAAAAGTTAAGCAACGTTTGTGTTGGCCTCACAAACAATTTTTCGCAATGAATTATTTATGTCATCAGCTTAAATTCAAAAAGCGCAACTGCTCAAGTAAATAAACGCATAAGAAAAAAAAAAAAAAGCAACGAAACTAGAGAACCCAAACCAAGTGAAGTGAAGTGGTGAAGTTACAACTTTGGCACCGCAGAAGTAGTAGAAAATAAAAAAAAAAAATAAAAAAAAAAGCGAAAAGAAAGAAACTTACTCTCATTAGCAAAAGTTTTGCAGGACTTTGGGGGTTAACCTTTCCTGGCGGCCACATCTTTTAAAATGTACGTAGTACCGCTGAAATGGCCAGCACATGGCAAATATTTTTTTGCGCATTGAAAAGTTTTTCGTTTAACTTTTCTCAACTCCCTTTCCAATCCCTCAACCTAACCCCACAACTATAGCTCTGCTTATTTGTTGCTGCTGTCGCATTCTTTTCCTTTTCCTTAGCACTTTCTCAATTTCCGACAATCCGAGTGTTCTTCGGGTTTGCAACTTTGACGACGTGTCCGAGTCGCAACAACTCCTGCAATCGACTGTCATCTTCATTGTAGTCTCCCCCCCAACCCAACCCAACCAACATCTCACGTTAATCCGTCATTTCTTTCGATTTTTTATATATATAATTTTTTCACTGCAAAATTGTTGTTTTGAACAAATATTGCAGCTTTGCTTTTTCTTCAATTCTTTTTTTTTTTTGTTGGTTTGCAACTGCTTATCATTACTATTATAGTTGTTGTATTTGTTTTGCTTGGCTTGTTTGTGTTTTGATAAACGCCGCGTGGTTGATGAAGGCCAAGCAAAAAGTTTTCTATAGATGCGCTGATTGAGATAAACAATCTTGGATGAACTTTTCAAACTACTTATGCATTTGCCGACTGATGGTTAAATATTAAGATCTTTAATGAGAATGTCGCCAGCAATGGATAGTACTTCAAGTAAAATACTTTTTAAAATATTATTCTAAAAGATGGACATCATAGGAAAAGTAAGCAAAGTATCGATAACTATAATCGACGTTACTTTCGAACTTTCCAGTTCAATTTACTGAAGTAGTTCAGCAGTTCATTTTCTTCTGAATGAACTAATCTTTGATTTGAATTCCATTCGAATCCCGATAAACCACATACGAAAAGTAAGTGAAGTATTGAAAACAATAATCGACATTAGTCTCGAACTTTTCAGTTCAATTCAGTGTAGTTCAGTAGTTCATTTTCTTCTGAACGAACTAGTTTTGCAACCGATTCGAATCCCGAACTCTTTGTACGTTCGAATAATGGAAAATTATTCAGAAGCAAACGACTCGAATGAAAGATTCGAAACATGGAGTTCTTCGAAAGATCTTGATACTCGAATGAAGATTCGGACTCAAATGACTATAATGAACTTAAAACCGAGACTACGTTTACTCATTTAGTACAAAGATTAGTTCAACTCAACTAAGTCTAACTGATTCGATACAACTCAAACCCAAATGTTTCTTAAACATGCAATTAGCTAAGTATTGTTGATTTCATTTAATTCAAAATGAAATTGACTTCGTTTAAAATTCAAAAAGCAGTTTTTATTTCCATTAAAAATTTACTAAAATCCTCAACACATATGCATTTGAGCTCTAAATGAAAATCTTTTTTCATACAAAATCCAAATGCAAATAGAAATGTGTATTTCAATCATATTTACCATTTTCAACAATTTCCAAATTATTTAGCTATATTGAAAATTGGCAAAAACACAGGCAATTCACTGTTAATTGTTGACTGTTCTTATTTTCAAATAATAAAAACTCTTTCTTATAGCAATTTGCAGCAACAAAATTAACAAACAGGGGGTACGAGTTGTAGTAGTCAATTTGAATTTCGAATGCAATTTTCATATGCCAATATTTATTGCTTTCCAAGGATCAAATAAAATGCACAACAGAGTACACAAAACTACAGGAAATGAGTTTCAGCAAAGAGCATGCACGACGAGAATGATGCTCTTTAAGCAGTTTTGAGCAAGACTTGAGCTTACAAATCTTGAATTAAACTTTAGATCGAGTAGATCATAAGAAACGCATAGAAAGTGCTTATTCTAATATTCAGTCAATTAAACCTTGTTTTATTTGTTTATACAATGTAGGGTATACAAAAGTAAGACAAGCATAAAATGCAACAATGATGCGGGAGACGATTGAGCCAACAAGAATACAAAACATGATACAATCATACAAAATATGCGAAATGAAATTCCCAAAACAGCAGCAAAGGGATTGCACATTGGCTGAGGTAGATAACCCTAGAAATGATATTTCACAATTTATAACAATTCCAACTTTTTCTATTTGTTGCTGTTGTTGCTGTTGTTGTTGTGCTGTGTTCACTTAACGTTTAAACAATAACCATTGACAACAATATCAATAGTTACTACCCCTGCTAACTAACTGCAGTTGCATGATAGGGTCGAAATATTGGTAACAATGAGAGTATTGCACTGGCTCTGTAATAATTTATATTTATTTTCTGTTATCTATTTGCTCCAAATATTGTGCACAACGACGGTGAATCAGACATTTCAGTATTGTGGGAAAGTGTGAAGGTTTATTTGGAAAATTGCCAGACATGTTTACATGTGCAAACACAGTTGTTGCTATGCAAATCTCTAGCGACTCGTTAAATTTGCTGAAAGTAGTTGAAAATACTAAAGATAGCTACATTTAAAGTTAGCTCTTGGACAAAATGTACAAAGAAACTTGTTATTTATGGCTACAAAAAAAAAGGTATAAATAAATAAGAAAAATCCAAGTTTGCTTTCCCTTTTCAAAATGACTTGTTTATGACAATTTGCCACTCCAAAAACAAAGACATACATCTTAAGCATGTAAGCAATAACTTAAGCTATCCAATTAGTGTATAGATAAAGCTAATCATCTTAAAGTCCCTTTCCGTTTGCCATTTCCCCTTCCTGCTAGCGAAAAACCTGGCTCATTAACGCGCCCCGAACAAAATTTGTTCATTTTATTGGTCGTTGGGAACTCGCACAGTCCGACACAAGAGAAAGAAAACAAGAAAATTGGCTCATGTTACGCTTTAATTAGTATTTAATTACTCAATAATGCAAACCACGCGTCGTATGAGCAATATATTTTATTTAGCCAAGGCCCAAAGCGAATGTTGTATAAATTAATAAAACATCAACGGACGCCATTAATTTTATTTCGTACAAATATTTTTGCGTGCGATCGCAACTAAACGATGCTGACATCGCAAGACCCCCCCTAACACTACACCCACCCCAAACAGGACATGCCAAAGAGTCAATCCTTCCCACCCCACAAAAAAACACGCAATAGAGAATATGGCAAAGCAAGTTTGGACATGCCAAAAGTCGTAAAAGCGCACAAATCTCGCAAAGCGAAAGTCAAAAAAAAAAAAAGAAAAAAAAAAATAATAAAATAAAGTAAAAGCAAACGCCAAACAAAATTGATTTGGAGTTTGGAAATGGGGGGAAAATTTAGTTGTTTTAGCGTTGAAATAAATGGAATTTGGTATTAATTAGCAAATGGCAAGGCAGTTAAATGAGAAATGTGCCGCGTGCTGCGTGTATGGCTCTCATAAATTTAAGCTCCCTCAACTAATAGGAGGGTAGGGGAGTATTGGGCTCTGAGCGGGCAATAAAGTTAAAGTCAGCTCTTGGTATTAAAAAAGTTGTGTTGAGTTTTGCGAGTGTTTGACACGCAAGTTTTAGTTTTAGTTTCAGCTTCAGCTTTTTGGCCATCGAAAGTTGTTTGCCCAAATAGTTTAAGTGTTTTTGCCATTTTCACATTCGACGAGGTAGCAGCAACGAGGTTATTAACAAAGTGGACAATGTGTTAATTGGTTTGGACACGTCGTAAGCCCTTGTTACTTGCTGCAGCAGGAAGTAGCTACAATTGGGGTTAAAGTGCTAAAAGTTGTAATGGCTAATCAGAAATTAACTTATATTTTCAAACTGTTCTAGTTCTATTTACGTTAAACACGAAAGGGAGATGTAAATTGTAATAAACTCAAATTTACAATTGGGGTTAAAGTGCTAAAAATCTTGAAAGAAATATTGTTTGGACACAGATTTAATGAAAAGGTTGCATTAGGGTTTCAACGGAGATGGATTGGTGAAAATAAGTGTTGCTAATTTAGCTACTTTCACGTCAGATTTAGCTATTTTGGAACGGGAAACTATTAACTCTAGCCGGTACGTTTAAATCTGACTAATTTCTTCAATAAATCAGCTATTTTTTTTAGCTATTTATAGATACTGTTTAACATAAAAGCAAACATAACGTTTATAAAAGCAACTTTTCGCTAAAAATGTATAATCAGGCCTGTTCCGAATTCGTATTCCGTTCGAAATTTGCGTAAACGAAATTGATGCTGTTCTCAAGTACTCAAAACGTCACACGTTTACGTTTTTCAAAGTTTTACTTTTTTGCCTGCGGATTGAAAAGTAATTGCCAGATTTCACAAGTTATTAAAAAAAACAAATTTTTAAACTCAATTTTTTTATATTCTTCATCATATTTGAAAAACAATTTGTCAATTTTTTTATTAGATTAAAGTAAAAAACCATTTATAATATTTAATTGAAAACTGTAAAACAGAAGCGAAAACGTTCAAGAAAAAGTAGCTGTTCTCGATTCAGCAATGCTTACTTGATGACAACTAAATAGTCTTTTTACTATGAAAACTCGGTTTCGAATTCAGTTTCGAAAAAGAGAAAACGAAACCATTCCGATCAGAAATCAGAACAGGGAACAGGCCTGCATACTTTGAAGTTTATAATTTTTGGAGAAAGTAGATGTATTTTCTGAAGAATGTGTTTTGAGGGCCATTTTTAAAAGTAAGATATTTATTATTAATTATCTCAAACCATATAATATATAAAATTCTGGTTTGGTCAGAAGGAAGGATTTTGGATAATGCGTCGTCTGTTACCATCACTTTATAATAGCTGTGATCGAGTTCAAAAGTAAAACGATTGTTCAGTCAGGCCTCTCAAATATATTTGGGAATCGAATGAATATAAGAACTAATGTAAGAAGTAATGCCAATCTAGTCATAAATTTACAAATCAAGTTAAGTATATCGGTAAAATTTCAAAATTACATTCAATTTTCTTTAAAATTGTCAAAAGTCAAAAGTTAGCTATTTTAAGCTATTTTCAATAAAAAATTTAGCTATTGTTTCTTAACAACAGTTGGCAACACTGGTAAAAAGTTTAATTTCCCTACTTCTGTTTGTAAGCGCATTATTTCCATATACATACATATATATCCATTCCATACATATCCATGCCATATAATTTGTTATGCATAAATAAATGGGAAATATGCATAAATTAATTAATGAGCAATTAAAATGTAATATTGAATGTACATTATTAATTTACATGCAATTTAATTATGAATTAAACGCAGCTAAATGTAAAAATAAGTTGCATCTTACATCAACTAGCTTTTAAAAATGCGCTCAATGATACAACTCCAATAGAATATCAATTAAAGTTCGTTGAAAACAATTGTCTCGAAAATTGGTTTGTGGTCAGTAAATTTTGGGATTAGTTTGACAATTTGATTCTCTTTAGTTTTTAGATGCATTTCAAATTAGCTTTTCTAATGGCGACTGGAAAAGTTTTCGACATTTATGGTTGTTGCAGAGACACAGCTTTAAATATCAAATTAGCCAAAGAGGAGCAAATGGCAGCAACAATTTCGCATGGCTAGACAAGTTGGACACATTAATTGCACCGTTGTGATTTGCATGCATTGTGTGCATGTGTGTTTGTGTGTATGTATTGTTGTTGTTGCAGTGGAAAAAGCCAACTGAATCAGACTGTCTAAGTGCAGTTAGACAAACCCAATTGCAAATACCACAAACAACTACTGCAGCAATTGTCTGGCTGCGTATGAACTCTTCACTCAGCACACTCGACTTTTGCTGACATCATGGCTAATTACAGACTTTTTAAAGTCTGTTGAATATTGCAGCTCTTTATAAAGTGGATGTGGATACAGAGAGAGTAGAGAGTGTAGAGTGTATTGCATAAAGTTTTGACTTTAGCAAACAATTCTAAAAAATGTTGATAAATGCAATAAACTTTGACAATATGTGTATTGTCAATTGTCATTCATGCTCTGACCCGCATATATCGTTTGTTTTCTTGTTTTTATTGTTGGTTTTGGCTGCTGATAAAAAATTCATATACAAGTTTTCTGCGTCGTTTTCAGTTTACAGTTTACAGTTTTCAGTTTGGTTTTTATATTATTATTTTTGTTGCCATTTTCTTTTATTTTTATACATTTTTTTTTTGTACACTGTGTTGACATGTCAGTCAAATTGTGTGACGCTCAACAACGATGTTCAATTCTTTTTCGTGTTGTTATTGTTGTTATCGTTGTTGCTGCTGCTGCTGCTGCTGCTGCATTTATATATCCTATCATAATCTTCACTGACACGCGATGTCGCTCTGTGCGTTCGATTCTCGTTTCTGTTCTTGTTTTTTTGTCCTTTTTTAATGTTATCTACCAACAGTCGTGTGTTGTTTTCTGCCCTTTACTACTGTTTGGTGTGCGCGCGTCCTTGTTTCTCATTGTTGCGCCCATCAATTTGATGTTGTCAATTTTGTGAAAATTTATCGTTTGTTGCCCCACAAAATTTGACATTGTCATGCACTTCGTTAGCTATTTTGTGTACTGATGTATTAAAAACAGTTGACAGCCAGCCAGGCACCCAATCAATGTGATAATTCAAAGCATTTTAGCAAATACGAAATTTTTCCATATGTAAAGACAAATAAAACTGCATATCACAACTTTTTATTGCAAAGAATTTGATTATAATAAAAATAAAAAATAAATATGCAAAAAGAATTTAAATTTTTTCAAAAATATAGCAACTAAATACCGCTTTAATTCGTAAAAAATAAATATATTTAGCAACAAACCAGCAAAGGTAAAAGAAATATGTACCGCTTGTGGAATAAAAATGTTATAAAGCAAAGTAGAACAGCTATCTTTGGAAAACCGCAGCTAAATACTCTTGTAAAAACACATTTTCACACAAAAATATTGGACATTTCATTCAATTGCTGAATGATAAAAAACCTCTTGTTTTAACGATCTGACTAGAATGTTATCGAAGAAAAGTTAATTTTGCTACTCAAGTTTTCAACTACAGAAAAGACAACTGAATTTTATTAGTTTTATAAAGTGAACGTTCTTGATCAATGACCAACTGAATACGATTCATGACTAAGTGAGTTCAAAAGTTAATTTTCATGACCCATTCCATTGAACTAATTCTGAACAAAAAAAGACAGCTCTACCCAGTGGTTGGTTCAGGCCTGAATCAAGGCCTGAAAACTAATGCTCTGGCCGGAACATATACAATACTGCTTAATTTCCTTTGTGTATGGGATATCCCACTTAAAGAAGGCCTTCTTATGTAAGGTCTAGCTGTTTCCTTAATAAAAAATTATTAAAAAAGCAATCCGGTGGCAACTGGGATTCGAACACTAGGCGTTTAGATATTTTCTCGTATCGCTTCCGTTCTCGCTTCTAAATTCAGAGATTTCTCAGGCCTACAAATTTTCAAGGCAATTCCGAGAAATCAGGTATGAACTCAGCACTGATTTAGTAAAGGCATTCTTATTTCTACCGCTGGTTAGTTGAGATATATATAAAAACAAACAAGTTTTTCACACAACCACTTATTTTTGAGAGTTTGTTGCTATGACAAGCTATATGTTCTAGTGGTTCGATTCGGCCGGTTTCGACCAATTTCACCAAGATTATTTTGAAACCTAGACTTTAGTTCGACTTGTCTATTGATGCCTTATGACAGATTAGGCTAGGTTAAATAGGCTGCTCGACGCACGGTCGAGTTTACCCAGAGGCCAATTGGCCCATTGTGAAGCCTAAAGTGGGGAGTATATAATGAAATGGTTCAAAAGGTGGGAAGGATATGACAAATGTTTATATGCATTATGGAATCTGAAGACGTTACACAAATCGTGACAAAATAAAAACACCTTCCGAAAGAGTATACAAAAATGGCAGTCAATGAACTTGAAATAAATACAAGCAAGTACGAGTATAGTAAAAAAATATAGCCCGTCATCTGCAGAATTGTATGTAGCACACTGATAAGCCCGTCATAGATTTACCATAAAATACAAACGTTCAATGACAAAAAGACAAAAAAAAAAAAAAAAAAAAAAGAAAGACAAAAGTTCCAAATAATTTGGGCCTGTGTTTCGCCTGGCTGCATTCAAAACGTGTGCTGAGCATTCTCCCTGTGCAACGTGTGCTGATAAAAGTGCCATAGGGTTTTTTGGCCAAATAAATATGTGCAGCAGCCGCATAAAATACGCACAAAAAAAAACATACACACATAGAAAGGGTTATAAAAGATATGAAGAGAAGGCAAACAAAACTGGCGCACAAAGCTGTTGACATGTTGTTTGGGGTCCTTTCGAGAGAGCGAGAAGATTGTGCCGAGCTACGAGTAACAGCTAGAGATACAGACAGCTAGATAACTTGGAGCATAGCTTGTTTATTTTTGGGCTTGATGTTAATTCGTGTGTAATAGACAAATGTGGCCGAAATGTAGAGAAGGTCAAAAGCAGCACAACAAAAAAAAATGTGAAAATTGTTAGTTGCACCCCATTTTCAAAGCGCAGTGCAGTCCGTATCCTTTTAGCAACATTTTTTTGTTTGTTTTTTTTTTCTATTTTGTGACAGCATATCGTACGCTTATCACGAGCTTGCCCTCTCAAAGGGTTTTCATTTTAATTTTACTTTTCTTTCTTTCTTTTTTGTTTTTGCCATCTGCAGGTGTTTGACTTTGGACAGTCAGTGTCCTTTTTTACTTTATTTTTGTTTTTGCTTTGTCTCAACGTTCCTTGTCCGTCTCACCTTTGTGCTAAAAATATTATCAGACGTTTCATTTTGTTTGTTTAACCCTTCTTTTTTTTTGTCTTTTTCCCTTTTTGCACATTGTAAACTGTTAAATTGAATTAAGTCAGTGAAAATGTCGAGATTTGTGTGAAAGCAAATGGGATTTAATTTTAGATTTCGTGGAATGTGTGTTTTGTGGATGGAATCCAGTCGTGCATAAAAGAAAAACTGCATAATTGAAAATGTTACACAGAAAAACTTCTGTGCAGGAATTGCTCTACTCCAATGAATATTAGTTTCAGATTTCTACATTTTCATGCTACGCTTAAAATCTTTAAACTCTTTTTGTTAAGAACCCTTCAAATAAGAATTGCAAAGATACAAAAAAACAAGAAAGAAATGTTATCTTAGGAAAAGTTATTTTCCAGAAGAGATTTGCATAAGAAAATTTATTTTTCAACTAATTGTTCCTATGGCAGCTATAAGATATAATGATCCGATTTTGATAAAATTTGGTCAACATGTGTAGAACGTGCTTTCATTTAGATATGGTGAGTTTGGTCGAGATATTTTGAAAAACAAAAAAGTTTTTCATACAAAAACTAATCTTTAAGCCGATCGTTCCTATGGCAGCTATAAGATATAGTCATCGGATTTTGATGAAATTTTGTCATTTTGTATAAACTCTCCTTAAACATAGGTAAAATGAGTTTGGTTTAGTTATCTTGAAAAACAAAAAAGTTTTTCATACAAAAACTAATTTTTCAACCGATAGTTCCAATGGCAGCTATATGTTACAGTTGGCCGATCTGGCCAATTCAACTATAGGTACTACCTGCAATAAGAAGAAGTATTTGTGCCAAGTTTCATCAAGATAGCTCTAGAGCAAAGTCTTGAAAAAGGCATATAAGCAGACAGACAGACGGACAGACGGACATGACTCGGCTATTCATGCTGATCACGAATATACAAATTTTATTTTGTGAGACATACTCTTCAATGCGTTACACATTTCATGAAAAAATTATAATACCCTCTGCAAGCGAATAACATGGTGCAATAAATCATTGTAAATAAAAAACAGAAATATAATCCATATTAAAATACCTCATTCGCATACTTGAAGTAATTTTCTTCAATTGCTGTATATATGTATTGTAACTTAAAAACCATAAGAATTTGCATATTTAATGATATTTTCATGGTCAGGACTTTACATATTTAAGCGACAGAGGTTTTAAATGCCTTTCAATCATAAATGTTGTCGAAATGTTATTAAAGCCAACTGTGCGTTGTTCTGTCTGCCTTTCCAAAAAGTGCATCAATTATTAAAAACAATAAATACGCTACAGTGCGTATGAGTTATGTTGCTGTGATTGTTATATGAAGACATTGTTGTTGTTGCCTGGGAGTTACTGTCGTTTGTTGTATGCAAGTATGTCGTGTGTTTGTTGCGTGTGTGTCGTTTGTCGCTTGTTAATATGCCTCATAAATAACACATTTATGACACAGACACACGCACATAGCACATTACACACACATTACAATACACACTGCACACTACACACTGACACACTGTCCACTTGTTTGTGTGTTTGTTTGTTTGTTTTCTCTTACTGTCCGGACAAATCTTCTCTGTATTGCGCTCTATTAGCAGCTTTGATATGCAAATTTTTCGACTCTCGCATTTGTTTGTCGTTTGTCTACATAATAAAGTTGCGCCAGATTTTTCGCATTTATTTATGAGACAACAACACACACAGAGACACACATCCTATTGTCGCACTCATACAGTTACCTAATAGTTTAATATGCTTATGTGTACCAACATAATTGCATGAAATTTGTTTGCTTTTTATGCCTATGTGTGGGCTGTTGTTGTCAATAAACTACTGCATTTTAAATATTTTATTAATTTCATATAAATTATGTGACAATTTTAAATTGGCCTGTGTATGTCTGCCGCGCTGAGTGCAAATGACAGCCATTGTTTAGCTACCCCCCCCTTTCACCCATCTATACCTTTTTGCTCTTTTAATCTGATTTGGTTTGCCTCTTATTGATTTATGTTTAATGCATTTTTGGTAAGCAAATTTAATTTATGGTATAAAATGATTTCACAATTTACTTTTCGTTTGTTTGTTTTGTTTTTGTTATTGTTTTTTTTTTCAGTTTTGTGCAGACTCATCGTGCGTGTGTCTCGTTCATTGTCAGTTTTTGGCGGAAGTGGCGAGCGTTTGTTTGGTTTTTGGTTTGTTTTGGTTTTGCATACATTTTTGTTGCATACTTTTGTGCGCATGCATGAAAGATCTGTGTTTGGTTGTGTGTGTTTGTGTGTGTGTGTGTGTGTGTTAGCACGTGGCAGTTAGTTATTGATTTTTGAACATACGTGTGAGATTTGGTTCCATGCCATAAAGCTTTCAATTCTATAGTCGTCTGACAGTTAAATTCAAGAGATTGTTGATATGCTACACGATTGTGCGTTTATGAAAACTTTAATAACACAACTGTTTTGCAATTCACTTTTGAATCAATTTAAGAAAATATGCTAAATATGTGCGTTTATTAGGCAAATGAAAATAAATCAACATTGACATAACGCATATGTGTACCAAAAATCAAAGCTGTATCTTCAAAATGTTGGCTTTGGGAGTGCGTATTGTATTATTATCTTCGATTTGCGGCGGCGCGAGGAGGGTGTACCCAAAATTTGAAATAAACTTGATCTGCGTATGAAATACAGGAACCTGCATGGCAAGTTTGGTGTCTCTATCTCTTATAGTCTCCGAGATCGACGCGCTCATACGGACAGACAGTTCGACGGACATGGCTATATCGACTCGGCTGTTGATGCTGATCAAGAATATATATAGTTTATATAGTCGGAAATGTCTCCTTCAGCCTGTTACATATATTTGCAGTACCTTAATACTCCCTTTTTTCCCATTTTTAATGGGAACAGGGAGTAAAAACAGAATTTAATATTCGTTCAATGGATCGTTTGATTAATTGAACCAACAAATTTTTAATTGCACTTAATTGAGAATAATTAGCCAATTAATTTGCATTTTCAGAGTGAAAGTAATAGCAAAATTAAATTGTTTACAGGAACATTCCAAATTCCAATTTTGAAATATTTTTACAGAAAAAATGTGCAGCATAGCATAAAAACCTGAGAATTTGCTTTACATATTGCTAAGCAATTGGATTCTGAGCTGGAATTTGGAACAAAGATGCTAATATATTATGCATAATTAATTATTAAAATTAGTTTCAGTTTCTTTTGCTTATAATCTTTCAATTAAGGCTTCTTTTTTTCATGTAAAACGTTTCAATTAAATTTTGTGCTCATATTGATATTATATTGATATTAAGTCGACAAATTCGTCAGTTAATCAAAAAAGAATTTTCGTTAAAATGAAATCGTTAATAGAAAGAAAATCTTTATTAATTTTTTTGGTTAATTGTGCCAACATTAAAGGCAAACTTCTTAACTTTACCTAAAAACTTACACTAAAATAATTTCGTAGAATTTTGTTATTTTCGTATTTATTAAATGCGTCATCCTGCCGATCATTAAGTAAAATCTTTAGCCTGCAGACAAGCAAGAACAATAACACACACAAACACACACACACACACACAACGACGGCTGTGACGGGCATAAAAATGTCCTTGACATAAAGATGTTAGCACAGCGCGGTGCGGTGCGACGCGACGAGACGCAACGCTTTTGGCACAGGTTGAGGACTTTATTAAGACATTTTACCGTTGAAATTTATATATATATAAAAGTAGAAAAACAGCAGCAGCTACATACAACGAGCCAGCAATAAAGCCAAAAGCACAGCTGAGTTTCATGCAGGAATCGTGAGATTTATGACACAGAGCCCGTGTAGATGGCAAACGAAAACAAGGACCAAAGTCAGGATCTGCTCACGTTTGGCACGTTGGCTACGCCATATTTGCCATAAAAGCAGCTTCAATCTCGGCTGCTAGGTTAAACTTTCAGGCCAGCGTCTAACAAATATTGCCGACTTTTGGGGCGATTTGTGGACGTTGCATCGTCTTTTGATATAATTAGGCTTAAGCTCTTGGCTTCTTGTTGGTTGCTAAAAACAAACAAAAGCCACGCAATTTGATTTCATTTTAACAACTCAGTTTAAGGAAATTATTAGAGAGGGATAAAGGTGTGAGCTATGATATGATGTCAGAATCAAAATCAAACTAAATTAAACATTTTTCAATACTTAATACATATCAATTGAAATACGCTTATGTAAAAGGTCAAAGCTTAAACGACTTTGAAGCAAGTTGAATTGTTTAAGTATTATGTAGGCAACTCATTTTTGAGACCCAACCAAAGCCAAGGGGCAAAGTCAACACAATTGTGTTTTCCTAAGCTTGAAAATTTAATTAAAAAAGTTAATTTATGCAGCCTGAGTGACTCTCGTTCGGCAACAACTTGCGATTTGTTAAGCAGCGTTATTTTGGTTGATTATATTTTCGGAATTGATTTCGCAAAAATTGTTGCGGTGCACATAATTTAAGCCAAAAATTATAAACTCAGCCGTGAAAGCATGTTGGTTAAGAATGGAAAAGCAAAAATTGTGCTGGCAAATAAATAGCGGGAAAACAGGCTGCTGCAGTAAACAAATTAGCTCGTTTCACTTGCACAACACACACACGCACATAACCATACAAATACACACACAAAGCGTGAGCAACGGGCGTTGTAAACAAAATATATTGAATATATGCCAACGGCAGCTGACGCACCATAAAATAAAAAGAGTTCAACCGCACAAAAGTTAAAACAAAAAAAAAAAAATATAAAAAATTATAAACGGGTCAAGTGTGCTCGACTGGCAAATATCCTGTGTCTAGACCAAGATTATTATTAACGACTGTTTAAGTTAATTAACTGTTTGCAGTTAGCACAACAAAATGAAGGTAATTCCACAAAAAACGCTGCATACTTTTAGGCGCTGCATACAATTTGAAAACGAGCCTAAAAGCATGCTTTACATTTTTATGAAACAAGCACACTTTTGAGCACATTACAGGGCACAAAATTGAAGCCAGCAAATTGTGCAACATCTGAGCAAAATAAATAACAGAAAACACAAAAAAAAAGAGAGAAAGAAAAAAAAGCTGTTGCAAAAATTGTAAACGCTGCAATTTAAGGCAAAGTCGTCTGTCAATAAACGCTGTTCAAATGACTATTTTTGTGTAGCAAAAGGCCTTTAACCTCCAACGAGTGAAAGCAAAGCGAAATGTGTGTATGTGTATGTGTGCGTGTGTGTGTGTGTATGCTGGACACTGAAAAGTGTGCTACATGAATGCATAACCTGTGGGTCAGCAAAATAATGTAGCATGCTTCATTGCGCGACGCTGTTGAACGCTGACTGAACTGAACAGGATATGATGCTGCTGCTGATGCTGTTGCCGAACTGGCTGACTGGCTTTGTGGTTATATGACGATGACCACAGCTACCAAAACCCACTCGAACGGCGCCAAGAGCAACAACAACAACAATAATGATAGCAGAGATGAAAACAATGCCAACAGTTGCCACAATGGGATCTGGGAATCAACGACACACACAGAACCGTTGACCGTTGGTCAGGTGAAAATTTAAGACTACTTGCTGACTACAACAATGCCAACAGTTTACATATTTCTTTCAACTGTTTCGCTTTTGTTTTCCATCCATTCTATAGACACTTGAAAATCGTTTCAGTGCAGCGCTTTAAGCGCTCAATTCAATAAATGTTGCCAAAATGAACTAAAACTATAAAAAAACAGAAAACTGCGGCAAGAAATGCTTTGAAAATTAACTTAAATTTGTATTTTTGATACAAATGTTGCACTTCTACGTCAAAGTTTATTTCAATATTGTAGCCTTAACTTTTAAAGCTCTTCAAATTCCATTTTCGAATCAATTTCACAAATATATATAAAGCATACTTTTATAATAAGGTTTCTATTTACATTTGGCTCCAAAAAGTATGCTACAAACTTTTTCATAAAATTGATTCCAAAATGAAATTAAGAACAGACCTAACAAATTTCTTTGAAAACAGACTCCATGGCATTATTTTAACAGCCTTAAATATATAATTATGGTCTATATGCCTCACAAATTTACAAAATAAAGTATCATTGTTAAGTATTTCAATAAAACCTCGCACTTTTTTATTATGTTTATCGCTTTAGCCCCTGCTCGCCCCCTTTGGCGTCAATTAAACCAGCCACATAAATAAAAAGAAACAATTTGCCTGCTTCAATTCAAGAAAAAAAAAAAAAAACAAAAAAACAATGCGCCATAAAATTTGCAATTTCCATGAAAATATTGTCGCTTTAATGTTAAGAAAAATGCGCCGCACATTTATTGCTACACACACACACATACACAGGCAAAGAGTCTTTTGAGCAGCCCATATGGGCCATAATTTAGAGCTACACACGCACACATACATACACACCATACAAAGAGAGACATTTAGAGTCATTTGAGTGCTGCCTGCCATTGTTATAAATACAAACATACCATATATAAAATGTATATTTTTTTGTATTTTTGTTGTTGTTGTTTTTGTTGCTGGGATGTCTGCGAAACAAAAGTAAACACATGTCTGCTGTAAAGCATCAAATAACGGGCATACAGCATAGAGCATACAAAGGCCACTAAAATATTATATCTAATAAACCAGCAGGCAAAATATATAAAGCAAAACCACTGCGAACCATAAGAGAAATGTCCTGAGATGTGTGTTTGGCAAACGAGAGGCAAGAGAAAGAAAGCAAGCAAAAAAAAGAAAACAACAACCAAAAAAATGGACAACAACAATAACAAAAGGCATCAATCATAAGTCAGAGCACATGCTACATAATCTAGCTGCCACCCTCTGACAACTTACTTGGCAACTCTGCCTCCGAGATGCTGGCACGCCAACCTCTCTATATATTTATATAACAGGCTATTTAGAAAGGGAGGGCGAAGGGCACATTTAAGACTGCAAAAGGCATTGAAAAATACAATGCATAACTTTCTACTCACACTCTCTCTCTCTCTCTCTCTCTCTCTCTCTCTTGTTTCTATATCTGTCTTTGTCTCGGCAGATACTTTGACATTCAACACTCAACGCATTCATGTCTATTTTCCACGCCGTCAGCATATGTTCATTAAATTTATTAAATTACAGGCACACGCAGCAAATGACAACAAGGACACAACAAGTGCCAGGACATAGCAGCACTCCATATGCGGCAGCAGCTGTGCAGACATTGCAACATTTAATAAAGACATGCGAAACTCTTGTAAAGATCTGCGCTAATTGGCTACCCAGCCAGACGATGAGGGGGCAAACATTATTAAATTAGAGGACACAAAAGCAACGCGACAACAACAATAGCAACATAAATGAGTATGTTGTTTTATTTTTTGTCTGTTAAGCATAGCAAGCATATTTGTAAAGCATTTGAAAAACAGTTTTGTTCTCAAAATGAAAAACTATTACAACAAAAAGAAGCTTGTAAAAAGCTCGCAGAATATTTTTAAAATACGCATTTACATTTTATGGTTTTTAATAAACGCATTCTTAAACAATCCGAATGAAAAGTTTTACAATACTTTTTTGTTTTTCTTTTATGTTATTGGCTTAACAAAAGAATTTCATTTTTTGATTAAAAGTATGCAACATAAATTTGTTGCCATCGTTTTTATGCCCAGGTTAGTTTTTATAACGAGTTCAAAGAGACAAAATCGGAACACTATCGAAAAATCGGTCGAATATCATTCAGTTGAAAAAAAAAGTTGCAAAGGTTATCTCAACCAAACTCAACAATTCTTAGTTTAAGAAATTTGTTTTTCATGCTGATTAAATTTTAAAATTTAACAAGTGAATTGAAACAATAGCTTGAAAAATTGTGATTTGATGAACAAATGTTCCGAAAGATTATATTTCAGTCTTGTTTTGTTTTTGATTTTATTTTATACAATTTAATTTTTAGATTATTTGCAGTCCACGCCTAAAAGTATGCAACATTAATCTGTTGCCATCGTTTTTATGCCCGAGTAAGTTCTAACGAGTTCAGTCGAGACAAAATCGGAGCCCTGTAACATATAGTTGCTATAAGAAAAATCGGTCTAAAATTTTGTTTTTCATTTGTTTCTATTGAGAGTTGAGTATAATCGGCTTGTTTCACAAGTTTGCCAAACCAAACTCACCAATTTTGAGTTAAAGAAGTTTTTTGGCCTTTTAAAAATATTCAAAATTTATTAAGTGGATTTACTATATCTTATAGCTGCCATGGGAACAATCGGTTGGCAAATTGCGATTTTATGAACAAATTTTGCTGCAAGTGTATATTTCACTCTTGCTTTATTTCGTTCAAATATTTCAGCCATATCAGTAAAATTCTATGCTTTTTATAACGCATCTGCATTAAAAGATTATTAAAAATAAAATTCCATTTTGTCGATTATTTGCAAATCCGCTCATAAAAATTGTGTAACATAAATGTATAGCCATTATTTTTGTTTTGTCAAGCAGCAACATATTTGGAAAAAGAAATTTCTTTTGTTTCTTTTTTGGTACACATTTTTGCCCAGTGCAATTTATTAATTAACTATGAAAATGCGAACGAAATTCGAAATGAAATTCAGTTCATTTTTTATTGCGCCTTTCACTTTTATTTGTGCCACATTGTTGTATGCCTCAATTATTATTGCGAACAAATGAAAATTAAAACAAGCGAATTAATTTTTATAGAAAACTTTTGCAAAGCAACAGAAATAAACGGCAATTAGTAAACAATGCAAGGCTTTAAATAACAATAAAAAAAAAAATATAAATAAAAATAAGAAAAAGTGTTTTTAGCAAGGCTATGCTAGACTAGTGAGATACCCTGTAGTAATTGTTAGCTTAAGTAATACTTTTAAGCAAATTAATTTAATTTGTAAAATGATGTATTTTGATATTTATTTCCTGGGTAATTGAACAGCACATACAACTTTGCATGTGGCTCTATAAACAGGGTATCACACACATCAAATACTTGGCAAAAAAGCGCGTTATTCACTCGTGGCATACTTTTAGCCAGTCAACCAGCCAAATAAAGCTTTTAATTGTTGCCAATGGATTAAGGTTTATGCGCGTATACTTAATATCTTTTTGCGCTCACATCGCTTCGGTTTGTTTGGCTGGTTTGTGCAATGTTTTTTTTATTATTATTTTAAATATTGTGTTGTTGTTGTTGTTGTTGTTGTGCACACTGGCTTTGCATCTGTGCTAATAGTAATTAAAACTATAAATTTTCAAGTGAAATTGTTCAACATGCACGCGTGAAATAATAATAACAATATACATATACATATTTAAGCGCTTTTTTATAACCAATTAATTGAAATATGATTGGTAATTAAATGCATACTTGATAGGCGCTGGCATATTTTCATATTTCAAACATAATTAATGCTCATGTATAAACAATATATGTATATATGTGTAAAAAAAAAAATAAACAATATACAAAATAAAGCTGCAACTGCGCTCAATTAAAGTTAAGGCGAGCAGCATAACATAAATAAATATATATATAAAAAAGAAGGAAACTGTAGCCTAGTTTTTCAGCGTTCAATAAAATGGACAATGACAAGGAAACGCGGCACGTGCCACCCGTCGTCTAGTCTTGAAAACTAATTGAAAGGCAGACAGACGACAGCCGAGCGACGTCTGGGCGGGCAACAGCAAAAAAAAAAAAGGAGAAAAAAAAAAGTAAAAACAAATTTGCATACGACACAAAATGGCCCACAAGCAGCCTACCAGAAAAGAGTAGCCAAAGAAGAAAGCAGCAGGCAAAAGCAAAAATAAATAAAAAGAAAGAAAGAAAGGAAAAAAACTCGAACTGGAGCATAGCAGCTGCTGCTGCTGCTATTGCTGCTGAGCTGCTAGCTTGGCGTCCTTGCCATCGTTATTATCCTGTTATCTCTCTAATAATGCCTCAGAGAGTTTGTAATTAAATTTTTCAAAACTGAAGCGCCCATCGTTAGGCAACGACGAGAGCAGCCCGTAGTCATAGCCACAGAGCAGCAGCAGCAGCAGCAGTATTCAACAGCAGCAGCAGCATTCAAGCAGCAGCAGCCGCAGTAGCATCCAGCATCAGCATCAGCATCCAGCATCAATTTTGTGTTTTTTTTTTCTCATCTCTCTGAGATGCAAAAAAGCTTCAGATACAACTACACAGATATAGTCGAATAGCCGGCAATGAGCAGGCATAAAGAACATTACGCGCACGAGTGCCATTAGTTAGTTAGATAATAACGCTCAACGGAAGCTGTTCAAAGCGGAAACGGAAGTTAAGTTAAGCGCACTACTAAACAGATACTCAAGGGCAGATGCAGGGTCGCTCGCACAGCACTCGACCATTGCGTCAAGTGAATGAGTATGGCTCACAAAACTCGAATGAATGAATGATAGATGCGCGATAGGTATTTCGAAACGTGTTCCTCAAAACATATTCTCTGACAATTTATAAAAATAACCTGCGACAACAATTTGTAGCGATTAAGCAAACAATTACCTCAACACTTTATAAAATTGACAAAATCTTATACAATAATAAAACTGTTGAGATTTTATACAAATTATATGTCTGCACTATCTAAAAATTCAAACTGTACGGATTCAACGGCTTCTTTTAAATACAGTCAAACTTTTTTATTACGAATTTCTGAACAACAAAGTTATCTTTATAGTGAATTAGTTTCCCGAAGACTGCAAGACTATCTTTGATGTTTCGAATTCTATAGAAGTTCGACTGTATAAAACAAGTAAGAATACTCTAGTCGAGTGTGCCCGACTACGAGACTCCCTGCTCCCAACTTGCATTTCAAGCAGTTCAGCAGCAACACAAGCAAGCAGTTGTTTCTGCCAGCTGTGACAGGGGTAATAGATTCTTCCATAACTTTGGTGCTATTTATCCCATCGTGTTGAAATTTTCACAGCAGATGAACACATATATGTGCAACATATATGTGTACCAAAAATCAAAGCTTTATCTTTAAAATTGTGGCTGTGGCAGTTTTTTGCAATTTGCGGGAGTGCGGGGGGGTGCATCCGTTGAAATAAACTTGATCTGCTTACGGTATATAGGAACCTACATGCCAAGTTTGGTGTCTCTAGCTCTTATAGTCTCCGAGATCTGTGTGCTCATACGGACAGACGGACAGACAGACGGACATGGCTACTTCGTCTCGGCTGTTGATGCTGATCAAGAATATATATAGTTTATATAGTCGGAAATGCCTCCTTCTGTCTATTACACACATTTGCAGTACTTTATAACTCCCTTTTTACCATTTTTAATGGGAACAGGTAGTTAAAAAAAAATAAATCAGAAAAAAAAACTAAAAACAAATGAAAAAAATCCAAAAAATAAACGAAACTAATTTAATACTAAGAGCACATCCTTAATAAAATCTTTCATTTTCCTTTTTTTAAAAAAGCATAAAAAGATTTACAATTTGACAGCATTTTCCATTTTCTCACAAGTTTTTGCATGTCGTTTTGAAAACTAATAAAGTAAACATTTACAAAAATGGAGTTTTCATCAAAATTGAATATAAATATAAAATTTTGTATGTGTAGGAGAAGAATAATGTAATAAAAAAGAGGACCTCCCAACTAAAAACTCTCGAGCGCTCAAAAGTAGGCAACAACTTTAACATTTGTTGAAATCACAGCGAAAGAGATTTGATAAAATGAAATTGGATGCCATGGTTTGTAATTATGATTGGTGGGGGGAACTTCATAGCGTCAACTGTTTTATGTTGCTGCTGCTTCTTCAGCAAGCAGCCAGCCGCTTGTTACACCCACTAACACAAATTAGTTACGTGGCGTATGAAAAGCACAACAACAACAAAAGCAACAACAACTGAAACAGGAACAACAAAATGGAGTCTGGCTGTCTGGGCACTTGTGCAACCGCAGACAACTCCACAGTCACGTCAAAGGGCTAACCTGTAAGAAGGGTAGGCGGAGGAGACAGAGAGAGAGAGAGGGGTAGGCAGGCAGGCGTGGCCTGCGTATTTTATTTCACTTTGTGGAATTCGTGTGATGTCTATTTAAATGGTTACGTAATGGCATAATTATATGGCTGCCACTGTAAGCCAAAATTTTGCACAAAGCGAGAGACAGAGAGACACTGCGAGAGCCCTTTAGTTTGTTTTGCAGCTATAATTGATGTACTTCTATTATAGAGTGAGGAGCTGTGTGGTCTTTAAAGGGGGGTGAATCAAGCACTTCAAGCAAAGAGGCACGTGTACAAAATGGATAAATAATGGACAGAAACACACACACACACACATACAGTAGCAAAAATATATAGGATGCACGTCAAGCATTTAATTAAAAACCATAAATCAAAATGCTGACAAGTTTACGGAAATAAATTTTCAAACATTTTGACTTTTCAAAAGTATAAAATCGTTCGAAAATGGACATGCACAATAACAATAACAAAATTGCATTTAATTAAACCGTAGCGCATAGAAATGTGTAGGAGCAACTGAAGAAAAGAAGCTGCTGCTACTTTACAAAAGTGGAAGTAGACAGGAAGCTGAGATCTAGAAATTCGCATCCGCATCACGTTTTTCAATTAAAAGCTCGTTGCGAGTCTTGGGATTTGTTTGGTCTACCAGCGGAAACTGTCAACAAGCGAACAAAATAACAAAAAAACAGAAAAACAAAAAAAAATCAAATATGAGCAAGAAAAAAAGAAGAAAAAAAAGGGAAAAAGCGCGTGAAAAATCGCGCTCGCGTTTATTGCCGCAAACCGCTGCTGCACGTGATTTGTGTGCGATTTTTAGGTCGAACATTTTGCAGTTGTGCCCCCATTTGAACAGGCAAACAAACATTTGTGGCAAACACGTCGGCCAAACGAATACATATAATTGCCAATTGAATTGCGGTTAAATATTTGTGCAAATTGCTAAATTTCATTTTTGCAAACATTTTGTTATATATATACAATATATATTTTTTTGTTTATTTTTGTATTTAGTTGTTGTTGCCGTGGTGACATTAAGTATGCTTTTCGAATTTTATTTTGTATTTCTTTTAAACTGCAATGCATAATTCAGTCCTGCATCAAAATTTATGAATTATTTATAAATCAATTATTTTCAGCAATTGAATTTAATACAACAAGTTCAAATTTCCTAGCTACATATTTGAAAAATTTTCAATTTTAATTCGAACTATTTGGTTACATTATTAAAGACTCAATTAGCATACCTTAACAAGTTGTTATTACTTTCAACTTAAAGCATTTAAAATTTGATATGCTTTATTTTTTTTTAAACACTATTTAAGACTTAAGCTGTTATTTATTATATTGAGCCAACTTTCTATTACTAAGCTGTTCAATATTAACATAAAGCGCTCAATTTGTATAATGCTGAAAACTAAGCTCTTTCTATTTAATTTCAAAAAGCTGCATTTAATAAAATATTCACTTCGCTGGCAGTTTTGCACTTTAAGCAGAAACTCTACTGAATTATGCAAAAAACAATCTAAATGAAATTCATACAGACAGACAGACAATGCGCTATACAAAACAAAAGAAGAAATCAAAACATTTATTAAATATGCATTGCGCATATCAAAAATCAATTAAATATTTACACAAACAAACACACACACACACAGAGACACACACACACATCAAGTGGCAGCGTTGGTTGAGGCAAGCACTTAAAATGACTGCCAAATGGCCAACAACAATGTATACAAAACAATAAATGGCATTAAAGTTATGCACAACAAAAACCAACACACACACACACACACACACTCACACAAAAGTTGAATTATGCAAGACGCAACAACCAACAACAA
Source organism: Hirtodrosophila cameraria (assembly GCA_949708635.1). Lineage (NCBI taxonomy): Eukaryota > Metazoa > Arthropoda > Insecta > Diptera > Drosophilidae > Hirtodrosophila > Hirtodrosophila cameraria. The sequence continues at coordinate 60,325,405 of OX453090.1, forward strand.
CAACAGCAACAACATTCAAAGAAATTGCACAGCAAGAGTGAGAAATTGTAATGTAATTGCGGCAACAAAAACAACAACAAACAAATATATATAAAAAACAATAAATAAAAGTAAATGAAATTAAAAATTTATTATGCTCAGCCGCTGCTGTTGTTGTTGCCGGTGTGTTGAGTAACAGCGGCAGCAGCAACAACAGCAACAGCAGCAGCAGCAGCGGCAATAGCAACGGATATGGATATTGCAGTGAAAAACCGAGACATACACACACACTTATACACAATACACAACTGAATAGCAGCAGAAGAAGACGCTGAACAATGCTGCTGCTGCTGCTGTTGAAGTTTTGCATTTCCGGTATGCAAACAGCAGTAGCAGCAGCAGCAGCAACAACAGCAACACGCAGACACATGCTCAAGACATAAAAATGTGTAATTGCTGTGGATGTTGTTGCTGTTGTATGTTGTTGTTGCTGTTGCTGTTGCTGTTTGCCATTGATAAAGCTTAACAGTCAAGCAAAGTGCAAAATGATAGCAATAGACAAAAACTCATTTGCATTTAACACTTGCACAATAACAACAGCAGCAACAAACTAAAGCAATCGAAATTGCCAAACGTAGATTTATTGCTAAGTGTTGCATTTAAGACAAATATTGTGTTAAAGAAATTTAATTTAAAACAATTTTAATTGGTTGCCTGACTAATTTTACTTGTTGAATATTATGTTTAAGACACGAAATTTGCAGCACAAATAAATGTTTACATTTAAAAACTTGTTTTTTCAAAGAACAAACAGCAAACCCAAGAAGTTTCCCAAAAAAAAAACACAAAAAAAGGCTATCTAAATTTCTATAAAAATTTTGAAATTTTAAAAAGTCTGCATAAATTTTCTTTAGCATAAAGCTTGCTCTGAATACAAGTTCTTTCTTAAGCTTAAGATGTTTGCGCCTAGCTGCACTTATGCAATATTCACTATACTTTAAAAGACACGCACAATTTCAACAATTTCAAGCACACACTCCTTACACACACATAAAAATAAAACAGTAGAAATACCTTCTTTTTTTTTGTGTAGCTTGCTTTTTTGTAAGCACTTTAATTGCGCTTAATTATTTATTAAGCAGTTTAAGCTGCGTTGGAATTTAATTTTGGGCGTAGAGCGTAGCAGCCAAAGGACGAAATTCAGGCTCTTGTTGCCCTTGTCTTCCTTCGTTTGTCGCCTTTTTTGTTGTTGTTGTTGTTGTTGTTGTATATAGAATCTTTAGCTTGTGTGCGTGTGCCCAGGCACTTTGAAGTGCCGCAGCACTTTTTGGCATACACTTTTTATGGCTGGGCCAGAATTGTTCGACTCTTTTTTGGCGCTTATTGAATTTGGTTTGGCGCCCTTAATTGTGCACTCGTAAGGACGACGACAATGTCGTCGAACCCCTTTTTGCCGAATGGCAGACACGCGAGTAGCAGTCGCCGAGATGCTGTTTTATATATTTTGAAATTTTTATTTTTCATCAATTTCAATTGCAAGTCAGTCAAATGTGCATTCGTGTTAAAACGTTGCCTACTTTTAAGCGCACTGAACAAAAAGACACAATCACACGTTTTTTAACGAATGCACGAGTATAAGAACGACGACAAAGGACGACAACGCGCATCCACACCGTTTGAATGCACGATTTGTACTGAACAGAATGTTAACGTCGTGTTCCAAAACATTCGGCAATGCCAATGGCAAATTGAATTTACTCTAGTACTGCTATAGGTCCTGCTGTTCGAGGACATTCTCTCTGTTTACAGGCGGCAATATGTAATTCGTGAATTTCCCACTGGCGGCTCGCTCTCTGTTACTCTAACAAAACATTGTCGTGGCATTCGTCATGATTCGCGCGTCCTTTTAGATCAGCGTTGTGCTTAAAGAGCGCATCAATAAACTGCGTGCTGAACTCTCTTATACACTGCGCCAAAAAGACGTAAGCTCTTTGAATTTGTGTAAAAATCAAGGCTGCCAACCGGTTAAGAATCAAAAACGTCAGAAATGCTACGGTTCGAGTTCTTATAGTCTGCTGAACCGAACCATCAACCGAAGCTCACAAATTGTTGTGCCCCTGAATCTGAACCGGACTACTTTGTAACTAAAAAGGATTCGGTTCATTGAGATACTTTCTTCATAAACTCTTTTCTTGCCGCGCAAAGTAAAAATTTGTTGATGGGATACGAAAATTCAACTTAAAATTGTGCTTCAAATGATTCAAAGTTTGAATGTGATGAAGAATGTTTATAAAACCCATTAAGTGTTAAGAACAAAACTCAGTAAATGACATTGTATCTTATTTAAATAATGTTCCAAAAGAGCGTACATTATTAAAGTTTTAAAAAATGCTTACTTTACTGTATTAGCTGTTCCAGAAACACAAGTTTTTATAACGATAAAGATCTATCAGGGGACATTTTGCTCATTAAAAATACTAAGTTCAAGCACATAATTATTATATTTAGGATGTTTAAATTATTTAATGAATATAAAATGACAAAAACGAACCCAACTTGTTTATTTAAAATTCAATGAATATTTTTATTTAATTTCAATGAACCAAGGTTTGAACCAAAATCTCCGATTTAAGCTTTCCAAAAAACCAGTCCGTGAAGCAAACTTAAAGTTGTCTTTAACGTTCGAACTCCCAAGCCGAACCTAATCAAAAAAAATTGCAAATTTGCAGCATTGATAAAAATGCGCTCTGCAATTGCATTGACTTTCATTATTTTAGTAATAATTACTTTAAAAATTAGAAAACAAATCAAACAAATATCAGCATTAACAAAACAACAATACTCATGGCAATTGCCGATGGCATTTTCAACAACGAAATGTTGCATGAACTGAATTTTTTCTCTCAGTGTACATACAAACTCAAGCGGCACAGAGACCGCTTACGTTGAAAGCAGAGTCAGCACTAAGCCAAAAATTACTCTCGCAAAAAGCAGCAAGCTGCCGATTTGCAAACGTGCGGTTCGTGTCTGTGTGAAAAGCCGAATGACTTCGTGTGGCAGGTTCTATGGACGGCCAACGCTGTTTTAGATCCTTGCAAGTCGCTACAACACTTCGTGCGTCCACATGTTGCCATTGCCAGCAACCTGTTAGACATCCTTACGAGTCTTTCAGCCAAATGAATGGATGCGTGAAATTCGCATCGTGTTTGTTTTTTGTTGGTTGCAGGCTGAATGATTTTTAAGTATAATAAATTGAAAACAAATAAAATTGAATATATAAGAACATATATTTAATTTAGAAAGATTGATTTAAATTTCTCAACAAAAAGTAAAAATTTATAAAACCAAAATTTTAAAAAATTTTGATAAATCTTTAAATCCAAAAATCAGCTCCAATAATAAAAGTATATGTGCTTTAACAACAATAAATAATAAAAATATATGCTTAAGAGAAATGCTGCATTCAATTTAAGAGCATAAAATACCTAAAAAGAGCGCGCATGCGCATTTGTTTCAAGCGGTAAAAGGGAAACAAAACTCTTAAAATTCAAACGGTTGAGCAAAAAAAATCCCAAAACAAAAAGAATGCCCAAAACAATTGTAAACAATTTGAAATAAATGCATAAATTGACTACAAAATTAATATCCTAAAAGATTAAATGTTGTAAATTTGATCAGAGAGCAATCTTTACAAAAAAAGGTTAAAGCATTTTAATCTAAAGACAACTTTAAGCTAAAGTCTTTTCATTCGACTATGCTTAATGCACTCAATGTTAATACAGCTCCTATGGGAACCACAAATAACAACTAACTAACCAAAGCAAAGAAGCAGCAGAAAACAACTAACTAAACCAAACCCAACTTAACCGAACCGAACTGAACCAAACTGAGCTAGCTGATGAACGTGCCACATATATCCACTATCCACGTTGTGCTCAACGACTGTGGCAACCTAACCAGCTAACAAATGCCAACAACCTTAACCGCGAGAAAAAACCAAAGAGCTACTGTGGAACGGGAGCGTTCCCAGCAACAACATTGCCTGTGCCAGTGTGGTCGCCGCCGCAACAAGGACAATAAATACGCAACAACAACAAGCAACAAGAACCACAAAAAAAAAACACACACACAGAATAACTGGGAGCTGGGAACTGAGAGAGCAACAGCGTCATCGAGCAAAACTCAACTACTAACAGGCATATCAACAGCATCATGATGTAAAAACTTTTTGCATTCGAGAACCTTAACCCACCTTCAAAAACCAGCTAACCACTCCTGTTGCCGCTCCTGCTGATCCTGATGCTGCTGCTGCTGCTGCTGCTGTTGTTTGTGCCCCACGTCGACCCCGTCAACAATTTTTGTTTACAAACTTTTGCTTGTTTGTGTATTGTGCGAAGATGTTGTAGGCAAAGTGGCAGGTGGGCGGCAGCTGTTGCTGTGTTAGCATTGTCCACAAAGGACTCCTCACAGGACTCGCCGCCACCTCTCCCGCCATGCCCCAGCCATTAAGTTTGTCGCGTCGCGCCAAAAGTTGCGATATTTTTGTTGTTGTTGTTGCCGCTTAACAGTGAAATTCCTGATGCGATTATGAGTCGCCTTGTTAAGTTGAGCCACAATCGTGGAGCCCAAAATAAACCAAATAGATCATATGACAAAAATGCGAAATATTTATGGTTTTTGTGGTCAACTTGATGAGATGAAAGTAAATTTAAGGCCAAGCAGCATGAAAGTAGCAAACATAATTATGATAAAGTTATCACTATAAATATGCTATTATATAGAAATATATATATATAAGAAGACTACATTAAATTTTATAAATGTAGCCACATTAAATATAAATTATGATATACAAGCTTATGAACTTAAGCGTATTAAAAGAAGTTGAAGTTCGTTTAAGACTTTTATAGATATTTTCAAGTTAGATGTGTATTTAGATATTATAGCAAGTGGACTTAAGTATGAAGTTTATTTCAGATGAAACAAGAAACAAGATTTAGTAAAACGTGTACCAATTGTTATTGTATCTATTGGAAAATGAACACTATTGGGGATGTCATGGAAATCTTCAAAGATTTTCGGCTAGTTTGTATTTTCATTCGCTCATAAAAACAGTCGGTGCTTAAATTCTTTGAAATATTTAGTTTTTTGACTTATGAGAGAGTCTCTGAAGCTATTTCAACTTAATTGCCACCAATTTATAGCCAAATTAAATATGATAGATGTCGGAAAACCGTCTTTCGGATGGTTTTAAAGCACCAGTAAAACTACTACAGATTGTGTTGAATCAATTATTAAAATAAAACCAATATTTGTTATGATAGCAATACTGTTTTTTTGAGCTATCTGCATTATATTTTATAAACATTTGACTTGATTGGGTTATTAAATTTACATTTTAAAAAATCCCCATTAAAAAAAATGCCCTCAAACCAACCGAACATGGAAGCTGCTAACTCGCTTCACGTAAAAATCATGGAGCTGCCAACTTGTTCGAAATTAATTGCTACAGAAAAGAGTAGCCACACAATTTTTTAAACTTGGCGGGCTAAAAATTTTGCAACTTTTTTACTTAAAAGATCAAAATAATAATTTTTAAAAAAAAAATAAAAGTTTACTTAAACTTTAATAAACAATTATCTTAATAAAAAAATAAATTTGTTTTTCAAAATGAATAATAAATGTGAAAATAATTTTCAACCAATGCTATTTCTGTATGGTGGCAACTCTAAAATCAAAATCTCAAGAGATTTCTGTGATACCGCAGAAGTGGAATTCGGTTGGAACTCGGTTGGAACACTGTTTTAATTCAGTTGGAAGACATTTCCGTGCCACCCCCCTATCAAATTCTTCATGAAACTAACACAAAATATCTTAATTTTGTTTATTACAATTTACTTTAATGTAAAACTGAACAGCAAACCAATTTAAATGTATTCTAAGCTTAGAAATAAGTAGAAAATTGTTAGGTTTTTTTTTTTGTTATTTGTAAAGTCAAGAATTGAAATTAGCAAGGCACAAAGCCAGGAATTCTAAGGATGCCTTTAAATGCAGACCGCAGCCCTTTAAGCTTACAAGCAAAAAACCTATACGTATGCCCCTCTCACTTACGCTTAAACAGATACAAAGTTGACTGCAGGCACTTACCTGCAAAGAAAGAGAACAATAAAAAATGGAAATCAATTGGCTGTATCATAAACAGTGCTTCAAATTGATTATAAAGTCATGGGTAGCTTCCAAGTAAAGTACTTGAAGTCCACTCTAAACATAGACAGACAGACAGACAGACAGACAGACAAGCAAGTGCATACACATACACACAGAGAGAAGTTCAAAAGGCCTCGGCCACACCGAAATGCACTCAGTTCTACCATCAACCAACAGCCACCAACTCTAACCCCTCCCCTCCCTTCTGGTCCGACCTACCCGCAATGCAATAACGCCGACAGATTACAAAGTGCACATGTGGTAAGCCATAAAGTAGTGGGTAGTACACACAATGCCAGTGCAGCGAGCGGAAATCCATGTTGCAACAACGGCAAGAACAAGACCAGGAGACGACGACGACGACGACGACTATGAAACGCACCGCCGTCTGAGAGTTGTGGCCAAAAGCCTTTGCCTCTGCCACAGTCACTGCCATGCCCCCTTGCCCCCCACTAAGCCTCTTTCCTATGGCCTTTTGCCGAACTCCATTAAGTTTACGCGACCAGCAACACGAAGAACTTTACTTTTGTGGTCGCTGGGGTCACAGAGAGCTACTCCTCCCTCTTCTTCTTGTTGTTATTGTTGTTGTTGTTGTTGTTATTGTTGTTGTATATGTCCAAACGTGTCGCCGTATCTATTGATGCCACTGATGTTGCTTATGATTGTTGTTGCTGCTGCTGTCGTTCGTTGTTGATGTTGTTGTAGCTGTTGCTGTTGCTGTTTTCGTTGTTGCCTTTGGCAAACATGTCAGTCTATCCATTGCACATATATCGAAACCGCAGGCAACTCTTCAGCCTTTGAGGCAGAGTCTCTGTTGCCAAAAACTTTGCTCAGTTTGCAAATTTCGACTGGTTTTTGGGAACAGACACTGGATCCCCCTCCTCGCCATGCACAGGCTCCTTCATTTCATTATGCAGATTTGATGATGAAATGTTGTCAAGGTGCGCCAAAAGGATGCCAAAAACAATTGGCCAATAGTGTTGTCAATGAAAAGTTTAGCATGAGGCCAATACCAATACCAAAAATGAATATGCGAATATGAACAGTTACAGTTTCAGTTGCTTAGAGATTTGATAATCTTTTTTTTTTTTGATGCATAAAACTGAAAGGAGTTTTGCTATGAGTAAAAAAAATCATAGATTTAAGTAGCTGTGCGAGGTGTAGGGGCATGAGTTTTCAATTTGCGTATGTAATTTTAGTAGAACTAGTTTTCATTCTTACTTCGGATTGACAATTTAACATTTAAATGCACAAATTAAATCAAACCAATTCGAATTACTTTGGACGGGTTTCTCAACTTTGAACTACCGTTTGAATTAACAACCCTAAAGACATGTTTTTTACGGCGATAAGCTGACGAAAAACTAGCTTCGTTTTCTCAAGATTCGTTTAAAGATTAGATTAGATTCGGTTTTAGATGGGCATTAATTTGTCAAACTGTATCACTTTTATACTCCTTTTTTTATTTTTATTTTTTTAAAAAAAGAATAAAGAGTGTATTGGGTTTGTGAAATGTCCGTCTGTCCGTCCGTCCGTCTGTCTGTCTGTATGACCGCAGTTTTTATCCAAAGTTTTGAAGATAGAGCAACCAAACTGGGTATACATATTGGTATATACCATAGTCAGACAAAGTTTCAAGATCTAACCCCCACCCCTTCCTCCACAAACCGCAAAAACCTATATCTTCTTCAAATATTACAACAAACTAGTATGATTTTGGCAGTTACTTAACAAGTTCTGAATATTTCACTTTAACAACTAAACCTGAATCAAACAAACTAGCATTTAAAAAAAGAAGCTATTGTTTCATTTGATGCAAAACTTTAAATTGAGAGCATAGTATTTATTGTGTATTTCTAGTTTTCTAATTATAACTTTTCATTTTGTGCGTATCATCACAAACAAATAGCAATGAAATTTCAAGTTTCGATTAAACAAAAACTCTTCAGGCACAAGGCCTGCACACGCCCCCCGCACCGCCTGCTTTGAAATCTTTTATGCTTGCAACATTCCTTAAAGCAAACTGCCACAATGTCTAGGTGCTACAAACATACATATATGTATACTACAATGCGACAAAAGGAAGTTCATGCAGCTTGGCGCTCTGTTGGAACCCAATAGACAACACAGTGCTCTACAGCAGAGTTCTCTCTCTTAACCCAAACCATTTGGCATGCCAATGTGCTTCAGCTCAAAGAAGCGAGTAGCAACTGCAGAAGACACGGCCCATTCGCAAGGCCTTAAAAAGAAAGACAAAAAAAAAAGATATATACAGAGGATGAGCAGAGAATGTGAAGTGCAGCGCACATACAAAACAGATAAATGGTAGCGAGTTTTTAACAAAACCAACGGATAGAAAACCCAGTGCATTGAGTAGACATTGAATCCCCCATTTTGCAAGCCCCTCCGTCCACATTTTGTTTTGCGCCCCAAAGCCAAATAGCATTGAAGACGAGACAAAATGTAAAATTATGCGGCAGTTGGTAGCAAAAGTTTATGGTTGACCCAACCAGTGCCAGAGAGAGAGTGAGTGAGAGAGAGAAGAGTTAGAGGGAGAGGGAGAAGCAGCAGCAGCAGAGCCAAGTGCATTCATTGTCTTTGGGGCAGCCTGAAGCACGCAAATATGCTGAAGCTGACTGATGCTTCAGCTGCCCCCGACCCCTGAGGAGTTGCACACACACACGAACACACACACACACTGAGACAACAAACAGGAAGTACGCATTTCCTGCACTCGACAAACAGGCAGAGAGAGAGACACACTGAAGAACTCTGTAGAAGAACTCAGTGCAAATGTCGCGACAACGTCGACAAACAACTTTTGACACAAAAGTGCTGAAAACTGTTTTTCTTTTGCAGTCTTTGCTCTGCTCTGTGTGCTGTCCAACGTTGCCAAATTAATTGAAAATGACTAGACCTAAGAGAGAGATACAGAGAAAGACGGAGAGGTAGAGATATATGTAGCCCTACCCAGTCTATATATTCGAGTATGTGTGCCTTGATCTTGACGCTGTTGCCTGTCCCTGAACTTGGGTCCCTGCTCGGGCGCCATTGGGTCGTCCGACTTGCTCCCACTCCTACCAATTCCGTTCCCGTTCCCACACATTGTCCGCATTCTCTCCTGGCCGGCGCACAAATGAGTTTCGTGTCACAAGTTGACCAAGCTGAGATTAAGTGGGCGTTTAATTTGCCAACTCTCGCTGGGGTCGCCGCCCTTAGCCCCAGAAATTGCGTTAATGTAATCCCCGCATGGCGTATGCTTGCGTTTTTTTACCCCCCCGTTCCCCAAACACATACAGTTTAGTTTTTTTTTCCTTTTTCGGTTGGTTGGATTGTCGCTTGGCTGGCGACATTGCTGCTGTTTTTTTTTTTTTTTCTTTTTTGGGGGAGTTTTGTCCTTGGGCTAAAGCGAGTCTCAGACTTACTGCCTGTTTGCCTGGCTGATCTCTGCGCGGTATTTTAGCTTAATCAACAGAGTAAATAACATGTCCTGCTTTCGCTCCTTGTCATATAATATATATATATATATTTTTGACTTCATTTAATGCAGTGCGTTGCTTTTTATGAAGTTATTGAGCTCTTTCGTTGAAGTTATTAGTAATGATGGAGCAGAAAATAACAGTCTTAATCGAATTGTGTAATTGAACAAAGCAGTTATTAGTTGCAAGTAATTAAACGATTAATAGACATTTTCGGCTTGAAATTTATGATTATGAAAATTAATGATTTCCTTGTTAACAAAATGTTATTTTTAATTCTTTAAAATATTCATTTTAAGTTAATATTTATTTAGTTTATTCTCATTTGAAAACTAGATTTATATTTTGTTTAGAACAAACCAATTATATTATTAGTTTGTATGGTTTGTACATAAAATTAGAAAGAAATGTTATCTTTGGCAAACCGAAGATATATACCCTTGCAGAAAAGATTTGCAAAGAAAACTTAATTTTCAAGTGATTGTTCCTATGGCAGCTATAAGTTATAGGGATCCGATTTTGATAAAATTTATTCAACATGTGTAGAACGTGCTTTAATTTAGACATAATGTGTTTGGTCGAGATATTTTGAAAAACACAAAAGTTTTTCATACAAAAACTTATTTTCAACCGATCGTTCCTATGGCAGCTATATGTTATAGTGGTACGATCTGGCCAACTGAACTATAAATACTACTTGCAATAAGAAGAAGCATCTGTGCCAAGTTTCGTCACGATAGCTCTAGAACAAAGTCTTGAAAAACGCATATAAACGGACAGACAGACGGACATGACTCGGCTGTTGATGCTGATCACGAATATACAAATTTTTTCTGAGACGTCTTCTTTAATGCGTTACACATTTCGTCACAAAATTATAATACCCTCTGCAAGGGTAAAAAACTTTGCAGTTTTAAGGAACTTATTTTTAATATTTAAAAAAAATTCAAAAAAAATTAAATCCCTATTTTTAATGAATATTTACAAATGTTTGGTTTAAATTGAAGAACAAATGTTCGTATAGTAACTTATTCCCAGCACCATTTAACATAAATATTTTGTAAAGAATAATAATTTCCAGCAAATCTTATATACACATAGCATACACAAAGAAAATGTAACAAAACTGTCATCAACTAAATGAAGTGAGTTTATATTGCAATTTAAAAGCCGCTTTGAGTAGAAAAGAACAATATAAAAGAGTTTTAAGACATTCATAATACATCTAAGTGACATGCTCAGCAAATTTATTTACGCAATTATTTTCAATTAAGAAATAGACACTTTCATTTGATATGATTTCATTACGACAAATTGCACAAATTCAAATTAAATATTTATCAAAATAAATGTTGCATTTAATGCTAGTTTGACAGCACTTTCACATTTCTCAAAAAAACTTTTCACAAGATACGTAAGTGTAATCTGCTTATATAAATAAAATGTTTGTCAAAAACTAAATGCTTAGAAATTTTTGAAACAGCAGCAGCAGCAGCAACAAGCGTTGTTATTATTTTGCCAAAAAAGCAAAAAAAAAAAAAAAGATGAAAATAAAAATAAAGCAGCAACGAAGCGACAACAAATCGAGCAAATCCCCAAGTAGCTTAGCTTCTGGCTCCTTGTCTGCTTTCCGGCTGATTGCAGGCAGAGTCAGAATTGGACGTGGAGAGCCAACGGCAGCGCAGAGCAATTAATGTGAAAATTTCAAAAGAAAAAACGAAAAAAATGAAAATAAAAAAAAAAAACAACACACACAAAAAAAAAATGAAAAGCTGCTTCAGCGGAAAAACACAAACAGCTAAAGAAATCTGAGCTAAAAGTCCCCAGCCAACTGAAGTGATTTTCGCACTAATTAACTGCACTTAGTTGACACATACCAATCTATTCACACACACACACATACAAAAACAAACACACCCACTCATACACACACACACACATTCAGAGCGTTGTTGGCATAATCAGCAGCAGTGCAGCATTTTAATTGGTTTCCAGCGCTGCCAATATAAAGTCCCACATGTGCAATCGGAATTTCTAGAGAAATTATAGAAAGTAAATGAAGTGTGTGCGAATGTGGCTTTGCTCCTGATGTTTTGGGTGGCTCTTTCTCTCTAACCTCTTTCCCAGCAACTTAATAATTACGTGGCGCTATTGACAGCTTTACACTAGCCCCTCAAACTCAAACTCAAAACTTTAACTCAGCCCAACTACATCCTACCTCGCGTCATCTCTTCCACCCACCAGCTTAAACAATTTTCCTTGCTTTTTGCTAACGTTTTTATGTTATCGTGGGCATTGCATGTCAAAGGAAATGCGCTCTTGCCAAGACTTTATGTAATTTGAATGCCTTGCTAATGAGGCAAAATGATATGACTATCAGAATTGCGTTCAAAATACTTCAAAACATGTTAAAAATTATTTCTCCGCGTGCCGAACTTATATACACTTTTTGAACATTTTTTTTTCTTCCGATTTTGAAAAAAATTTATTTCGAACTACAGTCGAACTTGTGTGAGTGGAATTTTTTGTAAGTCGAACTAAATTGTGTTGCAATAGATTTTAAAGATTAAATTGTACTTAATTTTAGAAACAATATACCAGTTATAGCGAGTTTAATTGAGATATCTCTATAAATAAAATTGATTTTCATACAATAGTTCATTTTACAAAAGATTCGATTTCGATTTTAATAATATTTGTGCAGAATGGCAAACTAAAACTTGGAAAAAGTTAATTTGGTACAAGAAAGTTTTTATAACAAATGTTACAACTCATTTTTCAACTCATTCTTCAACCGATGGTTCCTATGGCAGCAATAAGCTATAATACTCTCAGATACTGCTCAAACTCGAAACTGATAAGTTTATTTGATTTATCTTGAAAACCCAAATTTTACGACCGATCGTTCAGCTATATGTTATAGTGGTCCGTTTCAGCTGAATCTGACATAAGTATCTCACGATAGTTTTGAAACTGAGTTAGCTTAATAAGAGTCGGATAGGCAAGGTCGGCTCTTGACGCTGGTCAAGAATACATGTATGTATATACTTTATGAGTTCGGAGACGTCTCCTTCAATGTCTTACACATTACATGAAAAAATAGTAATACCCTCAGCAAGGGTATAAATAGCATATTGAGTGAAAAGAAGCGCAGAGAAACAACTGCGTTTTAAGGACTTTAGCTTGGATACGTGCTGTCTGTCTTGTAATTTTTGTAACTATGCAAAACGAAATATGAAAAGTGGCTGAAAACAAAATCAAGGTACGTCAATTTAAGAGACATTTCCATTTTAATTGGTGGTTGATATTCAGTTAAAGCTTAAAAGCATAAGAAAAGTTATGTTAACTACAACTGTAGTTGTTATAATCGTGAGTTAAAATGCTGCTGCTATTAAATAAAATGCGCTCAATTATAACTTTAACATTATTTGCTATAGCAATATCTTTATTTAAGCAGCTTCATCACACTGCTCAATTTTCCAAGAAGGACGTAATAAGCATTAAGCTAAATGTTACGATCCAAATGAGACACAACCGGAGGTGAGAGCCAAGAACGCAATAAGAAAAAAAAAAAAAGGTAAAACAAGATACAGCTAGGAAAATAACAAGCAACTGGAAACTGCAACTGCACACGGGCGGTAAAAGTAAACAGCAAGTGCAATAAAAATGCGATGAAGGAGCAAAAGCAGCGCCACAAGCAGATCATATGAGCATTAGAAAGGCGAGCACAGCGGCGCCAAGTGCATAAAGCGCCAGGACATGCCAAGGATTGGATAACTTGGCCGAAAAAGGAATTGGCTCGGCCCAAGTTTTTCTTCTTTTTTTTTTTTTGTTGCTTTCTTCAGAAGCGAGTCAACAACTGCGGCAATGCACGACAGAAACACACACACACACACACACACACACACACACACACTTACAGCAAGTTAACCTCATAAAGGACATGCTAGCTTGGCATATGAGAGGATGGCAGAGGACACAGCACAGAACAAGACAGGCAAGCAAACGAAACCAATTGAAGAAATGTTGCTGACACCGAACGAAACGAAACTACAACACAGAAGACGACGACGACAGCGACGAAATTAGTTAGCACTCGAACGGCTTTTGGCCCAGGTCCAGCAGCAGCAGCAGCAGGACCTACACACAAACAGGATGCGATGAGGCACGGTACGTTGCTAGATTACAACACCTGCGGGTAAAAGTCGAGGCAAGTCGAGTCGATTCGAGTAGAGGCTACTCCAGCTGCTGCTGCTGCTGTTGTTGTTGCTGTCCTCTTGTGTCCTGAATGGCGCTGAGCTGCAGCAGCAGCAGCAATTAAATAGCTTCGAGCACTCTGAACTCAATTGCAGCAATTTCAATAACTGTTAAGAACACTCAAAGCTACAATCCATGGACACAACGTAGACGACAAGCAGTTTGATAATCTGTCATGCAGTCAAGGTCTTTTTTAATACCATCCCCAAAAACCAAACTCCCCCTTTTCCCCCCTAGCCACTACCACTTCCACACACTCGACTAACAAAGCTTTATGCACTCACCTTAATTTTTTTACTTGAATATAAAGAATTTTTTTTTTTTTTTGTATGCTTGCAATTGCCGAAATGGTACACGAATAATAAAATTTTGATTTACTGGTCTATTGCGAAATTTTATGTATTTACGTATATATATATTTAGTTAATATATACATGTATTTTGACTATATAAATATTTTTTTTGCAAACTATATTTAGATAGTGACGCGATACGGCCGAAAAGTTAACACATTAAGAATTTTGCCACTTAGATGCCGAAATTGAACTTTTATAAAATAATATGTACGCTACACAATCTGATTTTATAAACAATACAAAAAGTAAAAGCTGTTGACATGAAATGAGACATCTTTCACAGGGTGCTGAGATTATCTGTATAACGGCATGACGAATGAGTCAAATATTGAATAGCTAACTAGAGTTCAATTCAATTATTAAAATTTATAACATTTATAACATTTTTGCATAATTTATGATTATTTAACGTTTAATTTTATAATTACAATAACTACTTGCAAAACTTTGTTCTGTATTTTAAGCAAGATTTCACTCTTTTCTATTTATATTGTACATTGTACATTGGTATGCCCAAGTTTTTAGGTTAAGCAATTAATCCATTGCAATTTGAACAAACTTCTCAACTTAAATGCCACAAAACGGGCCTCTAATACTGATTACCTAACAAAACTGCCAGACGGGCGTATTCTTCTTGTGCAGCTTCAGGTACACCACATCCCTCCCTTCACTCAACTTACCCAACACACAGCTTAAGAACAACGGCCCAGCATTTTGCCTTATTAAGTTGTTTTCAAAACTAGCAGCAAAAGTTGAATTATAAGCCGTCAAATGTTGTCTGTCGCCTATGCAAACACAAACACACACACACAAATACAAACACACATACAGCTTTCTGAAAACTTCAGAGGAGTTTTCAGCCATCCTTTCCCCCAAAAAAAAGGAGGCACTTAAGATGCTTAGCGCCATGGCAAGCGAAAATAATGACGCTCATAAAAACTAACTAAACAGAAAAATAAGGCAAATAGCATCAAAGACAACAACGCGAAATAAAGTTATAGAGAAAGAGACGTAGTACGATTGTTTGAAAGACTGAAAGACTGGTTATTATATACCCTGCATTCCAAAGATTCAATTTTTAAGTTTTTGAAAATCTTCAATTAGCATAAGATTTTCAAAACTGTTTCTATTTCCGATCTTAAACAAATCATTCGAAACCTAAATTATATTTTTCATATTTTTTTCAGATTTTACAATATCTTTATTCCTTATACCTGTTGAATTATTATGTTATCTGGACTTTTAACAATTCTGATTTTATTAAAGTCACGAGATATCAAAACTTTTAGAAAAAAATGGTTAATAGTTCCAGAATTATCAGGCTAGTTTTATTCGAAAAATTCAAAATATTATACGTCCTTATATACCTACTTTAAATTCAGTTCAAAAATTTACTTTTATTGTCATAAAATAAGTTCGATTTAGGGCAAAAAAGTTTCGAATTTAAAAAAAGGCCTTGATTTAAAAATTTTGTGCCTCAAAGAAGTTATTTTAATTTGGTCGGATTTCGTTCCAGTTTGTTCTTGATTTGAGAGCCGATTACTTGTATTTTTTTAGAGTGTATGAGTTTCAAAACCCGTTTTAAAACACTGTACCTTTAAGACAGGACAACATAAATGAAAAAGTATTGTAAGTGGAAACTTGTCTTTCAATAAAACGGCACACACAACTATTATAAGCAAATATAGCTCTATCAATGTTTCTTACAGGGTATTTCATAGTCAACCTTAAATCTTAATTCCAATTTTCTTAAAACATGTCTTTAAATAAAACGGCACACATTTTGTTATAAGCAGATATAGCACTATCAATGTTTCTTTCAGGGTATTTCATAGTCAACCTAAAGTCTTTATTCCAAATTTCTTATTTGTTTTTAAGCTGTGTGTTCCTTTCAGGGTGTTTCATAGTCAACCTAGTCCTGATTCCAAATTTCTTACTTGTTTTTAAGCTGTGTGTTTTTTACAGGGTATTTCATAGTCAACCTAAAGTCTTAATTTCAGATTTCTTACTTGGTTTTAAGCTGTGCGCACTCTGAATGACAATGATAATGATGTGCGATAATGTTGGTAGTTGTTTCTTTTGCTTTGTTTATTGTATTAGCCTCAACGACAAATACAATTCTGATGACAATAATGATGATGAAGTTGTTATTGTTATTATTGTTGTTGTTGTAGTTGTTGTTGCAGGCAAGATAACTGTCTAAGTTTTGGCAAAAGGATTAGTTAAGATGCCTACCAGTTGCCATTTGTTTCTCCTTCTTCTTTGAAATGATGTAGCTATATAGTATTGCAGCTGGTAATTGCCACGCCTACAAATCATACTGAACGCCCCCCCCCCCCCCCCCACACTCCCCTACTTAATCACTTTAGCAGCAAACCAAACACGCCAAGTGCTATTTATTTATTTATTGGCCAATGTTGTCTTTGGCTTTGGAAGATTTCACGATTTGCAAGCACTTTCATTAATTGATTAAAAGTACGATTGCATTACTTTTTTGTTTGTCCCCCTCTCTTTTCACCTTCTTCAATGTCTCACGTTTGGCATCTATCCAACAGTTTTGCAGCCCGATTGAAAGTCTGTTCCCGTGATTTGACTTGCGTGTTGCAACAGTTTTTCTATTGTTGTTCTTGGTATTTATTTGCTTCATTTCTATCTCTCTTTACTCTTTCTCTCTTTGCCAATTTTAGCAAATGACTTTCTTGGCACAACTTTTGCGAATTTGTTGTTTTGGCTATTTAAATTTTAATGAAATTGTTGCTAAATGACACACACGGTTTGCAAACTGATTTAACAGGCCCATTTTGATTCTCGATGCTCACGTGCGTGTCAAACTGCATTTTGTTGTTATCAAACTCGTCGGCAATCAACTCAAATTGGAGTAACTGACCTGTAAATTGATTGCTTTTGTTATGTTATAATTCCAAATTGTACAGTCACTGTGTATGAGTGTGCTGCAAACTCATCGAACTTCACTAGTATTGACTGAGTTTATCATTGGAGTAATTGTAAAAACAAATATTTCTGCGCTTTGTATTTCTTATACTAATATTCAATGATTTCATTAAGGAATTTAAAACTCTAAAAATATTATTGAAATCTGCAAATATTTCAAAGAATCCGTTGTATCAATGGTGTGCTGTGATTATTTTTAATCTTGTTTTTTTTTTTTCTCAATACAACTATGCTCAGATTCAATCACTGTGGACGGTAGACCACGCTAGTGACGAAGCAACATGAAAGGTGTGAAACTCTACTAGCATTATATACAGCAGAATGAAAGGTAGTGAAAATTAGTTTTATTAATTAAAAAAGATCTTATATTATTCAGAAAATACAAAATTATATATCAAAAGTTTTGCGGCTCGCGTAGAGGTGTTTTTATTTGATCCTTAAACCACTCCGTCGTCCAAAATAGTCCCGAGCCTGAACCGAATTATTATTTTGTTCTTACAAAGGTGCCTTTTAAGAAAAGTAAAATTTCCAAATTTCAGCAACGCCATCATCTTACTAAGATCTCATCTACATAGATTTCATCTACTTAGTTCTCATCTACTAAGATCTTATCTACTAAGATCACATCTACTAATATGTCATCCACTAAGATCTCATCTACCCATCTCATTTACTAAGATCTCATCTACAAAGATTTCATCTACTAAGATCTCATCTCCTAAGTTCTTATCTACGAAGATCTCTTCTCATTTAGTAAGATGACATCTACATAGATTTCATCTACAAATATCACATCTACTAAGATCTCATCTACTAAGATCTCATCTACACAGATTTCATCTACTAAGATCTCATCTCCTAAGTTCTTATCTACGAAGATCTCTTCTCATCTTGTAAGATGTCATCTCATAGATTTCATCTACTAAGATCTCATCTACTAAGATCTCATCTACTAAGACCTTACCTACTAATATCTCATCTACTAAGATCTGCTTTACTGACCACATTTTCAAAGATTTCTTTCTTAAAAAACACATTTTTAGTAAATAAAATTTTGATTCTATAGTTTTAAATTTTTGAAAAATAAACATCAATTAAAATGTCGATATTATTGATAACAACTATCGAAGATGTGCAGTTTTATAAAAACGCATTTAACAAATAGCTTAAATATAATTTTTGGTAGTTTTATATACAAATTCGAAGCATTTTTAAAATTCTATAATACTATAAAAATTAAGTTTGCATACACAATCAATCAACAGTCTCTTGTATGCTCAACAACAGATGACAGCCTTTCAAATGCCCTTTCGTTCTATATATAAGCCCAACTATTTCTGTCCCTAACCCATTAACATTTTGAATACAAAAAAAAAGCTGAAGAAAACTCGCCATCGGCTATTTGCAGCCTATAAATATTTGAATGCGGACAAACTTAATTAAGGCATATCAAAAGTTGTTGCGAAGCAAAGCTTCAAAGCAATTATGCAACTTTTGCTACAATCTTTCATATTCTTCTTGTTGTTTACACGAAGCGAGATTGCTGGGCTAGGGGTGGAAAGGGGGGGGGGGGGGGGGGGCGTTGTTGCAGTGCCGACAAAATAGCCAAAAAGTTGAGAGCTAAGTTTACTCACCTGCCGCAGCTCAACTTGTGATTTTAACCTGTTTTGCTTTTTTTTTGCTGGAAAAAGTTGTTTAAAACGCTTTTGTAAGCTTATAATTTGTAATTTTATTACAAATTGCAAGGGCGGTGTGGGAGCTAAAGAGTTTGGGTCAAATCTTGGGGCAAACTGCAAGTAAAACATTATTGCCATACATGTCGTATACTCAACATCATTATCAATATCACTTTGTTGTGTGCTGTTGACGCTGTCAGAGGGTCATCGCATTGTAAACAAGCATAGAGAACATACAAATGAACATATGTTATAAACAAAACATAAAAACAACAACAAAAAT
Source organism: Hirtodrosophila cameraria (assembly GCA_949708635.1). NCBI lineage: Eukaryota > Metazoa > Arthropoda > Insecta > Diptera > Drosophilidae > Hirtodrosophila > Hirtodrosophila cameraria. Next base: position 60,344,594 of record OX453090.1, read on the forward strand.
AAAGTCAAGAAGGGAAAAAAACATGAAAATGAGCAGTTTTACATGCACAACAGGAAGGAGAAAAAAAAAACTAAAGCAACAAGAAGAAAGAAAACAACGCACTTAATACACATATTATTGGAGTCAACATGAAAACACAAAAAAAAAAGAAGAGAGACAACCAACAAGACATAAATATATATATGAAATATAAACAATAAAAAATCACAATAGACGCCAAAGCAAACAAACTGCAAAGCGGATAACAAATAAAGGCAGGAGCAGCAACATTTCCCCCCTCCCGCATATTGCTAACAAGCAAAAAGATGCTTCAAAACTGGGAAGCTGTTTTAGTAAAGTATCGCTACCCATACTCTGATTCCTGACATAAGGACTCCCCACCATATCAATGCAATTTATATGCGACTAAAGAGTAGCCTGTGGCAAACCAAGGAGCAGCCCTCGCCCTGTGACCCTATAATGAAATATATGTATAAATTTATGTAAGTTGGCTGCCTAGCCTGCAAAACGGGTAACAACAGCCAGCAGGAGCTACATATACTTATATATAAGCTGAGGGCTATAAATAATATTATTATGGTTCAGTTATTGGCATTAGGAGAACATGGTTGTATTTGTCAACGCTAAACAAAACTCGTGTCTGGCCATTCCTGTTTGTATTTAACTATGTGTATCCTTGTTTGTTCTACAATAATGTTGCCGTTATTAGCGCAATTATTCATGCAACAAGTTAACGAAAAGCTGCCTAGCAATGTTTTCCCACTAATTATGGCCAATTAAGCAAATGCCATTCTATTTAGTATATTATAAATGATCAACGTGAGAGTCATTAGCAACAAAATTTAATAATTTAAATATCATTGAAACAGGTGCTGATTACAATTTAAAAAAGTAACGTTTGGCTAAAAATTATAAAGTTTATTGTTTAGCATTTTTATACCCTTGCAGTGGGTATTATAATTTTGCCACGAATTGTGTAACGTCTTGAAGGAGACGTATCAGAAAACAAAATTTGTATATTCGTGATCAGCATCAACAGCCGAGTCATGTCCGTCTGTCCGTTTGTCTGTCCGCCTGTTTATATGCGTTTTTCAGGACTTTGTTCTACAGCTATCTTGATGAAACTTGGCATAGATGCTTAATGTTATTGCAGATAGTATCTATGGTTAAATTGGCCAGATCGCACTACTATAACAGCTGCCATAGGAACGATCGGTTAAAAAATAAGTTTTTGTATGAAAAACTTTTGTGTTTTTCAAAATATCTCGACCAAACTCACTATATCTAAATTAAAGCACGTTCTACACATGTTGAATAAATTTTATCAAAATCGGATCCCTATAACTTATAGCTGCCATAGGAACAATCACTTGAAAATTAAGTTTTCTTTGCAAATCTTTTCTGCAAGGGTATATATCTTCGGTTTGCCAAAGATAACATTTCATTCTTGTTTGTAATTGAAAATGTACGCTTTTCATATTTTAAATAAAGTTCTCTTTCAATACAAACGTCTTTGGTAATATTTAAATTTGTGAGTTGCATTAAAACTGTACTTAAAGCGTTTATTTGCGCAGACAGAAATTTATTGCGTTTGTGCTTTGATGATGTTTATGATTTCAACATTTTTCATTGATAAATTCCCAACTTTTATGCAGCATTTAATTCAATGAACGCATTAAAAGTATTAAAGAAATTCATTTCATGGAAATGACGCTAAAAAGCATCAAAATGTTTATATCCTTGTGCCGAATGAATGAATTTTGCAGTAATTGCAGAAATGAAATTGGAGACAAACAACACAATATGTTCACTAATAATTTTCATCACAAATCACTCTATAAATTAAATTATGCATAGCCACTTTTATTTCAATTTCATGTCTCTAAATACATTTTTTGTACTTTTTTTGTTTGTTGAATTTTAAAAATCTATATAAATTGCGAATACAATGTGCTCGTATTGGCAAATAGATAGACAGTTTTATTGACATATAGATGGACAGCGACAACGGCCAACAAAGAACACAAAAACAAAAATAGCAACAACAACAACAAAAAACATAACAGTTATAATAATAATTATATACAAAACATATAAAAGGAATCAAGATTGATTTATATTTATAGCAGCATGAACAGTTATACTGGCTTCATTGAGTATTCGCAATAGTTTTTAAAATAACATTGAAACAGCATGAAGGTTAGGGGGAGAAAGGTGTAAAGATAAGAGCACACGTTTAAAATAACATACATATATAATAAAAATAAAAAAATAAAAAAAACATAGACATTGAAATAATAATAAATTATTAAGCACATAGACTTATAAACTAATCACCTTAGCTCAGTACTCACATAAATTGCTAAAGACACAAACAAATATGATAGTAATAAATATGTTGATAGATATATATATTTTTGAACAAGAATATATATATGTATATTGATATAGAAAACCCAACAAAGAAAGCGAAACAAGCACTTTTTAGACTACGTTGGGACGTTGACGTTTAACACGTTACGAGACGTAATGACATAAGCGTAAACTTTGACGTAGAATTTGTTTTTGAAAATTTTGTTTAATTTTTGTTTTTTGCAACGACGACAATTACGCAACGGCACTTGTTAAATTTGGAATTTATTTTTTATATTAATTTTGCTGACGCTATTTTTTTTTTTTTTTTTTTTTTTTGTATTTATTTTGTATTTTGACCAAATTCAGACGCACAAAACGAAACGCAGACACAGACAGAAAATACGAGATAAAGAGAGATGTGCAAGTGGGAAAACGTTAACGTTATCAAGACAACAGACTCTGACAAACTAAAATCCAAACGTATTCAACATTACGGCGACGAGGGCATGTGACACTCTTGTTGCTGTGTGTGCCTGTCTAGTTGCTGTTGCTGTTGCTGTTGCTATTGCTATTGCTGCTGTGTTGATAATGCTCATGATCGGACCGATCGCTGATCGCCTGAATTAAGAGGCGGCATCATCAACAACTCAGCGCCAGCCGACGAGTATGTGTGCAGCAGCAAGTGGGAGATAAACCAAACGCGAGCTGTTTTTTTTTTTTTTTTTTTCGAAATTGATAAGCACTAATCGATCGATCGACACAAGTCGAAGCAGCAGCAGCGACACCAACATCGCTTTTTTGTTGTTTTTGTTTTTCGAAAATCTAATCTAAGCGACTAGCAATGGTATCACCAAAAAATACCGTAAAGTGCAGCTGCTTTTTCACTTGTGTGTTAAATGTTATCACTGTCAGTTGTTTAAGCTAAATGGGAGTGTGAAATGATTAGGGTATTCACGATTCACGGACAACTGATTTAACCGATGAATTGGATCAAAATTAATGCAAATTTGGTCAACAATATTGAACTGTTTTTGAAAAGTTTAAACAAATATTCATCGAGTCTAGTTTACGGTTTACCTGACACGTCGAAAATAACTTTAATTTCTTTTTTTTATTTAATCTTAATTTTGTACGTAGTTGGTGCGGATTTACTCTGATTTGGAGTTTTATTATTTGTGATTTTTAAAATAAAAGTTATGGAACAAGAATAAGAGTTACTTATGAGTTTTAAAATAAAATTTATAGAATAAGAGTTATTTTTTATTTAATAATAAAACTCAAGCTATAACGTTGTTGTCTGATTTATATAATTAAAGTTGAAAAATAATTTTTATTAATGATTAATATTTTAAAACTCAAAAATTACGAGTTACTTATAATTTTTACTCCCTGTTCCCATTAAAAATGGGAAAAAGGGAGTTATAAAGTACTGCAAATGTGTGTAACAGGCAGAAGGAGACATTTCCGACTATATAAACTATATATATTCTTGATCAGGATCAACAGCCAAGACGAACTAGCCATGTCCGTCTGTCTGTCTGTCTGTCTGTCTGTCCGTCTGTCCGTATGAACACACAGATCTCGGAAACTATAGGAGCTAGAGACAGATCAAGTTTATTTCAAAGTTACGGAAGAATCTATTACCCCCGTCTCAGCTGGCAGAAACAACAGTTTGACAAGCAGTTTACGAGTTAAGTGCACTGCTTGCTTGTGTTGCCGCTGAACTGCTTGAAACGCAAAGTGGGAGCAGGGAGTCTCGTAGTCGGGCACACTCGACTAGAGCATTCTTACTTGTTATTCATAAAAACTGGTTTTATTTATTATTCCACTTCTTGAAAAATTGGAGATTAGATCAATTTTTTGGTGAATTCCAAAATTACGTATGCATTAAATTTCCTTTTTTTTAAATAATGAAATAACTCCAATATTTGGTCTTCGAAAAGAAGTATTGACAGCAAAAACATCAATACTATCTAAGTGGCATCGATTCTATCGAAAGTGGCATCGATAATATCGAAAGTGGCATCGATGCTATCGAAAGTTGCATAGATACTATCAAAAGTGGCATCGGTACTATCGAAAGTGGCATCGATTCTATCGAAAGTGGCATCGATGCTATCGAAAGTTGCATAGATACTATCAAAAGTGGCATCGATACTATCGAAAGTCACATTGAAAATATTGAAAATCTCATCGATACTATTGAAAGGTTCATCGATACTATCGAAAGTGGCATCGATATTATCGAAAGTCACACTGAAAATATTGAATGTGTCATCGATACTATCGAAAGTATCAATGATACAATCGAAAGATTCATCTATAATATCGAAAGTGTCATAGATACTATCGAAAGTGTCATAGATACTATCGAAAGTGTCATAGATACTATCGAAAGTGTCATAGATACTATCGAAGTTCTCATCGAATCTAACGAAAATGTCATCGATACTATCGAAAATGTTGATACAATCGAAAGGTTCATCGATACTAACGCAAGTGTCTTTCGATATTTTCAAAAGTATCATCGATTGCATCTTTGTTAAGTTTGCAGCACAACTGTATCACACTGAGTAGCACTCCTGTCTGCTTCAATAAAAATCGATTTACTATATCTACTTAGCACCAAAAATGTTAAAAACCCCAACACATCGATCAATGCACCGGCGCGTCAGCTTTGAATGCGTTGGACCCGCCTCCTTTACGTTTGAGCCCCTTCCCGCCGGCTACTTAAAAACTTTAACAGCCGTAAATTCGCTACAACAGGGCTATGAAATTTAATAGCAGACGTCGGTCAGTTAGCACAACCCACGTATTGACCATTCCAATAGCCATCATGCCGTCTGAAACGTCTCTGACCGATACAATACGCAACTGTATTAGCTCACGTAAAGTGTAGGGATGGATGGAGGGGTTCAGTCTCCCTCGTTCACATCCTTTTTGAGACTATACGCGTCGTATGTCCAGTGAAGTCTTTCAACGTATTATTGACTTTTATAGCTGCCCCATTCGTCGACCCAGGAGCTGTTTGAGTTTGCTTGCGTGTGTTTACATTTTCAACTATGTAATTCGTTGCATTTTATTGCACATTTTTAGTGTATGTGTGTTAAAATATTTATGACTAGCGTTGTACGTTGCTCTCTCTAGTGTTGCTGCTGCTGCTGCTATTGCTCCTATTGCTGCTGCTGCTGTTGCTGGGTCAGCGAGCTTTTCATTTTTGCCAATGTTTAACGAAGTGTTAAATGGGGCTGGATCCAGACAATCATCCTATCCTACTACTACCTATATGTATATACATATATCTAAAAATGCGAGGCTTTTTATCGAAATTTGTCACGCACCACATTGGGCTACGAATGGATTAATACCCAAACGACAACAAAAGATTTTCATTTTGGGGAAAATGTTTGCGACATGAGTCGCATGAATGACAGCTGAAAGAGTGCAGGGTGCGGGTGGTAAAACGTTCCTTCCCTGGGTTTATCCTATCAATAGTGTTGACAAGTGCTGGTCAGCGCACGTGTTGCTAATACCTGTGAATGAAATACAAAAATGGCATTACTTTTACTTTTGCCAAGACGTGGCAATTGGGTTTTTGTGTTTGAGGTTTAAGTTTCGAGTTTGAGCTTGCGTTTTTCGATTGTTAGGGGCTTAAGTAGTTTATTTCTTTGTTTGTCGGCTTTGACATAAATGCAATGATAAATGCTTAAAATTATTTTGTTGAATGCTGAGTGCAAAAGGTGTGGTTCTGCTGAATGAAATGAGTAAGCAGAATGCCATAGTAATTGATTAAATTTCATATTGGAGCTAAAGTTCAACTTACGAGTAGTAAGAATTTCGTGCAGGGTCTGAATAATATAATAATTCACATAGCAACAGGGACAGTAGCTGTTTGAAATCTGAATTCCGCTTTCGAATCAATTTCATAAAAAAAAGTGGGTAGAATACTTTTTGAAGCAGTAGACAATAACAATCCTTAGTCTTCTTATGCATTCATATCATTTTTAGATGCTCCCAAAAGTATGCTTTATCTTTAAATGTGGAATACATTCGAAATTGAAATTATTATTTTTTTTATTTAATTTATTTTATATTTATTTTATTTTATATTTATTTTATTTTATTTATTTTATTTTTATATAATTTCTTTCTTTTATTTATTTTTATTTTATTTATTTTTTTTTTTTTTTTTTTTTAATTTATTTATTTTATTTTTTATTTTTTTATTTATTTATTTTTTTTTTTTTATTGTTATTTTTAAAATTTTATATATTTATGTATTAACATGTGTGAAATTCGTAATAGCCCTAAAAATGAATTATAAGTATTTGTATTCTCAACGTATTGCAAATAATACTGACTTTAAATAAAAATTTGTAATTACTAACTTCTACTTTTCTTAAGTTTCCTATTTTTATATTCAAAGTAGGCTAAAGGGTGTTTTTATTTTTTGATTATAAAAGTATGCATGGTTTTTATTCAGAAGAAAGCATATACCCTCACTTTATTTTATTGAATAACAGAAACAAGTCTATTACAATTATTCTGAAAAGAACGTTTTTATTAAAAAAAAAAAGATTCCTCACAATTATATTAAATTTGGTTACACTAAATTTGTTGCCTTGCCCAAATTAAAAAGACTTAACACATCAGTTTGCTGTAAACAATATAATTATATGGCATAAGCTACAATTTTCAAAAAGTATACAATTATATACAAAAGTCTAACCGCAACTAGTAGCATATACTTAAAATAACTGCTGCAGATATTCTCATCATATAAATTAACAATGAACAAAGCAACTTAATAGCTATGCATGCCAACCCTTAGACTTATTCGCATACCCTTTTGTAATTTTTGTATACTTTTTTTTGATTGTGTCGGCCAGAGAGAGAGTTGCACAAATAATGGCCTGCAATTTGCCAAACACCCATGAGCCATGAGCCAAGGCATTTTAGAGTGTTATAAAGAAATTAGCTAGCATTTAGTCTAATGAGTATAATAACAACAACTAATAGCCAGCCAAGGAGCAGAAACAGAGAGAGAGAGAATTGAGTTCGTTCAATGACCAGCGCCCCATTTTTATTAAACAAAAACACATTGACTGAAGTGCGATTAACTTGCGAAAGTGTTATTAATGTTGGGTAATTTGTAATGTGTGCCGGATATTGTACGCTGAGAACGACGAGCCAAGCACAAAATAGATACAGATACACAATCATTATACTTATATGTATATGTATATGTAGCTGGCGTTGCAGGGCAGTTAATGGCGTCGAGTGTCAACAATGATGAACATAAATATTGAGCCAAGGCCAAGGCAAATGGCAAGAATACTCAATTAATTTAGCAGCCTGCCAATAATCATAAATAAACAAATATCCAAGGACATGGCCAATACACACACATGGCCATGTTAATGCTCTGAGTTTTAATTATTTTCCCGCACTCAAGCACACACACATCAACACACACACACACACAGACACGCCCAAAATCAGCAAATTTAATAAAGAATAATTAGAAGGCAGCTGGCAACAACAATTCGTTAGGAATGTGAACCGAAGCATAACACACAAAAAATAATTAACAAAACTGACAAAGGCAACAGCAGGGGCAACATTTGACACGTCACAAATTTCCACCCTGACAACAACAACAACAACAACAGCAACACAGATACCAAGCGCAAATGAAACGAATTAATTGCACATAATTAACATATAAATTAAATACTAATACAAATTTACGCGCCAATAAAATGCAAAAAAAAAAATTTTTTATGCTTTCAACAATTCCATATTGGTTGTAATATGTCGAAGCCGATATAGATCTGAGAATTCAGTACAGCAGTATGCTCAAATTATAGTTGGTTTTGATTTTTTATTTATTGAAAACAAGTCTTCTGATTTCTTAAGAATTTAATTGAACTTTATATTAGTTTAAGGAATTGATGTTTTTTTATAAAATTTACGCATTTTCATTGTATAAAATCTACGTAATTTACACATTTCCAATAACATGGCAGCCATAAAAAAAGAAAACTGAATAGAAAAGCTTTTTTTGGGATGCCCTAGACTTAAAACTTTTGCAGATATTCAAAGATAAATTTTGGCACCTTTTTTGAAAACGCTTACAATTACAATTTTGACATAGAGGAAGTTCGACAATACATTTTTTAATAAAAATAATGAAGGAACATCAAAAATGACGATTGTATATTAAAATTGAAACATTTTATTGATAACATATTCAAGCGTGAATATAGGATTTATTTTTCCACAAAAAGAAATTGATTTGCTAATTCTTTGAAGTAGATTTTATTTGAGCTTCCCAACCAGCTTTTTGGGTAGAGTCTGGACTCAATTTGCGTAAAGTCTAAAATGCAAAATTAATTAAATCAGAATACGAAACAAACATAAAAAACATTGGAATTTAATAATTAGCCTCAGCAGCGCAATAAACATGCATTTAATTGACTGCCTGTCGAGTGTAGAATTGTACTAAAATGTTGAAAAGTATTTGTGAAATGCCATTTTGGTTACACTGCCAGCAACAAAAAACAACAAGAACAAATAAAACAATCGTGCAGGAATGCTGGCTGGGTGTTGTAGAGACGTGTGTTAATAGCGAGGGTTAATGCCAATAACAAAAGCGTGACATAAAATGTACAAATCAATTTCCGGACAGCGGCAAAAAGCTTTAACCACATTGCCAAAAGTCCGCTAGTCCTTTTGCCCATAGTGCAAATCACAATGGACAATCAAAAAATGATGAAAACAGCGGAACGAAAAACCCTATCAAATCGTATAGAACCGTACTCAGCTGGAAAACAAAAGCAGTTTGTTAGCAAATAAAACAATAGCAGCTACATAGCCATCGTGCAATTTTCGTAAAATTAGTTTAATTTGAAGTTTTAAGTCCCACTCTGCTCTAATGTGCGAGTGAGACACACAGCGGAAGGCAATGCAAGTGTGCGAAAGAGCCAGCCACAAACACACACACGCACACACATATATACACAGCTGTCGGTTTGATTATAAAAAATTGTGCAGCGCGCATCACATTCATTTGAACAGCGCAGCAGCGTTCGAAGCGCAGGTCACATTGTTTTATGTCAGTCTCATCAACTGCAGCAACTGCAGCAGTTTCGGATGGTTGGTTGGACGATTGGCTAGCTAGTGAGTAGGGTTTTCCAGCAGCATTGACAATAAGTTTTTGAAAACCAATAACGAATTTAGAATACACTCAAGTGATACTTATTTGAAATCAGTTTTTATTTCGTTTTTACCTTTTAGTTCGTTTATTGCATTAAATCATGTAACTTGATTTTTACAAATTTGAAAGTCTGTAACATTCTTTTTGAAGAGGCATCATAATTATCGTTTTATTTATAGACAATCTTAAAGTACTTAACGTCTACCAAATGTGTTGAAATTTGCTATAAGCGTTAGCAGTGCCAAGTCATTAAGTTGGCAGCTCCATACCGATAAGTTAGCAGGGTGAACAAAGTGTTTGATATGGGATCGAAAAGATAATCAAATGGATCCTGCAAAACGAAGCGGATAAGCAGAATTTTTATATGATTCTGAAATTACAGCAAATCTTTATGACATTTTACACCCGTAGTTATTTTAAATAGGTAGAAATGGGGAATCATGTACTGCAAATGTATGTAATAGGCATAAGGAAGCATATCCGATCCTATAAAGTATATAGATTATTGATCGCAGACTATGAGAACTAGAGGCATCAAAGTTAGCATGCAAGTTCCTGTATAGCATATGCAAATCGAGTTTATTTCCAATTTCAGTTCATTTTGACTAGCGCTAAAATTTAAGGAATTCCTTGTTGGGTTAGGAAAAATATAGCATAAATACCCCCCAAAATCGAAAAAAAAAAGCTCCTGCAGCAATTCTAACAATTCGAAAGTTACTGCCTTGATTTCTTGTTGATCTTTTGTGTTAATATCATTCTAATCGGATGTTAAATACAAAAGTTATTTAAGAAACAAATGTCCCAGTCAGAGCAGCGGATAGGGGCAGCGCAGTCAACAGCGTGTCCTGCGCTGCCGCTGAATTGTGCAAGATTTTCTTGCCGATTTTAGAGCTAACACAGGGTGTTTCATAGTTGAGCAGACTTTACTTAAGCATTCTTACTTATTTTTATCTAAATTAGTAGATAAATATAATTTTTCAGTGCAAATACAGGCCAATTTTATATTTTGGTATTGCAGTGAATGCTTGACAGTAAAATTTAGGTTTAGAAACATGTCAATGGAAATAGCCAAAAAGTCTTATTCGAAACGGGCGGAACGATATCAAATATTCATTTCAGTATCCATCTCTACTCGCAACTTTAGAGCTAATTGATTGATTGCCAGCTGGTCACAGTTAATGAACATTGTTTCATTTTAAATTGACAGCACTGTAAATGTGGTTACTTTTCTGGACAGATTCAGCTGCTTTGCAAGCATATAAAATGTGCCTAAGTCATTTGAAAATAACTATGAAAGACAAGCATATAAATTTAGAGCTAAGGACATGTCCCTCGGTGCGTTGCCAACTGCATATCAAAGTTGTGGTGCATAGCCCCTACAAGGATTATAACAATTGAGCTAACCAAGCCCGTAAAGCGTCCGTCTGTCATCATCATGATCATCATCATCACCATCATTATTATCGTCGTTGTCATTGCCGTTGCCCCCCATCGATGAAGCAAGTTCCGACGCCGCTGCTCTGCCTTTGCTGCTGCAGTTTGATATGCACGTGCCGGGCCCCCTAGCGTATGCAACACAAAATAATGCCGATTCAGCGCGCGGCGTTCGCACAAAAGCGAATAACACACAAATATACAGAGACACACACACACACTCAGAGAGAGAGAATGACAGACCAAATGACAGACAGTCTTACTGCATGTCAGGCAGAACAACTAAAACAAAATGGAATTTCTCGCAATGCCTTCACAATATTTCGCATTCGTATTCGTTTATTTTAAAATGCTGTTGATGTCGGGCCTCTATAGTAGGTCATACGTTTATATATACATATAGAACAGCGTGTGAGTGTGAGTGAGAGGTAGAGCGGTAGTGTCCTGTGCATTGTAGATGGATAATGCCAAGTGACATGGATACTTTTTTTTTTTTTTGGACTGCGCATTGGTAATGAGCAATGCAATTCGCCGGCGGTAGCAAAAGCAAAAGCTAAACGAGCATCAAGTGAATAGCACATGTTATATCAAAGTGAACTGTAATCAGCAAACTGCATATAAAAGGATAACAAAGGAGACCCCAATAAAAATATTGGGACAATGCAGCGTCAATACAATTGAATACATGCTGCATGCCTAATTTACTATAGACCTGCCAAAGTTAGCTTTTTGATTAATCGCTTCAGTTTAATCTCTTTTACATTAATCTCAAGTGAGCGTTAAAAAAAATAATAATAATAAAGAAATGTTATCTTCGGCGTGCCGAAGATATACACCCTTGCACAAAAGATTTGCATTAGAAAACTTATTTTTGTACTGATTGTTCCTATGGCAGCTATAAGTTATAGTGATCCGATTTTGATAAAATTTGGTCAACATAAGTAGAACGTGCTTTAATTAAGATATAGTGAGTTTGGTCGAAATATTTTGAAAAACACAAAAGTTTTTCATACAAAAACTTATTTTCAACCGATCGTTCCTATGGTAGATATAAGATAACGAAGTTCGATTTCGATGAAATTTTGTCTTCATGTATAAACCTTCCTTAAACATAGGTAAACTGAGTTTGGTTGAGTTATCTTCAAAAACAAAAAAATTTTATATACAAAAACTCATTCTCCAATCGATTGTTCCTATGGCAGCTATATGTTATAGTGGTCCGATCTTTCCAATTCAACTATAGGTACTACCTGCAATAAGAAGAAGCATCTGTGCCAAGTTTCATCAAAATAGCTCTAGAACAAAGTCTTGCAAAACGCATATAAACAGACAGGCAGAAAGACGGACATGACTCGGCTGTTGATACTGATACAGGATGTCCAATTTTTTTCTGAGAAGTCTCTTTCAATGCTTTACACATTTCGTGACAAAATTATAATACCCTCTGCAAGAGTATACCAATATTTACTACTTTTTCTCCTCAAAAAGGTGATTTTCTTAAATCAACCTGAGGGTTGTAAATCTTTAACTTCGTCACGATCGCGAAGCAATCTAAACGTCCTCCGATATTTTGTCCTAATTATATATCAGCTGATATTAAATTTCAAAAAAAAATGTACTATATAGACAGAATTATAGTTTTAATATCAAGGAGTTTATTTGATAAATTACTTAAAAATTAAAAAAAATGATGAATTTTAACATTAAATCTCAATTTCTTTTTTATATATATAAAAAAAATTCTTGTGTTTGGAAACTTTTCGTGATTCCGCCTATTCTTGTCTTAAACATATCTCTAAGTAGTATCTATCATATATGGTATTAATGTGCCTATTTTAACTGCTAGCTTTCTTACTACTTTTTATAACATCTATATTACAAATTTTGCAATACACCAATAAACAGTTTAATGTTAATGTCTAACCTTATCAATGTTTTAGACTTAGCACTACTCGTTCCAACCACAAACCTTTCAATTTCAAAAACTTTAATCAACTGGCAGCAGAACACAGCCACAAATCATTAGCAATTATCACACCAAAAACTGGCAGCGAGTCGTTGAAGGATAAGCAAAGACAAGCCACATTCGATTAGAAGATAAGCAGAGACAAGCCACATGCAATAGAATGATAACCATAGACAAACCACATTTGAACCACTCGAAAAACCAATCGCGCACGTAGTTTCAAGCCAAGGCAAGGCAGCACCAAACAGCAAGGCTTCATTAAGCTTTCATTTAAAACAAAAAACCCGACCATGACAGAAATTGGAAGTACTCTTACCAATACCCTCAAAGCGCTCGAGCACAATGCAAAACTATTTCAACTATTTTGCCATATATAACAAATGCGAGAAACGAAGAGGCAACGAGGCGAGGTAAAGATGAAGTAGATTGAGATTTGGTAAGAGTTGGGTTTTGGGTTTGGGTTTGGGTCTACACTGATTGATAGACGACGTCAGCGACACCATCAACGTCATCGTCATCGCCATCGTCATCGTCATCGCCAACGTGGTCGTCATCGTTATGGGTTCTGGCATCGTTCCCAACTGCGTCTGGTTGTTGTCAATTAACGTACGAAAATGACTTCCGCTTTGATTGTGCGGCAAAACTAAGTGCGGCACGCCTTCCCCTTCCCCCTCCCCCCTCGCCCTTTTTACCCTGCCCTCGCAATTCAGAGGCAACGATACCAGCCTCATCTATCGATTGACTGTCAACTGGTTGACTGCCTGCCTAACTGCCGACTGTCAGCCTGTTTCCGTTTCCGATTAAAGCCAGCAAATAGTTTTCAGTGTATGTATGTGTGTTCTCTTCTACTCTCTCTCTCTCTCTCTCTCTCTCTCTCTCTCTCTCTCTTTCTCTCTCTTTCTATTTAACTGTCTTTGTCTCTGTCTCTGCCGGCAGTCAAAAGTTTCATCTCAAGTGATTTGAGCAATTGTTGTTAACCACATTTTTTGCGCTTTTCTTCAAACTGTTGTTGTTTTTGTTGTTGCACCCCCCTTTTCCGCCCATCTATTGCTTGATTAATGGGCGCTTAATTGTGCGCTTTTAGAACGGGGAGAGGGGGTTTCTTTTTTTGGCGATGAAATGCTGATTTATTGAAAATGCCTTCTAATTGTTTTGGTTGGGCGCGTAATGAGGCGTAAATCATAGCATAGAATGTGTGTCGGAAGCCATCGACAAAGTTGCCATGTTTGTTATTATCACACAGAAAAAAAGGTAAAAATATCAAGTCATTATTCAACTATAATTTCTTATCAATTTAAGACTAAAAAATATCAAGTTGACCCCCCCAAACATATAAGTTTGATATTACATAAGTATACACTCAACATCAACATCAATGTCATAAAATTTTCTGTATAATTATTTAAAATGTTTTAAACAATTTTCTTTGCTCTCGAAAACCACAAAAAAGAGTAGATTAAAATGCTCATAAAATGGGCTGAGTCTTTTTTATTTTTGTTATTCAAGTAGGATATCACAAAAGGTTCGAATTTGTAGGAAAAAAGATAAAAAATTAAAATCGGAGCACATTTTACGTAGTAAGTTCTATTGAACATTATTTTCGGTTGCTTTATTTATCATGCCTGTTCTGGTTTCCACTTTCGCTAAAATATTTTGCAAGTGAATTTTTCTTAAATGTTTTCATTCTTTCTTTTGAAAAACTTAGCGAATTGAATTCAATTGCATTTGCTTCAGCATTGAATAAAGATTCAATTGAAATAGAATTCAATTTACTAGCTGCATACAAAATTTAAATTTCGCAAAATGTTGCCGAAAATGAAAGCACAAACCCTTTTTTTTTTTTTTATTTAAAAATGCTAAGTTTTAAGCTGCCATAAACCAAACAAAATTCTCTTCTAAAAACAGTAAAGAGATTGGTGTATGCGTCAAATTAATATTGTACGTCTTAATTTTAGAGATTATGCTAAATAATAAAAAAAAAATAAATGTTAAATAATAAAAATTGAAACATTTAAAGATAATTAACTTGCGGAAAGTCTTGGCAAGAAGTGTAATAACAAAGCAGCCCCTTTTAAATGAATGCTACATTAGTATGATTAAAAAAGTGACTTAAAAAAGAAATTAGTTTTTAGTTAATCGCAGATTGTTAATGGCCAACGCACCTTTACGACAAATCAAAGCATGAAATTAGGCAAACAACTTTTAGCTGTGAAGAGCTTTAGAGTAAACTCCTAAACAACAACAACAACAACAACAATAAGAACAATAATAATAAGAGGAGCCAGCAGCAGCAGCTGCCAAGCCTAAGCCGAAAAAAGCGCAGCCAGGCAAGGCAAGGCAAGGAATGCCAAAGGAAAGGCAAACAAACGAAGGCAGTCAGGACGACAAGGACAACGACAACGACAACGACAAGGACGACGCAGTGGAGCACTTAAAACTCACGGGGCAGGCAGCACAAGAACTGAGCACTGAGAGAGCTGAAGGAAAAACGAAGACGAGGCAAAGACGCAGCCATCGCCGCAGTGCAGACGCAAACAAAACGCCTAAGTAATTGCAAAATAAACAAGCATCAACAAAAGATTAAGACGCATAGAAGAGCTCAGACGAAGTCCTCAACTGCTGCTAACTCCAACTCTAAAAATAAGAGGCGACAATTGCAAATATTTTATTTGTTTTTCTGCTGTTGCAACAGTTTTTTTCACACAAAAACAAAAAACAAATGGAGGAAAAAAAAAACAATTAAACAAGTCGAGTAGGAGGCAATTTCAAAAATTTGTGGGCGTTTGCTAAAGTCAACGATCCGAACTTTGCACGTTCGCGGTCGATGTGCAAATGAAGGACCGCTGGACGAAGGACACAGCACGTTGGTCAGTTTTGTCTAAGGATTGCAGGCGACGGGCAGCTACTTAAAAAACTTATCGTTGCTTGAAAATTGTTAGCCAAGGCAGTTGTCGGCCAAGAAGAACTCATCGAGCAGCGAGCTTACTTTGGCCCGGATTTTGAAAGCAGCAAATTTTGTGCGCCAAAAGTTTTTACAACTGTGTTAAGAAAATAGCAAACGGCAACAGCAAATGCAAGGATTGCAAGGATTCGCGAAGCGTTAAGCAATTTGCCAGCTACATGCACTGGCGACGAAGCATCAGCATCAGCATCAGAATCACAAGAATGGAAAGAAAAAAAAACAGACGCCCCGAAAAATTCATTCAGAGCAGTTTCAGGCCCAGAAGCAAGCAGCCAGGCTTGGAACTTGGCACACACACACATACACACACACACATTTACAGTCAGGCCAATGCGGGTCCTGGCAGTTAAGTGCGGGATTAAGAAAAGATAAACATTTGTAAGGATTTAGTGCAAAGTTTGTTTTTGCCTTGTTTGTTTGCCTTCTCATTATTATTGTTGCTGCTGCCAATGTTGTTGTTATGCTTGTTGTTGTTGCTGTTGTTATTGTTGTTGTTTTGGCCAAGTCTCACTTTCAAAAGTTGTTCTTGTCAATCGCTGTTACAACTGCTGCTGTGATGCAATTTTTTGGTTTGCTGCTGACAGCTGTTGTCTCATTTACGCATTGTTCAAATTTAAATTCAAAGCTAAATTTTATTATAATTTATAAAATTTTTAACTATTGTTTAAATAAAGGTATGCATTTGATTTATATTATATGGCTTTTGAGTAGCTTAAATAGAGTTCGATGCTCATTTCGCTCCTTTACAGAAGGATTTGACATAAACTGAGAAACCCATGAACGAAATAAGGTTTTTATTTTTTTTCCGAAAAGATTTTTTCCTTCCCAATTTTTTTTCCTTCCGGGATTTTCAAAAATAGCACGCATTACCCGAAGCCCGCCCGAAATCCCGAAATGAACAATTTGAGTGAAATTGTTCTGCAATTTTTTCTTCTTTTTGACATTTATTTTGGTCCTTATTACAATGCCAAAATACAAACTAAGGATTCCATTCGCAATACAATAAAAAATTTAGCCACTAATTCGATAAAGTTTTCCGGGACCCAAAAGAATGGTCGGGTCCCAAGAAAATTGTCGGGTTCCGAGAGAATTGTCTGGACCCGAGAGAATTGCCGGAACCCGAGAGAATTGTCGAAACCGAGATACATTTTGGAACCAGCAGAATGTTCAGGAGTGTCCTGGCTTTTTTAGGTTTGTCCTGATCCCGCCCGATTCCTAAGTATGTTTTGGCATCCCCGCGGGATTCCTTTCCCGATCAAGATTAGTATAAAACACTGTTTCCAAAACAATCCTGCTGAATGCCAAAGTCATTTGACCTCTTAGCAACAAATTTGAATTCCCACCAACCCCCAATACAACTATTTCCCAAAACTAAACCGATTTCCATATGCATGTCTTAAAATTACTGTTATTATTTTCATACTATTACATTTGTATAATTATAAGTCAAGGCGTAATTTTGATGGCAACGTTGATGATTGACTTTTGTAGACAAGCAAACAAACAGAGAGTGGTAGTAGAAATATTAGCCAATAACTTTGGCCAAAGCGATGGTTCGTCATTGACTGACTAAGCATGACACATGACTGATATCCTGTGGTGGGAGTGGGATGCTGGGACTGCAGGACACACACACAGCAACAAACAAAAGAAGTAACCAAACAGGAAAAGGGACGCTACCAATGGAAGACAAAGAACAAGAGCAACTGGGCACAGCATGCGTGATAAGTGAGTGCGTCCCGGGGGCCAAACACACAGGCCTCAATACATACATACATACATATATAGTCCATATGTGTATTGATGATGCATTTCTCGGGGCAGCAACAAAGCGTCCAAGGGACAAGCCGAGCATCGACGTCGTCATAATGGCTGCTCATTTTTTTCCCTTCTTTTTTTTTTGCTTTTGCGTTCCCCCCTTTTTGCTGCACGGGTTTTAGTGTATTTTGGGTTTTTATTATGCAGCCGTCCTGTGTTTCGTCCTGCTTTTCCAGCTGCCACCAGCTGACTGCTCTCTTCAGGCTGTGTCAGGACTGCATGCCTGGGGCTGGTCTCAGGCGCAAAATGTTTGCACAAAGGCTTAAGGCAAACAAAGCTGAATCAGCAGCAGCTTCAGAGGCGACTACTGGCAGCAGCTACTCTGCAAACTACAATAAGCGGGGTGACGACAAAAAAAAATATATAGGAGACTAGCAAAGAAACCAAGCAACTCATTGGAGCTGTCGCTGCTACTCCGATTTTTTTTTCTATTTATTTTTATTTTTGTTGGATGCGCTTGCAAAGGGTATTTTAATTTTAAGTATTATACTTAATAGTTCTATCTGAAATGGCCGCAAAAAAAGATTTGGACAAAGATTTCTCCGAGCCGATGCAGAAAACGCATGACGATATTTTACGTTGAGTTTTAAAATTGAAGAAAAAAATATACAATTTTCTAAAAAAATTTCGTAATTCGGCCTTCATTAATTTTTCTGTTAAGTTTGGAAAATGAGTTTTTATAAATCAAGTGAAAAAAACAAAAAAAAATTGCATGTGTTAGTTTTTTTCTAAGTAAATAAATGGAAGCAGAACCTTAATTTAGGAGCTTATTTAGAAGAAGCCATTATAGGGTATCTAAACTGCGGCACGTGAAAAATAGTTATTTCTATTTTATTTTTTTTTGTACAGAGCGCAAACAAATGAAAGTGGATCCACTTGAGCGCAGCAAATGAAGTGTCGCAGGAGATGGAGGATCGGGTCTGGGTGCTGGGCTTTCGTCCTGGTCCTGGGCAGTAAAAGTGCAACGAAAGCGAAAAAAAAGAAAAAAAAAAAGACTGACTACTTGAAACAAATACAAAAATGTCGAAGCCAACAACACAAATGATGTGTGAGCGAGTGTCTGTGGATGTGTGTGTGGGTGTGGGTGTGGGTGTGGGTGTGGGTGTGCAGTTGGCAACAGTGTCATGTGTTGCCAACCAGTTGATGATGTTGCTGACGCTGGCACAGGATAGCGGAGATATGAGGAGCGGGTAGCGGGTTAGCGGGATGGCGGGTAGACTGCCATTGGCTGCTTACATTGGATAAGCCGCGCTGGAGCACAATTTTCAAGAGATACGTCAATATTTGACAAGTCGTCATTGTCGTTGTCATTGTGCATTGCCTGTTCTTCTCATTTTTTTTTTTTTTGTTTTCTCAACTGCTGTTGTCTTTGTTTTTTATATTCGTCATGGATACTTCTGCATAGTTGCATTTGTTTTATAGTCAGTTGTTGATAGCGCCAAATGGTGTGTAAGATGTAAAATTGGCCGGAAGATTAACAAGTGAGAACAACGTTGCTTGATTTCGATGCGGATATGATGAAAGCAAAGTGACAACAGACAAAGAAAGAACTTTAATGACAAATGCTAAATTTGACATAAAGATTGAAAAATATTATTATACATTTTGTAAAATGAACGTAGCTTATGAAACTAATCAATGCACATTATAAGCAGCCCCAGGTAAAAGACAACAACAATGCCACAAACAAGGCTCCTGCCATCAAATGCAATGGTATTGTGCTGCAAGGATGCTTTTCCACTCGATGGGGAGTCAAATCCGCACTTATGATGACGCCATAGCTGAAAAGCACACCTCAAGCTGCAGGAAAAGCCACCACTCGAGAGACAGACACAACTCCGGCAGACTGACAACAGCCGGAGAGGACAGACGAGACTAACTGTATAGCCTGCAACACAGCAGCCCAAATGCAGTAGCCAAGTTTTATGTTCAAACATGAGTGAACTAAGCTACTTCACACAGCATTAGTACAGACACACACTCACACACACACATAAATAGAGTGCGAGTGAAATGGAGATAACAGCAGAGAGAGTTTCAGAGACAATGCATAATATAATCCAGGCAACAGCCAATGACCATTAGCAGGCAAAGTAGCCTAAAGCATGCATGCAGGACATGGATACGAACACATGAATACACGGACATACCGTAAGGCAAAACGACGTTATGTATTAATAAACATGAAAGGAAGTAGCTAAGCTTGCGAACTGTGTATGCCCTTACAAACAATCGTTTAAAACTGGCAATAATATTGAGCCTGGTAAGTTTGATTCACATAATTAAAAAATACCAGAGCTGCAAAAAAATCATTCTTCGCAGCTCTGTCAAAGAATTGAATTCAAATAGAATTAAATCTTTGAGACTTTGGTATTTCGGGAATTATTCTTTTGAATCACTTTTTGCTTATTTGCCTTACATCGTTAACTGGATACTGTGAATGAAATGGTACTTATATTTTGATCTCGGACTAAATTCAATTGCCATTGAGATTGATTTCAATTTAAGAGCGCAATGTCACTAACGAAAATCGGCATATTTAAGGAAAAATTTTACAAAACATTCGGTAAACCAAATTTAAACTGATAAAAAAGTTTGATATATAAAAAAAATTATATGTATTAATAAGTAAAATGTATAAATACTCGTAAATACTAAAAAATTGAATAAATTTTCATTTATTTAAAAAAATCTTTAAAAAATAAATACACTCAATAAATAAAAGAATTTTAATAAATATTTATGTATTATATTAAAAAATGTGGTAAAAGTTTATAAATATTAATTTTCATAACTATTTTTATAAATATTCTTTTCATAAACATTTTTATAAATATTTATTTGAAAAATTAAAAAATTTAGTAAATTTTTATAAACTGTCTTTTGATACATAAATAAATAAATTAATTTTTAAACATTATTTGATAAATAAAAAGTTTCCAGTTAATAGCTAATTTAATTTTTATAAATTTTCTTTTAGCATGTACAAAATTTTTTAAAAACTTTCATTTAATAATAAAAAATTTTTTTTTTTAATTATAAATTTTTGTATGCTAAATAATTTTTTATAAATTTCCATTTAATTAAAAAAAGAACTATGAAATATTCATACGTGAATAGAAATCATTTATTTTGTGCTTTTCTCTATTCAGTTATCTCTATTATCTTATTATATATAATCGATGGTCTCAATAGCTTAAGCAAACACCATCGAGTCTATCTAATAGCTTTGCAACCCATGATATTGTGATTTTCTTACCTTGAAACAACAACCAATAAAATATCAAATTTTGTAATAATTTGTTTAAAAGTACTTCTTGTAAAAGTTAACCTTTGTCTGACAGAACGGTTGATAGGCCTTTGATACTCTCGCAGGCTTAGATCAACAAATATGATGTGGGCACTACATTTAGCCGGCCTAATACAGGAAACGGAAGTGCCGCAACACAAAACAAAGCCAGCAACAGACAAACACACACGCATGCAGATGGGAAAACAGAGTGAAACGGCGTTGGCAAACTAAATGCCAACAAATATTGCAAAAGTTTTTGCATTGCACATAAATTTCTGTCATGGGGCATCATTAATTAGCGTTTCACGTTTTCTCATGTGCGCCCAAAAATGCGGAAGTACAGTCGCGCGCTTAGCTCAAACTACAACATGGCAGTGTTGGAAAAAGTTAAATTAAGTTGGAAGTTTTTCTCCTTTCATTCACATTTACTCTTTTTTTTTTGGTTTTTGTATTTTTTTTTTTTTTTGTGCAGGCATCAGCTTGTTTATGATGCTCGACATGGAAATTCAAATTGAAATCATCAATCATGGCAAAGAAAGAACTTGCAAGGCATTATCATAGTCAAAAGCTCGAGAGCCGACTAATGAAAGCCAAACAAAACACACACACAAAAACACACACACACACACACATACGCGGACAGCAGTTTGCCGAGTGGATATGTTATTAGGTAAAGGGGGGCGTGGCAGGCAGCGGGATGCACAGGTTGCTGTCACAAAGCGCCGTCGTTGCAATTTTGTGGCACCTTTTGCGCTAGTTTTTTATTTACTTTTTTTTTTTTTTGTTTTTTTGTTGCTTCTGTCTCTTTTTTTTATATCAGTGTAGTAATCAGAAATTTTAATCAAGAGGATGCCATCCTCCATCGCCGCCCCTGGTGCCGCCTTAACGCTTCACTTAGCCCTGCGCCGAGGTAAACATTGCAATTATGCCGAGCACTGCAGCACTGCAGAAGCTGAATAAAGAGAGCAAAGCGCATGAAGCAGGTGAGCTATGATTAAAAAAAAAAAAATGGCAAAGACTGTGAATGGAAAAGTGGGGTGGCGCCTCTAAAAAAAAAAAACATGAAGGCGGCAACAATTTTCACAAATCAAGTGTTCAGTTTATGACACGGGCAGAAGAGGATTCAGATTATTTTCTTTCTTTTTTTTTTTTTTTTTTTTTTTAGTTCATCCCGTTTTGAAAGTGTTGATAAATGTTTGCAAAAGTAGCAGATGCACTAAAGAAAAGTGTAGAAGCAGCAGAGAATATGACAGCAGTTGTTAAAGAAATATGATGTTTAGCTGTTATAGAAGGGCTTAGAAAATATGTTTTTTAGAAAAAGTAAAAAGTCAATTGAAACTGAAATGACTGCGGACTTGTTTCGGTTTCCATCTTTTTACAAGACTTTGCGCAAGTAAATTTACTTTTTGCAATGTTATGCGTATTAAATTTTCTTTCCTTTGTTTGGACATTAAGTTAACTTGTCAGTGAAATAGTATTTGATGCAGTAGCTCAACAAATTGGTCGCCCAAACTGATATGACAAAGGTCTACCCAGTCCCCCTGGCTCCCCACTACCTATATCCTTACTCTGAGCTGTTTTGATGCTGCAATTGAGAGTATTCGTATTGAAAGTGTAGAAAGAACACTAAAAAACATAAATTGTAATCGCTCCCCCGACTGAAAAACACAAATTCTACTGTTTTCGGTGGCTAAAAGTTAAAAACGCAAGATAAGCATTAATTTTTTTAATTTTAGGTATATTTTTGGCATCATCATTTTTTTGATTCAAAAACGCAAAATAGAAGTACAAGCGATAAACTGGTAGATGATTTCGAGTTCAATTCTTTATCATAAGCAAAAGAATGGTTCCCGAAAAGCCTAGTACTCAAAGAATTTATTCTAATTTCAATTCAATTCTTTATCATAAGAAAAAGAATGGTTTACTTAGCTTAAATTATTTGGGAACTAAATATAACAATGATACAAACTCTTATATATATAGTGAATTCATTTAAATTATAATTAATTTCTTTTTTTTTTTTGTCCTGAATTAATTCAACTTGGCCAATTCATTGCAAGAATGTTTCGCAGATTCGCAAAAAAAATCACTCTCTAAAGGTCTGAGCTACCATAACGAAAACTATAAAGACAAGCTTGAGAAAACAATTTGTTGTCTAACAAAACTTTATCGGAGGAAAGCCCCTTAAGCGAACCATTGAGAAAATTTGCCTAAAACAGTTAATTTGAGATATCTTTAATAAAATAATTCGAAGAACTCTAGAAAACGAAGTGCTCTAATTTGCAGGCGACCACTATGCTAACAGCTTATAACATTACTTCAATTCTCCACGAAAGCATGAGAAAATGTTGCAGCTCTGAAAATTTAGAAAGAGCGTGAAAGAAGGCCAAAACTAAAAGCACGCACGCACTAACACACTCGCAAGAAATAAAAGACAAATAGTTAGAAGAGTTTAGGCAAATGCACAGCAGCAGCTACGTGCTAACCAAATGGCGCCCAACGTGGGCTATATAAAGTGACCTCCTGCTCCTGCTTCTCCTCCTCATGTGCGTGTGTGTGTGTGTGTATGTGTAGTGTCTTTTGTGGTTTTATGATGAATATGAATGCTATGTGATTGCATTAACAAGTTGGACACTATATACGCCCCCTTCCTGCTTGACATGACAACACACTCATTCTCATATATATAATAATAAAAAAAAGGACGTCTCACGGAAGCTTTTTGAAAAATGTGTTTAGTGTGTGACAAGGAGCAACTTGCAACTTGCAGCGTCCAAAATAAAAAAAAAAAAAAAAAAAACAGGAAGTAAAGCAGCAAATGCAAGTTGTACTAGAAAGTGGTTTGGTTGGGCTAGTTGGCATAGAAGGGTTGGACGGACCAAACGCTCGTCTGGTTGGCGTCCTGTTGCGGTCCAAACTTCACTTAATGGCATTTTGTTTATTTAAATTATGTTGTGCGGCTTCTAGACTTCCGTTGGCTCAATTAGTGGTCACAGGAAGTGCTGTCCACTACGTAGAACGAGACGACACAAAAGCAAAAAGAAAAAAAAATATAAAATATGAGAAATGTCTGCATTTATTTTTATGCGGGCACGTACACACATATGTATACATAACCTCTCTCTTGTGGATTTGCTGCAGTGCGTTTCATATTAAATGTGATTACTTTGGCATTGCCCAGAGAAGATTGGCACCACCCAATTGGTTGGAGTTGGTGTGGGCTGGTGGTGTTGGAGCAGCCCAATGAACCGTAAAGCAAACTCAATGCCACTGAGCGTCCCTCACACAATAACCGCCAATTCATTTGAGTGCCGTTGTCGAATTGGCAACATTTTGGTTGCCAATTTGAACGTGTGTCTGAGTTCTTGTCGTCCTGCGGGACGTCGTGGCGGTCAAAAAGGGTTACCAGCTTTTTCGTATTGTGTGCGTTTGTGTGTGTATGTGTATGCGTGTGTGTGTGTGTTTATGTGTATAGCAAAAACAATCATAAAAAGGCCCATCAGCGTTTGATTGAAAAGTCGCTGCTGCTACTCTCCTCAAGCGTCTCCAGAGTTGCCCGCTGGAGTCATCAGTTGGCAATTGAAGCTGTTGCTTTGATTGCATTTACACAGCCTGTCTGTTGTTGTTGCGGGGGCGGAGGCTGAGGGGGCGTGGTGTTGTGTATATAGCGTGCTGTATTCCCTGTTGCGTCTCAATGTGATCAAATTTTATGACAGTCAATTGCAACATATTAAAAATGAAATCAACACAAGCCTGTTTTTTATGTGTACAAATCTTTTGCATTATTCATTTAATTTGTTTATTATGAAAACATAAACTTGAAATGAGTTCAAAAGAGACTGCCTAAATAACATAACAATTAGTTATTGCAACTCAAATATTCAATTTTATTTTGAAATAAAAAATTCATTTCCTAATTTTATAAAACCTTCTTCAAGTTATGATTTTTCTTAAATTGAAACAAACTCTTCATATCTGACTTTCTTATATCAAAGTTGAGAAAACGGCTTGAACTTATGCACGTTTCGCTCAAAATCTACGAAAAGCATGCAGGCCTGTTCTCATTTTCGAGAACTTTTCATTGCGAATCATTTTCGATGTGCATTGCCTCATTGCATTGCCTCAAAAGCGCAATTTTTTAAAGTGAATTTTCCAACGATATTCGAAATTTGAGAACAGCTAATAATATCGACTACGAATGTTCGGAATTGGAAATGGAAACAGACCTAATTATCTATTGATATGATGGAAAAATATTATTATTTTAAAGGTTTAAAGCTCGAAGTATAAGAAATAAAAACCTTAATTTAATTTTAAATATAAACTGCCTTTGAAGACAAAACAAAGACGTTTTTATTGTTTTTTTAAGTGTATAATAAGGCAATTATTAACTTTTCATAATTTTATTGTTTTCTTTTTCAAATTATTCCAAGAAACAAAAGAAAGATTTCATTATCAGGCTGTTTTAAGATTTTTGTTTATTTTTTTGACTTTCAAGTAAAATGAAGCTATTTATTTCAGGTAAAATCTACTATTCTACCGTTTTATACAATTTCTGAAATTTTTCACATGTCACGCCTGAGTGATCCGTATATCGAACGTCACGTGCATCACGGCCATATGTTCTTCGATCTTACATTAACCTTACTTGCCCTTTTATACAGACATTGAGCTCGCAAGCGAGCGAGCGCCAAACAAATTGCATTCATTAACTTTTACTATGGCATTTTAGAGCGTTTGATGGCAATAAATTGTTATCTACTTCATATGGTGCTCTACTTGTTTTGTTGTTGTTGGTGTTGTTGATGTTGTTCTTGCTGTTACTGGCAGCTGGTAGATGGCTACCTACAGCTACTTCAGCTAAATGCCAATACATATTCATTTCGCTTAAAATTTTGCACATATGCAACACGCACACTTAGACAGCAACGGAGTGGGGCGGGATATATATGAAAGCGATGTGGCAAGGACGTCGAATGAGAGAGAAGAGGAAGCGAGTGGAAATTGTGTGGGGAATCAGTTTTACAAAATTGAATTTATTTCGCCAGCGCTGCCAAGCTACTACCCAAGGGAGCTATGAGAATGCATACAACAACATATATGTGTGTGTGTGTGTGAGTGTGTGTGTATGTGTGTGGTGCTATAAGTATCAATAAGTGCACGTTATTCGCCCCAAACTAAAAACAACAAGAAGTACGAGTATAACAACAGCTGAAGTGTAACTAAGAAGGATAAGTGCCCCAACTATTACTTCATGCAATCGAAATTTACGTTATTATTCTAGGGCATCTACGAGGGTCGTTCATTGCATAATTATATTTATTATTTATTATAATTGGTCTGTATTGCGCTCTCAAAATATCTTTTTAACAATTGTCTCAAGTTCAAAGCTCCACTTTAAGAATTCTGTTTAAGTCGAGAGTGTTTCTGTTTGAAAAGTTAACTTTTCTTTTTCTTTTCATTGAGAATTATCTCTTGAAATTGCAAAATCGACATGTGTCACGTATGCTGACAAAGCCTATTTTGTTAAGCTGGCTTTTCAGTCTACAGTCAAAGGACCTTATAGTATTCTGACAGGGTTCGTTACCATTTCCTATTCCTAGGAGTAACTTGGACTGGCTGAGACCTGTGGCCAGATCGGATCTCTCATATAACGCTGATCTAATCTAAAATAGTATCAGCCCCAAATTGGTAGCTTTTCCGCTTCCATTCTGGCCAACTAATCAGCTGCTTCATTTGCGGATTTAACTTGTCTTGTGATCCATGTGTTTTCAACTTTATACTTCCTACCTAGATTGTTTGACCTATGTCTTGACCTTCTCGAAGTCTGTCTTTCGTTTTTAAACCATTTTGTTGAAACAGCCCTCGCAAGCCTAACTAATATTCTCGCGAGCCCACAGCTGCTGCTGCTGCTGCTCTGCTGCTGTTGGAAAACATCAATTGTTTAACTGATAAATTTATAGCCATGTTTGTACGCGCCAATGGCCAATAAATTTAAATTTAGCCTGGAAAGAGCGAGGCTACCGTGTGGCAAAAAATAATTGAAATTGAGCGCAAAGTGCTGAAAACTAAGCGTGAAAATTGCCGACAAATTAGCTGAATTAGATAGATTCGACAAGGAAGCGCATTTTACGCACAATTGCGAGAACAACAATACAATGAAAGCAACAACTTGAATAATGCCAGACGATACTTGCCAACTGATAGCAAAATGTTGGAAGGCACAAAAACCGCATTGGGGTAGTTGGATTTGCAGCAGCAGCAGCAGCAGCAGCAAAAGTCTATAAATGCTGCAAAAAGTTTTCCAGGCCACAAAAACCAATAGAAACAACAACAACAACAACAGCAGCAACTTGCACAACAACAACTCAAACACACACACACACACACACACACACACACATACAAGTCTAAAAGCTTTTAATGCATGAAATAAACTCAAGAGTTGTCTGCTTCTGTCCTTACTCCTCACTTAAGAATACACAAGTCCGCAAAACGTAAGGAGCTGGCAGGACTAAAAGGCATTCACAGTTACTCTGCCGCCTGCCAATGGGTTTCTGAACTTCATAGAAATTGTTGTTGAACCACATACATACATACATACACACATAGATACACACATACATACACATATAGCATATGGAAAAGTGCGTTTTACACGGCGCATACGTAACGCATTTGTTGTTGTCATGTTTTCTTTGATTTTGTCGTTTTTGTTTTATGTTTTTTTATTGGTTGCTCTTGTTTTTGGTTTTTCTTTTTCTTTTATTTGCTGCGCAAGATTTTATGATTTTGTAGCCCAACTGCTAAACTGATTTCCATGGGGAAATCAGTTGGTACAGCAATAAGTTTTCCTTTTGGTTCATTTGGTTCTTATGATTTGCCTGGGTCTTCTTCTTTTTCTTTGTTTGTAGCTCCGGTTGCAACCGCTTATAGTTCAACATAGCGCAAAATATCAGAATTTATGAAGAAATATTAATATAATTAATATTCGAAATATTTAGTTATGCGAAAAAAACTAAGCATTGTTAAAAAGAATAATATATTATAAATCGGTCATTACACTGAGCGACAAATTCGGGGTCATCAAAATGAAGCCGCATCGGAACATTTTTTTTCGGATAATAATTGTTTCAAAATTGTATAAATCTTTGTCACTTAAAACAAATTTCAATACAAATTTTAATAAAATGCATTTCTTAAAATCAAAAAATTAAGTTAAACAAGTAAGAACGTTGCAGTCGGGCTCACCCGACTGCGATATACTCTGTTTTCTGTTTACTGGGGCGGGGGTGGGCGTGTCAAAATTTTTTTCTCCAAACTATCGATGAGATCAAAAGTATTCATACTGCAAAATTTGGGGTTTCTAGCTATAAGGGTGTAGGAGATACAGATTTTGCTCATTTGCAGGGGCGGTAGTGGGCGTGGCATTTTTTTTTTTTTTACAGATCGGTCGAGAATGTCATCAGTAGTCTTCATGCCAAATTTGGTGACTCTAGCTGCAAAACTGCAGAAGATATAGATTTTTGCGGTTTGAGGGGGAAGGGGTGGGGGTGGGGGGGAAATCTTGACACTTTGTCTGCCTATGCTATATACCAACATGTACACCAAGTTTGGTTGCTCTAGCTTCAAAACTGTGGAAAAAACCTGCGTTCATACGGACACGCGGACAGACGGACAGACGGACGGACAGACGGACGGACAGACGGACATTTCACAAACCCAATATACTCTTTTTTTCCATTTTGGAAAACAGAGTATAAAAATGATGTCTCTTGAATGAAATCAAATTTCAATTCAAATCACTTTTTAATTTGCATGAAAACAACTTTAAATTCAATTTAAAAAAATAAAAATAAAAATAAAAAACATATAAAGAAAATTAAAAAAAAAAAATTAAAATATAAAAAGAAAATTTAAAAAAATAAAAAAAGAGAATATGAAATAAAAAAAATTATTAGTTCATTGTGAACTATAAAAATGAATCAATATCCAAGAGCCTATTTCTGGGTTTGGGCAAGTTTTAAGTTTAAGAAAATTTGACGGTCTTTACTTTTCAACAATTTTTGACTTACCTACAAATTGATTTTTCTTAGATATATTCGATTTATATTTTGAGAACATCCCAAAACACAATATTTAAGAAAAAATATTCGCATAATACTATTTGAAATAGAGATGAGCGCTCATTTCCAACATCATCGTCTGAGCAATTTTATTTTTCACTGAATATTTCTGCCAATTTTTTCATTTTATATATCTTATGATCCTTTTAAGAACTGATGTACAGCATTTATGGTATTCAAAATCTAATTTAATATGTGCAAACAATTTTTTTTTAAATTGAGAAACTCATGCAAGTAGAAATCTTTTATTTAAATATACAATACAATTATACAATTGCAATATATATTTTGTAAATTTCTAAGCCATTTGGTAAAAGTAGCAAATAACAAGTTTTAAGATGAAATTATTGAACTTATTATTTTCTAGTTTTGTTTTTGTGTCAAAATCTAAACTATGTACATGATTTTAGCAAGTGAAGAAGTAGTTTCTTCAACTCAAATTTTGGCACTTCAACAAGCTTGCATATTAAATTGCTTACCACAAGATTAATATTATCATAATAAGTGAGCGAAGTCAAAGCAAGCAAAAAAAACTCTAAAAGATTGCTTGAAATATATTTTATTACTTTCAGAGCAAAGCAAATATCAAAGCACATTTTATTTGCTAAATGTATTTCGAAATAAGCTGACATTGAATTATTGGAGCATTTTTCTGTCTAGCTGTCACACATATCCTGCGTTGCATTAACCCGCTGCCAAGTTTATAAAAAATCACCCAAAAATACACAAAATACCAAAAAAAAAAATCAACTTTAATTAGTGTTTAAGCTGCAAATCGACAGCCAATTCAAGCGCACAAAGTAAACACAGTTTTAAATCAGGCAGGATGCGGAGCGGCGGGGTACATAATTTTAGCCCACAGTGCTGTGGCTAATTGCAACTTAGCCACGCCCAGTTAGTTAAGCCGCCTTTTTGCTAGAAAGCCAGCCAAACAGTATTAAGAAGCAGCAAGCTGCACCTCTCTCGAATGCTCGTCTACCCAAATGAAATGTAAAGAAAATGTTATTTATGGCCAATTTCATGAGTGTCTGCTGCTGCTGAAGCTGATGCTGCTGCTGCTGCTGCTGCTCATGTGCCAGGACGTAAGCAAGGCCGGTCGTCCTGCATGCCTGCCTGCCTGCCTGCCTTGATAGTCAGAATGACTGTCTGTCTGCCTGTCTGGCTGTCTGCTGCGTTGCGTGTTTGATGCTTTGGCCAACATGCAACGAGAGGAATGCAATCTGTAATGCAAAAGGCAAGCTCCGCACTTTGCTGAGCTTGCGGCAGGCAGAGGCACAAGCAAGCTGCAGCTGCAACAGCAGCAGGATTCTGAAGCAGCTAGCTATACAAGCGGCAGTCGATAATGGACATGCACACACACACACACACGTATGAGGCAGGACTACATGTATGTGTCTGTGTGTTTGCTTGAAATCGAATGCAGGTTAAATGAAAATGTTATTTCATTTGCCCCGCCACTTAGAGTGTCGGAAATTGAAATTTATATCCGTGTTTCTGGCCAGCCAGGCAGAGTCAGCCAGCTCAGGCAGCCCAGGCAGCACCCAGGCAGCACCCAGGCAGCAGCAGCAGCAGCAGCAGCAGCAGCAGCAACCGACAGCAGCAGAGAAGCGAATTCGATTCGTGGTTTATTGCCACGATTGCTCAGCTGCGGCATTTACAGTTACAGATGTTCCAAATCGCTACGCTCAGACCTCTGTCTCAGTCACAGTCTCCCGTCCCCATCTCAGTCTCCATCTCTGTCTCCATCTCAGTTTTAGTCTCAACTTTAGCCGCCCACTTGATTTTAATGCGCTTTGACATTTAGACGATAATAATAACGAAATTTATTTCTCGCCTGGGCTGGCAAAAACTTTTAATTTATTGCACTTTTGGGCCATCTCAGCTGTTGGCATAGATATTCCCCAAATGCATTTAACAATGCGAGGGCATTGCGTACAGTTATCAATTTGGTTATCTTTTAGGCCGTTTTACGTTAAGCTATTGAATGAATTTTATAGACAAGTGTTTTTTAAGTATTTGTTGAAATTATATTTTGCAACTGATTCGAAAATTGACAAAGTCCAGCATATAAAATTCTCAGTTTTGTACAAAGATTTAACAAAGCTATGAAACAATTTAAGTATGTTTACATCAAGCCCGGATTCCTTAATTTTAAGCCTGAAACCGTTTAATTTTTAAACTCATTTTAATCCCGCAATACTTAAATTTTTTCTTGTTTTTTAGCAGCAACACCTCTTCTTCCCCCTTCTGGTGCAGCACCATAAGCAGCACACATTAGTGTGACATTTTAAATAAACATAGACAATATTTAACATTTAAGGTATATTAACATATTATTCTTTTTATAAATAGTAAATAAGGTCCAATCATCATTTTGCTGTCGGGGAGATTCGACTTAAAATATCCCAGTAATTTTTTTTCAGTGTATGTACATAAGATTTATAAAACCCAAATAGAAAATTATTTAATTTCAATACCTGTCGGTATTTCAATGAAAATTTTCAACCTGGTTCGATATGATATTGCTTTTGATATATCGTCTTTATATTGGTATCGCCTCTGATCGAATATCGAATGTTAACTTTAATATTGTCGATTTAAATGCACGTTAATTTACTCTTTCAATAAATTAAAAGCTAAACGTTTTACTAAAGTAGACTTTTCAAGCAAAGTTCAATATCAAAATTTTAACACATAGTCGATACATCGATATTTTGATGACGTTATATCGTTAATGTTTTACTATATATTTTTTAAAACAACATCGATATAAAGCTGACGATTTACGTGCCTAGATTAGTATTAGTTTTCTTGTATTATTAGTATTTTGAATTAGTTTTTCATTGCAGAAATCATAAGATTCATTGGAATTAATCGAAAGTGAAAACTGGAACATGACAGCAAATAAAGTTTTTGTATAGAAAATAGATTCAATTGATATTTGTTGTTTTGGAATTGACAGTGGAGACAATCAGACCTATTGCCATTTCTGATATCGATCAAAACATTCGAAATCGCAATTATTAGGTGTTTTGAGTTCTGAAAATAACTGAAAAATTCAGACTAAAAAGTGTTGCTCCTAAGTTGCGTGATGTATTCGAACTTATCTTTAAAATGGTAGCAATATTGCTATTTAATTCGAAAACAATTTGAAATGAAAAGTGCTCCGAAACAGGAACACGAATAAAAAATTGCCCAAAGACAATAAGGGTGCTCACGATGCTGGGTAACAGGGCAAAATGGCAAAATTATGCGACCAGCATCGTGAGCCGTCCTAAGGCAACATTTTTGTATTGAAATTATACAATCAGCTGTTCTATATGTTTTGTATCAGCTGTTTGCTCATTGCGTTGTTGTTTACTTTCCGAATTGTTAGTGATTTGTTGAATTTAAATGTTAAAAAATGGTTTTGAAGAACATTCAAGATAAACATAACAATAAAACTGGTTAAACTTACTTTTGCATTGATATAAATGCCATTCATAACTACTTTCTACCAACTCATATAACTTTCATATAATTACATAATTACATATGGTTTCCATTTAAAGTTAGTTTTATTTACGGTTAATTTAAAATTAGTAAACTTGTATTTATATCATAATACTCGTACTACATTAAATTCTTACGCTTACGCTAATTACTCACTGAACAACTCTCTCTGTCAATTTATCCACACAAGCATATTGTATTTCGACATTATTCGACTGAATTTCGATTTTGGTTTAGGTTTGTCTTTGCCTTTGCTTCTTTGCCTTGTTTGCTGCTTGGCTTAATTTATTGTTATTTTCACATTATTTGTATTATGTAAACACATTAGGCGCATGTAGCATATCCATGCAATGGGAATATATATATGCACATATATGTGTGTTTACACACAAACACACAGTACACTAACACTATCATCTGGCAGATAGATTTCATTTTCAGAGCTCTTAACCAGTGCACAATTTAATTAACTTTGTTGTTGTGCTCAGCAGATGTGTCTCACAGTTCAGTTTAATTCAGTTTGATTCTGTTATTGTCATTGTTGTTGTTGTTGCTGTTCTTTGTGCTGTTGTTTTAATGCATTTCAATATTGTGTCGAAATTTCATTGTCGCTTGCATTCATCCATTTATATGTACAGTGTTTGTTTGTACATACATATGTACATATGTTTGTATTGCTCTGCATTGTGCATTCAATGTACATTAATTGCATTTTCCGACCAAATTTGTGTCAAATTGTTGCTTTTGAATTTATTATTATTTTATTGATTCAAGCATAAACTCAATCAAAGAATTGGTAATTATGCACAAACTGTGAAAATAATTTACAACTTGTTGAATTGTACAAAGCATGCTACATTCTAATTATTTAGGTCAATTATCTAAGAAGCTTCAAGTACATTGTTGAACGAGTTGAACGAAAGTACACAAAGGTTTACATTTTAGACAAATTGACAGAATTATTCCACATTTAGATGATGATTTAATGCCAGGACGTTTTCTGATTAATTTAATAAACCTTCTTATTAGTAATTTATATTTTAACAACCCAATAATAATTCTTATCATCAATTTTTATAATAAAACTAAAAAAATAATTGTTTAATTGTAATTTTCATTACAAATGTTGTAGGATCCCTGTTATTTTATTATTATTATTATTATTTTTAGTTTTCAAAGTATTTTTAAATTAACTTGAACATTCCAAGTTTCGTTTTAACTAACTTAAGCTCAGATTTATTTATTAATTTATATACGAACATTGATTAACTAACTCAAAACTACTTTAAATTGAATTTATCTTTTAGCTACAGTTCACAAATCTCGACCAGGATCAACTGAATGATCTCGTGACTAGATTCTAGTCTTATGCCATTTGTTCTTCGTATGTTTATTTTAATCCCTTTATACTAATCCAACTTCATCAGTTAGCCCCAAAAAATTCTTTTAAATAATCCACAGTTCACTCTTCTCACATTATCTCAACTTCCCTCTCCCTCTCTCCCTCTCTCTCTGTTTCTCTTTTTCTCTCTATCTGTGGAAGCTGCGAACTACTAAGCTGCTGTTCAGCAACAAATGCATCATTTGTCCAAAGCCCATAAACACGTGCCACTTTGGAGAGCCTTCCGCATTGCCCCGGGGTCCTGTGTGCTGTCTCCTGTTCCCAAACTTCATGTGCCACGGCGTGTTGCAAATTATTTCGACATCTGATTTTAAGCGGAAAACAAGAGATAGAAGCAACGTAGAGATTTTGGTGCCTCGTCGTCAGGCACTAAGCACAAAATTACCGAACAGGCAAATGGACAGGACAACAGGACAGTTTGTTCCCCCCCTGCCGACCCACTCTCTCTCTCTCTCCCTCCACCAACAACTCGGTCACTTATGGCCTTTCTGTGTAAACTTTTGAGTGCATTTTTCGTTGCAGAGCCAAACAAAAGGCCGGGCAACGGGCACATTACGTATTACCCCACTGCATCCCGCTTCCGTCGCTCACCCCCTCCTTAGTCCTGGCACCAAAGCGAAGCCATCAGTGGTGCAGTGGTGACATTTGCATGAACATAAAAAGCTCATGCACAGCAATTTGCGACGTTGCGAGTGACATTAAACGTGGACAGCGGCCCCAGGCCAAAGTCAAAGCCAAAGCTCAGGCCGAGGCCGAGGCCAAAAACGGAGCACCTCGAACAGCTCATTTCGTGCCGGGGCATCTAAGCCGCCCCTAACACACACACATAGAGATACACATATATACACACACAGACAGAGACAACACATTGCACACTTCATTTGATCGCAAGTGAAAGATAATGGAAGTGGCGCCCCCAAAAATGATGTGTTAACGGCTGCGTTAAAAACCTAGAAAAAAAACTTCAACACAGCCAACCTCATTGATTATACCCTAACATTTGCATAATCAAACATTTTTTCCATTGTTTGTATTTTGCAACTAATAATTTTTAAATTTTATCAATTATTTTTTTTCTGAAATTCAAAGAAAAAGTTTACCAGTTTCAAATTGCATAACTAGCGACTATTTAAGGGGTTATATAGATTTGTACAATGCATAACATTTTCGATTTTCTGCTAAAAAAAAAAAGTTTTTAAAAAGTTTAAAAATCCAGCTTTCCTAATTTCGAAAAAATAAACAGGATTCTGAGATACTCTCGTTCAATGTTTCAAGTTAGTTTCTTTGTGCTGTGCAGGTAGTGCTCTATAAACAGCTATAACTTCGGTTCTAATACTCCGATCGTTATGAAATTTTGTGAGAGTATTTTCGAGAGTATATACTTTAAGAATAAATATGCAAAAAACAAGCGATTTTAATTTTTATTTTATTTAATCTAAATTTAATTAAAATTTACAAAATTTTTCATTTTTAAATCAAATGAAATATATGTTCTGAATACAATGTTTAAAAGTTTCGATTGACAATATGTGTCAGAGCTAAAAAAAAAAGTTTACTTTAGCGTCCATTTTAATTTGGTTAATTGTTGTATAATTTTCAAATACATATCAATATTTGCAGGCAACAATAATAAGGAATTGATATCAGTAATAGAATTTGTTGTTTGATTACTTTTTAATGCGCAGACAAAAAAGTTAAACTTTTAAAGTTGATGTGTTGAGGAATTTAAAACAGGTATCAATTCTATTTTAGGCATTCAAAACTGACCTAAATCAGGCCTTTCATTTTCACGAGAAGTTCGGATTATGCTATGTATTTTCCCGATATTAACTTTCACATTAATAAAAGTTAAAGTTTATTTGAAAGAGCATTTGAAATTCAATGTGTTTCAATTCGTAAGCGGTTCTCGTTTTCTTGATTTTCTGCTGATTTTGCGTAAAATGCTTGTGAAAATTTATGCCGCCCATGTGTTGAATTTGAAATTTCGCTAGCTAGACTTTAAGAGCAGATTCAAACTCAATTCAACTCAACTACAATACACCAGCTATTTGTGAGTGTGCGTGTGTGTGTGTGTGTGAGCGTGTGTGTATGGCTTGGTCCTGTTTCTGGTAGCTGCCACTTCCTGCAAGTCATTTTGATTTATTGCCAATGATTTTCCAAGTTATTGAACAGATTATATGGGCGTTTTGTTTCTACGAGCCCACAGTGCCAAACAATTTGTTTATGTTTTGCCAGTGGAGTTTTCCTCTATTGCGTATCCTTCGTATCCTTCATTCTATAACTTATGAGCTAGTCGTTAGTTTTTGCCTCTTCTATTCTTTTATTTTGTTTGTGTGTGTTCTTTTTTCCAACACGCCATTAAATGCAGAGCAAAGTCCAAGCTTAAATTGAAAATTTGCTCGTTTCTGCAACAGCAAGTTTTCCAAATGAAATGACAATGGCCCTGAAATAAAGTCCAGAGTCCAAAACTGAATGTGCACGGTGCTCACCTACAGACTTCAGACGAGACGAGAAAAGACGAGAGAAGCGCAAAGAGAAGAGATGAGAAGAAAGCAGCAGCAAAACGATGCTGAGTTGCTTATTAAAATTGTGTGCAAACCGAGTCAAATTCTGTGGCCAGCAAATCTTTGGCAACAATGGAGCCAAAGCAGCGGACAACAAGCAATGCGCAGATTGAATATAATATAAGTAGAAAATAACTATAAATATCATATTGCAAAATGGCCAACAGACACACACACACACACAGACACCGACACACACACACACAGGAAGCAGACAGCAGGCAGCAGGAACATGAGCCAGGCACAAGAAGCTAACCAGTTACTGCCTGATAATATTGCTGATAACAAAATCCAAACAAATAGCATAGCTATGAACTATGAGTTATCAAGTCTTTAATACCCTGTAAATGTTTCAACTTTAAAGCGTTTTTTTTTTTTTAATATTGCATGATAAACATTTTCAGCTTTTGATGTGAAACATCTTTTTTTTTGGTATGTATGAAATCTCGCTGGGGCAATCACAATATGTGTGATCTCACAAAAGATCTCTGATGAGAGCGAGAAATAAGATCTCTGATGCTGAAAGCGTGAAATTAGGTTTGATGTTGTTAGTCTGAGTTGCTTTTGTTGTTAGTTTGACTTTTAGTGAGTTTTCCGGGCTGTTTTTGATGCCGTTGCTGTTGTTTTCGAGCGATTGTTCCTATGACAGTTATATGTTATTGTGGCCCGATCAAGCCGAGTTTCAGTAAGATAGCTAGATCTTTTAGATAGATAGATCTTGACACTTTGTCAGCCTATGGTATATATCAACATGTATACCAAGTTTGGTTGCTCTAGCTTCAAATCTGTGGAAAAAACTGCGTTCATACAGACGGACACAAGGATGGACAGACGTACGGACAAACGGACGGACAAAAAGACGGACAAACGGACGGACGGACAGACGGACGGATAGACGGACAGACGGACGGATAGACGGACAGACGGATAGACGGACGGATAGACGGACGGACATACAGACGGACGGACATACAGACGGACGGACATACAGACGAACAGAAGACGGACGGACAGACAGACAGACAGACAGACAGACAGACAGACAGACAGACAGACAGACAGACAGACAGACAGACAGACAGAAAGACAGACAGACAGACAGACAGACAGACAGACAGACAGACAGACAGACAGACAGACAGACAGACAGACAGACAGACAGACAGACAGACGGACGGACGGACAAACGAACAAACGGACAGACATTTTAATTTTTTTATTGTTTCTTTTCTTTTTCAAAACAATTTTCAAAAAAATTCAACAAAAAAAAAGCATAAAAACTGAGAGCCTAATTCGCACATAAGCAAACGGACAGACTGCGGGCAGACTGACGGACATGTCTGGTTTAACTTGACTGTTAGTGCTGATCAAGACTATATATTTATATCGTCTCCTTCAATACGTTACACATTTCGTGAGAGTTACTCAAATTTCTATTAATTGAAAGCTTTAATAACTAAGATTTATGTTGTTTTACAAGAAAGTCATTTCCTTTAATATAAATAATATATTAGAGAAAAAAAATTTTAAAATCAGTATAACTAAAAAGTAGCGCAACAATATGCCCCAACAGTTACAGGGTAACAGAGGTTTGCTTGCATTTTGAATGGTCTCGTCGCTCTGGCATCTCTATATCTATCTTTCAAATTCTATGCTGCCATATAATTGAATTCTAACCCGACGCGCCATCTCCAGGGTAATATGAAGCAGTAGAAGACGAAGAAGAAACATAGATGCGGCACAGCAACAATAACCGTGCAATCCTTCCCCTTGACTATCACTCAAACTGGTTGCAAACAACCAAAAATACTATAATAGATAAAATATGTTATGTGTGTGCAACATTTGCTGCTCTCGATTTTCACATTGGCGCAAAATTCAATCAGAATTTATGCTTCATGTCAATGATGATGACGATGATGATTTGGATAATGATGATGATGATGTGCAAAGCAGCTTAAGATATTATATTCTAATCTATAAATTATCAGCAGCCTAACACACACAGAGAACAATGAGACAAAGTCGTGCTCTGTGATTATGTTTCAAATTGGCGGCTACCTAGATAATTATTGGCAATGCACATTGTTAAATACATATTTAACGCTAAAATGACCTGCTGCGGCCGGAAATTGAAATTGAAATTTGTTGGCCGCCCTTTTTGTCTATTGTTTTGCGCATGGCACGTATACGCACTGTTGCACATTCAAATTGATAAAGTTGTAACACCCCGTAACAATAGACTTATAAGTTTATACAATAGTATCAATAATATGGAAGCTTTGAATTGTAAACACATATGTTTGTATGTATGCATCATATTACCTTATTTATTTTAACAATAGTGCTGTAGAAACAATATTATTCTTCATTATTATTATTATTCATGAAACTATTCAACCTGATTGACTGACATAGAATGCTGTATTTTCCACAGTTCGTTTGTTGAAGAACTCTTTCAGGAAGTGTGTTAAATTTGTGGAAAACTGTTGTATGCAACTTTTCTGTTACTTGTGCGGATTGAAAATTGAAATTCAGAGCAGTATGAAAATTTATCTACAATTTTTTCTTTTTAAAAAAAAAAGAGATTTGGTTATATATAAAATTAATAGCCTTAGACAAACAAATAGATAACCTTTGTAAATTTCATAGCTTGCAAAACGAATATTTCGAATCGTGATAAAAAAATTTTTGTATAAGAAGTCTTTGCCAATTCGCAGAGTTTTGCAATTTTGTAATCCAAGCCAAAACCCACTTCCGTTTTTATGTAATATGACTTCTTCAATTTTTTTTTTTCTATTTCGTCGTACAAATGTCACGTTACGCCACTACGGAATTGCCCAAATGTTTATAAAAATATAATGCAGTTAGTTCAGATAAACAGTTTGGTTTCCATAAAAAATATTGTTTTTTTTTTATATAGTGTTTTTATTTTTTAAATTGATTTTGGTGCTGATTTTAGCGAAGAAGTCCAACCGAATTCGTATTTCAGTTCCAGTTTGAAACAAATTTTGCTTGATTGCTACAGAAAAGTATTGCCATAAACTTGCTGGACGACAAAATTTTGAAAGTTTTTTATTCAAAAGTCTAAAAAAATAATTGCAAAATTAAATAAGTATACTAAAACTTTAATAAACAATTATCTTAATAAATTTGTTTATCAAAACGATTAACAAAAATGACAATAAATTAAAAGAAAAATAATTTCTCTGTGGTGGCAACCATAAAATCAGTGTCTAGAGATTTCAGTGACACCTCAGAATTGGAATTCGGTTGGTAGAGATTTCCGAGAATTAGAATTCGGTACGATATTTTCCGAAACAAACAACAGGGTATGCGTTAAGTCGTTCAACTCATGAACTGCAACGTTTTGTGGTAATTATATTCAACAAAGTCGAAATTGTTTACAATTGCGGGCTGACCATAATGCATAAACGCTATAAAATGAAATATACAAATTTATTGTATTTGATATGGTTGCAACTGACTTTGTTGATTCGGATTATTACTTGAGCGCGACATTTTAGTACAAACTCAAATAAATATGAGTAATTTATGCATACTTATTAGAGCAGTGTCGTTTTATTCAGCTTAAGTTCAATTGAACAGGTCATGCAAATGAACGAGTGAATCGTTCATGAATAATTAAGAACTTCAACCTTCTAAAATTAATAAAATGCAGTTGTCTTTTATTTAATTGAATCGTTGAATATCAATTTGAACTGGCTTTTGATAACATTCAAGGCATATTGTGGTAAACAAAAGGTTTTGTATAGTTCATGAATAGCTAAACGATGACTAACTGAATAAAATGAACGGTTTCGTTCCTGAACGAAATAATAACTGAACTAAATGACTAATTTAGTTCACGAGTCAAAGAATAAACAACTGAACGAATGAACTTGTTCATCAAATTGAACTATAAATCGCAACTCTCGTACTTCTACTTAAAGATCATTTAAGAGCGGTTTTCAAGTTGAGCTTTTGAGTAACTGCGCAATTGGAACGAGTTCGTTGCAGCAACAAATTGACTCAAGCTCAAAGCTTTATCAAAAGCTTAGGCAACAGGTGTGAGAGGAAATATAAATTGGATGTGCAATGCGGCATGCAAAATTTTGTTTGTGACACTAAACAAAGTTTAGTAAATTTCCATGGGTCTAAAAATAAATGTAAATTGATTGAAGCTTGACACAAAAAAAAAAAAGAAAAGTCTGTAAAACTCACCGACACTTTAAGCTGAGCTACTTAAATATTGTCTGATTGATAACCAAACGTGTTTTGTTTTTTTTTTTTACTTTTTGCATTTAACATTTTATATCTTTGACTGCGAATGAAAAACCCATTCCTTTCATGCAAAGTCGTCTGAGCTTTTCATTGCGCCCAATTGCCTTAAGTCCACATCACCAAGACAACAGACAGAAAGAGATTTCAACGAGTCGATAGCTCAAATTTCATGCAACAAACGGCAATCAGCAAAGGATATAAAGGATCAAAAGCGTACATTACAGCCAGCAATACTGTATCAGAAAATATAATGTCGAAAGGCTAATGAACCGCTTCTCTGCATTATAATAATTCCTGGCTGGAGTGTGGAGTATGGGTCACAATTGAAGGCAAGCAATATTTATAAAATAATACAATATATAACATATAACAATATTGTAAACATATTTGAATTATTTTGATAAACAACAAAGTAAATTTATACCACGAAAACGATTGAACAAATTTTGTAGTTTTATTTTAAATATATATTTTTGGATATTGTAAGAAGTATTGATCTTGATAATTTCAATATTCTTGGATTAAGTTTGACAACTGATAACAGGTCACAATTTCAAAGCAGTCGTAATCTCAACCCAAGTCTGTCTGTGTTGCCAAGATATATAAATATTAGCCAGGTTCTTTTATAAGAAACGTTTTTTTAAACGTCTTGCACGTTTTCGGACAGAAACACAAGACAAGTAGAAACATAGAAATCAAACATAATGTGACTGTTGCTTTATTATTCGAATAAAATATTACACTCAGCAAGGTTTCGATTTGAAAAAGTTATGGAAGTTGGTAATGAAAATGCAGAATATATGTACATACATATATACATAGCGAACAAATCGCATGGAAATCGGTTAAATTTTGTCAAAGTTGTAGCGATTTTTACAAAAACCAAATAAATTTTTGACTTAGATCTTTGGTACATTAATCAAATTTTGAATGCAAAAATTAATTAAAGCGCCAAATCATGATCAAAAAGGTATTTTTGCATTTAAATCGCTTCAGTTTTGACAAAATTATGGCAGCTAAAAAAAATTTCAAAAATTTTTTGAAGAAAAGTCGGCTAAGTTTATTTTTGCACATCAATAAAATTTTGATTGAAGAATCAATAAAAATGACAAATCTTCAAAAAATAATGATCTGAAATGCAACATGTCAACATTTTTTGAGGTGCACAGTGACTGCAGCGAAAAAGTTATGATATTTATTTTTTCCATTTCTAGTTTTTTTATGACTTCTTTTTCCAAACGCAATAATGAATTTTTTAAATTTTAGGGTTAGTCAAAATAGTTCAAAATTACTTAAATTGTGCCGCATTTTTAATTAAAGTTTAATTTAATTTTATTGACTATAAATTTTAACTTTTATTTTGATATGTGTATTGGTAATAATATAAATAGAAATATTTTAAAAATTCTATATTTCATTTTATTTTTTTTTTAGTAGACACTATATTTTTTTTAGGTTTGTTGTTATACTTTTAAATATAGAAAATATAGATAATTAATAAAGCGCTTTAGTTTGTTTTTTATGACCAATAGTTTTCGAGCAAAAGCATTTCAAAGTTTTATAAAAGTTGAAAGCCTCTGTAGATCGTCTCGAATCTTGGTGCGGATC
This sequence comes from Hirtodrosophila cameraria, assembly GCA_949708635.1. Taxonomy (NCBI): domain Eukaryota; kingdom Metazoa; phylum Arthropoda; class Insecta; order Diptera; family Drosophilidae; genus Hirtodrosophila; species Hirtodrosophila cameraria. The sequence goes on from OX453090.1 coordinate 60,387,116, forward strand.
AATATACTATGTATATACTATAATCTGTGAAGAACTTTACTACACTAACAGCCAATTGAAATGGGTGCAGGGTGTAAAAAGAGCAACCACAAGAATCACACACAAGAACAACAAATATATATCGAAAGTGAGTTTAAAAGTTCACCGCAAGCGAAGCTGGCGATCAAAACAAAATATTTGTGTTTTCCTTTTTTTTATTGTTATTTTTATTTTTGGTCTCTTTAACGTTGTCGTCGCTGCGGCGCGACGTTGAACTTGTTTTGAGTTTCACTCACTGACAAAATTTATTTAAACAATTTACTGACAAAAACAATAAAAAAAGCTTTACGTTTTACACTCGAAACAAGTTGAGAGCAGCCGCTGGGCAGAGGCAGAGGCAGAGGCAGCAGCAGAATCAAACAAACAAAACAAAATGCGCTTTTAGTTGTTCAACGGCAGCCAAACTGTTTAAAACGTTGCGAGTTCTTTTTTTTGTTCGATTTTCAAGTTGTTTGTAATAACAAATAAAGCTTTAAAAACATATATATATTTTTGGAGAAAATGCTGAAACAAATATTTGCCTGTTTGCTAATTGCAATGTGCCTTATGCACAGTGGTAAGTGCAAATTTGTTGGAACAAATTCAGTTGAAACTTTTCAAAAACAAAAACAAAGTTACATAAAAACGTTGTAAAAAATGTTTGAGAGATAAATGCAAATTGTGCGCTAATAGGTCAAAAGTTGTCGAAAAAACTCAAAGTAAAAAACCGGTTCATAACTGTGTAACATTTGAAACTGAGTTTCAAAGAGTTCCAAAGTTATCAAAGACAAAATAGTTGAAACAGACCAAAGGAAACTTTTTTTTTAAATAATTAGAAATTGATGTTTCTTTTATTGTTTTATTTTTTTTAATGGATCAACTTTTCTTTTAAGAATTGCACTGGAATGCAAATTTTCTTATATCAAACATACAGTAATCTCTCGCAAATAAGAACGCTTCGTTTCCAAAACATCAGTAATACAAATTAGAAATTGAAATTTAAGAAAAATTGACCTACAAAATTATGGTTTTTAAAACTTTTGTATTCAGGTTTAATTTTATTGTTAACATAAAAATCTAATACAATTTTTGTTTTCGTTTTCACTTTCATCAACATTTTGCGGAATTCCAATTTACTTCAATATTCAAAATTGTATTATTCTTGTAGCTACAATTTTTGATTCAATTCGCAAACTCATGTCAAAAGTGGTAATTCAAACATTTTAAAGGAAAGAGGAAAATCGGATGTAAAAGCAAAAAAATAAAATTCAAAGTAAAATTGCTAGAAAGTTAAAATTTTCTATTATAATCCTGAAGCGTTTATTAGCAATGAAAGCAACAATTGTAATTTCTGGAATTTAATTTAACTTCTGTCGAAAATTCATCCTCGAAAAAATGTAAAATACATCACGTAAATACAATAAGTAAATAGAAGAAAAAACAATAATAAAAAAACAAAACAATGTCATTTCATGCACGTAGTATTACTTCCATCCAAGACGTATATACAAAAAGCTGACTTCATAACGCAAACATGTTTACAGATCTATATAGTATATATTTGTCGCACATAATAATTACAAACGTTGAACGTTGAGGGCGTTATATAAATGAACTCAGAGTGCGAACAGAGGGCGGCTCAGGTAAACTGGTTGTAACTGAGCGAACAAAATAAATTTGAAATCTCAAACAAATATTGACCTTGAAATAAATTCTACATCATCTGCCTTCTGTCTCTCATCTGTACTGCTCTCCCTCTCCTTACAGCAACGGCCATTAAATGCTATCAATGCAAATCGTTGACGGATCCAAATTGCAGCAAAGATAAAATCGATGCCAGCTCAAACATTCGTCAAGTGGATTGTGACAGTGTCGCCAAGCCTAATACCATGGATCAGCTGCAGGCGGTCACCAGGTGCAACAAGGTGGTCACAAGTGGTAAGTGAAAGCTATCTATAGCTAGACTCCCCCCCATACCCATCTCCACTCCACGCCCTGCCTACTTTTGTGGCATGATTTGAATAAACAATCAATTGACAAGCACGCATACCTTGGAAAATACAGCTATAAATATATAAAGCAGTTCAACCTAACTGACTGACTTGCAATTGCAATCGATGTTATTTCGATTAATCGTAAAAAAAATCGATTAATGAACTGCGATTTTCCAGAACAGCATTCACGTTCTCTCAAAATATTCGATGTATTCCAAAATAGATTAAATCACAGATAAACACAATACTTAGTTAAGGCGTTTTTTGTGTGATGCTTTGTGTAAAGTATCGAAGATCGATAAGCGTAGCAGCCCAAAAATAATCGATAAGAAAATCGATTAAATCAAATTATAATAAAATAGTTAAAAGGCTGAATTTAACGCTTTGTAGTCAAACAAAATTGATTAAGTCAAATAAAAACAAAAAAAAAGTTAGGAAGCTGAATTTAGCGTGAAGTGACTACTAAGCTCGGAGTTGCGAAAGTTCTGTCGGGAAAATATGGGAAATTTGCAGTGTTGCCACCTATTGAGCAGCAAAAAAAAACCGTTTTTAACGGGAAGTTATGCCAAAAAAAAGACATGATTTTAACAAACAAAAACAGCTTTAAAAAGCTAAGTTTACAAAATTCCCCCGTAATCGAGATTTAAAAAAGTCAGTTTTGACGGAAAAAATTTACATTGGCAACACTGGTTGTATGCAGCTCTTTTGTTTTTCATCCGATCAACCGTTAAGGTTTGTTTATTAATTTATAATTCGTAAAGGTTATTATTAAAAATATTTTAGTAATTTTAGTTATTAAATATTTTAGTAATTTTTACAACAATTAAAGTGATTAGTAAATAATTAATTAATAAGATTGTAACTACATTTGTAGGAAAATTATATAATTTATTTAAAGAAAGAGAATTTTCTGAAAAATAGGAATAAACATTGGCAATATTTTCTATTTCATTATTTATAAGAAAAAAATTTTAAATTTTTATCAATAATTAATGAAATTAATAATAAAAAAGTTAATATACGAAAAATCATTCGAAATATATTTCACGGATTTCGAAAAAACTCGCAAAACAGTGTTAAAAATCTGAAGAGGAAAGTGTGATTTGAGCATTGGGTTAGGATTTAGTCGGTCGAGCGAAGCCGCATGCATAAGCTAGAACTTACATACATAGTACATCTATACATGCATATATATATGTATAAATGAACATTAGTGATGTCATTGCGTAGACGCGTAGACTCAAGATAGAGGAGGCCAATGTCAATTAGCATATTGAAGATTCAAATAAAGCACAGAGAATTATATGTATAATTTTTTTTGTTAGCTTACTCGATGCGAAGTTAAATCAAGCGACAGAAATAAAGCTTTGCGTAGGTTTAACATTTGGTAATGCGTCAACAATAACAAAAAAAAAAAACACACACAACTTAATGTAAATAAACAAATTGAATACAATTCAATTTCGCTGATGCAGCGTTAAAAATATAACAAAAAAAAAACATAATAAAAACTTGCAATATTTGGAGAAACAGAAAAACAGCATATGGCTATTCTCAGCGCTTTAAAATTTGAACAATTTTTTGATAAGCAAAAAGTTTTTGGACAGTTTGTGACTGTTTAATGTACATCATACTTATATGAAATTGGTGTGTTTTCCATTTTGTTAATGTTTTGAAATGTAGTCTTTTTTTTAATTTAGACTAAATCGTAGACTAAACTATGAAATTAAGCAAAGCACACTTAAAAAAGATGATTGAATAATAGATAAGACTGGATTTAAGCAAAGAAGTTTATCTCATGACGTTTTTCGTTAAGTTAACGCTTGTAGATAAGTGGTGAAGCGAAGCAGGCAATCCCTCTACACCTCTTACCAACCAAGAAGAACTTAACGAAGAAACAATCTTGAGATAAACGCCTAAACGCGGTCTAACACCATGGACTAAGTTCGCATTTAGGCAATGAAGTTTACTTCATTCTTCGTTAAGTTCTTGTTTGTAGGGCAGAGTTGTAGAGGTGTTGCCGCTCCTTCGCTTCACGTCATTCCTATAAGCGAGAACTTGACGAAAATACTTCATGACGAAATTTCATAGTTTATCTCATTACGTTCTTTCGCTAATAGGTCTAGAGGTGTTGCCTTTTCCGCGTCACTTCTTTCCTATAAGCGAGAACTTAACGAAAATACTTCATAATTGAGCTTCATAGTGTAGCTCATTAAGTTCTTTCGCTTATAGGTGTAGAGGTGTTGCCTTTTCCACTTCACCTCTTTCCTATAAGCGAGAACTTAACGAAATTACTTTATAACTGAACTTCATAGTTATTTTCACAACGTTCTTTCGTTAAGTTGGTGTTTGTAGTGAGAGGTGTAGAGGCATTGCCTTATCTGCTTCACCTTTTTCCAATTTATGTTCGTTAAATTGAGTTCATTCAGTTTTGACGAGCTGAAAACGGTCGCAATGAAGCAGTTGACATCCAGGCAGTTAATACGAAAGGGCGTTCACCTTTCACTGCAGATGAAGTTTGAATTTCGTTGTTGATAGCAGAGGAACCAAAAAAGCATTGATAATGCTTCGTTAACCATAAAATATAACATAATTCATGTATATCATGTTAACAAACTTTGCAATTTTGCTTTACGCAAGCAAAAAAAAAGTTAGCAGCAAAAATCCAACATGGCGTCGCTTTAGACCTTGGCAAAAAAAAAACATACGTATTAGATTTGTGTACAGCATTTACAAAATGGCATAATTATAAACTTACGTTAATTTGAAATTGCAAAAAGTCAAGTTAACTAAAAAAAAAAAATACAAAAATAAATAAAATTATAAATGTTTTTGATGTTTTTTTCCGCAGACCGCGCCGGCGTAATTGTCTCACGCGACTGTCACTTTGAGGTGGTTGGACAGAAGGAGAACGAATGTACCGTTACGCACAGCCGCCAGGTGGAGAGCTGCTTTACCTGCAAAGGAGATCTATGCAATGCATCCGGCGCAGCACGCTTCATTTCAATAAGTTTTGCAGCGCTGCTTGCGGTATTCGCCGTGCAAATGGCGCTCTAAGGAAACACTTTTTTTTTTGTATGTGTCGAAAAAAAAATAATAATTATAGAATTTGTGTACAGATTGTGTAAATTGTGTAACTATAAATGTTATTGGTTTTTAAATAAATTTCAGTTATGTTAAAAAAAAAAAAACAACAACAAAAAGAAAAAAACTAACCTCCTTAAATCATTTATGCAGCATGTGCGTATAAAATCATGACCAAATTGAATCCAGTATTCTTGACAATTACCCATATTCGTGTTATTAATAAATATTGCTCGATACATCGAAATGAACGAAAAAAAAAATTGGGCAAATAAAAAAAAACGTTGTACGCACACAAAGAAACGAACGCGGCTAAAATAAATATGGCAGCACTGGTTAGGCCAAGTAACGGCACTTTGCGTACACAAAATATGCACACAGAAGACACAAATAAAAATTGCAATTAATTGAACAACTACACAATGTTTTTCAGTTAAAAAACAATGTCCAATATTTAACACCACATTTAAAACTTTGAAATAACAGTTTAAATAATTAAAAAACACTTAGAAATGAACAGTTTAAAACAGAGCGACGCGCACAAAAACACCTTGGACACAGAAGAAAGAGGAGGATGGAAAAGTGCAAGTAAGAATGCTCGATAACATTTCTCTGCAAAACGCCATAATATCGGTCAATACACGTTATTATCGCAGGATCGTATCGATTGAGTTATCGTTGAGCGAATAATTTAATTAATATTGAACTTGAGTGAAATTAAATAAATATTTAGAATTGATACATACTTTCATAAATGCAGTGTGATTTTATACATTTTCTTAAAATGTTTTAAGCTCTATTGGTTATATCTAGATAATAAGTCATACAATTATACTGCCACCTACCATAATAAATATATTAGGGCACTTCTTCGTTAAAAGGATATCTCGCCATTTTTTGATTAAATAGTTTGATCGATTTGTTGTTAAAAATGTTCAACAGCGGCGCCAAAATCAACAACCGGTAATGTTGCGTTAAAGCTTCCCCAAGTGAAATCGAAAGAAAGCTCAAAAACACTTGGTTTTGGGCTCAAAAAATTCGGAATAATTCTAGGATGTCAAAACTAGGCTCGGTATATTTTTTTCCCCAAAAAAATGTGATAAAAAGCTATTTTAAGTTTGGCCGATATCCGCGCCACGTGCAGGTCTATCGATAATACACATCGGTGCCTTTTTGAGTTAACAGATTAGCGGGTATTGTTGATTTTGGAGGCGCTGCGCACAATTTTAGCAAGAAATCGGTTAAACTATTTAAACAAAAAATCGCGCGATTTTGTTTTTAAGTAGTTTAACCGATTTCTTGCTAAGATTGTTCGAATTGCCGCCAACCTAACAAACTTAACCCACTGTTAACGATTACAGCACTGTTAACGACAACAGTGGCACAACTTAAATTGCATTTTTATTACATTTTCCATCATGAAAATCAACCTCCGATGCCGGTTTTGAAATCTTAGAATTTTTCTGCATTTTTTGAGATCAAAACCAGCTTTTTTAGATCGCTCTTTAAGTGGAGTAGCTGTATCGAAGCATTACCAAAATTTTCACCGGCAGCGCCAAATCAACAATCGAAATTACTCTGTTAACGTTGAAAGCACTGTTAAAGCTCTTTTTACTCATCATCATATATTCCTACAAAAAAAAGGCAACCTCCGCCGCCGGAGATCGCATTCTCAAATTTTTTCGAATTTTTTGAGCCCAAAATCCGCTGTTTTTGACCGCTCTTTAACTACGGGCCTTCTAACAAAGCATTACCAATGTATGGAGATTACATATTGAGCTTAATTGGTATGGAACTTTTAACAGCAGCTTAAAATTTGTTTTAGACTTTGATGTTAAATCAAATATTCTGTTAAATTATCGCTGTTATTCTTTTTAGGAATCATTGAAACTATATAGCTAAACAAAAAATTCAAATATGTATTACTTTAGTTATTTATTCAGTTGTAAAAATGGTCTAATTCTTTGCATTACAATAAAATTTGTAAACTTTTTTCTCCTTAAACTAAATGTTTGTAAAAACTGTATACAAAATACAAAAAAAAGTAGAGATTACACATTGAGCTTAATTGGTATGGAATGTGTGTCTATGTGTGTTTGCGTGCGTATAGAATATGGATATGTTTATATACATATGTATAAATATATATGTATAAACGCAAAGGCTGGACGGAAATGCAATTCCAAGTGTTAAGTTCTTCATCTACTGCTTGACTTGATTCGAAAGGCACATTAAAAATTATACGATACATAAATCTAAACGATTTGCAGCTATTGCCGTAAGAAATGCGCCACAAGGCCAACGGCAAAGGTGCCCAGGATTACGCTGATCATGCTGCTACGGCGCAGTCCGGCTCCGTTGCAGCCATCCTTGCTGTTACAGGTGCAAAACTCCATAAAGATGTTGTAGCTGCCAGTGCGCATCAAACAGAAGCGTTCATCGCCTTCAATGCCCGGTTCACCCATGTAGGCGCAGCTGCGGAAATAACGCCATTCGCCATGCACCTTCTGCCTAATCTTGCGGCACATAGTCGGACGCACGCCCTTCAGATGCGCCAGCTCCGGCTCCTGATGGCAATCGGTAATGGCCAGTGTGCTATTGTCGAAGGGATCACCGCATTTGGGATCGTTGTCGGAACGGCAATCCCAGCATTTGATGGCATAAGCTGTTGTTGTTGTAGTTGTTGGGTTTGAGACACCACGAGACATTAATAGATTTGTTTGTTTGTGTTGATGTTTGGTTGCTACGCAGGCGCATCTGGTGCATGCAACTTACCTGTTTGCAGCGCAAAGCAGAGCAGCAGGGCGGCCAGCATGTATTTTTCCATTGTTTTCATCTTGTTTGCGTTTTGAATTAATTAACTTTAGTTTTATAAAGCAGCAACAAATTAATGAAAACAAAATGCGAACACCGCCCTAAAATTATGATGCGCGTATCGATAGGTTTAAATGTGCTATCGATATATAGGGGCGTTGCCACCTGCGGCAATTTGGTATTTTATTGGCGTGTGGAGCAATTTCTGTTAAGCCCGCAGTTAGTTATTTACAAACAAACTGACAATAATGTTTCGATACAGCTACACCACAGAAAGAGCGATTTAAAAAATCTGGTTTTGGTCTCAAAAAATGCGAAAAAATTCTACGATTAAAAATCCAGGACTGGAGGCTGACTTTTATGATGGAAAATACATTAAAAATCCAATTTAAATGTGCCGATATTGTTAACAGTTCTGCAAACGTTAACTGTGAGTTCATATGTTAAATTTGGCGCCGCTTTGAACGCTTCCGCAAAAAAAATATTCCGAGCCCAATTTTGACATCCCAGAATTATTTTAAATTTTTAGAGCCCAAAATTGATTTATTTGGAGCGCTCTTTAGATTTCACTTTACCCACTAGAGTTTAAGAATCGCTTTTGACGTTGAGGGCGCCAAGTGACAATTTACCGAAAAACTTGAGCTGCTTTGAAAAAAACAATCGTCTAAAATAAGAATGATAAAGATTTGTTAAATTTAAAATAAATAGAATTAAATAAGAAGTTAACTGTAATCAACGAAATATTTCAAGGAAAACTTTGTTTTATGTTGTTGAATTTTTACTTAAATAAGATTTACAGAAAAAAATGAAATAAGATATTATTATATATTACTAGGCCATAGTCGGGCACTACACCAAGCGTTGGCTTAAACTACTTGAGAATTATAAGCGATAAAGTAAAAATAGCTTTGACTTAGATAAAGCGGCTTGCTTTGATGTACAAAATTCTGTGAATTTATATGATGCTGTAGTATATTTAATTTTTGAATAATGTAACTGAATAATTTCTTTCATTAAAAAGAAAATTGAATTGGAACTTGAATTCATTCCTAAGCTAAGCAAAAAGCTAACAGTTCCTCGTGAGAGAAGAGAACAAATATCGGCTAGTTTTTTGAAGTTCTTTATGAGCGCAAGAGGGACATGAAGTTTGAATCCGCTTCTTTTTGTTTCACTTGGTTTTGTGTGCTTACGTTTGGACATAAAAAGCTAGAGCGATCTCGCTCTCTCATTCTAATCTGTGCAGCAAAGAGATTACACAACAATATGACTATTAAATCGTTCCGTTTGGAGCAGAAGCTTTGTGTGTTCATTAATGTATTTCACAAGAGGTCAAACTAACAATAACTGATCTCAGACTAACAATAATTAACATAATTTCTGTCGCTCTATTTCGATCCGTCGTTGCTGACATAATTGCGGTTCATCTAGATAAAACAAAAATGTATGCATACGCATAAGTATTTAGGCCAAGTTCAAAGTTTGGAAATATATTTGAAACATTTTGTTAATTTCGGAATATTAGTAAAATAATGTTTATCTTATTTATTGTTAACTATTTAGATGTTTTAAAAATATAATATTTTCGCGCCAAAATATTTGTTTTCCAACGAGCATGTTAACGAAATTATTTAGCGATATTTACCAGCACTACTCAACACATGCACACTTTACAGCACTACTCTGTTAACATATGCAGGCATCGATATCGATAAGTATCGGCACAACTTAAAACGATTTTTTAATTTATATACCCGCAAAAAGAAAATGTTCTGCACACGATTTTAACATTCTTAAAATATTGCGCATTTTTTGAGCCCAAAACCAGATGTTTTGAAGCGCTTATTCTATGTAATGTAATGCAGCTGTAAGTTTACACAGCACTTAGTGCTTGTGCTGTTAATAATAACAGTGCTGTATGCTGTTAACTGGCTGTCAAAAACATATGTTTTTTTTTTCCCCAGAGCAAAGAAGAAGCTGACAAACGAAAAAGACAAAGTTTGCAAGTTGTTAAGAAAACATTTTATTTGGCTACATTCCGCTGCCGCGCGTGCTGTGTGAACGCTGTGAAACGTGAATGATAGCTCTGACTGCATTATTAACCAAATACACGATCGGTATTATGAGCAATTTAAGCAATGGCAACTTCCAGCAGAATCAACCACAGCAACAACAACAGCAGCAGCAGCAACAGAATGGTGAAGCGGGCGCGGGTGCGGCTGCGGCAGCTGTGGTGCCAATGATAGTAGAGCCAGGTGCAATGCCACCGCCTGGCCTAGGTGTCGCTGTGGGCGTGGCACAACGCCAACGACTCCTACTCCAACAACAACAACAGAATCATGCCGCCGAGGGCAGCGGCCTGGAAAGGGGCAGCTGCCTCCTTCGCTATGCCAGCCAAAACAGCCTCGACGAGAGCTCCCAGAAGCATATACAGCGTCCCAATTGCAAGGAGCGGGGCACAGTGGGGCAATACAACAACGATCAGCACACTGTGCGCTCCTTTGATGCCATGAACGAGATGCGCAAGTAAGCTACAAAAACAACAACAACAGTAACAACAAAAAGTTATTTTTGTAAAAATTAATTGCTTGAAAATGTCCGAGACGGTCATCTGTTGCAGATCTCAAAACTTATTTGCGCATTACGCTTTATTTGTTTATTTTGTGCCCCTTTTCAAAAGTATATTTTGTACACACAATAATAGAAACACACATACATACGCACATAGCTATGCACACACAATACACGCACATACCTACATAAATATTTATTTGGCTTTAATTTTTGGTCGTTACTATACCCTATACTTACGAAATGTTAATGGGGTATGCCCGACTGCAGCTTACGTTTATTTCAACATTTTTTTAACTTCATCCAAAAAAAGAAAAAAAAAAAAACAAACATGACAAATCGACCAGAAAAAAAAAACGATATAAAAATATAGAAAAGGGACACAAAAAAGTACAAATAGTTTTATACAACACAGACCGACAAAATGACCATAAACATTCTTTATATGATATACAAAACGAATATTTTTCTCATTTGCTATTTTAACATTTATTTTTTTCTTAAAAAAAACCTTCCTTATTTTTATTGAAAAATAACACAAATGGTAAATCAACATTTATTTTCTTTTTTTTTTATTGTGTGCGCTATACATTTATTCTGAAAAAAGTTAAATCAACACCAAAGAATAGTTGAATGGATAGAAGATGTTTAATATTTTTTCCTGCTGAAGTAGTTTTTAAAAGAACAGATCTAGCTTGCAAAAGGGTGATATGGCAACACTAGTATAGGTTAATATTATATACAGCAAAATTTCAGAAAGTTCGGCTATAATAAAAACAATAAAAAAAATCAGAATTCAAAAGTAAAAATTAAAAACATATTAAAATAAGTACAGTCGCATTTTAAATAGGGCATCTTTTAGTCGAGCCATCTCCAGTTGAACATTCTTACCTGTTTCTTATTTGCTTTTGTCAAGAGGCCATTCGCATTAATTTTTGTCTTTGTGATTTTTTTCGTTTTGCGTTCATCATGATGAGTTTTTATTATCGTTTCGTTTTCGCATTAGACAACAACAACTACAACAACAACAACGAAATAAACTGCCCTTGAACTTGAGTTGCTCTAAATTTTTGACAATTTGTTGTTGTTGTTGTCGTCCATATTCGATCATTTCCCACTTCCGTATGGGTTTCTGATTAGAGATCTGTGTAAATGGAAAACTACCTTAATGGAAACTTTTCTGGCTGCAAACTCGTTTCGTTGTTGCTCTTCTTGTCAGCCAAATGGCCCTAAATACGCGCTTGGGATTGGCTACAATGCACAGTGGGCTGAATTTCATTAATATTGATTATTTATGAAGTTTATTATATTGATTTTTGTGTGGTGAAACATTCGATTTGAAACACTTTACAATTTTGATAGAAAGAATGTTTTAAAATTTAAGAAATTAGCTAAATTCTTTGATTCATATATTTTTATTTATATAGTACGGTTTTCAGGGCACTTTTTTACTAAATTTTGATCCTGATCTTTGCATCTGCGAAACTATGTAAAGTTGCATTTATATAGCTTGGAAACAAATAATATTTATTACTGATTTTCTATTAAAAAATTGCAAAACTAAATTTCAATTTTAATATAAACGAAATTAAATAAAATGAACTTTAATTTACGATTTTTATAAAATAATTAAATGAATTTTACTTATAACTTTTTCGGTTTCTAAAAAATTGTCCATTAGGGTAGTAAAAAAAAAATCGATTAATCGACTTATACGGGTTGCTACAATTATCGATCATCGATATTTTGCGATAAAATTGACTATTAATCGATTTATTCTAAAGTATCGAAAATAAAAATAACTGATTATTTCATAATTATTAACATGCCTAGTTTGTAGGTATACATATATAAAAAAAACATTATTTTTACGATTAATCGAAACATTAACGATTTAAATTTTATAAAATCGATAGAAAAACTAATCGATTATTTCATTTGTCTAGTTATAGTTGATTTACAAAATGTCTGCTAAGCTTCGTTTTTCGTCGCTTTAAACATTAATTTTGAACCACTGCAGCCTTTTAGAAAGTGTGCATGCTAAGTTTGTTTTAATCTGCTGACCTTACTCAATACACTAACTATATTCCCATACGACTACTTACAGACAAAAGCAGCTTTGTGATGTCATTCTGGTGGCCGACGATGTCGAGATACATGCACATCGCATGGTCTTGGCCTCCTGCAGCCCGTACTTCTATGCCATGTTCACCAGCTTTGAGGAATCACGCAAATCACGCATAACACTACAAAGCGTGGATGCACGTGCTCTGGAGCTGCTTATTGACTATGTGTACACATCGAATGTGGAGGTCAACGAGGATAATGTACAGGTGCTTCTCACAGCTGCCAATTTGTTGCAGCTGACCGATGTGAGGGATGCTTGTTGTGACTTTCTGCAAACTCAACTGGATGCCAGCAATTGTTTGGGCATTCGTGAGTTTGCCGATCTGCATGCCTGCGTGGAGCTGCTTAACTATGCTGAGACTTATATTGAACAACATTTTAAGTGAGTGTTTAAACTAGGCAAATCAATTGTTGCTATTATAACAATTGAAAATTAAACGATTAGAGTTTGATTACTTGTTTGAAATGTGATATTATGTATGTATTCATACAATCATTATATTTTAAGACTGCAATACCAACTGCTGTATACACATATATGTCATATAAGCTACAAGCTGTTGCTGGTCCAAGTCTTATATGGATCTGTTTCTTTTATCAAACTGTAAGCTGTTTTAAATTCCGCAAAAAATGTTTATTTTGCATTTGTTAGAATTATCCGATTTTGCTGAAATATGCGCCGTTCAACAATTCAATTTAAGCTTAATTTTTAAAGTTAACATCAAATAGAATGGTTTAAACTAAAAATTAGTCGAGGATTGGCGAAATCCCAGAAAAATCTTGAAAAATAGAATTAGAAAACAAGAAAATGTTTCATGTTCACTTTGTGTAAGATTTTGCGAATAGAATTCACTTTCATTTGAACACAAATTGAATTAATTTGCCATTGCAATAAGATTCAATTCACTAGATCAAGTGCTATAAAGAAATTTGTAACCTTTAAACCAATTTCCATTCCGCAAAATGTTGCCGAAAGTGAAAAACCAGAAAAAGTCTGACATATTATATTATTTCTAAATACAAAGAATATAAACACAAAAAAAGAACTGTAAAATAGACAAATGTCAAAGAAATAAAATTCTAAGTACAGAAATAGTATAATTGAAATATTAGATTCGAAAACAGTTATGAATAGTTAGTATAGGTTATAGGTTTTTAAGAGAAAGACGTTGAAAATTTCTAGTACTGTTGATTAGAACAGCAAAACTTATTTGGCTGATTAATTCCAAAGAATCAATTTGCCCGTTAACAAGTTTGTATAATAATATGCCACCAAGCATACTTCTACGAACAGAAAGAGAGGAAGGTTTTATTTCTAAAAATCGCACTTTTTTAATAGTCATTATCAAAAAGAAACTGTTTCTCTTGAAGCGAAGTTTTTAACAGCCATAGGAACAGTTGATAATCACTAAAATCGGTAGAAGATTACTTAAGCCATCTATTATAGTTAAAAGACTGACTAATAAGCTGCCCCAGAAACACACAAAATATCTTATATCATCATCGCATTATGATTAGCTGCCTAAAGTAAATGTCATTAGCGGCCTTCTAGGGGTAACAAGAGCATTCAACTCGAGAATCAATTGAAAAAAAAAAACCAGTTTATCAAATATATATATTTAATTACTACACATCTTTATAAGGTAGCACATAAACGGTACAATTTATGACACATTTCTTACTTGAAAATCTTCTTTTTTTCTCACAGCGAGGTGATTCAATTTGACGAGTTTCTGAATCTCACACACGAACAGATCATCAATTTGATATCGAACGATCGCATCTCGGTGCCAAATGAGGAGCGTGTCTATGAGTGTGTAATTGCCTGGCTGCGCTATGATGTGCCCATGCGAGAGCAGTTTACCTCGGCACTGATGGAGCATGTGCGTCTACCCTTTCTATCCAAGGAGTATATAACACAGCGCGTGGATAAGGAACTACTGCTCGAGGGCAATATCATATGCAAGAATCTAATTATTGAGGCATTAACATATCATTTGCTGCCCACGGAAACCAAATCGGCACGCACTGTGCCGCGCAAGCCCGTCGGCATGCCCAAGATACTGCTCGTTATTGGTGGACAGGCGCCCAAGGCCATACGCTCCGTAGAGTGGTATGATCTACGTGATGAGAAATGGTATCAGGCAGCCGAAATGCCCAATCGTCGTTGTCGCAGCGGTTTATCTGTGCTCGGCGATAAGGTTTATGCTGTGGGTGGCTTTAATGGCTCGTTACGCGTGCGCACTGTGGATGTTTATGATCCGGCGACGGATCAATGGGCCAACTGCAGCAATATGGAGGCACGTCGCTCCACTTTGGGCGTTGCTGTGCTTAATGGCTGCATCTTTGCTGTGGGTGGCTTCGATGGCACCACCGGCCTGTCCAGTGCTGAGATGTACGATCCAAAGACTGAAATCTGGCGTTTCATTGCATCAATGTCCACGCGACGCAGCTCGGTTGGCGTTGGCGTCGTCAATAGTTTGCTCTATGCCGTTGGCGGCTACGATGGCTTCTCGCGCCAATGCCTGTCATCCGTGGAACGCTATAATCCCGATACAGACACTTGGTTTGCTGTCGCTGAAATGACATCACGTCGCAGCGGTGCTGGCGTTGGTGTCTTAAATAATATTCTCTATGCCGTCGGTGGACACGATGGACCCATGGTACGCAAATCTGTTGAGGCCTATGACTATGAAACAAACAGCTGGCGCTCTGTGGCAGACATGTCCTATTGTCGTCGCAATGCGGGCGTTGTTGCACACGATGGACTACTGTATGTGGTGGGTGGCGATGATGGCACATCCAATTTGGCCTCCGTTGAGGTTTATTGCCCTGATTCGGATAGCTGGCGCATACTGCCCGCATTGATGACCATTGGACGCAGCTATGCGGGCGTCTGTATGATAGATAAGCCCTTGTGAATGGAAGAGCAGGGCGCATTGGCACGGTAAATTGAATTTTATTTCATATTTATATTCATTTCTAACTTCTGTTTTTTGTTTTTGTAGCCAAGCGGCTTCGCTGGCCATTGCGCTGTTGGATGATGAGAATAGCCAAGCTGAGGGCACCATGGAGGGTGCCGTTGGTGGTGCTATTTATGGTAATATTGTGGCTGCTGCAACACCGCCAACACCTGCACAGCAACAACAACAGCAACAACAACCAGCTAATCATCCACATTATGAGAACATCTATGCGCCAATTGGACAGCCCAGCAACAACATTAACAATAACAACATCAATATTAACCAAGTTGCTGTCAATGCCAATGCCAATGCCCCTGCAAATGTTGACGAAGCTCAACAGCCACAACCGCAACAACAACAACAACAGCAACAACAACAACAACAACAACAGCAACAACAACAACAACAACAGCAGCAACAACAACAGCCATTAGCAACTGAAGCCAATGCCAATAACAATTCGCCTCAAGCACAACAACAACAACAGCAAGCACGCATGATGCCCATTAACAATTATCGCAATGATTTGTACGATCGTTCATCATCCACAGCAGCTGCTGCCTACGATGTACCACGCGCTGTGCGCGCTGGTTTGGGCTATCGACGCAATTTTCGCATTGATATGCAAAATGGTAAACCTTGCTAACTTTAAAAACTTTAATAACTTTACTAAACAAAAGCTATAAAAGTATTTTAATACGCCTTGCAGAGGGTATTTTATGTGTCACGAGGCGTTTTGGACACCATAAAGTAGATATATTCTTGTTCAGCAGCAACAGCAGACTCGAGGTAACCATGTCCGTCTGTAAATCTGTCTGTTCTATGCGAACTAGACAGAGAAAGGGACAGTTAGAGAGACTGAGAGAGCAGCAATTTTATTGTGGTGTTCTTTTTTCGTTCAAATTCTTTTCACAGACCAATTGAATTTTCATCTCATTTGGGAAATATTTATAACTTTTGAAAGAGTGGTCTAATTGTCTAAATCATTAACTCCAATCCTGTTATTTTGTTCTCACCCTTATCTCATAAGTCATAAAAAGTCTTAGTATGTATAGCATATAACTCGATATGCTCAGAATGTCGGGGCAAATCTTTAATACTTTTTGTACACATTGCTAGTCGCCTTTCGCTTCCTTTGCTTCGTCAAATTAAGTTCTTATGTAAGAAACTTTTCTGCAAGGGTTAATACAACTTTTTTTTCTTGATTTATTTTTTTTTTTAAATATATATTCTAAATTTTTAAAATTCACTTAGGCAATCGTTATGGAACCGGATTACGCTGCGCTCCACTCTATACCAGCAATAGATCGAACTGCCAGCGACAGCGCAGCTTTGATGATACCGAATCGACAGATGGCTATAATCTGCCCTATGCCACAACTGGAGGCACGATGCGTTACGAGAACATTTACGAGCAGATACGCGACGAGCCCTTATATCGAGCTGCGACAGCAGGTGCTACTGCACGTGTGCCGCTCTACACGCGTTTGGATGTGCTGGGCCATGGAATTGGACGCATTGAGCGGCATCTGAGTTCATCCTGTGGCAACATTGATCATTATAATTTGGGTGGACATTATGCGGTGCTGGGACACTCGCATTATGGCACCGTTGGACACATACGTTTAAATGCCAATGGCGGAGCAGCAGCTAGCAGTAACACTGGCAGCGCCAGCAGCTGCACGGTGCCCAATTGTCAGGGGTATGTGGGTGGCAGTGGTGTTGCAGTTGGTGGCAGTGCTGCTGCCGCTACTGCAGCAGCGGCAGCTGCAGCAGCTGGCATGGATTATGCTCACGTTAAGGTGCCAGTGAAAAATAGCGCCTCATCATTCTTTAGCTGTCTGCATGGCGAGAATTCACAAAGCATGACAAACATATACAAAACAACGGCTGCAGCGGTGGCTGCTGCACAGCACTGTTCGCCTTTAACACCAAATGTGTCCATGGAGCGTGCGGCGCGTTCGGCATCCGCGGGACCAGCGACAGCAACAATAGCAGTAATTGAGGAACAACAACAGCTGAGCAACAGCGAAAGCGTTTGTAGCTCAGCAGCCTCGATACGTCCAACGGGCGCCATACCCAAAATAAAAGCCACCAGCAAGGCGGCCAAAGAATCTCCAGCTGCAATTGCAACTGTTCCCAGTACAAGTGCTGCTGAGAAGAGTACGGCTGGTGCAGCTGCAGTGGCAAAAACAAAAACAACGTCGCCAACAGCGGCGCGTTCCAGCTCCTCGGGTGATGCTGCTGCTGCTGCTGGCAATGGCACCTTGAATCGCATATCCAAATCCAGCTTGCAGTGGCTGCTGGTTAACAAATGGCTGCCGCTGTGGATTGGTCAAGGACCCGAGTGCAAGGTAAGTTGCTTTAGTTACCTATTTAATTGTTTGTTATTAACGTTTTTCTGCCTTTCAGGTAATTGACTTTAACTTTATGTTCTCACGCGATTGCGTCAGCTGCGACACCGCCTCGGTGGCCTCACAAATGTCCAATCCTTATGGCACACCACGTTTGGGCCTAGGCGCTTTACCGCAGGACATGATGCGTTTTCAAGGTGCCGCCGCCAGCATGCGGCGTGATGCCAATGCAACGCCGCGACCGCTGCATAGTAATTTAAGCCGCTTGCGCTGTGGCACGGACAAGCGTCAGAATTTATCGGCAAGCAGCAGCTATCGGCATGAGGATCCCTCGTATGAGAACGTACATGTGCAATGGCAAAATGGTTTTGAGTTTGGTCGCTCGCGTGAATACGATGCCAGCTATAATCACCAACAGCAGCAGCAACAACGACCGCTGCTGCAACGCGCCAGATCCGAGAGTCCTACGTTCAGTAATCAGCAGCGTCGCATGCAACGCACTGCCGCTCAAGCTCAGCAGGCAGCACAGAACACCCAGCAATCTTCTTCCTCCAAGCTAGCCGATCCCTTTAAGAACTACGAACTGAATGCGCATAACAACAGCTTTAAGCCCAAGCAGCCAGCTTCTGCAGAGTTGTCTGATGAACTTGAGGGTGCTGTGGGTGGCACAGCTGCGGAATCAGTTGCCGAACTGGATGCAGAGCTTTTAGAGCCATTGAATATGAGTGATAACGAGACTGATACAACAACAACAACTACAACAACAACTGCAAGCAACAACAATGCAAACACTCATGAAGATTGAAATTTACAAAAAAACAAAAAACAAAAAAAAAACCAAAAAACTATAATTAGCATATAAGTTCCGTTTAGTACAGCGTTTAAATTTCCCGATTTTACTTTACCTATTTTTTTTTTCTTGTATTTAAATTTTATTTTCAATTTGTATCTATTTGGTAACAAAATTAGATCTCACAAAAAATTACAATTGGCTAAAGCTTAAAAAAAAAAAACGAAAATGAAAACTTAAGTCTAATATTAAGCAAAGAAACTACTGATATTGTAGAATTTGATACATTGTGAATCGAGACTATTGTGTAACCTGCCAAAGCTCGAATATTTAATAGAATTTTTAGGTGTATGCCCCTCTCCAAATAGCCATTTTAAAAGTAGTATTTAAAACTACACTTGCTGTTTTCTAAACAGGCTATTAATTAGATAAAAGAGAAATGAAAAAAAATGAAAAAAAAGCAACATGCATTACAAAAGCGCCATATCATGCACATAATATAAGAACATCTTGCATACTTACTATACTATATATAGTATATATATATATATATAGAAATATAAGCAATACGCATTTGATTTATAATTTTGAAATGTTCCAATTCGATGTTGTTGTGTTATTTTTTAATACGGCACGACACATCGTCTACTGCCCCGATTTTGAATTATACCTACTACCGTTAGTGTTAATGTTTCTGGGTGTTTTTGTTTTTTTTTTTTAGCATTTGTTATGTGCACTCACTTTTTTTTCTCTCTGTGTAAGTTAAGTTTTCTTTGCTTTTTGCTAAAAGAGCCTTCCAATCAATCAGATATATAAAGAAACCACTACAAACAAACAAAAAAATAGACTATCGTTTAGGTCAATTAGAATAACAGGTATTATTTACATGCATACTACTTATATACACTTATACATACATATACAACAAAAATATACAAATCATATACTTATATATACAATACTCCAAATATATAGTTTTAAGCATACTTACATGTATTGCGTTTAACTAATTCATAATAAACATACAAAAAATGGAAAATGTAATTCGAAAAAAAAAACAACAAATATATATATAGAAAATATATTGAGAAAACAAAAGTAATTATTTTTGGCTTTTTTGTCTTTATCGTTTTATTTTTATTTTAACAAACTATTATAAAATTGCATGTTTCTTGCACATTGCTTTTTCTTGTTGTTCATATACACAGATACAGATACATATATAATTATTATAAACTAAAAAAAATACAATATCTTGTCATAATAGTATACTCGTATATATTTATTATAGTTATATGTATATCTGCTTTTTTTTCACATCTATTTTGCGCTTGGCTACATCGAATTTGATCCAAAGATTTTTATAGTTTTTTTTTTTTTGCTGTCACTAAATTTTGTGATAATAATCGTATTTAAATATTAGCCGATATGTTTTCGCTATGCTCTCTCATATGGATAGACTCAAAAAAAGCACAAAAAACCCAAAGAGCGCCTATTTGCATATACTCGTATTTGTAATATATGTATGTACGTATATATAGTAATATATATTTTTTGTTTGTATGTTTTTTTTTTTTAAATTTCGTTTACTAATTGTTAGTTTTTTTTTTTTTGTTTGCAATAATTTGTCATTAAAATTGATTTAGTTTTAATTGCAATTAGTTAGGATTAGGTATATATATTTGTTTGCCTTTTCGTTTGCTTTTTAGTATACTTCGTTTCACCGCCTCATATTTCAATGCTAACTTAAAATGTACACACACAAAAACTAAAAACTAACTAGAAAGAAAAGATCTTGTTTTTTTTTTGTTTATTTTTTAAAAAATTAGCTCTGAACTATACAAAACGCTTTAAGCGCGCCTCCACACACATCATCATCATCATCATCATCATCATCATCAAAAAATCCCTCATATCAAATTGCCGCACGGCTCTGCCTAACTTACCCCTCCTCCACTGCATACATAAAAATCTCACCCTGATTAAACATTTTGTCCATTCTACTTGGGCAACTCATAGATCTGGACGGGCAACGCTTTTGGCGTTATAATCTCATCCTCAAAATCATCATCATCGCCATGTATGGCATAATCGCCACCATTATGCTCACTTTCGAACTCATTGGGCACAATTTCCACATCGCTGGGACGCATTGTGCTGCGCGATCCTCCGCCGCCAGCTTCGCCTCCATTTCGATCTGATCTCGTTTTAGTCGATTTGGTAATGTGATCGCGTAGCATATGCGAATATAATATATCGTCTATATAGTACATAGTGCCCAGATTATAGACAAACACTTCGCTTTCCGTTATCTGTGCATTGTTAACGCTCGTATAGTTGCTGCCGGGATTACGTGTTATCTTCACATGTCCACCGCCGATCGTTTCAAATACTTCATTATCTCGCAGATCGCGATTATAGAGACGACCGCGTACAAAGTGATTTAATAACATTTTAATGCCACGCTGTGAAGCCTGCGAGAAACAATAATATGTTTTTTTTGTGGAATATTTTAAAATTACATAAGACATTTATTGTTTATCGTGGGATTCACTTGCCATAACATCATCGGATAAACGATCGAAGCCCAGTTTCTCAAAGGCCTTGTCTTCGGGCACAAAGAATGTGTAGTTTGCTCCAGAGATATGTGGTGCAATTTCCGCGTTGTTTAAATATCTATAAAAAAAATGTGTAGAAGCGTTTAGAATTTGATTTCAATTTTAAAGTGTTAATTGTAACTAAATATAAGTATATATGTATATTCAATTGTTTTTATCAACATCTTACTATACTAGTTTATTTTCATACTAAGTCGTAAAGTTGGCAAAACACCGATGTGCACACAATCGATAGTTTTCGAAGATGATAGTCGGAACCATCGATACTAAAAATAACAGGTTTATCGAACAATTAGTTGACATTAAACTAATTTGAATCAAAATAATTGCTGAGAAATAGCATACTTCCGGAAAAACATGATAGAAATGTCACTATCGATAGATCGAACATAATTACGATAGTGAAGAGAATTAAAAACTATCGATATAACTGATGTTGTCATTGATGTTTTGTCATGTCTATTTTATAGTATTTATAAGATCAGTTTTCAAAAACTTTCTGTCGATTCATGTCTCGAAGCGTCATTAGAATAAACTTTATCCACAGGTCAAGCTTAATTTTGAATATTTATATATTTACAAAGTTCAAATAAGCCTTGAAAAACTTACTTTCTTTTGCAGTGTGTATTATAATGTCAATCGGTAAACATATTTGTTTTTCGAGACATTTTACCCAAACTACAGGCGAATGATGTTACTTAAATCGGGCAACCATATATTTTAGTTACCAAAACTATTCATATTAGTTTGTAATAAAATAAGATTTCAAATGATGTCAATTTCAACGGCTATGAGTTTATTGAATAAAAAATATTTTTAATATTTATTTACTGATTTTTATTAAAAAAAAAAAAATCAAATTATTTTGATTAAAAAAATCAAAGTTACGTAGTTCGAACAGTCAACATTTTTATTATTGAAAATTATCGAATAGTTTTTGTTTTTAAAATAAAAAGAATGAAATGAGATTTTTTTATTGAAATAAGAAATGTGTCATTTGTATATTTGAGACATAGTTCAAATTGGCATTCAATAAAAATAAGATTTAGAAAAATAGATGTTGCTTTACAGTGTACACTCAGCGAAAAAGTTCGCATGATGAAAAAAGAAATACACTGTACGCTTTTAAACCTATTTGGTGCCAGTGTTACTCATACAGTCAACATTTAAATTAAATTATTAAAAATAAGATTAACATAATAAGAAGTTCTTGTTTTAAAAATGGTTTCAGTCGATCACTACACCCAGTGTTTGCTAGAACCAGTTGAGAATTATAAGCGGCAAAGTAAAAAAACTTTAAATTTGATTTGATAGAGCGGCTTGCTGTGATGAAAACAATTTTGTTGAATTGAACTGATGCACCAATGCTTCTAATTTCATATCATGTTTCTAAAATTTTGTAGTCGAAAAGAATGTCACTTAAATCGGGCAACCATATATCATTTTAGTTTGGAATGAAATAAGATTTTAAATGTTGTCAATTTCAACGCCTATGAGTTTACTGAATAAACAAGTAAGAATACTCTAGTCGAGTGTGCCCGACTACGAGACTCCCTGCTCCCAACTTGCATTTCAAGCAGTTCAGCGGCAACACAAGCAAGCAGCGTACTCAACTTGCACAGTGCATGTCAAACTGTTGTTTCTGCCAGATGAGACAGGGGAAATAAGTTCTTCCATAACTTTGGTGCTATTTATCCGATCGTGTTGAAATTTACACATCCGAAAGATGTGGGGGGGGGGGGGGTGCATCCGAAATTTGAAATAAACTTGATCTGCGTATGGTATACAGGAACCTGCATGCCAAGTTCGGTGTATCTAGCTCTTATAGTCTCTGAGATCAACGCGTTCATACAGACGGACAGACAGACGGACATGGCTAGTTCGTCTCGGCTGTTGATCCTGATCAAGAATATATATAGTTTATATAGTCGGAAATGCCTCCTTCTGTCTGTTACACACATTTGAAGTACTTTATAGCTCCCTTTTTCCCATTTAATGGGAACAGGGAATAAAAATATTTTTAATAAATTTGTACTGATTTTTATTAAAAAAAATCAAATTATAAAATCAATTTGGATTGATAAAATCAAACTTTATTTGTAATTTTAGAATCAGCAAATAATTATTAAAATTGATTTTTCTAGAGCTTTTTCGGTCACTTTTTACTGCACTTCAAACTGCCTTGACTTGATGTCATACAATTTACATAATTCATTAACATGAAGACAATTTATGTGAACCTCAAATGTCATTAGCAACATTATGCTTTGTGGTGAACCTGAGACAGCAGTCCTTTGTCATTTTGTTAGTGTAATCTAGTGCATATTTCTACATTAATTAATATTAGAACAAACCTTGTAATTTGTGTAAATCTTGAGTCTCGCTCCAAGGCCAAAAATGAGTGCGATAGAAACTGTGCGCCGAACCATGGGAATGCCAATAGCGGTGGCGTCTCCTTATCCTTGTGCATCTGCGGTTCAAATATTAATCGTTAGCTCATATATCAAATATGTGTAAGTGTGAGTGTGCGTGTGTGTGTGTGTGTTACCTGATGCAATTTGGATACCACAGCCTCGGAGACAAACAGGACTTCAGATATAATGAACACTTGATTGCCATTGGAGAGCGTAAACTCTGACATAATGCTAACATTATTCACAGTGGGTGTTGCTGTTTTTTTTTGTTTTTTATTGGATTAAATCTTAAATTTAGAACTAAAATCAATCAAAATTTGCGCACTCACGTTGACCATGGAAGACCACATCCTCGCCGCCCATTGTGTGAACGACCATTTGATCCATATTCTTGACATCCGAAATACGCAATGGTCGCTGCATGGGCAGAAAATGATTACGCAAGACACTCTCGGTGAACTCGGGCACACTGAATGGATAGAAGCCCCAATCGATGGGATGCCAGCGTTGAAATGCATTATCGGATGGTATAAGTACCGTATAGGCATTATCATCCATAATGCGTGTTAGATTGCTCTTCGATAGAAAGTGTTGGAACACTTTTGTGCCCGTCTTCATGTTGGCCAGAAATGACATCAATGGACTGGCCTTTGATTCCTTAATAATGGGCTCCACTTTGGCATGTGCATTTGTAATGTTCGGCTGTTCCAGCGGCTGTGGGTCATTGTAGCGGCTGAAGAAAGAATGGGGTAGAAGGGGTTGGGTAGCGATAAAGACGAAAAGGAAGTGTACACAAAAGTTAGACCGACCAACCAAAAAAAAAAAACAAACTTTTCGCCTGTGCCTGATAAATTTCGCATGAGTGCACTTTTTGACCGCAAACAAACTATATAACATTAGAGTGTACAGTCAGCGAAAAAGTGTGCATGATGAGAAACAAAATATGCACTGTACGTACACTGTAGTTTATATATAGTTTATATTTTTAAAACGAAAAGAAAGAAAATAAAATAAGACATTGCCATTGAAATAAAAAATGTGGCGTTTGTATACTTGAGATATAGCTCAAATTGGCATTCAATAAAAATAAGATTTATGTTGCTTTACAGTGTACACTCAGCGAAAAAGTTCGCATGATGAAAAAAGAAATACACTGTACGCTTTTAAACCTATTTGGTGCCAGTGTTACTCATACAGTCAACATTTAAATTAAATTATTAAAAATAAGATTTACATAATAAGAAGTTCCTGTTTTGTAAATGGTTTCAGTCGATCACTACACCCAGTGTTTGCTAGAACCAGTTGAGAACTATAAGCGACACACTAAAAAAACTCCAAATTTGTTTTGTTGGCTTGCTGAGATGAAAACAATTTTGTTGAATTGAGCTGATGCCCCAATGCTTCTATTTTCATATCATGTTTCTAATATGCTTTTTTTTTTCTTAAAAACTGACTGTTTTTCTCTATGTGTACGCCTATACCGATTGCACACTCTGCATGGGGCGTTACAGGGACGGTTTATACTCACTTGTTCGTTTCCTGTATGTTACGCTTGGAGTAGGGCGACTTTCTATCACCCAAATAACCATCAATTCCAATGGCCATCAAATGCTCATTGATACGTAGCTTGTAGAGTATTTGCTGTCCATTGAGTAGCCAAACATTGTTATGCGACTTTTCCAATTTACGAAAAACGATTTTATGTCCATTTCCATTGCCATAGGACTCCTCCTCATCCTTGCCACTAGCCACCGTATTGTAGCTATCAAAGACTTTGCCAGCCACCAAATGTTCTAACATGAACTCCTTCAAGCGTGGCTTTTCAATGGTGCGTACATCGATTTTGGGTATAATTAATGTATATGGTGTATCTGCGAAGGTTAAAAGTAGGATTATTTATTAGAAATGTATATTATAAACGATTGAAATTACTAGAAATATATTTAATTACATTAACTAAGTTATTATAATTGTTTTGAAAGAACAAGTTTATATTGTTTTCTTTGTACTTCTCTTAAGATTTGTAAAATTTAAGAAATTTTCATTTAAATGCATCGTGCATGCCTTCACGTGCAATAATTTTATAGGTGTGTGCTTTGTTGCTATTAAATTTGATGTTTATTATTGTGCAACACGAACACGAGTAGCACAATAATAAAAGTTTTTAATAGTTTTATGAACGTTTGAAAATCATGTTTATTTGTTTAGTTTTCTAATTTTAAGATTTGCAAATACTTTATTTCTTAATCAATTTAACTTTAGTAATATTTCAAATGACAAGCTGCGAATTGTTTGTTTAAAGTCAAGTTTCATACTTTTACTTTCGATATGTAAAGGCAGATCTTATTTAAGTAAAATAAATATCGTATTTTTTAGTTATGTGTTAAAAACAAACCAAGCCAGAACTGTTCGCATTTCACATTCCGATTAAAATATTCGAAATCAAAATTATTTTAAAATAAGAAATCAATCCACGTTTCCAGCTATTTTGTATTCAGTTTTTAAAAACATAAAAAAATATATTTAAAATATAGTTATTAAGTTTAAAGACGTATGTTAGAAAAATATATATATAAAAACTCAAAAACAAGTATGCGAACTTAATTTTAAAAAGGTAGAACTATTAAGATTTCAGCCGGAAATAGGAGCACAATATAGAAAACGAATCGGAAATAAGAACGATAATTTATTTACTTATTTATGGTCGACTAATAACAGTTGACACAGGAAAAATTTAAATTTACAATGATTTAAATTTAAATAAAAAATATTTTTAAAATGAATTAATTATTGAAATAATAATAACACAGGCCGACAGTGTTTTTGCTGCCCGAGGTTTGATTGTGGATTTAGGTACCGTTTTCGAAAACTACGTGCAGTTTTCGAAATAATCGCGCTATTTGTTTTTTTGCGATATAGGGTTATGTTTATGTATATATCTTCAGTTCAAGCCACCCAATCAAATAAATCAAGTATTTCATAAATAGGAAGCTAAACATGCTTTACATGATATCCAGAAAGTTTTTTGATATATCTTGTAGATTACGCGTATTATTTTTTTAACTTTAAAATTTTAACATTGTTTTGTGAAAAAAATAATTTCCTATTTCAACATTGGGGAAAACCCAGAAAAACCCAATCAGATCAAGAAGTTATAAATGCACATAAAATATAAAAAAAATATTAAAAATACAAAAAGGACAAACATTCAAAAATACAAAAATGTCGCATTATGAACATTACTTTTTTATTTATCTAAGATTTATTTGCTTTAATCTAATACTCTTAACTTAAAGAGCTGCTTATACACTTAAACAAAACAATTAAGCAATTATTTAAAAAAAGCACCGTACATTTGGAAAAAAGAAATGAAAATGGAAACTGCACTGACTCGAGTTACATTTTCAAAAGAACTAAATTGTTTTTACTAAACTTTGTTTCAGTTTATCATACTATACATACTATATATATATTTTTTTGGCGACTCATGCGCATTAGTTGTTTTTTATGTTTTGATTGACCATAATTCTCGATGTCTGGCCTATTAAACAAATGAGCCAAACATTTATACCCATGCCACACAATTCAACTCATTTATCAATGTCACCACATGGGGCAGCATTGAGTTAGTTGCACTCAGTTTGATACTCAGTTGTGTCATGTCTATGCTAACAATAATACTGCGTATGTTGGCATTGTTTTCAACAATTTTGTGTTGCAACATTTATCGGTTTTCGCCACAAGAATGCAAATTTGTGAGACGACGCAAGCTGCAGTTGTTTGTGACACTGCTGCATCGTTTCTGGATGCGTCCCTGGTTATTATTTACGTGCTATCTGTATTTGCATTGGATTGTCAAACATGTTTTGATAACAATAACAGACGATGCCGTATCTGGTGATAAAGGCTTATCGTTAGTATATTTCGTATGCCTACTTGCATTAAAATATCAAAATATACTCATCAGTCTGGCAATTGCGTATATCTACAAATATCAGGTGAATCAAATACAGCAGGTGCTCAATGATTTTGTGGGCATCTATCAGCGGCACAATCAACGCCATGGACGAGAGCCACGCATCAATTGGTTAATATTCATGATATATATTCTCGAATCAACAGCTCCATCGTTACATGTGTTGGTACAAAGTAAATATAGTGAATTACCATTTCTGCGTTCATTTCCAATATTGAGTGCCTATCTACGTTGGTCAGGTGTGTTGTTTGTTAGCCTACAGCCATATGTGCTCTTTATGGTAACACATATGGGCTTGTTGCTGCTGCATGGCTATTATGAACAAGAGTTGCAACTTAGCCATGTTAAGTGTAAGAAAAGACGTACAGCTGCTGAATATAAGGAACTATTAGATCATTATGTGGCATTAATGAAATTGAGACAGAATTTTGAGGGTTTGTTGCGTCCATTTGTTTGGGTTTTTATGATTGCTGAGTTGAATACTTGCATGCTTAGCTTCCATGTGCTTTTCTATGATATACATGATGTGGCCTATATGTTGTATACTATTGGTGTGACTATGCTATATCCATTAAGTTATCTTTATCAGATTGTATATATAAATAAAGCTGAACAGCTGTTTGGCAATCAATTGCTCAATTTTGAAAAGCATGAAAATAAGCAAATTCAGGTAAGTTGCACACAAATGTTATATATAACTCCAAAGACAACTTTAATATGTATATTTTTTCTATGCAGCTACAAGTCTTTTGCCTTTATAAATTGGTTTTATTCAGCGAAGGAGATCGCAGCGAATTGAATGTTTTTCGTTTGGATCGAAGTTGCATTTTGGAGTGTCTGCATGTTAGCTGGATATTGGCCATGTTTGCCAATAGTATTCTCGTTGGTTCATCTGGTGCTTGGCGTGTACATTTTGCCAAATTGCCACGTGTTAGCCATTAGCTTAAGTTCTTATAATATATATAATTGATATTCAATTACTTTAAGCTCTTAAACATAGTTAAATTGAAATCAAACCAATTTGAATTACTGAGAACTTTTAAGATTTTAAGACAATTCACATTAACTTTATGTGAATTCAAAATGGGAACGCGCATGAATAAATTATTATTGTCAACACATAAGACAGATTTAAATATGATAAAATGTTAAATAAAAGAAAACTAAAGTTCAATACGTTATTATTATTTTATTTTTGTACTCCCTGTTCCCTTTAAAAATGGTAAAATGGGAGTTAACAGGCAGAAGGAGGCCTTTCCGACTATATATAGTATATATCCTTGATCAGTATCAACAGTCGAGTCGATCTAGCCATGTCCGTCTGTCTGTCTATCTATCTGTCTGTCCGTCTATCCATCCGTCCGTATAAAAACAGATCTCAGAGAGTAACACTGGCACCAAATAGGTTTAAAAGCGTACAGTGTATTTCTTTTTTCATCATGCGAACTTTTTCGCTGAGTGTACACTGTAAAGCAACATCTATTTTTCTAAATCTTATTTTTATTGAATGCCAATTTGAGCTATATCTCAAGTATACAAACGCCACATTTTTTATTTCAATGGCAATGTCTTATTTTATTTTCTTTCTTTTCGTTTTAAAAATATAAACTATTCGATTATTTTCAAAATAAAAATGTTGACTGTTCGAACTACAGTGTACGTACAGTGCATATTTTGTTTCTCATCATGCACACTTTTTCGCTGACTGTACACTCTAATGTTATATAGTTTGTTTGCGGTCAAAAAGTGCACTCATGCGAAATTTATCAGGCACAGGCGAAAAGTTTGTTTTTTTTTTTTTGGTTGGGCGGTCTAACTTTTGTGTACACTTCCTTTTCGTCTTTATCGCTACCCAACCCCTTCTACCCCATTCTTTCTTCAGCCGCTACAATGACCCTCAGCCGCTGGAACAGCCGAACATTACAAATGCACATGCCAAAGTGGAGCCCATTATTAAGGAATCAAAGGCCAGTCCATTGATGTCATTTCTGGCCAACATGAAGACGGGCACAAAAGTGTTCCAACACTTTCTATCGAAGAGCAATCTAACACGCATTATGGATGATAATGCCTATACGGTACTTATACCATCCGATAATGCATTTCAACGCTGGCATCCCATCGATTGGGGCTTCTATCCATTCAGTGTGCCCGAGTTCACCGAGAGTGTCTTGCGTAATCATTTTCTGCCCATGCAGCGACCATTGCGTATTTCGGATGTCAAGAATATGGATCAAATGGTCGTTCACACAATGGGCGGCGAGGATGTGGTCTTCCATGGTCAACGTGAGTGCGCAAATTTTGATTGATTTTAGTTCTAAATTTAAGATTTAATCCAATAAAAAACAAAAAAAAACAGCAACACCCACTGTGAATAATGTTAGCATTATGTCAGAGTTTACGCTCTCCAATGGCAATCAAGTGTTCATTATATCTGAAGTCCTGTTTGTCTCCGAGGCTGTGGTATCCAAATTGCATCAGGTAACACACACACACACACGCACACTCACACTTACACATATTTGATATATGAGCTAACGATTAATATTTGAACCGCAGATGCACAAGGATAAGGAGACGCCACCGCTATTGGCATTCCCATGGTTCGGCGCACAGTTTCTATCGCACTCATTTTTGGCCTTGGAGCGAGACTCAAGATTTACACAAATTACAAGGTTTGTTCTAATATTAATTAATGTAGAAATATGCACTAGATTACACTAACAAAATGACAAAGGACTGCTGTCTCAAGTTCACCACAAAGCATAATGTTGCTAATGACATTTGAGGTTCACATAAATTGTCTTCATGTTAATGAATTATGTAAATTGTATGACATCAAGTCAAGGCAGTTTGAAGTGCAGTAAAAAGTGACCGAAAAAGCTCTAGAAAAATCAATTTTAATAATTATTTGCTGATTCTAAAATTACAAATAAAGTTTGATTTTATCAATCCAAATTGATTTTATAATTTGATTTTTTTTAATAAAAATCAGTACAAATTTATTAAAAATATTTTTATTCCCTGTTCCCATTAAAAATGGGAAAAAGGGAGCTATAAAGTACTTCAAATGTGTGTTACAGATAGAAGGAGGCATTTCCGACTATATAAACTATATATATTCTTGATCAGGATCAACAGCCGAGACGAACTAGCCATGTCCGTCTGTCTGTCCGTCTGTCTGTCTGTCCGTCTGTCCGTCTGTATGAACGCGTTGATCTCAGAGACTATAAGAGCTAGAGACACCGAACTTGGCATGCAGGTTCCTGTGTACCATACGCAGATCAAGTTTATTTCAAATTTCGGATACACCCCCCCCCCCCCCCCTGCACCCCGGCAAATCTAAAAAAGCTCCCACACCCACAATTTTAAAAATAAAGCCTTGATTTTTTGTACACATATTTCTTTTATCAATGTTGATCAGCTGCGTAAATTTCAATACGATCGGATAAATAGCAGCAAAGTTATGGAAGAAGCTATTCTCCCCGTCTCAGCAGGCAGAAACTACAGTTTGACGGGCACTGCACAAGTTAAGTGTTGGAAGCAGGGATTCTTGTAGTCAGGCACACCCGACTAGAGCACTCTTAATTGTTTTTCCGAATTTGAATAAAAGTGTCATGCCTTTAATCAATAGAGGTATTTGAAAATGCATCATTATAGTAGTACAGGAAAACTATCTACTTACATATATAGCCGTTATTCGAAAATTTTCTTATTACTTGATATTTAACTTAAAAATAATATTGTTAGAATTTGAAAAATAATCTAGGTAAGTTTAAAACGCAATGAAATTAAGTTTAGTTATGGTAGAACTATATCCATAATCGAATTAAGCTTAGTTTTGTAGAATAGTATCCATAATTGAATAATATTAATAGTCGTTCAAAGTAGAGATGGGATTGGGACGAAAAACCCCGCCGGATCCCGTGGGTCCGAAACATGCATCGAGATTGGCAACAATTTAGAAAAAAGCCCGCTGATTCCGACATTTCTCTCGGTTCCCAACATTTTTATCTAGCCCCGCAAAACTTAATGGATGCAGGGAATCCTTAGTTTGTATTTTGACATTGTAGTATGTATCCGTGTTTAAAACTTGGATAAACTTCAAAAAGTCATATTAATAATGTAAGTTACCAAAGTTAAAAGTTAGTAAAATAAAATTTTGTATACAAAATTGTACTCAAATTATTCAAGTTAAAAGGATTTCCGGCGGGATTCGGGAGTCGCAGGATATATTTTAAAATCACGTAACTGATTTGGGAAGGCTAAATCCTTTTTGGGCGGGTCAAGATCGGAAAAGAATACTGATGTCAATCCCAACTCTAGTTCAAAGAATGCACATCGATACTATCCACACTACTCCTTCCCTACATATGGATGTATATATACACGATACATAATGTATATTGTATATATATTTACTTACCTTGCTTTGTCTTGTAGCCGTACAGTTCCAAAACTGGAAAACCATCGTCAATAAACCGGTAAATGTGGTGCCACTTGTCATCTTCCTGATTGCGCTGCAGTCCAACCAAATCGGGCAGCACTTTGCTCTCAATCAGCTTAGCATTCTTCAGACTTGAATCAATTTGTCGTTCCAAGATGCTAGTTGTTGTTGTTGTCTCTGCAGTAGCAGTAGCAGTAGCAGTAGCAGTAGCAGCTGCAGCAGCAGCAGGAGCAGCAAACTGCAGCAGCGACATGAGCAACAAAAATGTTGCTGCCGGCACTTGCAACATTTTGTATGGCATTCAAGTTTTAAGGTTTTTTGTATTGTTATTCGTTCAAAAGAATTGTTTTTAATTGTTAGCACTTTTCAAGAGTTTTCTCGTTGTTGCACTTGTTGTTTTTTGTGCAATTTTTAGTTTTGTTTCAGTTTTGAAGTTTGTGTTTCAGTAATGCTTATGGTACCACGATTTTATTCATTTTCGCTTGCAAAATTTTTGTGCAGACACTTTACATAATTGCCAAAAGCTGTTCAGGAATATATAAGTTAAGAGCGTGTGAGAGAGTGATAGACAGAGCAGGCGGTTTTCAAAGACATTCTGATAAGTTTTGCAAAAGTTTTTTTTTGTTTTTATTGCAACTACTTAAAATGCCAGGCGTTGTGTCTTGAAATTTAATGCTAGCACTCAAGTGTTTTGTATGCGAATCCAATCACAGTCTTATATAAAATATGCCTAGAATATTTGTGTTGATCACGATTTCAATTTGCATCGTTTTCGAGTATACAGAATATATGTATGTATTCAAATATAGTTAGATTCAATACAAATGGCACAGTTACGTTGCAGTTTTACCATATTTGGTTTGAATGCGAATGCTGGGAAAAGCCCGAAATAAAAACCAGTCTTTGACACGCTTTTCGTGACAGTTTTCAGTTTTCAAAAAGTCGTATTTAAAGTCATTAGTTGGCTTGCAAAAAAAAAAAAAAAAACAAAAAAGAAGAAAGATTTGTATAAAAGAAAAAAACCTACTTGCAAATTTGTGTATTAGATTTGCGTATAGTCGCATCGCAAATGATAAACAACCATAATATGCGACAATTTGTTTATTTGCTGACCTTTGTGCTTAAATCTGTTCGCATACAAGGCTGACAGTCAAGTCAGCGGCACATGCACAGATACAGATACAAAGCACAGATACAGTTACAGATACAGATACAAACATACAGATACATAAGCTAAATGCGAAGAAAGTAAATTAATATCAATTGAAGTTGACAAACTAAACGGCAAACTACGGCGTAAATAAAACCAAACTGTGACACAAGAGCACTTGGGCGGCAAATATAACTAATCAAAAAACAAAAGAGAAATGACTTTTGCGACATATGTAAAAAGAAAATTTTTCCAAAATTTTCATTAGTTTTTTTTGTTTTTTTTTTTAAACAATTTGATAACACAACAATTCACAATTCCAAAATGCACGCAAACAAAAATATAGTTTATTTTAAGTTTTAGTTTTAGACACTTTTTCCTGATATGTTGCTTGACTGAGATTTTTCACCTTTGGCGACCATTTAGTGAACCGAGCCAAGCCAATTCCCGTTTAATACTGCAGGTCTGGGCGCGTTGAGCGCTCAACCGGGAGTCCAAAACGGGCTTAGCAAATGCCCAGTAGGAAATTGGATGACACACAGGCAAACCTGTTTGTCTGGCAAACATTGTCAGCGCACTTTCAACATTTTTTCAATAATGGTGCTGACAGTTCAATTGAATCGGCCATTTCAAAAACAAAAAAAGTTTGCTATTTTTTCAAAGCGTTTTTTTTTTTAAATTGCTGCAAACTCTACCTTAAAGGTAGATAAGATATCAGCTCTAAATATGGGTTCATTGCAAAAAAGTAGAGGATTTCTCAGAGTGTGTGATTGCAATTATTAAAATTTAGTAAAGAAACAAGTCGATCTTTAAGGGACAATTTTTTGCTTAATTTCTTTAAAATATAAAAAAGTGTATCTTTTATGTTTTTATTTAATCAGCTTATTTTACAAAACATGTCAATATTTTTTTAACTATTCTCAAAATTGTAATGGTATGAGTTAAAATGTTATATGTTTTCATATATATCACTTATTTTATACAGTCAAAACTAGACTGTAGATGATTGTAGCCTCGTGGGAAGACATTCTGCTCTGACAAACAAAACCTCGTGTTCGATTCCTCATTGAAGAATATAGTTTTGTATTAAATATATAATAATTTATTTGTTGTGGACGACTGTAGCCTAGTGGAAAGGCACTCAGCTCTGAAACACGAAACCTCGGGTTCGATTCCGCCCCATTGAAGAAAATCGTTTTATATTAAAATAGGTATCACCGTCAATGTCAATGATTTATACTTTCCAGTGGACAATGACCACCATTCTTTATATACTATACATATGAATTAATCAATAAAATATATTAATAAAAAAAAATATCTAGATTTGCTCTAATGTTATAAATATAAGTTTTGTCAGAGTTCAAATGCCACGCTAAAAATAAACTTTCTGGAAATATGTATGTTGTCAGTGTAAATTTCCCACTGGGCACTTATCACTTATCACAAGCACTCATTATTCATGATTATGCTTTGGTTCTTTCTCTTTCTTTTTTGTGCAAAATTGTGCAACTGACGTCGCGACGTTGTCCCGACTTATCCGATGGGTGTCTGTCCCTATTGTAGGTCTGAGAGTCTGACTCTCAGTCTCTGTCCACAATTGGGCTGTAATTGTTGTTGCTGACGAGGCTCTGATTCTGATTCTGATTCTGATTTGGATTCGGCTTCGGATTCGCTGCCGGTGTCCAACTGGACTGCATTACAAAAGCAGAGAGATACAGGAGAATTCAAACTCGAACTCTGATGTTTATTTTTCTTTTTTTGAAATTAACATTTTTCGGCTTCTTTTCTGTATGCCGCACTTGGCTTTTATAATAAAAGTCTCGTGCAATGTATTTTTATTTTTATTTTTATTTATATATTTTTTTTATGATTGTTGGTCTGTGTATTTCATTTGTGGAATGGAACTGAAACTACCGGCTCGTCATTGTAATTGATATTATTGTCAGGCGATTACTTTATTTTTAGTCGACTTTCAATAGGCAGCGAATACGGACTGCATTTCATATGCATATGGTGAGCGATCATGATGATGATGATGATGATGATTAACTTGATTAAATGTGTATTGTAATAATTTATGTAAATTTACTTTGAAAGGGCAGAGCATATATTTGAAATTTAAAATGTATACTGTACTATATTGGCTGTTAATATTTCAAATCTATAATGATTCAGTGGATTCGGAATTATTAGTAGCTAGGCGGCAAACAACGACATTTTTCGAGTAGCGTCGGTTCGAAAGTTCGAATTGTTAGTAAAACTTTAGGTTCGGTTCACGGACCGGTTTTTGGAACAGCCGAATCGCAGGTTTTGGTTTGAATTGAATTTAAAAAAAAATTATTTTAATTTGAAGTAGCAAAAAACAAATATGATCACCGAAAATGCAAGCTTTTCCAAAATTCAATGTTAATTTTGAAATATATTTCTGGGAAACATAAAAAAATATCCGCTTTTGCACACCAAACAAAAAACACAAAAACTTAAAAAAAAACGCGTAATAAACATTATTATTTAGAAATAATTCATTGAAGTGAGCTCTTCTTGTTAAAATGTGATTCAGTTTGGGATCAGGCTCAGAGATACAAGAATTTTTAAGGGTTCGTTCAGTGGACCCTATGAAATCGAATCAAACCGGATCTGAAATGCGAATATTGTTGGAAAATACAGTTTAAAAAGTGTTGCGCCTTAAACTGTGCAATGAAAGGAATCTAAACTATAAAAAAGATAATACTGATTGCTATTTCTAACAAAAACATGATCATCTAATTCAAAAACGATTCGGAGTGAAAAGTTCACGGAAATGGAAACAGGCCTCAGTGAGTTTATTGCTCATCTTAAGAAACGGATTCTTCCACTAAAAAAATATATATGTTAATAAACTTTTTAACTTTCATAGAGTGTAAAACATTATAAACATTGAAATGTTAATAAAATTAGCTTTTGCTCGAAAGGGAAGTCCGTGCATTTATAAAAATGAAACATATAAAAACATTTAACCTTTCGAAGACTGAATAAACATCAAATATGTCGTATCAAATGTTAAAACAATTAGCTAAAAAAAAAACAAATTTCATTTCCGCACTATATTATTTATTAAAAATGCAGACTATAAAATGTTGCAACAAATTGCTAATAATTGTGAACAACATTTCCTACAACAAAAGCTTCTAGTTTTTAATAGTTTTTGTTTGTTTATTTGTTGTTTGTATTGTTTTAATTACTTTGCGGTGCTTTCTCAACTTTCATTTGCACGTTATGTTGCGGTGCACACGTATGATTACAAAATTCTTGTGAAACAATTTTCATGGTTTTTGCACTGTAAAAGCCGGTAAATCAAGGCGAGCACGTACAAACACACGCACACACATACAGCCATAAACACACACTTGTTATGCAGAGAGAGAGAGAGAGATAGGGGGAGGGGGGGGGGGAGTAGCAGAGGTTGAAAAACATTTTCCACACACAGTGCAAAACCAAAACGGGAACAAGAAATTCCCAACTGACAGGCCACAGAGCAGCAGCAGCAGCAGCAGCAGCATCGCTGTCCAAATTGTGTATACGAAAATGGTGAAAAACTACATACTACTACTATGTACAACTACAACTACAACTACAACTACTACAATTACAACTACTACAGGGCACACGCTACTACAAGCAACAAGAATAACAACAACAACAGCAGCAGCAGCAGCAGCAACAACAACAAACAACAACAATAGTATGAGGAAAAGCAAAGCCGCTACTACTGCGGCTGCTTCTGCTGCTGCTGCTACTACTACTGCTTCTGCTGCTGCTGCTGCTGCTGCTGCTGCTGCTACTTCTGCTGCGTTTGTGTATCCAGAGTGCAAACCAATTGAAATTAATTTGCATAATATACGAGTAAGCTGGACATTCAGCAATAGAATTACTGTTGCTGCTTTCAGCCCAGCTGCAGCAGCGGCAAACAGAGTGCTAATTCTGGATAATTCACAGTTTATTGCACTTGGTTTTTCTTGCACAATTTTCCCTTTCGCATTTCCCCTAACATACTACACACACACAAACTATGCCATTTGTCACATTTGTAGTGTTAATTGTTTGTTTTGTTTTTTTGTTTTTGTTTTTGTTGTTACACCTGACAATTTGCTTAATTAGATTAAGTTGTCTGCGTTTTTTGTGTTTTTTTTTTGTAAGTTTTCTTTTTTTTTTTCCTTAATTTTTACATTATTTTACATTGCGATTTACACAGAGCTCGCGCGCCTCCGCCAAAAAATGATTGCGTCTGTTGTGCCGGAAAATTTACGACAAATTGAGAAGCTTTTCGCATTGGTTGCCTCGTTGCCAGACGCAGTCGTCGTCGACGTCGTCGTCGCCGTCGCCGTCGTCATCGTCGTTGTCGGCGTCGTTGTTGTTGTCATCATCGTCAGTGGCGCTTTGGGGCTCCTTGGATAAAGCGTCCGATCTAGGGTTGTCAGCTTCTTCACTTTATTGTAATTGCACTTGTAATTAAATAAATACAATAAATACTAATAATATTTCACACAATTTGTTATAAATTTATAGTAAAATTATTATAGTTGCATAGTTTTACTTTTATTTTCTATTTATTTCAAATAATTATTGAAGCTTGCAAGCTTTTGCCACCGTTAGTCGAGACACATGTGCCATGTTGTAAAATATAGCAAATGCAATGTTATTAAATGTAGTTAGCTTTTGAAAGCTTTTGAGACTTGGATTGACTAAAAGTTATTATTGACAAAAGCAAGCTTAAGACTAGACAAAAACCAGCCAAGTTTTCAGCATTAAAGCAAATGAGAATACTTTTGTTAAGCCAACTTTGAAAATAGCTACATCTTTCTATTCAATTACATGACAAGTGCATTAAACAAGCAGTTCAACTTCAAGCAGTTCAGCAGCAAAGCAAGCAAGCAGCGCACTCAACGTAGCTGCCAGCTGAGACGGCATGAAAAAGAAAATGCTGATAAATTCAAAGAAAAATGTGCGTTAAGATATAGAAATAGAAATATCAAAATAGTAAATTTAAAGAACATAGCTTAACATACCAACTCTTATAATCAGAGGTGTTACGGAGATCCAAACAAACGAATTTAATTCGCATTTCAATCCGTATTTGTTACGGAAAACTTTTTGTGTTGCTTTTAAAACGCAAGTGTTTTCTTAAGACTTTTGGGAAAATATCTTAATAAAAATTAGAAAATTTAATTTAAAACAGTCTTGTTATTAGTAGCAAAATTTGGTTTTTGAATGGCTCTGCGAAATAGGGCAAAAAAAAAAAAATAAGGCCCCAAAAAATGATACATTATTTCATTATTTCTCAATATTATAAATAGTTTATTTTACTACAAATACAAATTTAAAATTAAGAAGACAATGCATAAAAACGCAATGAAATATTTAAAAAAAAAAAAACAACAAAATTATTGTTATTTTATTTTTGAAATTGGGGTGTTATTTCATTATGGAATAACACCTCGAATTTGGAGCCTTATTTCATATTTTTTTTGTGCCTTATTTCAACACCTTGGGTTCTAATTTCAGATTTGAAATTGAGCTATTATGTCGTTATAAAATGACACCCCGAATTTGGGGACTTTTTTATTTTTCACTTTTGGAGCCTTATTTCTTTGAGGCCTTATTTCCTACAGCCTTTTGGCTAATCTGCATCAAATGTTTTTAATACTTTAATAGAATAGGTTATAAATTTTCTATCGCGTTTTAAATGTGCATCTATGCAAAACAATATAGAAACAAAAATGCTACTCAAATCTTTTGTTGTGCTGACAACCCTACGAAGGCAGCCATGTTGCCTATTGAATTAAATGAAATCTCTCGAACTTCCGGTTTGTTTTTTTGAGAGATTTTAAAACCAACCGAAGACGAAATCTGTAGAGTTTTCCGTAACAAAACTGAATATGTGAATTTTGTTACATTTTGGAGCACTTTAATTTGGTTGTTTTTCTGTTTTTTGTAAATAATTTCTTCAACTGTTTGCTTGTGCAATTAACCTATTAATCAAGTGTGCGCAATCGAACAAGCAAATGCATGAATTTATAAACACATTAACAGGTCGTTTGCTTGGCTGATTTATTTGTAATATTCATAAATATAATATGCAGGCATCATATTGGCAGGCAGGCGGACACGTGACAATAAAAACAAGGGATAAAGTAAAGTGAGCTCAATTTGTTTGCATATCGCAAACATTAACACAATAAATAAACAAATATGCCAAGTAAGAACAATGCAACAAACTATTAAACGTCAAATTAATTTGCATGCCATTAAATGCAGCACGAAAAAGCATAAAGCATTAAAAACAACAACAATAATAAGAACACCAAATACCAAATATAAAATCAATGCCAAATTCATAAATATTCCAGATGGGTTCAAAAGTGTTGGAAAAATACATAACTACTAATATATATATATTTTTTTATTGATTAAGGACTAAGCACACTTCAAATTTATGCAACTGCTTATATTTGTATATTGGCTTAAATACAAATAAATACAAGGCCCAGACACAGACCACTTCAAGCCAAACATTGCATTTGTATGGACTCCGATTGAAATGCCTGGCAATCAACAGTGTGCAGTTGTATGCAATTGTCCTTGCAATTTGCTACCAAAAAAAGAAAAGAAAAGGAAAGCAAAAACAAAAAAAACAAAAACAACAAAAAAAAGTAAATGACATAAAAGGCCAATGCCCAACAAAAGTGCAACGAGGTCGGCGCACACAGCAAACTTTGTGGTTAAAACTAAAGTGGCCTGTTAGGCTTTCAGAAAAGTGTCCAAAAACTTTGGCATAGAAAGAATGCTCCTCATCTGCATTTGGCCACAGTTTTTGCTGTGGTCGTTCCCCCCCTCTCTTCAACTCTCCCTCTCTCTATCGTACTCTCTCGCATTTTTGGTTTTTGTGTTTTAATATTTCAACACATTTTGCATTGCACAGTAGCACAGGACTTTCCCGCAGGACGATGCCTGACGCTCTCTACGTGTCTCTTTGTGGTAATTTATGCATGTTGTTTGCATACTCTTGACTTTTTCGGCATTTGCAGGTTATAGAATAAATAAAAGATGTCACAAAATGCTTTGACATGCTCGTTACATTGTATATACATATATATGTATATATATTTATATTCGTAAATAGAATAATACTGCAGTTTTCTGTGATTTCTTCAAATCTCCACTTTTTAGCTATTAAATGTTGTTGCTTAGAATTGATAAATCTGTCTACTATTTTAAAACTATAATACACTAAATTAACTAACCCAGTTTCGCTTAAAATTCATTTTGTGTTTCTTGCTTCAGATGTGGCTTGCTGTACATCGAAATCCATCGAATGGACGTTAAACTGATCTTAATATTTTTTAAAAATTTTGAAAAGCTTGTAATATTCTTTTCATTTACTCAATAGGTTCGGTTTGTTGGCTCGAACCTTGGGCTCGGTTCACGGATCGGTCAATTGAATCGACGAACCAGATATTTTGGATCGAAACTTGGTTTAATGATATAATTTAATTTTAAACAAATTAGATATAATTCATTTTTATTATTTTATATTTAACAAAATTTGAACATATTACAAGTTAAATTTTGAAAATTATGTTCTACCAAAACTTGTGTTTTTGGAAAAGCTAATGTATATAGTAAAAACAAAATTTTTAAAAACTATGCTTTTATGAGTATTCTAACATTTTAATTTTGGTTGAAGCAAGCTGTCTTGTCACATTTTTTAACGAATGTATAGTGTCAATTACTGATTTAATGTTTAAATTCTGTTCGTAACACTTAAATTAAAATGAAAATTAAAATTTTAGAAACTTTTTTTTATCGAAATCAGACTTTGTATCATTTGATGCAAAATTGTAAGTCGACAACAAAAATTGAAAAAAGCTAACATCAATTAAGTGCTTATGAAAAGAGATCTGTTTGAGCTAAAAACTAAGCTAAACTAAAACTTATCAAAAGGATTTATTGTTTCCCAAGCCCCGCGGGTCCAGAATCCAGTCTCTGCGGTTTGGTTAAGGTTCACTTCAAAGGACCCCAAGAGCCCGAAGCAAGCCGACTCTGATGAGTTCGGCTCGGAATCGGCTTGAAGCCTTGCTAATAATGAAATCATTCGATTTAACTATGAAAATTTCAGAATGTCAGAAAACTTATTCATACATTTTTTTAAAGTGCTAATCAAATCGTATGTCACAGTTTAGGCAACTAGCGTGAAATTTGCTTGGAAAACTGTCTGTTTTGCATTTAAAATTTGCCCACTTTTCGAGCCAAACGAATAATAGACAAAATACACAGACAATTGTTGGCCATGACAAGGCAACTCCTCTCGCCTCGCCTCGCCTCGCCTTGCCTCGATTTGAGTTTATTTTTATTGCAGACGATTTTGTATTTTTGGTTGAAACTCAGTCAGTTGGTTAGTGGGTCCAATGGCAGCTTATCATAGAATTGGCCGTTAGACTTAATTGAATATTCAAATGCGCTTTTGTGCAAATCTGAATGCGGACAACTCATTGATTTGGTTAAAGTGCCAGGCAAAGATTTCCGTATTCAGCTTGAATTTAAATAGTTAAATATTTGTGCATACTTTAAGCATTTTAAATGCAATTATAAAAAAAGGCGTATTTACCTGCATTTTTGTGCAAAATCGTTTAAAAATAATTACTCTAATTGAAAGTGTTGTGGTTGCATTTTGCATGTTGCTCGTAATTTTGCTACAAAAAAAAAAAAGTGTAAAAAAAACAAAACAATAAAAGTGTTAAAGTGCATGTTTATAATATGTGCAACAGTGGGTACACAATTTACATATGTATGTGTGTGTGTGTGTGATTATTACAAATTATTTTGCAGCAGGATTAAACGCATTTAATTCTGCATAAAAAGAATTTGTTATTTATTCAAAACTGAGCTGATAATACGCATACAATGGGATGACAGTCAACAAACAACTTATTGTTTGTCTAAAAGAAAAGCTTAATTGAAATATTTGATTACAATAAAACATAAAAAAAAAGTATATCTAAAATAATAAAGACACAATTTGGTCATTCAATTTGAATGCATGAGATGACACACAGCTTAATTTTATTTATTAACAATTTTCAGGTTGACATTGCCACATTGCCTTGTCCCCAAGAACTCTTGAGGCGCACTGCAAGTAAACTTTTCATTTAGTTTGCCTTTTGCATTAGACTTGTGGTCCCTATGCTGAGTGACTAAATGAAAAGCATTCAAGTGAGATTTATTTAAGCAAATGCCAAGACACATGTCCCTAGACAAAACCGATTGTATATGGTATAAAAACAGAAAAAAAAACTGAAGCAGCAGCTGCCTCAATGTCCTGACAAATGTGCAGCATTCCTTTTTTTGTGCATTTGACTTTTTGCACAAATATTATATTTATGTTTCTTAAAAGTGGAATATTTGAAAATTTAAGCTTTTTAAAGCCTTAAAATATTTAATAAATGTTTGCTCGTAAATAAAGAATATATATGTACATATATCAGAAAATGCAATGAATGATGTCAGCTTTTGTTAAAACAAAGCATTTATCGACAATATGGAAGGCATGCGTGCAAATGTAGCAATAAATCAATGAATGTCAGTGCATATATGACACATTCGATTATGAGATACTCTGTCAAAAAGTAAAAGAAGATTTGTAGTGTCTTTAACTTCAAGTTGTTTTAAGATTTGCTAGCAAAATTAGTCAAGCAAAGGAGTTGATGCAGCAGCCTTAGTTAGTTCATCAGCTTGTCCAATATTGAAGTCTGTTTGGTAATGGAGGCTGTTTCAATATTGAGATTGCTGTTTTGCTGTTTAAATATATTATTAAATTTAAACAAATGATGTGCATTTTTAATTAAATTCAAATAAAAGCAAAGCAATAAAGTACAACCCATAATTTTAAACGTAATCTTTTTGTGTGCGAAGAACACGACGGGCTTCTAATTAGAACGCTACGCCAATTCCTCACTGGCCAAAAAACAAAAGGGCACAATACATATATATATGTATTATATATATATATATATATATATATATATGTATCCTTCGTCCTTGCCATCATCATCATCACAATCGCCATTGCCGTCAACAAACGGAAATGGCATTAATGCTTAAGCTAAGCGCACTCGCCATTATAATTAAATACGCCAACGATGCCGTCGTCTGGGCCAAGCTCCAATCTAGACACACACACACATAGACACACACACACACACACAGTAACACACACCTGGAGAACAGTGCACGCTGCAAATAATTAGCATGGCTCGAGATTCTGTGAGTAATTAAGGTAAGTCAGCTGTTGCCCGCTGCCCGCTAAAACTCCATCCAGTTTTTGGTTTGCAGCGGAAATTAAAGTTTAATGGCCCAAACGCTTGCACTTTTTTTTTGTATTCAACGCGCTGAGATTTGTTTTGCAAGGCTTTTGTTATATTAAACTTAAACTTATAACAGAGCATTGAATTTACAATTCTGTTTCTTGCAAATGAAAACATTACAAAACGTTTTATCTGAAACAAGAAGATAAAGCTATCTTCGGCGTGTTGTGGGTATATAGACTTTATAGGGTAAATGACGTTAACTTCAATGCGTTACACATTTCGTAACAAAATCATTATACCATCTGCAAGTGTATAAAAAGTGATATTTTAAACTTGCTTCAAAATAATTATGATATCCTTGCTAATTTCAATTTGCGAATGTTCTATTGCCTTTTCTTATTATATAGCTTAAGTAATTGATTTGATAATGTTATAAGACACTAAATTGTAAATAATGCTTTAAACATGTTTTTTCGTGCTGTTTTTTTATACCCTTGCAGAGGGTATTATAATTTTGTCACGAAATATGCATTGAAGGAGACTTCTCAGAAAAAAAATTTGTATATTCGTCATCAGCTTCAACAGCCAAGTCATGTCGGTCATGTCCGTCTGTCCGTCTGTCTATCTGTTCTAGAGCTATCTTGATGAAACTTGGCACAGAGGCTTCTTCTTTCTTCAGGTAGTGCCTATAGTTGAATTGGCCAGATCGGACCACTATATCTATCTATCTATCCTATAGCCATTAGAATTAGAAGGTTGAAAATAAGTTTTTTGTTTTTCAAGATAACTCAACAAAAAACACTTTGCCTAAGTTTAAGGACAGTTTATACATGATGACAAAATTTTATCAAAATCGGATAACTATAACTTATAGCTGCCATAGTAACAATCAGTTGAAAAATAGGTTTTCTTATGCAAATCTTCTCTGGAAGATAACTTTTCGGAAGATAAAATTTCTTTCGTGTTTTTCTTTATAATAACTTAATTTAATTGAATAGCCCAATGAATTGTTGTGTTTGTGATATCAGTACTTATAGCAAACTTATGTATGTTTTCGATTTAGTTGTCAATATTTCAGTGTCAGTTAATGCAACAACCAAGTATTATTTATTTAGGTTTCAGTTTTTATCTCTCACTTCAGTGCAAAGGCAAACATAGAACACAATATTTTGTTGGATTGGTGTTATACTTTATTGGTTATAAATAGCGACTTGATAACACTTAGCAGGTTTGTATATAGTATGTATAAAAGTCGTATAAGTTTTAACAAATATACAATTGTAGCCTAATTTATAGCATAAAAAAAAGAAGAAATGCCACAATA
Organism: Hirtodrosophila cameraria; assembly: GCA_949708635.1. Taxonomy (NCBI): domain Eukaryota; kingdom Metazoa; phylum Arthropoda; class Insecta; order Diptera; family Drosophilidae; genus Hirtodrosophila; species Hirtodrosophila cameraria. The sequence continues at coordinate 60,432,106 of OX453090.1, forward strand.
ATCCATACGATTTTGTTTCGTTATTAGATAATTTTAGTAAATTTTTATTAAAAAGCTAATTGATAACAGTATAAACTATATAATGCATTAATCAGCAAAGTCTTATATATTTTTTTTTTGTAAGCACGTTTACACAACACTTAAGACCCGAGATACTATTTGCCACAAAAAAAAAAGAAAATTGTCGTCACATTAGTCACAGTGACTAAAAATTAATCATCGCACCTTGATGCTCTGCACCTCCAGAAATATCATGACCAGGGCTACAATCACATAGCCAAGCACAATGAATAACACCTGCAGGGCACTGGCATCCGAGACCTGGACCACTAGCAGAATGGTGCCAAGTAGAAAAACAGCAGTGAGAAAAACAATCAATACAATTGTCGACCAGCTGCGAAACCAGGCATTTCGCTTATCCGGCGGTGGCACATACATGGGCTTTAAAGGACTATATTCCTTGCGATATTGTGTCTCATAGCCACTGGTAAAATCGATCTCATCATGGCTAAGCGGCGCCGGCGTAGCCGCTTTCTTTCCATCCGTGTCCATTCCGGAACGCGTGCGTCTTTCAACTAAATGGACAAGTCGACAACTTTATCGCTCAGCATTGAGGCAGTTGTTGTCTGCCTCATTATCACAGCGCAAAGGTGTTAATTGTGGCAGCACAACACAACAAAAAAAAAACCAAGAAATAAGTAGTTTGTCCCGGTTTTCATATGCTCTATTTGGGTTTTGCGGGCATATTTTAGGGCAGACTCAAGATATTTTGTTCGAATCTTTCAAAGCTAAAACAGCATTTTTCAGGCCAGTTTCTTTACGATTTCGATCAAAAGATTATAAGCTGTTCTGAATTCCGAAAATTTGTTTGAAAAGGTTTTGCTTTTGTGCCAGCGGAATGAGGGGTATTTAAAGTTATATTTTAAAATACAGAACGTTTGCTATTTCATTGGAAAACAGAAACACAAATTCGAAAGAAAAGTTTTCGGAAATGGGAACAGCACTCATAAGCTTTGCCATTTGCAGAGAAGATACTGGAGTTGTCAAAAACATTTTTTGAAATTTTTATGCTTGGACAGACCGACACTGTTCAAAACCATTATACTCTAATTCCAATCTTAGTTAAAGAGAATGAGCAAAAAAAAAAAAACCCAGCTACAACAACAACTACTTACACACAGCTCTGACAGTTGTGTTGAGTGTTGTGTATGTGTGTTGTTGTTGTTGTTGTTTATTTTTTGGTTTCTGACTCAGATAAGATATGACGCTGAGAATACGTTTTCGATTCTTGGGTTCTTCTCTTTCAAAACTGCAATCTTATCAATTATGACTTCAATGTTCGAAAAGAAACGAAACGATAATATGAACGTACTAATTACGCTCTGACAATTATATATTTTGTATACAAAGCTGTTGCTTTTATGGGCATTTGTTGATTTTTCTCACATACTTAAATAAATGTGTTTGTGTATGAGTTTGCTTTCATCATGAATGAAATGCGTTTCGTTTTTCCACTTTTTTTTCTTCTTTTTTTTGTCAAATAAGTACGTAAATAGTAAACATAAACAAAATGTTTGTGACGTTGCCCATGTTTGTGCAGAATGTTGATATATTGAATTTCTATATATGATGGATCACTATTAAACTATTAGACTATTAAAAGTGCTCGAGTCGAATGTGCTCGACTAGAAAATGCCCTCTACTATGTATCGTTATACTTGCTTATATCTTTTAACAGAACATATCAAAACATATATTTTACTTGCCTTTTGATTGAATACTGAATAATTTGATAAACTTCACAAAAACTATCTAAAAAAACTTAGCTATGCGCATCTTGATTGCTATCATATCTAACATTGCTTGCGATTGTTAAATTAACTAATCTCAATAGCAATATTAATTAAGTGAGTATGTTCAATTTATAAATTACAATCGATTAAAATTGTAATTAATCATATCTAATTTGTATGGTTGTAATGATTTGTTTTAATTATTGTTTTGTTTGCTCAGATAAATTCAACATTCAAACAGTTCTCATTATCCAATGTATGCACACATTAATTGTTAAATAAGTGCAGCAAATACTATAATATTTATGCTGCACAAATATTTGCTTTTGATACTTACAATTCTTTCATAATACGCTTTCAGTGTGTATTTTAGTTTGATCATGAAATATGTAATGCATAGAAGAAGGTGATATGTACCCTTGCAGAATAGATTTGCATAAGAAAACTTACTTTTCAACGGATTGTTCCTATGGCAGCTATAAGTTATAGTGTTCCGATTTTGCTAAAATTTGGTCAACATGTGTAGAACGTGCTTTGATTTAGATATAGAGAGTTTGGTCGAGATATTTTGAAAAACAAAAAAGTTTTTCGTACAGAAACTTGTTTTCAACCGAGCGTTCCTATCTCAGCTATAGGATACAGAAATCCAATTTCGATGAAATTTTGTGATCATTTATAAACTGTTATAGTGGTCCGATCTGGCCAATTCAACTTTTGGTACTACCTGCAGTAAGAAGAAACTTCTGTGCCAAGTTTCATCAAGCAAGCTCTAGAACAAAGTCTTGAAAAACGCATATAAACAGACGGACAGACAGACGGAAATGACGGACATGACTCGGCTGTTGATACTGATCAAGAACATACAAATCTTTGTATTCTGACACGTCTCCTTCAAAGCGTTACACAGTTCGTTACTAAATTATAATACCCTCTGAAAGGGTATAAAAATAAGATATATAAAGATGATTCAATGCAACTGCAAAGAATTTACTTGAAAGCAATTATTGACTGTAGACAGCCGCACTCATAGTGGTGAACGGCCATTCAAATGCTTTGCTCGAAGTAATAAGAAAATAAGAAGATAGAGAGAAAGGGCTTCAGTCAGGCAGTACAAGCTGTGTTTGCTTAAACTGCTTGAGAATTGTAAGTGACAATCTAAAAAAAGGTAAGCTCTTTGTGATTCCTATAATTTTAGAATTGGCTTTGATGTATTGATCGATGAAAACAATTTTGTACATTTTCTTTATATTTGTCCAGCAGATGAGATGTGTCCTAAGAAGATTTAGTTTGTTGTCTTTTTCATTTTGATAAACAAGTTTACTGCAAGGGTATATAACGTCGGTGCTGCTTTTGGTTCTGTTTTAATTTCTTTTTGGTTATGACTTTGAAATTATGTAAGTATGTTATGTTAGCATACAAACACATAACTAATAGTTACATAAATGTAAATAAAAAATGTATTGCTTTGCAACAGATGTTTAGTAATGAGAGCTGAATTATTAGATTTAAAATAATATTTTAAAAATTGTAGCAATAATTTATAGCTCGATATTTACATGCAAATAATAAAATATCTCGAATAGGCAAAATTAAAATGCAGTGCATAAAATAAAACATAATGTGAATAATTCATGCAAATTCATTTTTGATAAAAACATTGTATATGCAACAAAGACCAAACCTAATTTATTTAAATTGTGAGCTCAAAATTATTTGCATTGCATTTAATTTCAATAATATTGTTAAAAAATACTGCGTATGTAAGCTGGCAAACCAAATGAATATTCAGCAGCCACAGTTCTAAATTTATAGTACAAATACTTTGTATACACTCGTATATATGTACATTCCATGAAAGGCGATAAAGAACAGAGAGGAGCAGCAAGATTTCTCAGAATAATTATGCTGAGTTTTGCATAATGTTGCAAATTGCAATTGAAAAAGGGTTTGAGTGCATGTAAACAAACAAATTTGCGACTTTGACCAGCTGAGGCTCTGAGCCAATGGATCAGTTTCACAAACGCCTTCAAGCTAAGAAGAACGATTTTGATCTTGATTTTGTATTTAATTGTTTTACAAAATGTCAAAGCGGTAAGTCTAAATATCTTTCTCAACAATATAAAATTGTATCTAAATGTATTTCATTTAAAGTGAAGGCCGGCAAATACTGCTGGATATCCAAGATGAGATAGCTGAGGACAATGAGGTGATCATTGATGTGCAACAATTCGAAGCTCAGGAATCGAATCTGCTCGAAATCGAAGAAAACTGTCAAAATGGCCTATTGTCAACTTGTAAACCAAACTGGTGTTTGTTGCTGTGCATTACTTATAATTGTTTACTTGTGATAACATTAATACTTACGTACTTCAAGCTAAAAAATTAAATGTTAACAAATATATTTGAGTAATGAAAAGTGAACGTTTTTATTTGAATTGCTTTAAACGGAAAGTTGATTTTGCTATAACTATCGAAATGTTATATTTTTAAACTGTATGGATTTTATTCTATTAGTTATGTTTTTAACTCGCAAAATTCTTTCACAACAATCGCATCTATATGTTGAAGTTAAATGACTAAATCGGCTTTTGTCGCTTATTCTACATTATAGTAGGAAGGGCGTTTTTTTTTTTTTCAAACTGAGAATCCCTAAACGAATTTCAACTTTGTCCTCTTTACGAGTATATCCATTGCTGCCAAACAATTTAAGTTGTTACCAAAGTCATCAGCATTCTAAATGCGGCTACTACTGAGCAAAAACTTGCCCCAGCTGCAGTTTCTTTTTCATTTTTTTTCTTCTTTTGCATACCCTTATACGAAAGGTATGGTGATATTTTTACGAATTTTGTGATTCATTGAAAGAGCCGTTTTTAATAACTTCCAAAAGTCAAAAAATTGTTGATCAGCAACAAAAGTCAAATCAAACAAGTTTATTAGATGAGTTCTTGTACATTTCTTTGTCGTACATCAGATATCTTAAATTAATCCAACTATTCATAGTTTCAAATTGAACAAATTTGATAAAAATCCGAAATGATTTATCATTGAAAATAGTTATAATAATGCAAATCGCATTTCAAAATTGAAATCGCATTGAAAAAAGTATTAATAATGAAAATAGCATTTCAATATCATTGAAAAATGTAATGATACTGAAAATCGCATTTCATTATCATTGAAAAAAAAATATTAATAATGAGGATCCCATTTCAATATTAATGAAAAAAGTAATGATAATAAAAAACACATTTCATTGTCAGTTAAAAAAAAATCAATTTCATTATCATTGAAAACAGTAATGATAATGAAAATCGCATTTCATTGTCATCGAAATGAGTTATAAAAATAAAAATTACATATAATAATCATTGAAAATAGTAATGATGTTTCAAAATTGAAATCGCATTGAAATAAAGTATTAATAATGAAGATCGCATTTCAATATCATTGAAAAATGTAATGATTCTGAAAATCGCATTTTATTATCATTGAAAAAAGTTATAATAATGAAGATATCAATATCAATGAAAAAAGTAATGATATGAAAATCGCATTATAACAAATAAGTTATAAAATAAAAATTACTTTAGATTATCAATGAAAATAGCAATAATAATGAATAAAGCATTTCATTAGAATTGGATAAAAGTAATAATAATGAAGATCCCATTTCAATATCAATGAAAAAATCAATGATAATGAAAATCGCATTTCATTTTCATCGAAATAAATCAATATCATTGAAAACAGTATGATAATGATAAACATAATTGACAACTTGACTTCAATATACGCAAGGGTATTTCATTTTCAGCTTTCAGCTTTTCGAACTTGTCTTTCATTCATTTTTTTTTTTCACTCTTGAAGTGACAAAGTTTTTGTTGTTGCTGCTGCGCATTTGCATAATACACAAGGCAGCGAGAGAAAGACATGAGCTGCTGCGACGTTAACATATTTCAAGCTGCAACTATGTAAGTAAGTAGTTCACTTTGATGTTGCTTAGCAATTAGGCAAATCTCGAGCATACCACTGACAGTCAATTCAATTCAGTTGCCGGCGACTTTTAGCTGCTACTTGTCATGTTGGTCAAGAAGAAGCATCATAATATGACCGCAGGCGCACTGAGTTCGGCTCGTTGCCAGTTGCTTATGAATTATGAGAGCGAGAAGGAGAGAACCTTTTGGCCTGGGCACGCTGCAGGGCAGGATGTAACAAGGATACTTGAAGCTGGTGCAACTGTGCCGTATTTCATGGCTGCTGTCATGGTGTTCGCTGCGCTGCTCTGCGCTGCTCCGCTCTGCTCTGCTCTGCTCCTGTTTTTTGGCCACAATTCACAAGCACTTTGCTCGCGGCCAACTTTTTCGGTAGGCTAAAAGTTTTCTGCGGCTCGCACTTTTCAATTGTTTTTGAGGCTGGCTCTTATCTAGGTATAAATTTGTTTAGCAGCTTAGGCTTTAAGTACGCGCCTACATTCAACTTTAAGCATGCAATTTTCTGGCCCACTTTTCGCGCACCTTAGCTCAAGCTCAAGCTCATTATTCAAATCTAAGTCCGCGCTTAAAGCGTATGCTATAAAATGCGAAATTCAAAAAACAAAAAAAATATCAAAATTCATGAGGCATCCTGCAAGAATTATAGAGACTTGCTTGACGGTTTTAAGGCGCCCATCCAACCCATACCGCACCCAACTGCTGCTGCTGGCCAGAATGCGTTTGTTGTTGCAAACTTTTTCCATCAAAAGTTTCGGTTTTCGATACGCTTGCTGCTGGCAGCAGCCTCTGTTGTTGCTACTGCTGCGGCGGCGGCGGCGGCGGCGGCAGCAACAACGATGGCAGTGGCTTCTCTGTAAGTGCCACTTCCGCTTTGCGTCAGCGCACACGGCTGTGGCGCACAAAAGTGTGACTGAAGTGGTTTTTTCCTGACCCCCGTCACCCACCGCCCGTACGGCACAAGCAGCTCTGCAGCACACAGGTGTTAATTAACTGAGGGCCCCACAATCTGCAGCCAGGGCAAGCACTAAATTTAAAATTGCAATCTGGCCAAATTAATGAGTCTGGCATTTGTACGCATCATGTTTTGGGCACAGCCGCAGTTATATTAATAGCATTCTTTTTTTTTTTGCATTTTTTTTTTGTTTTTTTTTGGGCTGTCACAAACTCAAAGTTACTCCTGGCGTATTTTTGAAGGAAAACTTTAAAAGTGCGCGCTTTATGATTTCATTAGGTATGCACTTCTTTGAAAAATAAAAAGTGTAGTCAATTTTCTTTTTCGAATTCGATTTAAGGATAACTATTCTGATTTTCTATAGAAATGGTTCCGTTTTTAGCTTTTTCGAAACCGAGTTTTAATAGCAATAAGTCCATTACTACTGAATCGAGAAAAGTTCCGTTTGCTTTCACGTTTTCGTTTTCGTTTCAGTTTTACAGACAGTTTTTTAATATAATATAATAAACGTAACTTTATAGTAGTTCCATCTAACGCATAAATTTCCTTATTCATTTAGAAATAAGATGCACAATATCAGAATTTGTTTTTAAAACTATTAAACATAGAAAATACCCTTTAAAAAAGCGTTCACAGTGGCAATTAATCCGAACAATAGGAAAATAAGAGCAGTGAATTTCATGTTTTTCTCTTGAAAGTTTATTTAGAGACTGTTGAGTTTTCTTTATAAAATTAAACTCTTACTTATCGGTACAAAATATAATGGATTCAAATTCAAACCATGCTGCTACACTTGATTAGCAATGCTTGAATAAATACTAAATTATAATTTTTAAATGCCTGGAAGTCTTGACATTTTCTGATGAATTTGCGATCAAAGCACTTTAACATTATAATTTGCGAACTTTTCACATTTCCCAAACAGAATTTTCCAAAATCTGGGCGTTGTTATTTTAACAAGAGATGAAACTCTTGTGAAAAATTCAGTTCTCTTCAATCAGTCAGTCAGTGAGTTAGTTCGTTGGATTAAACTCTTTTATATATTGTATATAGAAATAACTTAAATACCTAAACAAGAAAAATATATTTGGAAAACACACACACATTTATATACATAGCTATTTTAATCGACCAAAATATTTATAGCATTCATCCATCTAAGCAGCAGCCATAAAAAATTCTTTTGTTGGCAAAAGAATGTCAAATATTTAATTGAAAGTGCGAAACTCAGACCACAATAAAACACCACGAGCCACACACAAAAGTATATGGGGCATTCTCTGATAAAAAAAGCACTTTTAAAAATTTGAAAATTTATGAAATTTGTTCTATATATAAAAACAAGTATTTGGAGTGATGTATTTTGTAGAGAATTTCGTAAGCTTAGAAACAAAATGATTTATTATTTAAAAAAAAATTTTAACATAGAAAAACAAAAAAAAAAAAAAATTATTACCCGTTAAAAAGCAAAAATAATGGGAAAAGAGGATTTTTTTGTTTTTTTTTTTAAATCCCCTCTTTCTCATTAAGAAAACAACTTTATTTTGTTTTTTAAATGGTATTTTTTGGTTTTTTTTTTATATGGTAAAAAAATACTTTTTTTTTCAATTTTAAATTAAAAAAAATTTTTTAATAAAAAATCATTTTTGAAAGCTTACGAAATTCTCTACAAAATATATTACAAATTGTCCCCCCTTTCCTTTCAGGAAAAAACTTTTTATTGCCTTTTTAAAGATTTAGAAGATTCTTCATAAAATAAATTTTTCACATTTTCAAAACAATTCATCCGAGTACAAGTTATTGTCATTTGAATATTTTAATGTAACAACATTTAACGACGAAATACACTGAAAACAAAATTACTCAATATAATTATTTTTATTTGCACTTGAACAAATTTCATTGACAGAAATATTTAAACAATTTGTTTTTAAAAGTGCTTCTTAAGCAGGGAATGCCCCAATTGTGTTAATGTTAATTAAAATGATTTTGAAATATGTATGAAGTAAGTTATTTATGATGGGGGGTGCATAAAATACCTTAACAATTATTTAGAAAAACACATAAATATGGTTAAAATGTACGTGTTGTTTGTGGTTTGCAGGCTTCATTTGTTTAGGTGATTTGTTGCAGCATTCAACAATTAATTGAAACATGCAACGGCAGAAATATGCAACAATGTTGTTGGTAGACATAGACACACACACACACACACACACACACACACACACACACACACACACGCATACTTACACAATTTGCATCAACATTAAATCCAATTAATAAATAATGAGCAGAGCCTGTATTCTCAGTTTGCCTGTGCGGCTGACATGTTGCCATCTTGTTGTTGTTGTCGCTGCCAGCAAACTCAATGTCCTTCACCGATGCTGCTGCTGCTGCTGCTGCTGTCCAAAAGTGAAATTAGTTACGGTGTCGCACAATGATGCTTGGAACGACAACATGCTGTCATCCTCCTGGTCCATGTGTGAGCGACTAAGTGTAAGTATGCTTGATCTATCATCATTAGTTGAATATGTCACAGCAGACACTTGACCCAATTGATTTAGGGTCCCCAGAAATGTGCTCAATTGGTCAACTGGTCAACTGTTTAGCTGTTTAACCGGCTCGGTTTAAGGGTGTGTCAAACTAATACATCTTAAATAGTCGAGAGACCACAATAAAGGACGACAAATTGTGCAGTTATCATTGAGCAGTTGGTCAACACTTTCAAATGTCTCAATTGTCTTTATAACAAATTATCAGTTATCAATGAATTCGATAAAAGCTTTGATATGCTATGCAAATATTATGACACTTACAGAGTTTATAATAATATTGTCACCAAATAAAGCTGCCATTGCAATATTCAAGATATTAATTAAATACGCACAATCAATTGAAAACTGTTTAAATGTTGTATGAAAAACTTTTTTGTTTTCAAAGTATTTTGAGTTAACTAACATATTTTAAATATAAATATTTATATCGACATATTGATTGCGTCTTATAGCTGGTATTGGATTATTCAATTATAAAGTGTTGCATTATTTTAACTGTCCTTAAACTTAGGTAAAGTGAGTTTGTTTGAGTTATCATGAAAAAGAAAAAAGTTTTTCATACAAAAACTTATTTTTAAACCGATCGTTCCTATGGCAGCTATATGTAATAGTTTTCCGATCTGGCCGATTCTAACACTTTGTCTGTCTATGAACAACATATATACCAAGTTTTTTTTGCTCTAGCTCCAAAACTGTGGAAATAATTGCGTTCTGACAGACGGACGGACAACATTTCACAAGCCCAATATACTCTTTTTTTACATTTTGGAAAACCGAGTATAAAAACTCTTTGTTTGTAATGGATACTGTAAATTGCAAAACATTTTTTCTGTGGAATTTGTACGCATCAATTAACTGCACGCCTATTGTATTAATAACAGAATTAATCTTACTAACACCAAACAAACTAATTAAAATACCATTTAAATTCGTTTTTATTGTATTATTTGTCACTGTAAGCCTATTAAAATGCATAATAAATACATAAATCAACATTGAACTGAAAGTATGTATATGGAAATGTTGACGGGTTTTCTGTTTTTTCTTTATACAATAACAATTGATGTTAAGATAATTCTCAACTATTATATTTAACACATATGTTTAACAATATATTGTGTTCAACAAAAATAATTCAATCAAACTGAAACGCATTGTAATGCAATTTAAATGATTTACATACATTTTGTTGTGCAATCAGTCCAGTTACATATTAAAACTAATTATATAGTATTTATTAGAGTAAATGTTGGCCGTTTTTTTTTTCTAATTATTTTTATACTCGGTTTTCCAAAATGACAAAAAAAGTGTATTGGGTTAGTGAAATGCTGTCCGTTTTGGAGCTAGAGCAAACAAACTTGGTATACATGTTAATATATACCATAGGCAGAAAAAGTGTTAGAATCGGCCAGATCGGACCACAACAACATATAGCTGCCATAGGACCGATCGGTTGCATTATAAGTTTTTTAATGAAAAACAAGATAGCTCAACCAAACTCACTTTACATAAGTTTAAAGACAGTTTATATATACTGATTAAATTTTATTAAAATCGGACGACATTTTCTTATAGCTACCATAGGAACAATCGGTTGAAAACTAAGTTTTTGAATGAAAAACTATTTTGTTTCTTAAAATAACTCAACCAAAATCACTAAAGCTAAGTTTAAGGACAGCTTATAAGTATAAAAGTAGTCTTTACAAAAATTAAATTTAACGTATAGAAAACAGAGTATATCGCAGTCGGGAGAACCCGACTGCAACGTTCTTTACTTGTTTTTTTTTGTAACATTTGCAATCTGCTTAGCGCCTATGGTCATTAGAAATAATTAACTTTTAGCGTTTTATTTATTGGCGTACAACAATAATAGAAGAAATTCGATTTGTCAAACCAAACATTTAACATTTTTTTATTATTTTTTGTGGAATTGTCAATTTCTAATTTGCAAATTAAATGTTGACTAATTGCTAGCCCACTTAAAATTAATTTAAAAGTATTTTGACAGTTAATTTTGTGCGGTCTCTTTTTGGGGTTTATTAAATTAAAACCAAAATTAATTGTGATCGTGTTGGGAATTGGGGTCAGTTGGCCGAGTTGCTTGGCTTTACAAATTGATGCAAAAATATACTGGAATTTAATTAAATGCGTGCATAAATTATGCAATATAATGGCTACGGCATACTACCACACCTTACACAGACACAGATACAGATACAAACACACATGCATATATACATACATATGTGTAAATATTTATACATACATAAGTATGTTGTATATTTCAGTTTGCCTCAGGTTAATGCACATACTCATAGCAGTATATATAGCCGTGGGCATAATTACTGCCAAATATGACATTCTGTGCGCCAAAAAGTATGCAATGGTTTTCTGTTTGTACCGCCTCCTTTTGCTGCGAATGTTCCTGTCGCACTTTGCTTCGTCCTTGTCCAACGGCATTATTAATGCAATTGCATTGGTGAAAGCAAGGCGCCACTTCGAGACCAAAATTCTATTCCCACAAGCTCATTATTGCATTCCTAATGCAACTTGCGGCCAGAAATCGTTTTCTGCAACATTTCGTCAATATTTCAACTATTTATTAATAGTTTTTGCTGCCTTTTATTTTGTAAATATATTCAATAAATGTAATGCTTGTAAAAACAACAGTTTCAAGTGAGTAGAATGTGTTTTTTGGAACACAGAAACCATTTGGTTATTAATACAACAGTCGAGAATGCAGCTCACAGTTAGTTGTCGTTTGGGCTATGGGCAGGAGATGGGTGTATCACTGTTTCAATTTACATGCTTGTAATTCACACGCATGCTCATAATTTGCCATGCACCCACACACATACACACACACACACACACATGTACATAGTTGAAAATGTTGCTTTTGGTTGCGTTATTGTCCCCTCAACAGCATCCGTCCGTCGTTTGTTTAAAGCAGTTTGCACATTGTTGTCATTGCTTTTGTTGTTCTTGTTGTTGCTGTTGTGGTTGTTGCTGTTATTGTTATTGTTGTTGCTGTTGTTGCTGTTACTGTTGTTGTTGTTGTTGCTGGCCAGCAGGCTCTGGCAGCCGTTACCATAATAAGGCCATTGTTTATGTTGTTACAATGGCATTAATACCATTGTAATTTCAATATTTAGTCGACCACTTAATAATGTGCGGCTTACTAATGATTATTAATTATTGTTGAATCTTGTTGTCATTTTGATACTGTATATAGCATTACATATTTCCAAACTGGTTTATATTTCATATATAGTATGTATGTGTGTATTTGGTCTGCCAAACGGTTAACCGCATATTAGATACGAATTATACCAAATGCTACGCAGGTGATTCATTGTGGCCAAATATTAAACGGACGTTTGTTCAATGCATTCGTGATTTATGAATGACATAAATTGGCCTTGAATGAACAACATTAGCAGCTAACAAAACAGTCAGAATTTCCTCAAGGTTCTTGTGACAGCGTATATACAAATATGACAATTTGTTGAAGCCAATTTTGTCACATTTACTTAACATTTCTAGAATTGTAATCAGGATTCGTAAAACAAAAAGCATTTGGAAGGATTGGTTCAACACATTATTGAAATATATGAAACTCTTTGTTTTTTAATCGACTTTTCATAAATTAAAATTCAATCTGTTTTGATTTTTATTTTTAGAATTAGCAAAGTAAAAATGATTCTCTTTTCCGATCGGAATGGTCTTTCGAAACCGAGTTCGAAAAAGGTCTAATTAGTTGTCATCTAGTAGTCATTGCTGAATCGAGAACAGCTACGTTTTCTAGCACGTTTTCGCTTCTATTTTACAGGGGAGATCTTGACACTTTGTCTGCCTATGGTATATGCCAACATGTATACCAAGTTTGGTTGCTCTAGCTTCAAAACTGTGGAAAAAACCTGCGTTTATACAGACAGACAGACGGACGGACAGACGGACAGACGGACGGACGGACATTTCACAAACCCAATATACTCTTTTTTCTTTTTTTTTTTTCAAAAAAGTTAAAAAAAGAGTATAAAAAGCAATGATAATTACGAATGTGTTTATCATAATTTATATGCTTAATATTGTGCAGTCAATTATTATAATGTTCACATAGCTTTCTGATAAGTCATTTAACAAATGCTGCCATAACATTTAGGCTCATTCTCTGATTCGATTAACATTGTTCTACGTTTTGAGCATATTATGCACTCCATTAGAAGATCATCGATAAGCAGAAGCAAGCATTAATTAGAAAGCACATGCAAAACATATAGCCTTTGGCCAATAACTAATTACAAGTATGTACAACAATTAAATGCCATTTATTATCTTTTGGCTTTGGCGCCCGGCTGTCTGACAATGAAAACAATGAATTATAGCTACTAATTAAATCACCAAATTACAAGCACGCACATTACATATAAATTGTAAATTAGATTCAGACAAAATAGCAGCAGCAACAACAAATCCCTCAGGCATACTACACCAGGTAAATCTGTAAATATTACTCCAAAATTAATGCCAAGCCATTGGCACGTTTTCAAAAAAAAAAAAAAAATAATTCAAATGAAAGAAAGTAAGTCTCTAGACCACATTCAAGATAAGTAGCTGTAAATTGCTAAAGTACAATTTTTGCTAAAATGAAAGCGTGTAAAAATGCTGACTAAGACGGTAATCCATGAAGACAGTCAAGTCATGACATATTTATGTGGAGCAGAGCACAGAGAACCACAGTCAAAAGCATGATGAAGTGATTTTAAATTGTAATGTTGCTGTTGTGTTTTTTTTTGCGCTGCAGGATGTTGCTTATAAAACTATAGCTTGGGCTAAGTTTGAAATATAGTTATAGTATCCTTGCAGCAGAAATTATAATTTTGTCATGCAATACTTAAAAGATTTTGAAAATAGTTTATCCATCTAAAGTTTATCATAAAGCTGTCGTAGGAAAAATCCAACAAAATTGAAGTTTCGCTTGTAATTCTTTAAGGTTTTTAAATATCTTTATAGGTTTATTATCTATAATCCTTTTCGTATCTTATGATCTGATTATAACAATCTTTTCCATGTTATAAGTAACGCCACACCACTTCCTACACTTGGAATATTCACTCCTGTCTCATCTATCTAACTTGTAGGTTAATTTTTGGAATGTTTTTATTTTTTATTTTTGCATTTTTGTATTTTCATACACTTTTTTTAAAAATTTTTTAAAAAAAAAGAGAATATTGGGTTTGTGAATAGTCTGTCTGTCTGTTTATATGCGTTTTTCAAGACTTTGTTCAACAGCTATCTTGCTGAAACTTGGAACAGATGCTTCTTCTTATTACAGGTAGTACCTATAGTTGAATTGGCCAGATTCGACATTTAATAAATAAATAAAAGAGCAAATAATTTTGCTTTCTTTAAGTTGAAAATCGAAAAACATATAGAAACTACAATTTTTGTTAGTTAAGTTGCTATTTGAGAAGATTAAACATACTTTTAGCAGCACAAAATATAAATTTTTTTTGCTAAATTCTTAAGCCCAGCTTGCTTAAGAGTGTCATCATAGCTTGAGTACTTCTACACTATTTTCACATATTTTTGTTTGAAATCATAATGAAAGTAAAGTATGTGTCATATTTGACAATTCAAATCCACAGCCAAGCTCCAAAAGAGTCTCCCTTCCCCTCCGTTCGGAAACTGCCAAGTCTGGTGTTTTGTTTTTTTTTCCAAAGATTGGGCGAACGCTGCTGTCAAAGAGTTTTCGACTCTCTGTTGTCTATGATGTGGTGGGGCATATATTAAGTTTGTTGATTTTGCAAGAGTGCAAATCCCAATGTCCTTTGGAGGTTATGTATCTACTATAAACCTGTCTGGCACTGCAGTGCAACTCATGCTAAGCTCAGCTCACATTTCACTCACTTTTGTTGTTGACTTTAAAAACAATTTATGCAACATTTTCGCATATGCCAGCGTATTGCGTTTGGTTACGCATGCCACAACATTTTTGGCACACAGGACACAGACAACAACAATTCACCATCTTTCGTGGCATGCTCTAAAAAGGCATTGTTGTTGCTGTTGTTTTGGTTATTGTTGCTGTTGTTGTTGTTGTCGCTGACAGCAGCAAGTGCAAAATACGCGTTAAATGCGCAAAGCGTGCGGCACGCGCTGAGATTGCTGAGAGCCAAGTCCCGTGTGAATATGTTGTCAAATTCTCATGAGGACTTTAGCTTTTCTTTTTGTGTGTGTGTTGGGCTGCTGGTTTTGTTGCTGTACTTAAGAGTACTATTGTTTTTGTTGTTGTTGTTGTTACTGTTGTCATTGTTGCTGTTGGCGCTGAAAGCAGTCAGCTGCCAAGCATATTTCAAACTCCACTCGTAAGTGTGCTAAGTGGCTGCTTACAAATACATTTGCGTAACGTTGTCGTCGTCGTCGTCGTCGCCGTCGCCGTCGCACAGTGGCTCGTTTTCCAAAAACTCTTTCCGAAAATCTAATTTCGAGTTGTTGATTGATTTCAATTAGGCATTGTTCAAGCATTAAAATGCTAAAAATTTTAAATTTTCAAAATTTTATTGGTTCTTAGCTTATTGATGTTCAATTTTTGAGTAAAAGAAAATAAAAGTGAAAAAAATATTTTAAAAAACTAATTTAAATGCGTGATTCCTAATAACTATAAAAGCTACGTAAATGATTTTGTTTTTTCTGAAATTAGATATATATATTTTTAGAATAATTTTGGAAAATAAAAACACAAAAATTTAATATATAGAAAAATGTTTTATCAAATTCGAGCACACTTAGAGAAAATTTTAAATTAATATCTATTATGATTCAAGAGGCATGATTTTTGGAAAGTGTTTTGCGAAAAGCAGCCACTGTGCGTCGTCTTCTCTCTTCTTGGCATGTATGTACATACATACATACGTATATCACTTATATTTGAGTTTGCGTTTTGCATTAGGCATATTACGCATACGACAGCGTGCCACATCCTACTATTCCAGCATCCAGACACAAATAGCCCGCAAAGCGAAAGCGCGGCAGCATCAACATGATGGAGCTTTCATTTTGGCCTAGTCAAAATTAGAAGCTTATGATTTTTGCCATCCTCTATAAGCCTTGCTAATGGCTCAGGCTTATGCTCTTTATAATTTCACTTTTCTTCATTTTTTTTTGCTTTTCTGTTTGTTATTGTTTTGCTGACGAAGTTACTTTAAAGCTTGCGCAAATTTGTATTAATTTCCTGTGTGTGTTTTTTGTGGTTATGAAATTAAAGTAAATACCCAGGCTTTGGTTTTTTAATGGCATGTGAAGCTGGTTAAGCTATTGCGTGAGTTGCGTTTTAAATCAAGTTGTTAAAGTTAAGTATACGCTTCGCACTGCAATCAGTATTTATATGGGTTCCTTCACCTCATGTTGAGTCTGAGTTGAGTCAGCGTATAAAAAACTATAAAAACAAACAACAACAACAACAACAACAAAAGAAATGGCTATAAGAATACCAAAATATAACGTTAGCACAGATGATTCAGCCGCTATTCTAGCCTGGGGGAATTGAGCATTTTCTGCATCATTTTTATGCTTTAGGAAATTGCATGAAGCAGCAGAAAAACACAGAGAAAAACATGCTTCAAAATGCATTTTATGCATTCAAGTTATTTTTTTTTTTATTTTTATGTAAGTTTTCATGTGTGCTGCTTAGATGACCAGGTACTTCAGTTATTGTATCTTTAATGCATGTGCCTTAAAGTTGTCTATAGAATTTAGCTGATTTTACAACATTAAGTGCATGCTTTTTTGTCTGAGTACACACACATACACACACTCTTACTCTTACACACACATAAGCAACAAAGTCAATGTTTATTGATGCAAAACAAGATTTTCTCGCTCGCGAAAAGCAAAATAGCTATTGCAAGCGTTTTTTTCCTTCTTCCATTTATTGTCTGACTTGTTTTCAAAGACATTTGTTGTATTATGCTATGACAAATGGCTAAAAAACTGAGTGTGTGTGTGTGTGGTTTATGTGATTTACTAGAGACATATTTATGTGGTGCTCAACAACTCTGCAAAGCTGCTTGGATTGGTTTGTTTACTATAGTAAAATATAGCAGCAACAACATAAAAAGTACTCAAAGGAGTACAAGATGCATTGTGATTATGGTTAAGACTTTAAAATAACAATCGATCTTTGTAGAATTATTTCGAAAGTATTGTTTTGTTGCTGATTTTTAAAATGACTACTAAATATATACAAGTTTGCCACAATACAGCTCGATTTTTATGCACTATTTTGTTTTTATTTCTCAGTCAACAACTCAACCAACCACACGAAGTTTTCAAAAATAGTCTTTTGAAAATTAAACTTTTTTATGAAAAACTTTACTACAAGCGTACATATCTTGGGCACGTCAACAATAGCTTTTCTTTCTTGTTTTAATTCAACACAGCAAATTAAATTTATATTTGTGACAGCCTTTCCTACATGACAATCAATTTTAAACGATATTTGAAAACATAAATAGAACACGATGCTGATTTTCAGTGGTTTTTTTTTTTTTTTTTTAAATATTTATTTGCTTTTTTCGTTGCTTTCAAATTCTAGGCACGTCACAAAACCATCAACGGCAATATCGCGGCATGCCACATTTTAGCAGCACCGACTCCAGTTAACACCTCCTCCCCGCAAACGACCACAGAGACCCCGCAGTCCGCCAAGCAAGCCTTGATATATACAAATTCCAAATGCTAAATGCGCATTAATGCGTTCACACGTCGCCCACCTGCAGCGTAAATGGTAGAAATACATTTTTAAAATTTTCACACACACACACACACACTTTGAAATCAGTTTATTTTTTGGAGCTAGGTGAAAACATAGAATTCAATTTGATATCTTACTTAAATTTAAATTCAAGTGAACTATCAGTAAAGTTCTATAACTGGAGTATACTCTGTTTCAATTGGCAAAATTAATTCTCTCATAACTTAGGGGCATGTCAAGAGCAATTCTTAAATTTTCAAAAAAAATTTACATTTAATCAAAATAGACATAAAGTTGTTTGTCAGCTGTTCAAGTGAAAGACGTGAGCAAAGGCTTTTCTTAATTCATTTCCCCAACCATTTGCTATAAGCTCCAAATTCGTTTTTAAGTGCCCAAGCACTTATAATAATTACACGAACATCATTTTGCAGTTTTGCACAAAAGTGCAAAATCATATTTGTAGCTTTAGACAACAGGTCGTATGTGCAATGTCTGTTTGCTACTTGTAGCATGCGTGTGTGTTGCTGTTGTTGTTGTGGTTGTTACGACATGATAGAATCATCTCATCTAGCTAACGTAACACACACACACACACACACTCACAGTGCAGCTTCATGCTGGAATTTAAACATCAAGTGAAATCTTTAGATGTTGTCACTTGTCTTTGTCATGTTTGCACTTGGCTTAAACACCAAAAACCCACCCTCACCACCACCCCCGGCACGCATTTGGGATTTTGTTTTTCGGCTAAGCGAAACAATTTCAACTCTGATTTAAGCGAAAAGTTTGCATTGCTTTTTTGTCACAATCTCAGACAGTTTTTCGGGTGTGCGTATTTGAACGCCAAACATCATTGCAATTCACATGTAAGTGCTCTTAATGGGCTTGTGTTAGTGTGTGTGTGTGTGTGTGTGTGGGACTGTGTCTGCGTGCGTGTATGTGTGTGTGTGTGTACTATACTGCAGCAATTTGCACTGCGTTTTGTGGTGATTCTGGATGATTACTTTGTATGTCTGTGTGTGCCATCTGTTAATTGTGCTGGTTCTCTGTCTGCTGCAGCTGCCAGCGGCGTTAAGTCGAGAAAAGCGTAGGAAAATTGAAATTAAATGAAGATAAATTTACACGAGCAAAAAAAAAAAAACTTAAATACCTGCTTAGAATTAATTAAGTCTTGTAAATTTTGTGGTATTTACTATGAAGAGAGTACGTTCAAGAAGTTAACTTCTATTATTTTATGTTTGATTTTTAAGTGTGCAAATATTTCATTATTTATTGAAAATACAGAAAATAACGTTATAACTTTAAATTTAAATGATGGCTATGAGAATTTTGAAAAAAATTATTCTTACTTGTTTTCATACTCGGTTTTCAAAATGGAAAAAAAAAGTATATTGGGTTTGTGAAATATGTGTCTGTCCGTCTGTATAAATGCAGTTTTTTCCACAGTTTTGTAGCTAGAGTAGTCAAACTTGGTACATATGTTGATATATACCAAAGGCAGACAAACTGTCAAGATCGGCCAGATCGGAACGGTATAACATATAGCTGCCATAGGAACGATCAATTGAAAAATAAGTTTTTGTATGAACAACTTTTTTGTTTCTTAAGATAAATCAACCAAACTCACTTTACCTAAGTTTAAGGATAGCTTTTATAAACTGATCAAATTTGATCAAAATCGGACGACTTTATCTTATAGCTACCATAGGAACAATGGGTTGGAAAAACGCTTTTGCATGAAAAACTATTTTGTTTTTAAAAAAAACCCAACCAAACTCACTTTATCTAAGTTTTAGGAAAGTTTATAGGTACAGAAAACATAGTATATCGCAGTCGAGAGAGCCCGACTGCAACGTTTTTATATGTTATTATTAACAACAAATTATTAAATTTATTTTTAATTTTTATTATAAAAAAAATCTTTTGAAAAAATAAATCAAGATTGGCTTTTTAAAACTCAGCAAATAATTATTACAATTTTAATAATGTTTAGATGCATTCCTTCCAAATGATTTATATTTTGGGGACTTAGGAATCCGTTAAAAACATATATAAAATATCTATTAATTATGGCTCCTGCTAATTTGAAAAAAATTTCTATATTAATGTTTCTAATACACCTAAGGTTTTACTTTTTAAATACTTAATTAAGTAGGTTTTTATTTGGTCATTTTTGGTATGTTGTTCCAAGAAATATCATTATTTTTAATTTTTATATTATTACACAGCTCATTGTGCTCACTGATTCAATTTCAATTTCAATTTATTTATTAATTTAACTTCATAGCACTACAGCTATCAACTTATTAATTAATGTGCCAGTCACTTTTGGTTTTGATTATTATTATTTTATTGTTATTTTATATTATAGTCATATTGAATGTTGAAAAGAGATGACATAATTAATTAACAAAAGACTATAGAAAGTTTTTTGTTAACCATTGATTATGTTGGTTTTTGTTTTTATCTACCCAAAGAAGTTTTGCGAAACAAAAAAACTTTACACGTGAAATAAATTAAATATGTAACTTGGTTTGTAAAAAACGTATTCAATGTGCACATATGTATATAAAACATGAAATGTAAACCATTTTTAAATCAAAATTTTTTAAATATTCTGTTTAATATTTGTACTATTTTTAATTTTATTAATTTAATAATTTACTTGATTTATTTTGTATTGTTTGAAACAATTGGAAAATAACGAAAAGGTTTTGTTTTTATTGATAACATCAATTTCTAATTTCATTGCTCTTGTGCCACCCACTTCTCATTTACCTCAATTAACCTTGCTTTGCACCCTCCACTGACTCAACACACACATATACAGGCTTTATAATACACCCACTTAGGACCCCACAATCAAACTTATTATTAGGCATGAAAATGTAACCAAATAGCACTTGATTATTATTCAGTATCTGGCATTACGAGTTCTTTGGCTCGACTCGGGCACTCTTTTGTGTGGCATGGCATGCGCATCGAAGCTAAACATTTGCTTAACGGGCACGGGGCGTCAATTATGCTAACAAGCTCCAAACACTCATAATCACTCCACAGACAATCGTTTAGATAAGGGCCAAGGCGCGTTAAGGAAACGCTGCGGGATATGCGTGAACAAACGGTGAGCCTAGACAGAGATACTACTACAAATACTTAGTTGGACTGGAGGGGCTTGTGAAACAAAAGGCATAACAAGCTGAATAAATAGCACGATAAATGCCATAAACAAGAGACGAAAAGTTTTAGCAATGAAACAGCAAAAACAGCACAAAACAAAAAAAATACGAAAAATACGAAAAAAAAGAAACAACAACAAAGCCAAGTTAAGTCCAATAAAAGTCACGTTGCCACAATGTGAAGTCAGCACAAAGTCCGAGACAAGTCCGAGTTCGAGTGCATAAAAAGGAAACAGCGTGTTGTAATTGCTGAAAAGGAAACCCTTGCGTACAATTTGAGACTAGGTGGCAACGCTGTCGCACATTGTATATACCGGTAACAACTCTCAAAGGACGAGATTTATGCGATTACCGATAGCAAACACCAAGTAGCAGCAGCAGCAGCAGCAATGGCGCTCAAGTCTTTGTGTCCTCTAATGGCATTTGGGGGCGTTTCTTGGCGCTGTCCTTGCTGGCTTCTGTTCTTATTATATTGTCCTTGTAATGGCAGCTCAAAATAGCCAACTGTAGTTGTACTTGTAAATGTTATATATATATATATATATATATTTATTATATTTGTGTGTCCATGTCTTGACTTTTCTTGCAGGCTTCGCCCACAAGTCAATTTATTGTCTTTTAAATGTTTATTTCAATTAAAATCAACAAGCATACACAAAAACTTGTTTTGCATTTTATTAATTATTCATTAACAAGCCAAGTTGTTATAGCAATAATACATTGTTCCTATTGTTTTCCACGCAATTTTTTTTATTTCTGTTTTTCGATTCCTTTCTTTTTAGCCTTAATGAGACACAGTTTAATTTGAGAACTTGCCTGTCTGGCAATTTCCTTCTTTTTTTCTTTTTTTTTTTAAGTGGTATATTTATGATAATCGAACTGAAAAGACAGCACAAGCTAGAAAGTGGGCGTGAGAAGCTGTTCAATAGCAAAACAATACATATTTATGATAGTCAATTTATGTGCGCTCGTGAATACAAAGCATCAAATCAACTAAAAATGTTTATTGACAAGTCTAGACAGACAGTTTTCAATTGATTGATACAGTAAATGCAATATAGAAACTAATTTAAACAAGTAAGAATGCTCTAGTCGAGTGTGCCCGACTACAAGACTCCCTGCTCCCAACTTGCATATCAAGCAGTTCAGCGGCAATACAAGCAAGCATCTTAACTTAACTTGGCCGGTGCATGTCAAACTGTTGTTTCTGCCTGCTGAGACGAGGGTGCTGTTTATTCGATCGTTATGAAATTTACGCAAAGGAAAAACATTGATGAAACATATATGTGTACCAAAAATCAAAGCTTTATCTTTAAAATTGTAGCTGTGGGAGTTTTTTGCGATTTTTTTGGGGTGCGGGGGGCTGCATCCGAAATTTGAAATAAACTTGATCTGCGTATGGTATACAGGAACCTTCATGCCAAGTTTGGTGTCTCTAGCTCTTCTAGTCTCTATATATATATATAGTTTATATAGTTTATATAGTCGGAAATGCCTTCTTCTGCCTGTTGCACACATTTGCAGTACTTTATAACTCCCTTTTTCCCATTTTTAATGGGAACAGGGAGTAAAAAGTAAGAACGTGGCAGTCGGGCGAGCGCGCTATACTGTACGTTTAATAAATTAAATTATTGTAAGGTCTACTTATATAAAATTTAACGGTCCTTTATCTTTGGTAAAGTGAGTTTGGTTGAATTATCTTGAAAAACAAAAAAGTTGTCCATACAAAAACTTATTTTTCGTTCCTATGGCGGCTATATGTAATAGTTTTCCGATCTGGCCGATTGAAACATTTTGTCTGAATATGGTATATATCAACATGTATACCAAGTTTGTTTGCTCTAGCTCCAAAACTGTGGACGGACGGACGGACGGACGGCGGATGGAAGAACATTTCACAAACCCAATATACTTTTTTTTCCATTTTGGAAAACAGAGTATAAAAATACAATGGATTTACTTAATTAGATAGCTTTTTTCTATATCTATTAAAGCTTTAGATGGTAATTGAAGTTCTTATTAGAGCAACTTTTCTGCAGTTTTCATATAATAATTTGCATTATTTAAATAAACATTAAGATATAACACTCAAGTGAAGTGTGGGCAAAGTTTTCACTTCAACTTTCACATAATTTACAGCTATGCAGTGCCATTACGAATTACATTTTCATTTTCAACTAAAGTTTCCCACGTGCCAAAACTAAATGCGGCTACAAATTTTCGCTATCAACGCTATCGGTAACATTCATCATGCTGCTGCCAAACAATTGACAACATAAAACGCAGGGGTGTCCTGGCAGCTACCTCTGCTAAAATCCCTTGCAATGAGAGTGAGATAGATAGGGAGGTAGAGAGGAGAGAGAAATGCTACCTGAAATGAAACTTTTGAATTTTGATTGCGTTTGGCGCAAGGGCGTCCATTGTTGTTATATCATGCTTGGGGTTTTTATCACAAGGCAGTCGGCATTTGAGTCTGTGGACCGTCAGTCTCTGGCACTTCATATGCAAAGTATGATCCACTTAATGCGATTTATAACACCAATGCCGCGCCCACTTCTTCTACTTCTTCTTGCTGTACTAACAGCATGCAAATATATTAAGCAGAATGACTACGAATACGACTACGACTAGGAACAAAACTACTACATGAAGCCAAAGCTAAAGTCGACGTTGAAGTCGAAGCCGTAGCTGAAGCCTCAGCCGTAACTCAGCCTTGTAGCTGATGTAGCTCTGCTTCATATATACGCCAAGCTCGTTTGTTCCGCCTGTCATGGCCTTGTTGCCATCAGCCGTCACCCTTCACCCTTCACCCGTCAACGTCTACGTCTGCGTCTACGTCCTTTTTGTCGCAGTCGATGATGGTGCGTTTTCATTCATGGCGATTATGCTCGGTTGCCATTGTTTTCTTAGCTTAGAATATCCATTTTGAATCCCAGTTTAGTGCAAATTTATACGATGAATACAATTTTTTGTTGTTGTTATTTTTGTTTTTTGTTATCGCTTTAATGCCACTCGTATTTATGCAGTAAACTTGCAACAATTCGTTGTTTAAAATTTAACGTCAAGAAACAAAACATAATACGTATATATGTATATAACTTTGTCTTGCAGTTTCGCACCCACCCACGACAAAAATGTTACATAATTGTAGCAAGTGAACCTTTCTGCTTATAACAGAGATTTCGTTTTTGTTTTTTTTTTTTTTTTCTGTACAGCTCAACAAGGCTACAAATGCTGGCATACGCGGCGTATGCGTAACATTGTTAGCCATTGTTCTTAGCCTCGGCTGCCCGTTGGGCATTCGCCATTGTCTTGTGCAAAGAAGAGAAAATGAAATAGGGTTAAAAGCGTCGGAAAAATATATGTATATATTTTTAATAAATGTAAGCGCATATGTGTGCCTGTTAGCTCTTTCTACCCTAATTCGCAAACTGAATATTGCATACTACACTATTTGGGGAGTATGCAGATATATAAAAAAAGAAAATTATTAAAAATTTTTGTTGCAGCAGCAGCATATTTGTAAAAGTGCAAAGAATATGTGTGTTTGGAGTCTTTAAACTCTTTTGTTTTGGAAAAAGTACGAAATAGAACTTAATGGCTTATAAGCTGTTTTTGCATAGCAAAGTGAAAAACTAATTGATTTTTAGCCTAAATGTTGCAAGTTTCATCTGAATTGAGTCGAAAATGTTTTACAGAATTGCTTTAAACTGATTATACAAGCCGTACAAGCACTGACATGCCCTGCAAATTACAGACTCATTAGCAGGTACTTAAAAACTATTCGAGCAACAGCTGTCATGTGGAGCTCACGTGTGCTGTTGCTGCTGATGCTGTTGCTGCTGCTGCTGCTGCTGCCACACTCTGCTGCAAGCGCAATATTTATAATGTCGCATGAAGGTAACAAATGTCAACATGCCGCACATTCAAGCTTAACTGACAGCCAGCTCCCTGTGGAGCAGGGGGGTAGCAGCTGGGACAGCTCCAAAGCGACGCGCCGACCCCCTGGTGGTTAATTAAAATATGGTAACGTCCTGGCCCCGTTCTGATCCCCTTCTGTTGCTGCTCTGATCCCCTACTGAAGCTCATGCAAAATGTGTGTTGACTTCTGGCCAACGTCGCTTGAATTTTTGTGGCTTAAAGTTTTCCCCACCATTGTGTGCATTATGAGTCTGATTAATATTTAATTTTCGCTTTGCACGTAAATTCTATGTATATCTCTCTCTGTCTCTCTCTCTCTCTCTCTGTCACGAGTTACGGGCCATTTAGCCGCAACTAACTCATTTCTCTGTTAACTCTTTTTGCGTTCTTATGTCCATTGCCGCAGCAGATACTGCTGTCAATGAGCTCATTAAATTGCAATTCTACCACATTATTTAAAAAGAAATGGAGTGCGCTCTCAACGCTGATTACTTGCCGTGTTCTGTTTTGTTCTTTTCGTTTCGTTTCGTTTCTTTTCTTTTCTGTTCTTTTTCTTTTTTGTACTCTTGCAGTTTTCTTTTTGAAAAGTTTTTCTGCAACTCTAATTAAAGGTGTCTGGAGCTCTACTTACGGCTTGTTTATTATGAATTATGCAACCGTTCGAGCTGTGGGAATAATTTACTTAAAATTGTAAAAATTCTATGAAGCGTGTGCCGGGCATTCGTCTGGAAGAAATGTAGTTAAGCAAGAAGTTTTCCTGCGCAAAAATAATGAATGCAAAAAAAAAAAAAGTTATTTAAGTTGAAATATAATTATTTCTCAATTAATAACAACAGTTTGCTCTTAATGGTTTTATAATATGTATATAAGTTTATTTTTTTATAAGTGCAATGGTAAGTGCTTTAAAATAGAGTTGGCAGTTGAAGGCTCCATTCAAATAGGTGCTTGACAGATTTTTTTTTAGCCCATGCAGCTTTAAAAAAACAGTAAAGAAATGTTATATGTATGATATATACCCTTGCAGAAAAAGTTTGCATAAGAAAGCTAATTTTTAAACCGATTGTTCCTATGGCAGCTATAAGATATAGTCATCCGATTTTGATAAAATTTGGTCAACATGTATAGAACGTGCTTAAGTTAAGATATAGTGAGTTTGGTCGAAATATTCTGAAAACACAATAGATGACAATTTATTGGGGCTATCAATATTGCCTCGTGATATATATTTTCTACATTAGATATTATGTGTTTAAAATAACTTTTGCTCTATTGTAGAAAGCTGAACAGGAAGAGAAGATGTATTCCATTGAAATGAAACATTCGAGAAACCTCAATACTTAAAAACTCAACAATACAAATGGCTTGTTCATCACAGTCTTCACACAGCCCATATATGAACATTGTTTTCTGACAGACAAATAAAAATCTACAAGGCGAACATTAACCAAATTGTCACAATTCGCAACATGCATGTGACAGTTGCTTGTGGCTCCGATTGTTGTTGTTGTTGTTGATGTTGTTGCTGTGCGAGTTGAATGTTGTCTGTACGAGCATATGGGTCAGTTTGTTGCCTTGCTGTTGTTTGTTGAGTGCTGCATCGCAAAACCAAAAAATCATCATTGAAATATGTTTTTTTTTTGTTGTCTGCAGCAGCAGAACAAGCCGAAATCTGCCTGCAAATGTTGTGTGTTGTTGTTGCTGTTTTTGTTGTTGCAGCCACAGAAGCATCCTGCGGCCAAGGCACGTTACCGCAGCAGGCGGCCCGTTCGACCGCACAAAAACCATAAACAAAACCTTCATTAATCTTATTCAGTGTCCAGCACATACTTACATGAGTTTCGAGAAATTGTGCCTTGCACATACAATAAGTATATTGCAATGTTTTCTTTGCCTCTTCAAATATAAACAATTTGCACATTTTATGTTGATTTCTTTTGCAATCTTGCAAGAGCAACCACACAGCCATATAAACACACAGCACACACACACACACACACACACACACACACACACATACAAACAATTGTTGAGATCGTCTTGTGTATGTTGCAGCAGTCACGCATCGCATACGTGTGTATTAAGTATACGTCGCGTGTGTTGTCCAACGCTTTTGGCTTTGTGGCGCCCCAGCTCTCCAGCTTCAGCTCCAGCAAAGTTGCATATAAATCCACTTGGCAACTTTATTTGCACTACGTGCAGACAGGATAAACAGTAAATTTCAACTTTGGAAATTACAAATATTACAATTTAATATATTCCATTATGCACTTCAATCGCAATTGGTAACAATTAAGTCCTCGCAAACAGTAAACAATTGCGGTATATGGAAAATCAATTAAGTGACAACTCTGCGTATGTGTGTGTATATATATATATGTGTGTGTGTGTGTGTGTGTGTGTGCAGATAAATATAATTTTCAAGATATTTCATGCATGCCATGCAAATAAATCGTCCATAACGTTGACATCTGGCATAGAAAATGTCAACAAAACGCTGATTAGATAAAAGCAAATTGTTGCATGTTGCTTCGTTTGTTAGCAGAAATTGCATTTTATGTCAAAATTTTTGTTACAAATATGCAAATGTTACACATACAACGCTGAGTTTGTCGCCAAGCTACATTTGCCATCATTTATTTATTTTTATTTTTTTATTTAACATATTTTTTCATTCTTCAAATTGAATTTTGTTTTGCCAAACAAAAATCAAAGCTTTCTTTTGTGCTTTGCATTATTTAATTTTACGGCAATTTGATCAATTTTATTTATGTAAACGCACTCATGCTTCGTTCTAGATATCATTATGTTTCGAAAATAATATTGTTTTTGGAATTTGCGAATAGAAACTTCAATTGAATAAATATTTTGGAAATACAGAATTGAATTATGACTTGGTTTTTATTGGAAAGGGTTGGTCGTGCTGAATAAGTTGAACAGAATTTAAATGAATCAGCTTAGAAAATTGAATTGAATTGAAATTCAATATTGAGAAGTCAACTTATTCAGCCAGATTTTTTTTTAGGCCACATCAGTTTTGAAGACAGCTTATTCTGATGCAAAGTAGAAGCTTAGAGTAGATCTAAGCCTTGGAAAAGTATTCTCAAACAAGCTATACAAATTGATAAATCGAGAAAATAGAGTCTTGAATTTCGATCAAAAACTGGACTGATTGCTTGTAGCACACAAGCCAGCAATCAATTTCATACAAACATTTTGATTTAAGCCCTTAACTGATTTGTCAGTGCTTTAAGATTTTGTGCTATTTTATGCAAATTTTAATTATGTTTGCAAAAGCTAAGCAGCTTGTGTTTTTGAGGTCCTTTCAAAAGTATTTCCCACTCAACATAGCATAATATCATTTGAAGCATTTAGCCAACGTCTGCTGCTACCATGGCATTAAGTCACACACTCGATGGGGCTTGTGGTTGGCTTTAAGTATAAACGGAAATCAAAGACATATTGTGCTCCGCCTGGCAAGTGCATCATGTGGTAAACTAAGACAACGGCGCCGCCTGCTGCTGTCGTTGACAGCACATTTTCCAGCCACATTATGCTATGTGGGGTTAGTACTAGTATACTATAAAGCAAAGCATGACTGTGGCATGCCGCCCGCCCAACTATAATGTCACAAAGTCAATTCATGGCTGCAGTCGACGCACATAAATAAGTCTGTGCGCCTGACAAATGTCACAATGGTAAACTTCCCACTGGCTGCTAGCAAAATGCTTTGACTGATGAGCGTATTTTAGAGGCACGCCAACGATTTGCTTGCCACTGCTTGTGCCACTGCCACTGCCACTGCCACTGCGACTGCGACTGCGACTGCTGCAGCTGCAACATTAATCCTTAAATTTGTTTGCCTACACGTTTAAGAATTGTGCCATTTGTTATGCTACTAGTCGTATGTGCATTGCATAAATGTGTCTATAAGCGCACTTATGTTATATTCACTTTTAATAATACGCATACGCAACATAAGCTGCGCTCGTATTAAAACAAGAATGCAAACTTAAAAAGCAAAACGAAAAACACTTAATGTTCCACCGATTGTTAATATGGCAACTAAAAGATACAAGTGTAAAGTAAAGTTAATGGTTTTGATTTTTTTTATAATTTAAACCATTAAATTTATCTTGCAGAAGAGTTTTTCATATCAAAACTAATTTTTCAAACGATTGTTCCTATAGCAGCTATATGTTTTATCCTATCCGGCCGAAACGAAGCAACTGTGATATAGTGGACCGATTTTGATTAAAGACAAGTTTACATATAACAAGAAACAAATGTTATCTTCGGCGTGCCGAACATATATACCCTTGCAGAAAATATTTTCAAAAGAAAACTTATTTTTCAACGGATTGTTTCTATGGCAGCCATAAGATATAGTGATCCCATTTTGATAAAATTTGGTCACTTTGTGTAGAACGTGTTTTACTTTAGACATAGTGAGTTTGGTCGAGTTATTTTGAAAAACAAAAAAGTTTTTCATACCAAAACTCATCTTTCAACCAATTGTTCCAATGGCAGCTATAAGATATAGTCGTTCGATTTTGATGAAATTTTGTCATCATGTTTAATCTGTCCTTAAACTTGAGTGAGTTTGGTTGAGTTATCTTGAAAAACAAAAAAGTTATTCATTCAAAAACTCATCTTTCAACCAATTGTTCCAATGGCAGCTATAAGATAAAGCCATTCTATGTGCTTAAACAAAGATAAAGTAAGTTTTGTCGAGTTTTTTGAAAACAAAATGGAAACGTTTTTAATTAATTAAAATTTTCAATCGTTCGTTCTTATGGCAGCTATATATCTGTTCGATCTGCTCAAGCATCTGTGCCAAGTTTCATAAAAGTAAGTACTGTGAATCGCATATAAACAGATAGATGGGCAGACGATTATAGCTATTTCAACTCGTCTGTTGATGTTGATCAAGAATATATATACTTAATATAGTCGGAGTCGGCACATTTCGTAACAAAATGTTGATACCCTCTGCAAGAGCATAATAATATTAACATCAAAGTTTTCAAAGTAATAACAATTGTCAGCTGTGACAGCAAAGAAACTTTATCATGCTGATAGTCAAAATGCATTAAATTAAATAATAGTAAATAGAAAAAAAAGTTTTTGAAATACTATTTCAGCTCGTTGGGCGCCTGAAAAGCAACAGTTTCACAGCCAGTATGCATTTGGCTGTGTGTCGTGCTTATTTACATGAAGTTTTTCTCGATTTGTTTTTGTGTCGCTTGTCAGCATTTCCGACAACAATAAAATAGTTAACTTTCTTTCTTGTGTTCTGGCATAGAGGCACAGTTTAAATATTTAATTAAAATTGAGAGACAAGTTTTGCATAGAGCAATAAACTGACAACAAAACGAAAATATTAAAATATTTATTTACAACTTGTTTACACTTTTCTGATTTTGCATTGAAATTGTTGTTGCTGTTGTTGGCAACATGCATGTTTCCTGTCTATTTATTTGTTTGTTGCGCTTTTGATGATGTACATTTAAATTTATAGCGAGAGTAACATAAAGAAGAAAGTGTTGCATATTTCCTTTATTTTCTTTTGTCGCAATCAGTTTGAGCGCCGGAAACAGCTAGTTTTTCTTAACGGCAGCCAGCGAGCAACACGTCGCCCATATTTATGTTTGTGTTTGTTGTTGTTGTTGTTGTCGTTGTTGCATGCATTTCACTTGATAAGCAAATATGAGAAAAATGCAAGTAGGGCGGGGCTGAGATATCAACACGAGGTAGAAAAATATGCATGTCCTTGTTACCGGTAGATTTCCATTTTAGATGGCGGCGTCGACATTATTGTTGTTGTTGTCGTTGCTTTTGATTAGGAGAGTAGGCGGAGAGGGGACAAGCCTGCTGGCTGCTTCACTTATGCATATATTTTGTATATGAAAGTCAAGATTGCTTGCACAATCTTTATGCTTATCAGCTTGCGCAATCATTGCAACAGCCAATCGAATGTCAACTAATTTGCTTTTTATGCGAAACGCTTTTTTTTTTCTTTATTAACCTACATTTTTGCAAAAGTTTTGCACTAAATTTCGATCAAGCTGTGCATGAGAAATTGTGACTTAAACAACACCAAGTACAACAACAGCAGCTGTAACAAAAATAAAAGAAATAAAAACAACAACAACGATTGCAATTTGCACTGGCAAGGACATTGTCGTATTACTTTTATGAGGTGGTTATTCAAAATGAACAAGAAACTGCACAAAAACTTTGCCAAACTACCAACAATTGCTTGAGAGTGTGTGTTAGCTGTTGTTGTTGTTGTTTTTGTTGTGTGTGTGTGTGTATGGCTTTGACGTGCTTGGACTTATTTTTCTCGCTGCCTTTTTTGCCAAAGCAATTTTCGCATAGTACAAACAACTTGAGTAAGAACAAAACACGTTGTTGATCACATAAAACAGGGCCGAGACCAGACTAAGACCCAGACCCGAACCCGGACACGGACCCGCACACAGACCCGGACCCAGACCCCGGACCCGGACCCGACCAAACGAGCGTCAGGTTTTTTGTACTTATTGCAAGTTCAAAGGTAGTACAAGTGGGTACGACATGCAAGCAGTTAGCAGGCGACTACCTCCTACAACAACAACAACAACAACACCAGCAACAGCGACAACAACAACAATAATAATAGTAAAAAAAAACAAAAACAAAAACTAAAACAAAACATTGACATAAATATGAGAGAGCTGCTGTGGCTGCGGTTGCTAAACTTTTTCTAAATGCCCTTGGAAAAAAAAGGTGATATCATTTCCGAGATAAACTTTGCCAGTTAAACAAAGAATGCGAAAGATATTAAACGCCATTTGTATTATTTAACTGTTTGATATAGTTAAGTAAGAAAACTAAATTATACTTTACTTTTCTTTGAATACTGGAAATAATACAGTTTTCTTAACAAGTAGACCTGTTCCGAATAAAGTATGTTTTTTTCCGAACTATTAACGAATTACTGTTTATCGAAACCAAGCTCAAAAGCGAGTTTTAGGAATTAGTCCATTAAGTTGAAATTTAGTAGGCATATATGCTAAATCGAGAATAGTCATATAAAATACAAGCATTTTCCGGCGTGCGGTGCTACGCCCCGTATAAAATCATAAAATCAACAGTTTTCTACCCAACGGGGTAAATTTTCCGGAAAATAGGCTTGCAGTTTTTATTGAATTTTCATATAGATCTTTGAAAATGAGTTTGAAGCAAATCGCATAAAAACTCAACTTTCGCCCATACAACCTTGACCACCCAATTTCCACCCAGAGGTGTGCATTTTCCGGAAAACTGGTATGCGGTCATAAATTATTTTTTATATAGAACTTTGAAAGTGATGCTTCATGATTTCATGCTGCATTCAACGGTTTTCTGCGAATTTTCCACATTTCCTGACCGAATTTTCCAACCTCCGGGATTTGTGCTAACTTTTGCCATAGCCCTAAGCCAATGTGAAAATTTCAGCCATCTAGCTTTTACGATTTGGGCCTTGCGTTGATTGCCAATCGCCAATCTCCATCGCCAGTGAGGACAAACTCTTTTATACACCCATGTGGATCATATAATCTGCCTTCAATCTTATAGAAAAAAACATAATTATTTTTTTAAATTTATAGTTTGAACTTCATATCTAATTCGACAATTACTCTTCATTCCAAAGACAAAAGAAAAACACCTTTAAAATCGTTAAAGTGCAACGAGAAGCTCAGAACAGCATATGTTCCATTTCCACAAATTTCGAACGGAATCGGAATTCAGATCAGGCCCCATAACCCCTGACGGTTGTCGAAGAAAGTGAGTCCTATTTGACGAATCTCTTATAAATACTTGTCTTAGGTAGGTAGCTAAGTTTTATCATGAAAGCCTATGTTAATTATTTCATTATTTCAGATCAATTTTCTAAATTGAGCACATCTTAAGTGCTAGCTTAAAGTTTGGAAAATATATTTTGTATAAATTTTTACTGAGTGGAAAACTTAGCTCTAAAGAGCATTTAATTTTCGACATATTGTGACTATAATCTTATAATGTATTTATTTTACTTTTTACTAACGACGTCAGTTCGCTCCAATTTTTTCTCGTTTTTCGGTTTTGCTTTTTTTTTATTTATTTTTACTTTGTTTTAACTTATTAGTAGTTTTATTTTTATGCGCCGACTGCACGCTTTTTGTTTTATTTTGAAGCTTGTTGGGCTATGTACGCTTGTTCTTGGGCCATACATTTTTATATATATATATATATATTTTTTTTTTTGAAACTTAAACACAAATGTTTTGCCATGGTGTGCGTAATTTTTTAATTTTTTTTTTTTTACCGCGGCTGCTGCTCTTTGCATGCAAATGCAAAAGCTGAAAACTTGCTGTAAAACATTATTTTTGATATGTTAATCGCGCTGTGCATGCAATTTTCCTATTATTTGGTCATTTGTTTAAATTTAAAACACAAACTTTATGCGACAATATATTTTTTTTTGCTTCAAACACACATTTATGTCGTGCCTTGGCATGAAATTAAATGAAAGGTTGTTGTTTAATTTAAATTACATTTAAGGGTGCGCCTTGAACTATGCCACAAAATATAACGCAAATGAATTAAGAGCAGGCTCTTATTCACACACACACACACACACACATGCAACACACACACACACTTAACACACAATCAGAAATATGCGCACATAAATGCTTGGCATTTTATTGTTTGCCAGGCTGAGGTGTGCGGTTCAGCGTTTGTGTGTGTGTGTGTGTGTGTGTGTAGAGTGTGTGTGTGTGTGTGTGTGTGTGTGTGTGTGTAGAGTGTGTGTGTAGCCATAAAAGGTGTAAGACTGCCATAAACGCCACGCAGGAGCTGTTATTGGTTTGCGTGTGCTTGTGCTTGTGCTTGTGTGTGTGCGTGTGCGTATGTGTGAGTCTGTCATAAAATGTGCGTTAAACTTGCTCATGGCATTTATTGATAAAACGTTTGGCCAATGAATTTATATTTAAAGCATAACTAAATAAAATGGTATTTATGGCAAATGGGAAGCTTTCATATTTGCCCATAAAATATATGTTTAACAACTATTCGATTTCGAATTCTTGTCTTACAATTCAACGTTCGCTATGTTAAGGACAAATTTTTAAAAATGTCAACAAACTTTTTCTTTAGAAATTAATCTAGTCAAAAATGCAATGCATTTGAAAGCAAAGTTCAAATTCTAACAAATTTCTCAATAAATGTAAACCAATGGCAAAAAGTTTCTTTTTCAAAAATGACAGGTTGCAAATGTCAGCTGAGGTTAGGGTTTACACAAAACAATGCTTAAATAAAAATAATTATTATTCCATCTACATATATATAAAACTAACTGAAACCATTAAATATAGAAAACTGAATTTTTCACAGTATTTGCATCTTAGGCTGAAAAGTGCGAGAATTCATCTCAAAACTTAGAATTTTGGTTGTTTTTGTGGAATTTGCTTCAAGTAAATTAACTTTATAATTGTTGAAACAACAATGTTATACAGTTTAGCATCCTTTGAAACTAAAACAATGCCATGAATCAATAATAAAACTCATTTTGAGCACAAATAGGCAATTAAATCGAACAGTTAAAACAATACAAAAAGTTTTAGACCATGAAATTTGATGATTTTATAAAAGTAGACAAGTTTTAAGTTTATGTAAGCTTTTAGTATGAGTATTTGGGGCCAATTTTTCAATGTCTCAATACAAACTATGTGTCAGATAAACTTAATAATAAGAAAATTTCGTTTTTTCAATGTACACTTAGGACCTAATAACGTGTCATATAAGTGCTAAGTGGAACTTCATCTACCATTTAAGCTTGTTAAGTGCCACATACGTAAAAACAGCTTATGAAATTTTGTCATTCACATTGTATTTTGGCAGTTTTATATTGCCGCTCTTCATAAAAATATAAATTAGGCCTTAAATTTAAACCGTGCAATTTATCTACATTCTTTGAAGATATGACTTCGAGTTACACTACCCGACTATATCATTCCAATATCAATCAAATTATTTGATTTCGACAGTTTAGTTCCCACCTTTCGCAAATTTTTGCCATTCGCATGTTAACGTAACATAAATTTAAAACTCAATTGAAATTGCTTATGTCCCACTTAATCTAAAACATAATCCAATGTGAACCATAGCTATGTAGGACATTTTTTAGACATTGAAAAATCAGCCCTTAGACCTACAAAATGAGTATGAAAACATTTTGTCAGGTTCGACAAATCGTTTTCATCAAAACAATAAACATTGTTTTATCGCAAATAAATGCTAAAAACTGATTTTTTAAGTTTGCTGACTCAAACACGCTCAGACATATTACAAAATACATGACAACTTGTTGCTATTGACAGGTGGAACAAAGTATTTGGCCCAGATGCTGTCAGGCAACATTATTATTATGACACATCTGTTATCTGCTAACGGCGAATGTCAATAGCAGTTATCAATATCATGTGATATCTCTATCGTTAGTTGATAACAAAAAATAGCAAAAAAAATAGAAAAGTAAATCACTTTACACATAAAAGTAACGCTCTGGCAAATTTTGAAATTAAATCAACACGTTACGTTAGCAGTTTCAATTCGCTTACCTGGACTATACAAAAAAAAGAAAGGAAAAAATGAAGCTGCTCTGGTTACTGCTACATTTGCTGCTGCTGCAGTTGTTCAGCCCCCCGCCACCTGTCCACGCTCAGCTGCAATGTAATGCGGCAACGACTAGTCGCAAAAAGCGCACTGTCATCCACAATCCGACGGCAAGGGAGCTGAGCGAACTGGACAGCTGCCGGTATGAGTTGGCGCCCTGGAGTGCCCAAGTCTGTCAAGTGCGCATCGATATCGAGCGTTTGGAGCTGCCAGAGCCGCATCTTAATGCCACAACGCAGCTGCTGGAGTGCGTTGATTTTTTGCAACTGCAGCGTTTTCAACTCTGCGGTCGCAACAACGGACAGCATTTGTACGTGCATCTGCAGCGGGGTCAAACACTCAAATTACACTTCAACCTGGCCACCCACTCAACGCTATCCACGTGGCAGCTGACAATAACACAGCTCGAGTGTCCACCAAACACCTTTTCCATGCAGCAGTCATCTTCATCTTCATTCTCATCCTCTGCTCTGCCCATGCCGACTGTGCGTCCCCTTTTGCCCTTTCTTGGTAATCTTCTGCCGCGCACTATATTTGGTAACAGTGGACGTCCTGGTCGTCCTGGTCCAGCTGTGCAGCTCTTCCAGACGCTGTCTGCTCCTTCCGCTGCCGATCTGGAGCAACTGGCGCCACTTGGCTGTGATCAATACTGGCGCAGCTCAGCTGGCAAAATTGCCAGCTTTAACTTTGCAGGTGGCATTTATATGCCTAATTTGAAGTATGCGATTTGTGTGGCAGGTGGAGCAAATAATCAAATAAGGTAAGCTATTCCATACATAAGTACATATATATAATTAAGGTCATGCCTGCTCTCATTTCCGAGAACTTTTCATTACGCAGAGATTTCGTTCTTCCTTTTAAGTAATAATTTCTTATACTTTCCATTGCACTAACAAATTTTATATCGAACGATGTTCTGAATTTAAAGTAGTTAATAATTTGTTTTCCCTGGGAATCGGAAATGGAAACAAACCTGAGCATCTTATTACTTTTACTTTGTTAAAAATATTTCAAATCATCATCATGTTATAATATTTAAATCTGAAAATCTCATTCTCTTACTTTCGAACTTTAACTTTCATAACTTAGTCAAAACCATTGTTCATACACGTCATTTTTTAAAGTCCTTTTTTTTTTAAATCTAAGCGAATTCGTTATTTTTGCTTTAAGTCGACTATTATTCTTCAAACTTTCGAAGACTGTTCAACAAATTAAAAATTTCGCTTAATAACTAATTCTTGAGAATCCTAATTCGCAAAGAATTAATTTTCTTTGAATTCTCTATCATAAGAAAATGCTAATAACTTTGGTAGTACTTGTTGGATTTATTTTAAAAATTTCTTAAGTTTCTTATAAATGCTTAGCTAATACAAAACAAAAGAAAAAAAATGGATATTTGACCAATTTCGATATTTTTCATTCATTATTTTTACCTAAGAAATGGTAAAAATTTTGTAGTTTAAAAAAAGATTGCCTGAAAACTATTAAATATATTTAAAAACGTTTTGGGTATCATATATAGCATGTTGAACAATCATTTTTTGAAATTATTTTATTATTTGATCAGATGGCTTAAGCTGAAGATATATGTAAAAATAAAGTCCTGTATCACAAAAAGAAATCAAAATCCGCGATTATTTCAGAAACTGCACGTAGTTTTTTAAAACTGTGAATGAAGTTTCACTTGTAGGTATTCTTTCAATCGAAATCTGCAATCAAACCTCGGGCACCAATCAAAGAATGTCCTTTTGTTGGCCTGTGCAATCTCTACAGCACTGTTTAAAAATAAGTAATATTGTTTGAAATATCATGCTTATTTTATCTGCTAATTTAAAATAAATTCTAAAGCATATATTGTACCTTACAGCTATAACATCGAACACTTTGCCTTGTCAAAATTCAGCAACAATGCAACTGGACCCGGCTATGATTCTGATTGTCATAGCACTGTTAAAACCTTGGGTCGCGCCTCAGACTATCTGCTCATAGCAAACTCATATGTGGCCAACAATCAGGCACTACAGCCCACTTATTACTGTGGCATTGGACTGGCTGGCACCAAACTCATCGCATATCCGCCCTTTGTCATTTACTTCTCCAGCGATGCACAATCAAGTGCATCCGAAACGGGCTTTCAATTGACCTATACAGTTCAACAGCAGCAGTCGCATTTGCAGTCGGACCTATAAATGCATTCGAATTCGAATGTTTGAACATCAATAAAGTCGCATTATTAACTAAATCAATGCAAGCGCATGCTAGCATAAATTGGCATTATTAAATATGACACTGTTGCTGTGGGAAATACCATACATAGTTTTACATGCCATACTCATTGGCAATGAGTTGCCTTAATTAAATAGCTAGCACTGGCATTAAGTCATCTGCATGTGCATTATTGAAAAGGTAATTCAACTTCATTGAGCTGGTCATGGCCAACAAATGGAGAGCAATATTGTGGCATAATACCTGGTCTATTTGAGTACAAAAGCACAAAGTCTTGTTTACAAAATCTGATTAATTTAATACCTTAAGCATCTTACAGAATTAAATCAACTAAATAGCAAAAGTGTCGCCAATGAAGTTTTCATTATGTTGTCATTTTGTTGAACATTTTCCAAATGCAATTTATTTTGTAAGCTCACCTTACTTTTCAAGCGAAATCTTGGCTTCCAAGTAGTTTACATTCAGTCTTATTTTTCCCTTTTTCAAATTAAACGATTGTTTCCAAATTTGGGTTTTCAAGATAATTCGAACAAACTTAACAATTCTGAGTTTTAACATAAAGTGTGCATGCTGACAAAATTTTATCGAAATCGTAGCACTCTAATTGCTTCACTCACAATCCAGTCTTTGCAAACCGAAATCTGAAATCGGGTCTATTGTCTCGTTCGGCACAACCATTCGAGCATCGAACATGTTTGAATCGAACATGTTGCCGCTGAATGCTGTGTTGAGTTGCGATGATTTTTAGCTAGGCTGATCAAGCCGCCTCCATTCAGGTTCTTGTATTGCTGACCAAATTTGATTAAAATCGGATGACTTTATATATTAGCTATATAGCTATATCATAGGATTAAACTGTTGAAAAATGATTTTCTGTTTGAAAAACCTTTTTTGTTTCAACAGATATCTCAATCAAACTCAGTTATTGCAAGTTTTAATATATTTTATATAGTTTGGTAGAATTTGATCAAAATCGGGCGACTATATCTTATAGTTGTCATTGGAATAAACGGTTGAAAATACAGCACATATATTTATATACTTTTTATACTCTTTTTTTTTTAAACTTTCTTGAGTATATTGGGCTTGTGAAATGTCCGTATGAACGCATTTTTTTCCACAGCTTTGAAGCTAGAGCAACCAAACTTGGTATACATGTTGGTATAAACCATAGGCAGACAAAGTGTCAAGATCTCCTCCTCTTCACCCCACCCCAACCCCTTCCCCCTCAAACCGCAAGAAACTGTATCTTCCAAAGTTTTATAGTTGGAGTAACCAAATTTGATAATAGGACAATCACTTCCTTGGTTGATCTGGTTGAATTTAAGAATATGTAAGTACGTTAAATTCTTAAAATTTTAAGAATAAAACGGTATGAACTAACATTATTTTCTAAGTGTAGAGAAATAAGAATTTTGAATGGAACTTGATATACAGTAAACCTACAAAAATGTTGATGTCTCTTGCTTTTATAATCTTGTTTGTTAACTTTTGATAAGCTACAAAATCTTTCTTAAGTTCAACCATAAAAATCATTATGCGATTGAAAAAATCGTCATATTGCGATCATTGTCGAAAATACTTGGCCGGGCAATGCCGCATCACATCAGCTATTTTCCATATATAATTGCAATGTCGTGTTACGTGTTTGGATACGCTGTTATCACGTGAATATCCACCTACCTGATGTCAGCACTCCTCTACCAACTGCACCTACTCCTCCACCACCCTCCACCCTCCATCCACTTCCGCTCAGTTGCAGGCAGGAGCAGATGACTGCATAAGCGGATACATAAGCTTTCATGGATTTCACAGTGACATTTTGACGGTGATGGTGGTGCGCAGCTGCCATTTTGCACGCCATGTATTTTTAATGTAAATTTAACAAAATTCTGCGGTGTAAGTGTGAAAATAGTTAAATGCATTTTGGCTGCATTTTGTGCATTTTGCGCAGGCGGCACAATTGTTGATCAATAAATTGCGGAAAACGGAAGCGGAAGTAAAGAATTTGCGATTGAATTGATTGAAATGTTTTGAGCGCAATATGTAAAGGTGGCGACAGCTGCATGTTACATTAACGTTTACACAATTGTTGTGTAAATAAAAGTCTAAGGCAATGGTGTCAGGTGTCCTAGAAATGGAAACGAAATGCAATTATTAGCACATATACTGAAAGATGCTATACGAAGATATATGTATGTATGTATGAATCTATACATATAGAAGCGATACGAAAGATACACTGTAAAATGCGTCAGCATACACAATGAAATTACGTTTGCATCGATGACCCAAAGCAACGATGACTGCTCGCAAGAGGAAATTGCCTTTCAAATATGCATAGTCATATGCTCAAACAAGGGACAATCTGCTGTTGCATACTTGCAGGCGCTAAGCCTTTGCTCGTTTGGCTAACGACAGCTTGCCAGCAATTTATGCAGTCAACTCTTGAGCATAATGGTCAGCAAAAGGGCAACAGCTTGGTGTCTCTCTTTCTCTTTCTCTTTTAGTATCCTTGTGTACTTCCTTCACTTCGATAACGCACTGTATATCCTTACCATTCGTTTGCGTTTAATGTTTCTATCCTTTGGCAAATTGTTTTTCCAACAAGAGGCAGCAGTAGCAGCAGTATTCAGTTAATACTGCACTTTTTGGACTTTCGATTTCGAATGTAACCTTTGGCTCTTTGCCAGCGAAGGACACACTATGCGGACATCAGCTTAGCTCTTTGGCTGCTTCAATTTGTATCATGTGTGTTCTGAAGTTGCTGTCAAATTTCAGCATAACATTTTCTAAAAACCAAAAAAAAAATAAAAAATACACACTTTACGATTTGTATCCAAAAATGGTTTTTGCAGCCACGCAATAAGCGCCTTCATTGTGGATACATTTTATGTGCACTTCATAAAAGCACGCAGCGGCAATTAAAGCGCACTTTGTGGAGCACATGGCGTATGCGCAATATTTTGTTGACCAAATGAAAAACAATAATTTTTGGCTGCTGTTTTGGCAGCAGCTGAAAAATGATTGTTGGCCTGGCACAGTTTTAATTACAACATTTTCTAGTTTTGTCTCTCTCTCTGCTCTGTAAATGGCAACAAAAAAGACAAAAGCCCTAAAATAGCCAAACAAACAAACGTTAATTAATATTGTATGTTATAATAACATTTGAGCATACAGAGTTTCAATATGAGAACTTTCAAAATAATGCAATTCTGAGCTTACAAAATTGTTAAGCTTGAAGCACTCTCCAAAATATTTATTTAAAAACAGTTTGAATAATAAAACCTAAATGTTGTTGCAAGCCCCCCCCTCCATGTGGCAATTCAACCATAGCCAATTTTATTCATAGAAAAAAATAGTAGGTACCTAAAAAAATGTATTTATATTTTTTGTATTGTTTATAAAAACACGTGCGCCAAACATTTGGCGTTGCTTTTTTGAAATTGAATTTTTAAATTTGGCCAACATTGTCAGCCAACAGTCGTTGTTGTTGTTTATGATTTTTGTTTATTTTTGTTGTATGTTGCGTCCTGTGCTCCTGTCAACTTTGTAACGCCTGCTCGGCTCCAAAGGCCAATGCAATTTGTGTGCGAATAAAAATTTGTGGGCAGAGCTACTGCAGAACGCATAGAAAATTGCAACATAAATTTTCAAAAGGAGAGCTTTACAAACTGAAAAAAAGGAAAATCTTTATAAAATATTGCACCATATTGTGGTTAACATTGTTATAAAAATGTCACCGAAAATTAACTTCATACCGATTTATTTAATTGAGCTTTTTTTTTTATTTATGTATGTATATAAATGCAGTTTCAGCAAACTACAAAAAAATTGCTGCATTCTTTTGAGCGTATGCTAAAATTGTTTTTGAGGTTATTATTCATTTTTGTCACAAATTCAATAAAAGTAAAGAAAATAACATTGGTTTTAACAACCAATTCACGTTATAAAT
Source organism: Hirtodrosophila cameraria (assembly GCA_949708635.1). Classification (NCBI taxonomy): domain Eukaryota; kingdom Metazoa; phylum Arthropoda; class Insecta; order Diptera; family Drosophilidae; genus Hirtodrosophila; species Hirtodrosophila cameraria. The sequence goes on from OX453090.1 coordinate 60,474,120, forward strand.
AACTCTTGAGTAGCCAAGACTCAAGGACAAGATAAACATAAAAAATACACGCGCAATGCTTAGATATAAACTGACCTCGACATTATTACTTGAGACGTCGTGTTGAAGTCCATTTGTTTGCAGACAAAACACAAACATTTTCATAAACTTAAATGCCAATTAAATAACATTAAATTGTGCGAAAAATGAACCCAGCAACAACAAGACACCCCCCCGCAACAAAAGGGGAGCCGCTGTCGAAGCGCTGTCAACATGACAAAGAGAAAAATTAAGCAGCTAAAGAAGGCTTTATAAGAGGGGCGGAGCAGAGAGAGCAGAGAGCATAAGCAAACAACAACAAACCAGCCAATGGCATTCACAAGGCAAAAAGGGACAAACTGAATGTATAAACCAAGCGAACATGACACTGAGAGCACCACACATACATACAGACTCATCCAAAACATGCTTTAGCTTGGACAACATACAGCATACAAAAGCCAAAGCCAACAACATAATCTATGGGTTGTCAACAAAACGAGAGCGACCATAAAGGCGACAAAGAAAAGCAACCAAAACCAAACCAAACCAAACTAAACCAAACCAAACCATACCAAAAAATAAAAAAAAAGAAAGAAGAGTGTACGAGATGCCAGAGTCTATAGACGAAGAGCCCAAGAGCAAACAAATTAGTATGCAAGTCAGGCAGCAGATTAGGACACCAAAGTTTTTCGCGACATAAACGGACAACAGTCCAGCTGAGTAGCAACAATGGAATTTGGCTTATAGTATATGAAAATGCCCTCGCACACTTTTATGCCTATTTACTGCTATGCTATGCGAGTATATCTTTACATATTTACAAACATTTTGTCAGTCTTGTTTTTTTTTTTTGTTGTTTTCTTTTCTTTTTCTTGCTTCTTTTTTCAGCACTAAGGCAACATAATGAAGTCGGTCGTCGGCACTCGATCTGTTGCTTGCTGTTTCCATGCAAAACCACTGTGAACCCAAAAAAATAAAACCGGCTTAATAAAAACTAAGAACTCAATTCTATGCGTCGCATTTCAAATACACTTTATCAAATTCTGGCTGTATGTAAACTTAACATATATCAAAAAAATGCTGGCTTGTGCTGAATTTCGAATCGATTTCACAGAAATTTGTGCAGCATACTTTTGGGAGCAGCTGGAACTAGAACTACAAATCTCTAATTTGTTGAACATTCAGTACATTTATAAAAAAAAAAATACATTTCAAAACCATGCCAAAGTATGCTTAACTTATTTGATTTCAAACAAACTGTTAATGCTTCGCATAAGGTTATTGCTTCGATAAAGTTCTGTTAACACAGGGTGCCTATTTTTGTATATGTTCCGAATTCACTAGGCTTCTGAGTAAGTAAAAACGAATGAACCCCGAACGACTTACGTTCTGATATCCAATCGGAATAGTTTGGTTTTCTCATTTTCGAAACCGAATTCGAAACCGAGTTTTCATAGTAAAAAGTCTATATAGTTGTCGTCAAGTAAGCATTGCTGAATCGAGAACAGCTACGTTTTCTAAATCGTTTTCGCTTATGTTTTACAGTCAGTTTTTCAATTTAATATTATAAATGTTATATGACTTTAATCTAATGTATAAATTGTCTAACTCTTTTCCAAATATGCCGAAGAACAACAGAAAATTGAGCTTAAGAATTTGTTTTTTTTGAAATTCTTGTGTAATCTGGCAATTACTTATCATTCCGCAGGCAAAAAAGTAAAACATTTTCAAATGTAAACGTTTGATGTTTTGATTACTTCGGAAAAGTAAGCAAGAGCGGAATACGAATTCGGAACAGGTCTGATAGTGCTGGAAACTGAGCAGCATTTCTTCCATTGACACATTTATCGGCTTTTATCTTTAGTTTATCGCCTTGAGAAATATATTGTTAGAGTTATTAAGGAGGACTTTAAAAAGAAATTGAGAAAATTTATAAAGAAATATTATAATGTATAATAATAAAATGCCTTTGCACATTTTTTTTTTGCCCGTTTTATTGGGATTAGCTTGAAATGTACAGCTATTGAGGTGAAATTGTGTTTTGTATACGCATTTTAAGTTTCTAAGATGACCTACTAAGTTTCATAAGATTTGGGGCACTATTTCATATAGCTGCCATATAACCGATGTGGCCGACTTGTCCCAACTTTTTTGTTTACCAAAGCATTGGTGAAAATTATTACGCAGCAATCTTCAGTACCAAATAACTATACCCTGTTTAATTTATAGAGAATTGCCAGTTTGTAGTCAACCTGTAAAGACGAGCTGTTCTTGTTGTTGTTGTTGCGGTAGTCAGCCAGTGGCTTCGGGTGCCTCTAGATTTTTCTTTTGCACTTTGTGGCATTTTTAAAAAATATTTCATTAAAGATTCCACGCACAACTGCACATTTTGGCAGTAACTTGTTGAAAAAAAAAGGAAACGCGCAAAAAAAAAATAAAAAATATATCAAAATAATGACAAAAGCTAAAATTTAAAAAATTGTAGTTTTTGTGCGTCAACAAATGGTGAAATATTTGAAGTATTGGCTTTGAGCATTCACCGAAATATATTTATTATTATAAATGGTTTTATAAAATGTAATAAAGAGAGCATAGCATTCGTTAAGCCGTAAATCAAATGCTGTCTCAAATTGTTCATCAAAATATAATAAATTGCAAATTTAAATAAAGTCAAAAAGCAAATCAAGCAATTCCAATGATTTTCTGTTGGTTGAAACTACTAAAATACTAGCATATTCGTACAAATAAATAAATATAAATCATGTTTGTCAAGACATTTGCCACAGTATGTTTTCTGTTTTTAGTATGAAATTGTATATTGAACGAGTAAACATTATACAAAAAGATGCAAATCATTTGGTGATTAAAATAGTTGATGATAAAAGAAAACATTTGTTTTGCACTTTCAAATTCGAAAATGTTATAATTTATTTAAAATCGAAATCTTCGGTTGCAATTTCTATTTATTTAAAACTAAGATAAATATTATATTTCCAATATAATTTAACACATGCAAAAATAATAATGTTGACAATTTTTGTTGTGCATTTAAATACAAAGTATTCATGTTTTTTTGTATGAAATGCAACAATTTTCTTTTTGACTTAAGACTAATAGCTTTAAAAAGTGAATGAGCTATTCAATGTTTTATTTATAATTAATTTTTGGTTGAAAACATAACATAAACACGTTTTTACGTATGTTATGATTTATAAGCCTGAAAGCCTTTATTTTGTTTTTTAAAGTAGTTCAAAATTTGAACGAATTTTCTTGATATTCTGGCAGCGCAGCTCTTAATCATAACTTATGTGTATTTATTAAAGTTATGGCCAACACATACTTGCTGCCATATAATTTTCATATTTTCATACATTGTTTAACTTTTTTTGCCACCCACTTCCTGAGCTTCCTCAGGTTTCTTCTCACCGGAGGAGTTCCATCGACAACAATGTGTGTGCAAAACGTAAGTTTGCGTGCCAGGCGAATATAAATTAGTTGGTTATAATATTCTGTTGGCATTTTTCAAATTTCCAGTTAGCAATTTGGCCGTGTGTATGTGTATGTATGTGTATGTGTTTGTGTATATATGTTTGATATGCTTGGCTGCCTTTAGCTAGGTGAAAGAGTTCGTACGCCGTAAAGTATGCAACTTACGTGCTCAAGGTTTTTGCTGTGCACCACCAGGCACAGCAAAAACAAAACAAAACAAAACAAAAAAAAAAAAAAACCAAAAAAAAAAACCAAAAAAACAATTATTAACATATTAATAAATTTAGCATATCTGAGAGGCCATAATTTTTGTGTAATTCTAGACGAGCGCAGCTGGGCAACACCTGAAGGAAATTGGATAATCCAGCAGCCGCACGCCAATTTGTGTATGTTTCATGCTTAGGAATTTCATTTTTAATGGCGCACTTCAATTAATAACAACCTGAAATAATCACTTGTGCCACTTAAGCTAAACAATACCAAACAACAGTCTTTATCAAACAAATGCACTGACTTATTATCAAAGTAAGCTGCGAGTACTTTCACTTATCAATATCTGCACTTTTCAAATCATTGTGCCATTTATGGTTTTTAGTTATGACAACGCCAATAATGAACATTATAAGGCCAATTATTATCATGCCATAGCCAGTATATTGACCTATTCGTGCCGCATTTAGAGCCAGCTGTAAATTATTCAAATTAAAAGAAATAAGTTATGAACATTTGCAAGAAACTTACCTTGACCAGACTAATGAGCTCATCATCCAAATCGGCGCGCATTTTTATTATAAAAAGCGGTGCATAATGATCATATGCCACATCCTTTAGATAGCTAATGGAGAGACAGTAATACAATATAATAATACATAATAATAAAATAAAGGAAAATTATTCAAATTGGGTAAAAAATTCTTGGAAAAAATTGGAATTAATGAAAAATTTGGTGGTTTACAAAAAAATACGAAATTTACTACCAAAAAATAAATTGAAGTTCTTTAAAAAAAAAATGTTTTCTCTAATATGTAACATTTTTTTTTTTTCTTGTATATTTGTTTACGTATAATTATTTCAATTTTTTGAAGAAATTATTTATTTATTTTGTAAAAAATATTCTACATTTATGAGAAAATTTTCCAAAAAATAAGTAAATTATTTCAATTTCTTAAGTAAACCACGTTCTTCAAGTGAAGAAATTTTTGTTTATTTAATAATTTTTTGATTTTTTTTTTTTATTTTTTGTGAAAAATGTGCATAATACTTATGGAAAAACGCACTTATTTTTAAAATATATTTCTATCTTTTGTGGAAAATAGAGAGAATTTGAAGGAAAATTTTCTTTAATTCAGGTACAACATTTTAATTTTTTTGAGGAAACTGGCATCCCTACTAAGTGGAGAAATATCTATGGTGCTATATCTATACCATTTTTGATGTACATGTTCCACAGTTGGAGTTGTACATTTTTATGAGTGTAAGTAGTATAACAAGAATGAAATGTTAGATGTATAATAATATGATAATTAATGAAATCGAAAGTTAGTTTTAACCATGATCACTTACTCAATAGCCTCGTCACGCTGAACAAACAGACTGATCATAACCTGTCCATTCAGGCTTAAAGGTACACCCAGAGTTGGCTCCAAAGTAACATGCATGCCATGCTCCAAGGCATTTGGATGCAAGCCCGTCGTATTTTTTCTGTATAACTCATCTGTCATGTAGAAATGCGGATGTGACATGTAAATGGGTCCGTGATAGGCAGCTGGTGAATAATCTACAACACCATTCAGAGGACATTCGCGTTTAGGAACACAAAAACATTTAGTATCTGGCGCCAGTTGGCCGTTGTCAAAGCTCAGCTTCGTCGTCTCATATCGCCACGCATTGATGCCCCGTATACTGACATTAGCTATGCTATGCAAATTGATGTAACGCCCTGCATCCGATATAAATATGGAAATAGTATCATCCCACTGTCGACCCGGTGCCCACAGTTCACCAGTGCTGCCATTTACTTTGCCACATTCGCCTTCATAGTTGCCAGTGTGCTCAGTGCCATTCCATTGAAGTAGTTCACCCATGCGACTAAGATCTCCATTGCCAGTATGTATGGTGTAATTACCTTCGGCTGTTTTCGTGTCATTGCGTCCATGAAACCAACCAAAGGTGCTATTATATAAAGGTATCAGTGGTGAATGCAGACGCTCGGCAAAATCAAGTAGCTCATCGTAAAAGCCATCGAACATCCACTGTCCAGCTGTATGTCTCAAATAGGTGCCACCTCCTTCACGGTTCAGTGCAAAGTTGACAATCTTGCGTAGTGGTCGACGATACTTGCGTGCATAGCCGGCGGCAACCTGCATAACATGATTATTAGGGGCTTAAAAACATATGGTTTAACTTCAAATAAAGTCGAGAAAAAACTAGTTTTTTGTAAACATTTTGTTTCTTAATATATAAACATTTTGCTTTGCTTTTTTGTTTCTCCTGCAGCTAAATATATAGCAACAAGGTTAGATAAAAATACTATATCATAGGTAGGCTATACACAATCGGTCAGATCTGAAAAACAATGCAACCCAAATCCTTATTTTCAAATTCTAAATGAATTCAAAAGCAAAGAATGATTCCCGAAACACGTAATTCTCAAAGAATTAATTCAATTTTGAAATCTTTGAGAGAGCTGTAAAGACTGATTCTTTTATCCTTGATTCGTAACGAATTCATCTAATTTCAATTCAATTCTTTATGATAAGAAAAAGAACGTTTCATTAATCTTGAATTCTTTTGGAATTAAATACAACAATGGTTCAATCTCTAATAGATAGTATGAATTCATTCAAATTTTAACTCAACATTTTTTTGGCTTTTGGTAAAATTGCTAATTCATCGCCAGAATGATTTGCAGATTCATTCGCAAAAAGAATCATTATCTACTGTTCTGGTATAAGTAAATCAAAATTTTGACCGATAAAACTGAAAGACAAAGGGATCAACGCGGATTATAGTATTTTTTGAAAAGATTTCTATACTCACCACAGTGGGAAAATGTGGCGTGACAATAATATCCTCAAGTGTGCCCTGCGAATGCTCTGGCAGAAAGTGCCAAACACGTCTGCCATAATAGGTTACATTGGGATGCTGCCACAACAAGTCCTCCTTGACCTTAAAATCACTAAATGTGTATGGTCCTAGCTGCTCAAAATGCGGCTTCACTTGGGGATTATTCAAATCCTGTGGATTGGTCCAATTAAATAGATAAAAGCTTGAATAGACTGGCGTCGGTGTGGTCACCCAACGCTTGTACATAAAGGAATCAGGCGACACTGGCAAAAGGCTACGTATCCATTGCCGGGATAAAGGTGGCCAGGCTGTGAGTAGCACAGTGCCCAGGATTATTAGGAAAGTTGCCAAGCCATAGAACCAAATCTTTTGTTGTCGTACACTACAACAATCGCAGCAGCACATTTTCACTTTTCAATCGCGACTGTGGCATAAATTGTAGAGTGTCGATTGTTTATAGAAAATTTGAAATATTGTAATCAGATAAGATTAGTGTTTTGGATCTCCAATGTTGTTTATCAATTGAAAATATTATAATTATACATACTACCCGTTTATAATTAGATGGATTAAATTATCGCTGTACAAACTTAACAGCTGCATAAAGATTAAAACATTTAGTCAACAAATTTCAGTTTTAATTGTATTAATAAAAGCCAAAAGCGGATCGAACTTTTAAGCTGATAACAATTGTATAAAGTGTCAACAGTTATCAAGGTAAATTCTCTATACATACACATTCGAACAAATAAACTACATTTTTTCTGTAGTTTATTTTGTGGCTGATGGCATTAAATCGAATGTTATTAAACAAATTAAATAAAAATATAATTACAATTGAGATACACAACATTTTTATGATTTTTCAAGAAATCATATGCATTTTTTATTAAGATAAACTTTAATAAAATACAAATTTCATTTCTATATATCTTAAATTTTATTTGTAAATTAAACAGAATATATTTAAATCACAATCCAAAAATCACATTAAAAATATTATAAGATACTTAGGCACATTCAAATCCACAAACTTCAATTCAGGTTGACAATTTAGGTTAATGGACATCAAACTCATTTGGTTTGCTATATACATCAAAGTCATTTTTAAGCAATACAGAAATATTTTAAAAAATGTAAATTGCATTTTAAATTATATTAAAAGATTGTCAGTTGTTTTTCTTAATGAATTTTCACATTTACTACTCAATTCGTTCCAAATAATGTGGATTCGAAAAAATGACTGTTCTTCAACGGCTGCATTAATTCTGTGCTGCATTAAAGTCTTCGGTATTTTCTTCGCTCACAAGAGCAGATTTATCTTCTGCAACCTGTCCATACCATTTTCGTTTGACTGTAAGGAAAATTCCAACTGCTATAAGAATGCAACCCAAACAGAGCAAACCCACACCAGTGTAGCGTCCAATATCGGGTAGATTTAGAACCAGCTATAAACATTTGTAATAAAGAGACTGCAACTGATATATCTGTTTGCTTTATACAGACCTTTAGCTCGGAAGCTAGCTCTTTGCTAATAACGGCATCACTGGCAGTGGTAAAGAGTGGTGCATAGAAGCTCGGTATGCCCTTAAGTATGCTGGATATGAGAGAAAATTGTTGAAAAATCAATGTATTGAACATTTTCTATTGACTTACTCAATATCCTTGTCCGGTTGCAGAAACAATGAGACCATCACAGCAGCATTCACCTGAAGTGGCACACCAAGCTTGCGTTCCATTATGATAAAGAAATTGTCACGTTCATAGTTTGGCTCAAAGCCCGTAATTGTGCTAGCATAACTGTCATCGGCATACATAAAATGAGAGGTAGACAAATACATTGGTACACCATCGGCACAGAGACCCAAATTTGTGGCACCCGAGGCTGGGCAATTGTCGGGCTGCAGATTGACAGGACAATAGCACAACATATCTGCATTGCGCTGTCCATTGTCAAATGTATTAGGCGTTATCTCATATTTCCAGCCCTGTATACCTTCAATCTCATAGCTTTCACCCGAAAATTCCAAATTGATAATGCGACAGGTATCGCGTATAAAAATTGTAAGTGCTTTCTCCTTTGGCTCACTCGGCACAAACAGATCTGAGGCGCTACCATTTAAACGACCGCATTCACCATCAAACCAGCCGCTATGGTTTACGCCATTCCAGTATTTAATTTCACCCATTTGATTAATATCATCAACGCCAGTGTGTATTGTAAACAGGCCCTCAAATTCTTTTGAACCATTTCGATTCAGCATCCAAGCAAAGTGATCAGTATCAATTTCTGGCGCCATTGAATTGTTCAAATTCATCGCATAATGCAGAAACTCATCATAAAATCCATCAAAAATCCACTCGCTGGCCGTATGGGTTACGTAGAGAGCACCACCATTTGCGTTGAGTGCACTGTTGAAGAACCTTTTGATTATTGTGAGACTGTCACGCACGCTTTCTGATGCTGCCTAAAAAGTACAATAAATTGAAAAGATTTGCATAAGAAAACGTATTTTTCAACCGATCGTTCCTATGGCAGCTATAAGATATAGTGATTTGATTTTGGTAAAATTTGTTCAACATATGTGGATAGTGTTTAAACTTAGAAATATTAAGTTTTGGTCGAGATATTTTGAAAAACAACAAAGTTTTTCATAGAAAAACTAGTTTTCAACCGAATGTTCCTATGACAGCTATATGTTAGAGTGGTCCGATCTGGCCGATTCTGACATATGTACTGCTTGCAGAAAGAATAAACATTTGTGCCAAGTTTTATCAAGATAGCTCTAAAACTGAGGGCCTAGTTCGCATATAAACAGTCAAACGGACAGACGGACGGACGGACATTTCACAAACCCAATATACTCTTTTTTTTTCTTTTGTTTTAAATTAAAAAAAAGAGTATAAATACTGATAATGCTTATAGACACAAGACAGAATACAACTATGTGTTTTTTCAAAAAGGGTTTTGTTATAACGACATTCATTATAGAGAATTTTCACTGTACTTAAAGCAGACTTCATGGGAATACCCAAAATGGTGCGTATCAAACAAAAGTTCACTATTAAAAGAAACTTGACCACAATTTAATTAGATACTTAAGTTCGTTTTGAATGGATTTCTTATAAGTGAAATGTTCGGTATGCATGATAGTACTCACAATCGATGGCAGATGAGGCACCGTTACTAAGTCCGTTTGTTTGCCAACGGAACGGTGCTCGTCCCAGTACCAAGTGCGTCGGTTTTTGAAAGATACAGTCTTGTTTTCGTGCCAATCTAGATCCATTTTCGAACGCTCTTCTCGATAGACATAGGGTCCCAGTTGTTGAAAGATTGGCTTAACACCATATAGCTTCACTTCTTCCGCATTTGTCCAATTCCAAAGATACATTTTATTATAAACGGGTATGGGCACCTCCTTCCATTTATCAAATGTTTTGGATGTGCTTGTCAACGGCAAACTCTGTGCGAAATTTAAAATCAAAAACAATTTACAAAAAACAATTTAAACATTTCTTTATGTTGTTATTAATCGCGCACCTTCATTATCATTTTATCTATGAAACTGGGCCAACATATTATGGCTAAAAGTCCTGACACTGTGAGCAGTATACCACAGCCAAAGACCCAGATTTTTTGTTGAGTTACACCACAGCAACGACAGCACATTCCGACAAGCTTAATATATTGTATACTATTTTATTCGGAGTGCCCTCACCGAGCTTCTATCGAACGAAAACTAACCCATTAATGCTTATTCGCCGCGAATTTTATTCGTTTCAATAACGATAATCGTTACTTAATCAGGAATTCATAAGTTGTTTTGTTTTTTTATACCCTTGCATAGGGTATTATAATTTTGTCATGAAATGTGTAACGCATTGAAGGAGACGTCTCAGGTCTCTACCGAGTCATGTCCGTCTATCTTTCTGTCTGTCTGTTTATATGCGAGCTAGTCCCTCAGTTTTAGAGCTATCGTGATGAAACTTGGCACAGATCGGCCAGATCGGACCACTATAACATATAGCTGCCATAGGAACGATCGGTTGAAAAATAAGTTTTTGTATGAAAAACTTTTTTGTTTTTCAAAATAACTGAACCAAAAGTTTTCTGATGCAAATCTTTTCTGCTAGGGTATACATCTTCGGCACGCCGAAGATAACACTTCTTTCTTGTTTTACTCTTTTTTTTTAATTTTTTTGTAAAAAAGAAAAAAGAGTATATTGGGTTTGTGAAAAGTTCGTCTGTCTGTAAGTCTGTCCGTCTGTATGAACGCAGCTTTTCTCAACAGTTTTGAAACTAGAGCAACCAAACCTGGTATACATGTTAAGATATACCATAGGCAGACAAAGTGTTAAGACTTCTGACTCCGCAAAGAGGCGAAAAAAAGAGTATATCGCAGACGGGTGCATACGACTACAACGCTCTTACTTGTTTTCTCTTTGTTTTGTTTTTAAATGTTAAGCACAAGTGTAATCAACAAATTTGTATTTGTTCTTCCAGCTTATGTTTTAAATGCAGAATGCACTACATATAGCTAGAAATGCTGATTAGACTTCGAAGCTATTTTTCTTATCAGTCTGGAGATTACGGTCAGCTGAAAGCGACCTGGTAACATATATACAAAATGTCGTCTTTAAAGTGTAGTTATCAAAAATGGGTGTGTTACATAGAAATTGTATAAGTTTGGAATTTAAATTGGTAATCTATTTACATAATTATATTGTTGAGTTAATCTCGATTCTTAAAAAAGTTTAATATACTTACAAATTGTTGTGTATTGTACTAATGAAGTACTTATAAAAGTGGCTAATGCTTTTATTGACTACTTATCAATAAATAATTATCATTAATACTCGTTTGATTACTGTTTAAAAATAGTACAAAGTTACAATTATGTGCACAAGGGCCAATTAATTGTATCTTGTAGCTCAACCCATAATCACAAGAAAGATAACTTAATCTAATCTGGCATTCTGCTAGTCAGATTCAATTTGTAAACTAGTTAATAAATTAGAGGTGTTTATGCTTTATTTAAAAGCTGTTGGCTATTTGAATAACTTGCCTTTAGATTTGTTAAGTTTATTATGTTTAAAGTTTATCTCTCAATATTAAATTCCAAGTAAAACAAAATCAAGCCAAGTTACAAATAAGTAATTAATAATGAATTGTGTACTTTGGAATGTATTCATTTTGGGCATGCTGTGAATCTATGTATGCATATATTTGAGAGCTGACATTAATTGAAATAATGCAGCCACAGAAGTAAACGTTGTGATTAGCATAGAGCATATTGATTTTCCCAGCAGAAGTCATCCGCTATAAGCTAAATTAATTCCATGTGCTGCACATTGCATTCCACAATGCACTTGAATAAATGCATAATCTTGGACCAAAGCCTGCTGAGATTTCATTCCATGTGGTATCTGTGGTTAAGTAATTTATAATACTCAAGCATTGCTTTTGATCAAAATGTTTGTATACGGTTAAGTGTTCATTTCATTAATGAATACTTGTATTGTGGTTAATAAATTCAGAATTCGTTTTACAAGTCAATTTAGAATCGAGTGTTGATTAAATTAATGAATGTTGTAACTTGGTTATAACTCAACTGGTTCAACAAATTTATTTTTATTATTCTTAGTTCTATTCCTTAGACTCCCTCTTGTTAGCCTCCTTGGCTTACAACTAGACTCGAGCATTACATAAATAAGTATCAAACTCAGTTCACTCAAATTCTCGCTGCAATAACACTTATCGTCTTTTCAGTTCCCGCACAAATCTTCAAGTTTGACTTTCTCTTTCTTTCTTGGGATATATGAAGCAATCAGTGATGTTTGCTGCTTCTGATCTATTAGCCGATTGCTTCAATCAACTTATACGTTTGTATCTTTACTAACTTTTCTTATCCATACAATTGGGCTTATCATTTTAAAGTCGGTTCATGGGACTTTTATACCTTACATTTTTTGTTAATGATGGACTGAAACTGAAGCGTTCTAGTTTGCGAGCGACCACTGTATACTGATTTAGGATAGTGATTTGTTTTCAACAGTTAAGAAAGCAAATCTTGTTCTGTCATTTTTTATCTCAATGTTGATATTTTTGTTAAGCCAGCCTTTCGAAAGCTGTCATTAATTGTTGACTTGTAATCGTATAAAATTTAAGCAAATCCACATTGTTCAGTTTTACTGAACAGTAATTATATATAAATATTTCGTAAATTTTATATCATTTATAATTCTGGCATGGAGGGTAAAAAGCTATCGGCTGAATATCTGGACGATCTGTTCATAAGCGAGATAAGCACTGTAACAGACATTGTTGAAAAGTTGTCTGAATACTACAGAACCGTGTGCACTCGTTGGTTCAATAAATTTCATCAGTCGCCCATTCAAGATAAGTTTGCTCGCAATTGCATGTTGCTGTTAATGCATAAGCAATTAAATGATAAAAGAATTCTGGCATATCCATTCACAGATGAGCAGTGCTTCCAGACGGAATTGATACCACTGCATAAGGTGAGCATGCCATTGCTGAAACATGTTACAGTTGAGGATGAGGTCCTGTCTTCAGACGTCGTTCATTTCACGCATGAAGTATGCGTAGTTGAAGTCAACAAACAATTGTTTGAACAAAATGCCGTCTTAAAATGTGAGCTGAAGTCGCTGAAAGCTGAGAAGCAGCTGTTGCTGCAGCGTATGCCGAGTTTTCATACCAAGATAAAGCTGATGCATTCCTATGATGAAACATTAGGTAACGAATTGTCTGAGAAGAAGTGTACATTTGAAATCACTGCAAATGCGGCACTCGAACTGCTTACTAAAACAGAACCAACACTTACCGAGCAACCACAGTTTTTCGTTACGCTCTTAAAAGTGTTATGCGTAGATCGGCAGGACATGGATCTGATGGAGCAACTGGACATTAAGCTACTACAGCTAATTCAGGAACATGTTGATTACAATATGCGCTCAGATTTAATAGAAGAACTTGGCAAGGAGCGTGAACGATTGATCATCCAATACAAGACCAAGATATCAGAAAATAATAGTACGAATCAAAAGAAACGTCTGTTAGTTAAGGCTATGGTATATATAAAGTTATTGCGTAGAACCTTTCTGGAGAGCTTTAATGGGGATGGATGTGAGCGCAAGGCTGCGATTAAATATTTGGATCAAGAATATGAAGATCTAGCTCAGCAGATGTGAAGTTGTTATGTTGCCGTTCTTTTATGTTTTGTTGCTGTACCTGTTTAAAAATCATTTCCAATTGGATTCGAAATTATGTTGTTACAGCGGTCGCTCGCTCTACGAAAATTCTAATTGTACAGTAAACTAGAATTCGCGTTTCTAATGCATTGCACGATCCAACATTTGAATCGAAAATACAAACATGCATGCGTTATAAGCTTTTGTTTCATTTTCTTTACAATCTATAGTATTTTAACACGATATGTATATTCATATTGAAAACTGTCGATGGCACGAGCATCGTTGCTTTGCCATCTTTAGTATAGCGCAACTTATACATATTTATTTATTTTTGACTTTTAAAATATAAAATAATATTTTATTGAATTTGTAGCATTTTAAAATCCAAAACAACGTTGCAATTTTTTTTTTTTTGTAATTTTTAATTAAATAGCTTTTGTATATATAGAGCGTTAATAATACACATACACACATATATATTTAAAATAGATTTTGTTATAAGAAAAGTACGACGACTGCAGTTCAGAACATTTCAGCAACATCAGCTTTAGATTTGTTGATATACCATAACACTTTGATTAAAATTTTCTAATAAATATGCACTTTGTAATTATTTAGTTCGAGGTAACTGATTGTTTAGGCTTCGACGGACGCCTCAGTTTCCAATTGGGCCTTGCGGCTGGGCTGCAGAGCAGGACAAAAGCGAGAATTTATTATATAGTACAGATTTAGTTAAAGACTTAAACCCACCTTTGGATGCATGAGTATGAAAGGCAACTCAGCGCACAGCTCGCCGCCCAAAGCACCCAGAAAGAGCTTAACCTTGACCGCATAGGATACAATAATGCCAAAAGCATCGCGAGCATCCTGACTGGCAATCCTGCGGATAATTGCCATAACAATATTAAAACAAAGTGCCAGTTTATAAAGTGTGTGTTTACTTACAGTGTGGTGGAAGCCAGTGCAGTATCCTTGCGCTTAATATCGCCCTCAACAGCAATGCCAGCACGATCACAATTGGCCACCAGTGTGGGCACCAAATACATGACCTTCTGCAGACTCGAACCGGGATTCAAAGGACAGCCCTCACTGGTCTCCATAAAGGCAATCGTATTGCGAAATTGTCCATTCTGGAAGAGAACCACATCGACGCCCTGCTGCACCATTGCCTTGACCTTCTTGACCACCTTGTTGGAATTGTTGCGCACACAAATGTTAACCGATATCTTTTCACCATGATGATACAGCTGCTTGTCCAGTGTCACCTCCAACTCCAGTTCACCAGGCGACAACAGGAAATCCTTGCGCACCACCGTGCAGGGTTGCATGCCCTGCTTTGTGGGTGCATATTGCACCTTGCGTATGCCCAGATTGATGGTGCTGCGACGATGTGAACGATCACAATCGCTGTCACCCGTAAAGATCTTTACAAAATACTGCACACCACAGGGCTGACTCTCATCGCTGGCCTTCTGCTGCAGCACCACCGATGCCGGCGAGCTGGTTGGCATTTGCATAACGAATGGGAATGCATTGGAGCCAAGTTTCTTAAGCAGACGCTCCTGCATCTTGGTCAGCTGCATGTCCTGCTTTTGCGGTGGGCAAACCTGCTGGGAGACAAGCGTAAGCTCCTTCTGGAAACGCAAACCAATCATTTCATCATCCTCGCGGCCATAGCGAAAATTGCAAACGAGCTGCACAAAGATCTTGCGATCCTGACGCACGTACTCATCGTCCAGCACAATGATGCCATCTGCAACAAATATCCAAGTTAATTAATTGGGCCTGACTAGTCACAGTCATTAACGCAGCTACATGTAGTACGTGTCTTTACATATGCCACGCTTTGCCAATTATCACGTAACTAATAAGCGGATTTGTGGCTAATGTAACTGCTTCTGCTTCTGCTTTTGCTACTCATTGCATATATTCAACTGTAATTTAATTAAAGCCCTGCAGGTAAGCGGATTATGAACTTCCGTATTCAAATTTTATTCGACACGGTGTGACATCAAAAGCTTTCATCACAGCCTAATGCTGTTCTGCCTAGTTGCCTGCATTGTCAATGTTGCAAGAGTGTGGGGCAATGCACAAAGTAGTAATAATAATATATAATAAAAGCTAGCGATTGTGTATAGAAATACATGAGATTGGATTGCAATTAGATTTACGTTTATTTTTTACGATTTGATATTTATTCGGAGGGTTTTTGAAGAGGCTAAACTCATTGCCGACTTACTTCAAATGATTTGAAATTGTTTGAAACGGATGTAGAAACACTTGATTTAAAAACAAAAAGAAGTCGAAAGTGAGCACAGTTCTGATATAGTTACAAAAATCTTTGAGTCGTCCAGATTTTATTCCCTAGATATGCATTATTTCCGTTAAGCAATTAAACAATTAAACATGTATCAAATGTTGCATCTTATTGTTTAACAATAAGAATCTTCAATTATTTCTAAGAAAACAAAACAGCCAAACTTACACCAAATGTTACTTTTTAATGTCTTTGCAATAATCCATATTTGCAGTAACTTACCAATTGGCTCCACTTGAGTTACCGAATCTACAAATTCACGCCGATTCATATATAGCGTGATCATGTTGTTTGGAGAACATTTTTTAAACACCTTGAAATTGACCACCATTTTGCTGTCGGAATTGTTTTTTTTTTCGTCGTTAGCACTTAAAAAAATATATTCAAAAAATTGTTTTTCAAAACACTTCGCGTTCGTTGCGTTGCGTTGTTCGCGTCGTTTTCAATTAGCGGTCAACGGCAATCCCTCATTTATACCTGGCATTGGTAGCCATCAACAAATTCAATTAGCTGGCATCTATATTCTAGAATTGAAACAAATTTGTTGTGACTGCTTTGTTGGGGCTTCTTCCTTGGCTTTGTGTGTGTCTTTGATATTGACATTGCTAATGTTAAATAAAAATCAATAGTTAGCCATTAAATAATACACGTACTACATGGCGTATTAGCAATGCCAAAATAGCTAACAAAATCAATATAGATCCGTGCGTGCAATTGTTGCCTTATTCTTATTTTGTTATTTTTGTTTCCAATGTTTGTTTGTTTGCAAAAGCTTGTTGTGCTGTGAAAGACATTTGACTTGTTGCGTCACACTTGGCAATTAAATTCTTATCCAAATGTATTTAAAATGTATGTCAACAAAAAGTTCCTTTAATACATTTCGCAAATTTAAAGAATGGGATTGCAGTTAAGTTTTTTTTAACAATAAAAGTCAAAATTAACATTATACATTGTCTTTATTTAGTTGTATTTAGCCAAGAGTTATATTTTATTTTCATTATTAAAAATAACTTCGTAAAAATTACCTTTTTTGACCTTCTTTTTTCATTCATCAAGTAAGCAATTAAAATTTTAAGTAAAAAACAAAAAAGATATCTAATTCAGTTTAATTTAAATAAGAATTGATATAAAAAAGATATTGACCCAAAAGGGTTAAACAATTCAAATTTAAAGTAAAACACATAAAGATCTCTAATTCTCTTTAAATAAGAATTGATATAAAAAAAATATTGACCCAAAAGGGGAGATTTCTTTAGTGAAAACAACACTTAAAATTTACACCGCAAACCATTAAGCGTTCAAATGAAAGAAGGAATACCACTTATAAGAAATAAGAATAAGAGAACTAAGATTAAAAGAAATAAGATTATGCCTCAAAAGCGGATTTACACTTAAAATTTACACCACAAACCATTAAGCGTTCTAATGAAAGAAGGAATACCACTTATAAGATATAAGAATAAGAGAACTAAGATTAAAAGAAATAAGATTATGCCTCAAAAGCGGATTTACACTCAAAATTTACACCACAAACCATTAAGCGTTCTAATGAAAGAAGGAATACCACTTATAAGAAATAAGAATAAGAGAACTAAGATTAAAAGAAATAAGATTATGCCTCAAAAGCGGATTTACACTTAAAATTTACACCACAAACTATTAAGCGTTCTAATGAAAGAAGGAATACCACTTATAAGAAATAAGAATAAGAGAACTAAGATTAAAAGAAATAAGATTATGCCTCAAAAGCGGATTTAGTCGGCCACTACACCAAGTGTTGGCTAAAACCGTTTGAGAATTACAAACAACACTCTAAAAATAACCTTTGCTTTGTTTATTTCCGTTTGTCATTGAGTGGCCTGCTTTGATGATGCTACAGAACTGTAAAAAAGTTGATTCGATTTTTTATTTCAGTCACAACGAACTAACTTGTTTTGTTAAAAAGTAAATTAATTAGATTTAAATTCATTTTTAAAGATTTGAATTTAGGTACACTAAACAGACAACTTTTGATAAACATGAGCTATGCCACATAAAAACATATATTCCAAAGCTTGTGGAATTCCATTGGCTACGATAAAATTGTATTTTGTTTTACTTCGACGAAGCTTATTTCTTCTTTGTGCGTTTTACCAAAAAGGCCAATCAATCCTTAACATTTTGACTGACCCACCTGCATCCGCATATCTCATGAATCAAATCTTTGCTGAAAGGGTATATATCTTCGGCACGCCGAAGTTTTTTATAATTTATATATATATACATATATATAATTATAAATATATATATATTGGAAAATTGTGTACGATTTATATTGTTCCTAAATATCCAAAAAAAAAGCTTCAAACATGATTTTAGCTATTAACATTATTGCTTTTTATAAATCTCATAAGTTTCAAATAATTTCAAATATTTTGTATGCTTAAATTTGCATAACATAATGCAACTTAACTCATAACTAAATAACTTTATAATGTGTAGACATTTTTACAAAATAAAAAGTTTATGAACATATTTTTCTAACCCTGGCAAGAGAAGAGTTTTCGTGCATTCAATTATGTAAAAATATGCCAGAGACTCGCCAAAACTCTTAACTTTAACAACTAAATAACATTAACATAAAGTAGGCTACTTAGTAAAGTCAATGAACGTAATTATTGTACTCCTGACATTAAAAATATGAACAAAGTTGTCTAGAATATATTGTGCTTTATTGTGTGGTCGTAGCCTGATGTGAGTGTGTGTGTCTGTGCCTGTGTGTGTGGTGTGTGTGAAAGCACGTAATATTAGCATGTATGGAAGGAGAGCCAGTCGCCAGGGTCCAACAAAACCGACAATAAGGCTCTTAATAATAGAGAAAGTTTTGCACTTACATTTTGAAGAGGTTGTGCTGTGTGCTAGTAATGGGCGTGGCCATTGAACGCCCCCATTTAAATGGTTTAGTTGGCTTCTAATTGAAGTAAAGTGAGGCGTAGATATGATCATGCTGCTTGTGTCTATTCTGTATTCCAGAATTGTAATACATGTTAAATTACATGCAAGTAATGTTCAAGTACTTGATTTATAAGTACTTTATACTTGGCATGCCAAGGCGTTCATAATAACACTTTGAAGCGCACTCAAATTCAATCAAGTTTAAGAACTAGGCGCCTACACAGACCGCATCAGCTGTATAAATCCCTCTCAGTCCCCTATTCAGCCCCAAGTGCTTGTAGCCAAACCAAAGCAAACCAAACCAAACTGCATTGCAATTACAATTGCAGAATTGTTTCAACTTAACACACCTACGTACATTACACTACACTACAGTCCACTACAAGTTGAAGCCACATTGCCGTCAATGACAACCACAAAGCACCAAAAACAACAACAAAGCCAACTTCAACTATTTGCGCGCAATTGTGCAAGTGTCTCACTGTCTTGGCCCATTTTATCCCACTTTTTAAGCAGCTTTAGGCCAAGTAGTTCTTCGATTCAGTGTATTTGGTTAGAGTTTAGATAGCAGACTTTAGTCATTAGAATGTAATGCTAAATTGAAACTAAGGTTGAAACTTAAGTAGAATCTATAATGATTTAGAGCTCTGATATACAACGCCTTAAAAATTCTTTTTAAAAAATTAAAAGTATAACTTATACATGTTCTTAGTTTTGCTGTTCTTTTTATTAGTACAAGAAACTTTCTTCCATTTTCTTGCCACTTGTGACTTTAAACAAATTTCAATACAATTCTTTTTTAAAGTAAAGAGTTGAATCAAATTTCAACACAAATCATTTTTAAGTTATAAGTTTAGCGTCAAATTTGATAAGTTTTTGCAACTTGAAACAAATTTCATGTTTCTCCAATCCTGGCATTTTGAAGAGAATCATGCTTTGTAAAAGTAGTTAGCAATTAAACTTAAATTTGGGCATACAACCTATTAAAAGTGATCCGCAAA
Source organism: Hirtodrosophila cameraria (assembly GCA_949708635.1). Classification (NCBI taxonomy): domain Eukaryota; kingdom Metazoa; phylum Arthropoda; class Insecta; order Diptera; family Drosophilidae; genus Hirtodrosophila; species Hirtodrosophila cameraria. Next base: position 60,494,163 of record OX453090.1, read on the forward strand.
GGTTGGTAAGTATTGGAAATTGTGAGCTAGCTACCAGTCCATTGATAAAGTAGATTGAAAGCTTCCATCAGCCCTTTATACAATGAGCTAATTTGTGCAATTGAATTGCCTGTTACAAAACAAAAGCGAAAGCTAAATTGCATTGCGCAATCAGTGAGATTGGCACGTCTAGGACTCAGGTTCAGGTTCAGATTGAGGCTCAGGCTGAGGTTGAGGTTGAGGCTGTGGCTGAGGATAAGTGAAAGCAGCCAGCACAAGGCTTAAATGCAATGTTCGTTGGCCAAATTGGCTGGCCAATTGGTCTGGTCTGTTGGTCTGTTGCGCCAACAAACAATGTGTCGGCTTTTTGGCTCAAAGCAGCAGTACCAACACTCAAGTAGATGCATTTGGTCAGTTGAGTTAGCAATGCTTAATTTGATGGTAGAAACACCGGCTGCTGTTGTTGACACGTGCAAAAATTTATAGGCCAGTTGGCCAAATTGAACATTGAAGATTGTCAATAGTATTACGATTATCATGGCCAACAGCACGTAAAATTGCTGAAAACAACAACAACAAAAAAAAAAACACAAACAAACAAAAAACAACAACAAATTTCGCTTGTCTTATGAAAGGCAAAAGCCAAACAAAATTGGCAACATTGGCGCCAACGCAAATGTCAACAGCAGCAGCAGCAACAATAACAACAACAACAACAATAACAACAATAACAACGAGAACAACCAATAGCAACAGCCAACAAACGGCAATCAACGTTGTCGCAGTTGCTTCCATTTCCAGTTACCATTAGTAGAAGGAAGTAAAAAGATCCTGACGTTCGAGTCCGTCCCCAAGGCGGGACCAGAAAACAGCAAAAAAAAAACATGCTCAAGTGCTGCATGAACGAACTTGGCAGCCAACGTCGATGTCGTCGTCGTCGTCGTCGTCGCCGTCGACGTCATCGTCGTTCTGGCTGACGATGTGCAAACTGGCGAAGTGACAGCAAATGGCGCGGAAACTGTGTACGCCAACGTCAACTAATCGTGGGTGAACAAATCTCTATATATGTATACACACATACATACATACATACATATGTACATATATGTATGCATACTCTTACATATAGCACTTATGCTGAACTGTTTGTGCGTGCCCCAAAGGTGTACACTGTTATGGGCCATGGCCACGGACTTGGGCTGCTTCTTGTTGACGCCACTCAATAGCACATGGTGTTTGAGGTAACCAACCCCCAACTGCCCCCAACTGCACCCTTCCCTCCGTTCAAGTCAGTTATCATGGCCATGCAATGATTGCTTTGACATTTGCATTGATGCCAGCGCGTAACTGCTGATGCTACTGCTGCTACTGCTGCTGCTGCTGCTGCGGCTCTAACTGCGGCTACTCCCGTTGAGCAGAGGACTTGACTTTCAGCTACAAATACTCGAACTAAATTCTAAATTCAAATGCAATTGCACGATCGAATGGGCAGCCTAAACTTTATTTGCAACCAGCCCAGATGGGGCGACAAAATACAGTTAAAAAACCGCTCGACTGTAAACCAAATGCAATTATTAGTGTATGTATGCACGATGTACACTTGTACATACTTTCTAGTATTGTGTGTATGCATGTTAAGCAAACTAATAGCTGCAAGCTGTTACAACTGTCATTTCATGTCTTCAGCATGTATACATTCTGCAAAAAAATATTCAAAATAAAAACACGGAATCACCGGTTTTACCCCGTTCTGGAATCAAATTACATCATTAGTTTATTCTTGTTATCAGGTTGCTTTCATACGAAAAATTGTATGTCCCAAATGCATGCAAGCTGCGTCCTGTCATCGTTAACAGTGCTGTAGGCGTTAACAGAGGGTTGAAAAATTAGAAAAAATAATGGCCAAACCATTTTAACAAAAAATCGCTCGATTTCACAAGTTACAGAGCGCCAAATAATGCGCTAGTCCCTTAAAAATCATAAATTTTGCATGAAACCATCGCGAAGCTCAAAAAACTAACGATGCACTTCGATTTCTAGAACTCGAAATGGGGTGAAACCGTTGATTTCGGACGTGTCTTTTTTATACCCTTGCAGAGGGTATTATAATTTTGTCACGAAATGTGTAACGCACGTGAAGGAGACGTGTCAAAACAAAGTTGTATATATATCAACAGCCGAGTCATGTCCGTCTTTCCGTCTATCTGTCTGTTTTTCAAGACTTTGTTCTAGAGCTATCTTGGTGAAACTTGGCACAAATGCTTCATATTTCTTCAGGTAGTACCTAAAGTTGAATTGGCCAGATCGGACTGCTATAGGAACGATCAGTTGAAAAATTAGTTTTTGTATGAAAAACTTTTTTGTTTTTCAAGATAATTCAACCAAACTCATCAAACCCAAGTTTAATGACAGTTTATACGTGATGACAAAATTTCATCAAAATCGGACTTCTATATCTTATAGCTGCCATAGGAACAATCGGTTAAAATTAAGTTTCAGAATGAAAGAATTTTGGGTTTTTAAAACAACTCGACCAAACTCTCCATGTCTAAATTTAAGCACATTCTACACATGTTGACCAAATTTTTCCAAAATCGGATCACTATATCTTTTAGCCGATGTAGGAACGATCGGTTGAAAAATAAGTTTTCTTATGCAAATCTCTTCTGCAGGGGTATATATCTTCGGCATGCCGAAAGTAACATTTCTTTCTTGTTTCAATTCAGTTCTAAAAATATGCTTTAAATTTATAAAATTTTAACTTAATTAATCTAAGTTAATTTTGTTTGTTTTAAAATATTTTAGTGATTCTTCGTTTTTCAATGCAACTGCTTAAGAAATTAATTAATGGATTGATAAATGTATATGTAAGAACATTCGAAATTGTTCATACGTAATTGTATTACTGAGAAAGTCAATACAAATTTAAATATTATACATTAGAGCAGCTAGATCAATGGCAGAAGGTTTCAAACATAAGAAATATATTTAAAAATTGACATTTCGCGAAAAACGCTTTGAAAGTTTTCAAGTTACGCTCACTTTCTTTAAACAATGAAAAACTTAAACATTCCTCAATCAGAAACTATAAGAAATATAAATATAAAACTTTAACACTTTAGTTAACTTTAGTTAGTTATCATTCCTGCATAAAATCGGGCAACTATATATTCTATTTGTAATAGGAACAATCGGCCGAAAATTAAGTTTTCATGTGAAGTAATTCGTATCGAAATTTTCATTTTAATTTTTGTTTTAGTTTATATATGTACCCATAGATTTAACTCCTATTGTTTTATTATCTACTCCAAATTTAGTGTATATTGTCTACTATTATATTGACTATTATGTCAATCAAGTACAGGCTTTTAGACAACTTTTAGCAGAGTTTAAGATAAAATATCAACGCATGCTCGTAATTGTATGCACTCGATAAATTGTTGGTTGCAGTGTGCATAAATTAAGCTAAAAGAAGAAATGTCGTGCTCACAAAGCCAAAGGACTTGTTTGTGATCACAACTATGTGCAACAATTTGTGGAAAGGACACCACACAGTTGCTGTACGTTTGTTGTTGTTGCTGTTGCTGTTGTCTGTGTGGCTGGCATGTGTTGTAAGCAGAGTTTTGTCGCTGCAGCCCCAAAAATACCGCTATTGCTGGCTAATTTCCCATGTGCATGCTTGCTTGTTAAATTGATGAATAGCCTGGGCAGGAAGAAGGACTCTGGCAGCAACGGGGTGTCCAAAAGTGGCAAGCCATGTTGCACGTAGCTGAGCCATAACTGAAAATATTGTGTAAATGGCTGATGCACAACAATAGCTGCAAGCTACTATGCCGTATGTCTGCAATTTCCCATTCCTTTCCTCTGCACTACACAGCTCCTCCCCACCCCCCCTCCCCCCTCTGTCACGACTCATGGTATTTGCGGTGGGTTTTTGACACAATTTTTACCGATGACATGTTCAATACACAAAGCTGCGTGCTTAAGTTCGTACCAACCTATTGTTATAGCATATACTCGTACACACATACATACATATATAGAACATGCGAGTCCTTACTCTATTTGCTAGCTGTGTACGTGTTTAGGGTTGCCCTCTGGGTTGTCTGTGTGTGTCCGAACAGGTTTTTATTCCGCACTCGTTGTTGGGCCAGGTAGATGAGCCTTTATTTGTGCGACGTTGTCTGCCTTCATTTATCATACACACAACACAAAAAGGCTGAACTTGAACCCGCTACACTGAGATATCAAGTTGGTTTCATTGGGACCGTTGCCATTTGAAAACTGGCGTTGGAAAATCTGGATTGCATACAATTTGTTTAAAATTAGAATAAAATTAAAATAGAATATATGTTCGCTAATAAAATAATGCCAAAAAGTAAATAAATTTTGACCGGTAAAGCTTCAAATTACTGATGTTATTCGATTTCTAGCTTTTCCAACATAATTTTCACATAACCTTGTCAACTCAGAATTGACTTGAAAAGCGTAATATTGCGATTAAATATTGTTATATGAGTATTTATTAAAAAAAAAAAGTTGACAAAATTTTTCAATTTTAATTTTTTTTTTTAATTTTTGGTCGTGATTTGTCTATATTTTGCATTTAAATTTAATTTATACATCAAAATAATTTTTTGAAAAAAAAACCATTGAAAGTAAAATTTGTAAATTTAAGTTTTAATAGTTTACTGTTATCAAAATTTGTATAATAGACTATTTAAAAACTTTTTGGGTTGGCCAAACATCAGAGTTCCTTATAAATTTTTAACTGCCAAAACTTTATGAAAATTGAAAATTGTTTTATATTCATTGTTTTTTTTGTTTATTTTTAATAATTTTTGTTAATTTCTCAAAATATTTTTAGCATTTTTTTATTTTTTTTTTGAGTTTTAAACTTTGAAATTTGCGCTCAAAATTAACATTATAAAATGACGATTTTTTTTTGTCAAATAAATTTGAAAATATATTCTTAAATTTTTTCAAGTGTACGTTTAATATTTGCGGTCTAGTTTGGCTTTAAAGTACCTGACATTTTAAATTTACATTTTGTCAGCGGGTGGGTTGCTGCTACAAACAATATGAAATAAACGCAGTTCATATATTTTTTAGAATTTTTGTTTTTGTTGCTGTTGTTTTTTGTTGTTGTTGCTCGACGACATTATCCTATTAACACATTTAATGGAGTCACACACGCGCGCGACTTTGTCTCATCATAAATCTGAAGGCAACCCAGCGGGAAATGATGCCCAAGGCATTGCTGTCTGTGGCCCGCAGCGTTTCGAAGCCACAAACAAAAACAAAAACAAAAACCAAAAATGGTGGAGAGTGGCTGTTTGTATGACACGCTGATATATATAGCCTCATATTGGATATTTATGCCTTTGCCACTGCTTACCTACCCTGTATGGATTTATGGTTTTTGTCTTTAGCACTCTGCGATTATGACCGAATTGTTGAAAGTTGCAACAAAAAGTTTTCTCTACAGCTGCCATCAAATTAGTCGGACGCTTAAGTAATAACCATGATGAACGTGTCGAGTTTATCACATAAATGACAATGACCAAAAATGATTGAAACTTTTTCGTTCAGCAGTCAGAGAAATTGTTTGCCAAAAATCCAACGCAAAACCCCAAAAACCAAAACCAAAAGCCGCTATAAAAGTTGGCCTGCGCAGCCAAAAATAAGAAAAGAATTTATGCATTTTGAAAACTTTATCTGACTACACCCAAGGGACTGCTTTAGGTAAAAGATTTCTCGTTGACGACGCAATGCTGAAAATATATTGCTATTAATTTAGAAACAAAAATAGGTTCATCTTGCTAAAACCAGAAAATTTAGAACTTAAGCCAAATATTTGCATGTGTTTGTGAGCATGTCATACCAGTCGAAATTTAAAGCATATTTAAAGTAACTTTCAACATACTGTGGCAATACTTTAAGAGTCAATTTAAGCATTAGCCAATTTTTGTGCTCAGACATGCAGTTTCACAAATTTTTGCTGCACATAGCTTTAATTACAGCTGCAGCAGTTGAGTTTTCCCATTCGGTTATGTTTTTTCATCGCACTTTTACTTTCTTTTGCCACACATGCTTTGCCGGTTGCACTGTCAACGTGCGGCGCCGCAATATTTGTGGCATAGTTTTACACTACGCTTGGGTCTCTGCAAGTCTCTGCAGCGCTGGATAAACCAAAAAAGAAATTTGATTTTTGCAGCCAAGAGCTGCTCCAATAAAAATCGTGTTCTGACATAGCTCAGCTTTGCTGCTTGCCACATGCGTCTCGAGGCCTAGTGTGAAATCTTTCTCTCTGCTTGGCAATTCATATTTTTTCTCTTTCTTTTTTTTTTACAAAATTTTGCTTTATTTTCTTGCTTTAGCTGTCGAAGCAAATCCTAATTGTTGGCAAGCATTGTTTTTGCTTTCTGCTTGTTGTTTTTTTTGTTGTATGCAACTCTTGCAAATTCTTTGAAAAGCAATTAGTACTGACAAATGCGTGTCTTGGCATCGAGGAGCTGATATTTTAGCGCTGAAACTGAAACTGAAACTGTTGACAGAGCCTGTCATGCTTTCTGGCAACGTCAAAAGCGATTTGTCATTGGCCGCAATATGTAAGGGTTAATAGTTAGCTGACAGCCTGATTGATTGGCCAAGTTAAGTAATCTAGTTAAGTTAATTCTTAGCGCCATTTTAAATGAACGCTTTTCAAATGTTGTTTTTAGCCAAAGCAACAAAGTAAACTGTCAACAAACTTTACATATTTACCGCTCTGTGCTTTGAGCATAATGTTGATTATGTGTTGTTTTGATAATTCAATCCTAAAGTTGACAATTTGTTAGTCCTTTTCCCAATTATTTCAAATATGTATCTCCGTAATGACTTTGCTCTATTTACAGAGTCAGCTCTTAGATCTTATCTGGCTTAAACTTTCGCCATGCGCTGCCATTGGGTTCACAAATTTAATCTTATTTTTTTATAAAAAACTTATTTCAATCCACGTTCAGTATAAACCAGATTAGCTTGATGTATTTCCAAGTACAGCAGCAAGCAATTTGTGTATCTTATTTTTATATTTATTTTTTCCATACAACCAATTAAATAAAGCTTAAACTATACTTACCTAACCGACCGAGAAAGCCAATGCATTTAATTAAATTTGAAAATTTGTGCAGGCAATGTTATTCAAGCCATAAAACAGGCAAACAGGCGAATCGGGACGAGACGAGTTGAGACGAGACGAGATGAGGCTGCTGATGCTGCACTCTGCACTCTGCAGCATACTTGAGTAAGCTGACTGATTAAATTTACACATCGAACCGCAACTGTTGCACCAAAAACTAATAAAAACCTTTACCAGAGTGGCAGCCAGAGTACATTTTATATCCTTGGCAGGCATTGAACAAAAGCTAAGGAGTAGTAGCAGCTGCCAGGCATACAGGCAGGACAGGCAGACAGGCAGACAGCAGATATCCTGCCTGATACTCACTGCATTGAAAGTTGAAAGTGAATTGATGGCAACAGATGGGAAACAAGTTGGCATCGTCTTCATTCTTCATCAATTGCCTGTAAGTGGCTGTTGTAAAAATGTTTACGTTAGTTCATAAAATCGCAGGCAAACGTATGCTGCGTATGCGCAATTTCTCCTTCAATATTTATACGTAAGTGGATTAAGTTGCTATGTATGCATGTATGTCGAGTAAAAGTCAAGTTGGGTTTTTAATTTGGCTGCCATACCATTTCTCAAATGTTAATCAATGCCGCATGTACAAGAATATAGCTTTAAATTCAAATTGAGAGAATTTGGACACACCCAGACTCGTCATGTGTCAAGTGTACCAATATTGATGTGCAATCTCAATGCAAACTTGAACCACATGCTCCATTTGCATGTGCCTGGCTACCAAGTCTGACACTTGAGTAGCTTTTGCTGCAACTCTCTGCTGCTCAACGTTAAATTTCGAATGCATTTGCTGTGCAGCAAGAAAACACTAAGAGACAGAGAGAGAGAGAGAGAGAGCCATTCAATGCCTTCTACGGTCCATGCATAAATTCAAATGTTTGTCAGCCACTCAAGTGCAATATAAAAGAAGAGCTGAGCTCAACTGAGCTGCTTGTGCCGTTTCGTCGTGCCGGACATTTGGACAAGCCAAAAAAAAAGCCAAAAAATTGTCTGTTAGATTCATGGCTGGGTTCAAAACAAATGGCAGCATTTTTGCACCCCAGCATAATGTAAAATTTGAAGCATGCTTTTGGATAAAGTTGTAAGAGCGATTTTTATATCTTTTTTTTTTTTTTTTCAGAATCAATGACTTTTTCCGAGTGTTGCTTTATATATGAAAGTCTCTGCGGTTACAGAACATCTCCACGCGTAAATCAAAGCCAAATATACATAGTTCTAACGGCAACTTGTTCACAACGCAATCAGCAACAATAGCAAATCCAAATCCAAATCCGCATTCACATCGACACGGAAGTGTGCCGCACAACGGAAACGGAAGCAATTTTCATTTGCGTTGAGTTAAAATGGTGGCCGTGGTGTGGTCTCACACTTAGAGACAGAGAGAAAGAGAGACAAACGGCGTGGCAACCAGCAGCTTCTACGCCACATGCTCATGTTACAAGCATAATTTCAGTTGCCACACACAATGGCGCCTGATGCGGCGATGGGCGGTGGGAAGTGCGGCCAAGTGCCAACGCCCAAGTTACCACAAAACGTTGCAAGTGTGCCGCACTGTAAATGCGCATTTTTATTTAATAAATTGCAGCGGTGATTCGCACTGTCCTCTTCGTTTATGGCCTCCTCTTTGGTTTGAATTCCATTTTCATTTTCATTTTCATTTTCATTTCCATTTCCATTTTTATTTTCATTTGATTTTTCTAAACGATTTTGGTTTTGGTTTGGGGCTTTATTTTTGTGGCATGTAGTTGTTACAGCTGCTATAAATTAATAGACTTTTGTTTTTTTTTTTTTTTTGTTATTTCCATAAACTGTCACACTTTATTACTGTTTTATCGTTTAAACATGTTCTTTTGCTAAACATAAATGTACTTTTATTTCTTGTTAAAAAATAATATGAATTGGCTCTTAAATACTATGGAATTACTGCATTTAAACAATGATTTTTAAATGTTTTGTAAATTAAATCGCTTGGGCTGTGAACGTAATATAATTGATTGCTTTTATATATTTGAAAAATTGTTTTTTTTTTTTGCTTCTGCTTAGCTTACTTGGTTTTAGTTTAACTGATATCTTATACATTTATGTGTTTTGTTTAAAATCTATGCAACTAGCTACGTGCTAATTTATGTTTATATTTTAGTCTAAATTTAATTATGCTCTGTCATTTACTCCAAACAGCCCATGGAATCCAGCCAAAGCAGCATCGTCCGTTGCATCGCTGTTGCCTCGAGATACACCCGGAACCAGAATCCATGGCTTATTATTATTAATTTTATAATTATGCCTTAATTAAAAACCCCAAAAATGTATCGCATCCACGTTTCCAGCTACTATTTGTTATCCCTTTTTAGCCAATGTTTTATAATTATTATGTTTATTGTTTAATGTATACTATAATATATTAAAAAAAAAATTAATTATTTAGTTTTCTTAGCTTAAACAAAACAGCGGCTGCTCAATTTTAAATTGCATCTGTCAAATATACAATTTAGCTTTCAATTTTGTTTTTTGTTTATTTATTTTTAATGATTTCTATTTCTGTTTTGTTTTTATAAAGAATTCCATTTAGCTTGTTCCTTAGTTTTTATTTATTTACAAATTCAAAATTTTATCACATTTAAAATGTGCGTTTTTTACTTACAAAAATGCTTTGACCGCTTGTTTTTATTTTTTGTTTAATATTTTAGATTTATTTCGATTTGTTTGTTTTTTTTTTTTTATTTTTATTGTGTGCAATTATATTCACAATTTTATATACACACAGATGCAGAGTTATACAAATTGTATTGTAAAGAAATCTACGAATATGTTAATGAAACGCTTGTAATACGCTGCGTATGCGCAATATTATATCAGGAAAATGGCAGTACTTAATGTATGTTAATAAAATGCATCGGATGAAATACGCGTTATGTGTTTTTTTCTTTCTTTTATATATAAAAAATGTCGTTGTCCCCATAAAAGTCAGTGTGTCCTTGGAACTAAAATGCACTTTAAATACTAGCTGAATATAGTCTTAAATTTCTTAATGTTTTCTTAAATTTATTTATGCTTAGTTTTCTTCTTTTTTTTTGTTTTATAAAATTTGTCAAGGCTCTGTCATACTCAACATATACATATATAATATATATTTTGGGTAGAGAAGAGCATTGTTAGTAACATATTCGTCCCAATGATTAATGAACTTAATTACAAACTCAAATCCTAATTACTTCATTTCCATTTGACCCCAAACTGTCATTAATTATACGCCCCGTCTGCCAACCTGTCTCTGAGCTGAGAGCTGCTGTTGCTACTGCTACTGTTACTGTTGCTGCAACCGTGCAACATTCCTCTGTATAACTTGGCAACTCTCTTGTGGCTTACGTCGATGTCGTGCTCACTGTTTGCTTGGCAAACTTACCCGCTGATGGTGCGGTTGAGGCCGTAGCTGAGACGGAGGTGGCTGCTAAGCCCCTGGGTCAGTTAACGCTGACCAGAGGCTCCAGCGTGCTGCTTAAATGCACCAGCTGCTGCTGCACCTCACGCAGGCTGGCCAAGCTGCCCATCTGCTGCTGCTGTTGCTGCTGATACTGCGGCGGCGGTGGTGGCAGCACCACAACCACAGCCTCAGCGGCAGCTGGCATCGGCGAAGGAGCGCCCGGAGGAATGACCGTTGCTGCAGCAGACGCTGCTGCCATTGCAGTGGCTGTGCCGCCAAAGCTGCTGCTATTTGGTGAATGCGATGATACACTATACATAAGACTGCCCATGCTTGGATGATGGTGTACTTGGGCAACAGCTGGTGGTGGTGGTGGTGGCACAAGTTCGTCTATGGTGCAAACGCGATCATCAATGGGAAAAGTGAAGTTGATTTCCTTGCCAGCATCGTTGGTAGGATGTGTGGGTGTGTTGCCATTGGCAGGACTTTGAATATAACCATTCGTTGTGCCATTTGTTGTTGTAGTTGTTGCTGTTGCTGCTGTTGCTGATGCTGCTGCTGCTGCTGCTGTTGTTGCTGTCACGTTGCCGCCTGCTGCCGGCGATGTGGCAAGTGTCAGTGTGGTTGTTGTTGTCGGTGAGCTGCCATTGCCTAGAGTTGTGATTGTGGTTGCTTCCAAATTCTTTTCCAAACATTTGCTATCGCCTGAGGAAGAAAATGGCAACTAGAGATGAGCGTGGGTCGTACAAAACGTTAACACTGTCAAATTGTATGTGGGCGATAATAAGAAATTTGAAATTTAAGAACAACTGTTGGCCTTTGTTGTAATGTAATATTTTGTAAGAAATTGTAAAACTTAAGTACCCACGTGTGTAACTTTATTAAGATTTAAAAAAACGAAGTCGAAAGTAATTTTAGGTTTGATTCCGAACGAATTTGAATTTACTTAAAATTTTCTAAAATTTAAGTAAGTATATAATTTTTAAGACACGAAGTTAAAATTCAAAAAATTTGATAATTATCGGCAGGATAACATTTTGTTGCCAACAAAATAAGAAATGCGCAGCAAAACAACATAAACATTAATCGAAGAAAACGTGCCTTAAACAATACACATATTTGATAGAACTTCTCTAGTTTGGAGTTATAGTCGGCTAACTCTAATCGAAATCCTACAATGCTCACTACAAAAAAGGTCCTTGTTGTAGTAAGAGTTTAAGTAAGCTGCACTTCAATGGTCTATTGTCACAGCCTGTCACGTGTCCTGACTATACCTGCACTATCTGCTTGTACTGCACCTAACTCTAAAGGCATTCAACTTTTAACTCTGTGTGTGTGTGTGTGTGTGTGTGTGTGTGTGTGTGTGTGTGTGTGTGTGTGTGTGTGTGTGTGTGTGTGTGTGGGTGTGTGTGTGTGGGTGTGTGTGTGTGGGAGAGTTTCGTTTTTTTTTTGTCCAGCTTGAGCAAACATTTTTTTTTGTGACTCTTTTATTTTTTTGTTGCTGTGTTCTTCATTTATCGAGGGAATCGAATTCGGCGTGCAAAGTTTTTTGTTCTTTTTTTTTTTGTGCAACCTTGGCGACCATTTTATTGTTTGCAAAAAAGTAAAAAAAAAAAAAAATAAAGAAAGAAATGCTACAATTGCGCAAATTCAGAAGTTTGCTTTGTTTTTCGTTGGTGGAGCTTCATTTCCCTCGAGTGCGTTCTGCTGAATGGCACGGCGACGTCGGCCCCAGGGCCAATTTGTGCTAAGGTAACCAAGTTAGGCAGGTGTTTGTGCACAAACATTAATGCTGCTGACCCCCGAGGATATGGTCGTAGGTCAGCTTGAAATTTATTTATTCCTCAATTAGGCAGGAAATGGGCGCAGCAACAAACTCCTTGGCATAATGAAGCACGTACTTGTAATTAATTAAGTGCGGCTGCTGCTTTCTTTTTAATTTCGCTAGAACATTTTTACGTGCTAGCAAAAAAAACACACAAACAAAAAAAAAAATGAGAAGAAAACTTAAAAAAAAAGGGCACATAAATTGTGCAGACTGTCTTAGCAGTAATGCAAACAGACAGTTTTTCATTTCAACGCCTTGTCTTTTGGCCTGTTTCTGTTTTGAACTTGGCATAATGCCCAAAAAGGATTACATCAGGGTTAACAAGCAGCTCAGCTCGATGTAAGGCTATTCGTCTCCAACTTCAATTTGTGTCAGTTTTGCGTGTTTAATTAAAGCTCTCAAAATGAATTTAACTTGATAGTAAAGTTGTCTTATGTCTACTATCTACTTACTGCCATTCAAATGATCCTCTCTAGTATAGTAGCGTGCTCGATTCTTGGAGAAGCAGGCCACAAGCGACAGGATAATGATGGCAATTAGCGCAAAGATGATGCCGCCCAGAATGGCCAGAGTATTAAGACCACCTGTAAAAAAAGAGAGAGAAAGAAAGCAAACGTGAAACAGGTTTTGCATAATTAAGAAATGAGCAAAACTGTTGCAGCACTTAAAAAAAATAAGAAATGTGTCAATTTTGAACTTGCATCTGTGTATCATTTTGGCATTGCCTGCCAATTGGATCAACTCTGATCAAATTTAGCAAATTTGGCTAATATCTCTTTAGAAACAACAAAGATTTTCTTACAATAAATCGTATGTCAAAAAATTAAAACCCATAAATATTCTATGCTACAGCTTTGCATCAATTTTCCAACTATAGAGGTGTATTTTTCTATTATAAATGATGTTTAAAAGATAGTTTTTTGAAATTTTTGCTGAACTTTCAATCTTGATTTGCAAAGAATAACAGTTACTGTTAAAATTAAGTTTGTTTTTGCAGTTTACGCGAGACTGTAAAAACCAGAAAGAAAAGATATATACGCTTGCAGAAAAGTTGTTCATATGAAAAGTACATTTTTTAACGATTGTTTCCAAAACAGCTACAAGTTATTTTGATAAAATTCGAACAGCAAGAACATTATTAAACATAATTATGTAAATTTGACTAAAAATTGTTCATGCAAAAGTATTTTTTTCAATTCGAATGCGCATTTGTGTTTGCAGAAATTAAACTAAACAATTTAAAATTGCATCTTATATATATTTGCCATGGGCTAGTTTAATTAAAACTTTGTTGGCACACTTACCATGCTCAAGAAAATTATACGAAGTGCTTGCCGCATTCTGTTCCTCATCGCTGCTGTAATCGAGGCACGTGTGCAGACCTCCAATGTCCAAATTAATTATTTCAGCGCCACGTAAACTTTTGGGCAAAAAACAAATGGGATATGTATCCCATTTCCATTGAAGCTGGCAAAGGCGAGAAAAAAAATGCAAAAAACAAAAAAAGAAGAAAACAAATTAAGTAACTGGCCAAATTGGATGAGCCTTTCCTTTTATAAGGCATCATCAATCAGGTTGGGTGTGCAAACTAAATGAAATTTACAAGCGACCACGCGCCGTATACGCAATGCTTGAATTCAATTGAATTGAACTTACTTGTCGCACAACATTTATTAATTTTCCCATATGACATTCATCGCATATCAAAGGATTATTGTCAAGCCGCACATTGCGTATACCCTGAATCCGAAGTACCGTGTCCGCATTGATGCCGTGTAATTGATTTCGTGATATGTCCAAAAACTGCAAATAATTAAATGTCAGAATATATATATTTTTAAGTGCTTCTATATAGTTTTGTTTATCAAATAGCAATTATCTACGCCTTTTGCGATACATGCAAAAATTTTATAATTGCTATTCAGCCACTAAAAACAAAAAAAAAGAAAGAATTAAAACAAACAACAAGAGAACTTGACTGAAGTGTATACACAATTAAATTCAATTAAAATGAAAAGCTTAATGGCAATAAACTGATTGTTGTTGCACCATAAATTTACCATAGTCAACATGCCAACAATAAAATTAAAACAAAAAAAAAAAAAACTATAAAAACAATACAACAGAGAAGAGTTAAAATGTGACGTGAAGGAAGCACGTCCAAGGACACAGACAGGACTGAACAGAACCAAACAGAACAGAACAGAACCGAGTCGTTGTAGACATAGTCACAAAAATAAAACCATGAAATGCTGTACAAATTTTCAACAGCAAATTGCAAAGAGGCAGCAGTGTCGTTTTGTCATTTTGATATTGTGGCTCGTTGAAATATTTTACAATTGGCCAACAAGTTATCACCAGCCAAATAAATACTGGCTGCTTGCTGCTCCTGTTTCGTTTGCTAACACAAAAAAATAACAACAATACATTGCTCTGGAAAGGCAATAAGTTGTTGGCTCATTCAATCTCTGGCAACTTACCTCTAGTTCACGACAGGGATCGATAACTTGCAATGCCATGTTGCCCAATGCATTTCCCGAGATATTCAAATAGCGCAATTGCCTGAATGGCGTTAACAATCCAACTGGCAATTGACCCATATCAGCAATGGCCAAATGGGTGAGATCTGGTATTAGCTAAAAATAACAGAAATTGATTGATTAATTCATGAATTCGTTTCACTCCATCAAGATTTCTTGAAAGAAAAGTAAGATGGTTTTGTTTAAATTTGTTAAAGAACTGTTCACACAATATGATTTGTTTTTAATGTCAGATTTGTACAAGGAAACCCAAGCATGATGTATACCCAAATCAGAGTCAGCTATGTCACATTGCGATTCCACTTTTCAATTCATTATTTATAATACAAAACATTCGTGTAATTTATTACATGTTTTCATATTCAATTTCAATCTGGCCTTTTTATGCCCTTGCAAATGTGTAACGCATTGAAGAAGACGTCTCAGAAAAACAAATTTTGTATATTCGCGATCAGCATCAACAGCCGATGTACGTCATCATGTACGTCATGTCCGTCTGTTCGTCTGTTTATAAGCGGTTTTCAGGACTTTGTTCTAGATCTAAATTGATGGAATTTGGCACAGATGCTTCTTCTTATTGCCGGTAGTACCTATAGTTGAAATGGCCAGATCGAACCGGTTGAAAAATTAGTTTTTGTACAAAAAACTTTTTTGTCTTTCAAGATAACTCAATCAAACTGACTAAACCTAAGTTTAAGGATAATGTGCATATGATGACAAAATTTCATCAAAATCGGCTCACTATATCTTATAGCTGCCATAGGAACGATCGTTCGAAAATAAGTTTTTGTATGAAAAACATTTTTGTTTTTCAAGATAGCTCAACCAAACTCAGTTTACTTATGATTACGGACATTTTACACATGATGTCAAAATTTCATCGAAAACGGTCGACTATATCTTATAGCTGTCATAGGAACGATCTATTATCTATTTTATATATTTGTAATGCATTGTTAAATATATGTTTACTTATGTTAACTAACATTGAATAGCAAAAATATTATCAAATTATCAATTATATCAAAATTTAACAATTTCACATATTATGTGCTGGCACATATGTGAAAATTTTAACAAAAATATTACAATAGCAGTATGGAATATTAACATACATTATGTATTTCTATCAGTGTAGATTGAACGCTGAGTAATATTTGCATATACAAATTTGACAGTTGCACATACATTTTTGAAAGTGTGAACAGGACTTTATTTTTAGAACTTACCTCAAATGTTTCCTGCATTTCTCTTAAATCCATCTGAACATTGCCGCTTATGTTAAGCGTTCTTAAGTTGCCCAAATTGCGCACAGACTGCGGCTCCAGACGCACCAATTTGTTGTAAGATAGATCCAAAAATGTTAAATTGGTCAGCTGGAGGAAGGAATCATTTGGCACTTTGGCCAAGCGATTGTACGATAAATCTAAGAACAGAGAGCATAGAAAATGGGAAATGGAAATGGACAATTGAGTGAGCATTCTTAAAGCTAAATGAGTATAATTTCAATGGCGCACCCAAGTGATTAAGACTTTTCTGCATGCGAAAGAGTTGGTCCACGACCACAGACAATTGATTGCCGTCGAGTAAAACTTTTGTAAGACGCTTCACATCGCGGAATTCATCCTTCTCAAGGAATTTGAACTGCAAGAAAAACAGCAAAGCAGACGAACATATATAATTGGAAAAATGGTGTGGGTTGGAAAATGAAGATAGGAATAAGATTGGTCTGGCGACAAACCTCGTTGCGTCCCAAATCCAATTCGCTTAAAAGCGGCAATAAATTGTACAATTGCGGATTGATTTTTTTCAACTGACAATTGCGGCATTTCAATACTTTCAGCTCCTTCAAATGATATGAAAAGAAAAGAAGAAGAATGAGTGGAATAAGACAGAGTAAACGTAAAGTGCGTAAGTATCAAGCTGTGCATTGTTGTTCTTGCGTAAATACTTACGGGCACATCGCGAAACACATCCGGCTGTAAATCCTGAAGCGGATTTCCGCTCAGGTCCAGGTACTTGAGTGTGCTTAGCATGAAGAAGTTGCGCTGCACGAGCTCCACAATTGAGTTATCGGCTAAATTAAGACGTCGCAGATCCTGCCCAAAAGAGTTATGCAATTGCCACAAAAGTTTATTATGGCACGCACCAAATTATTAATAATGTTTCATGAGACCAAATGAGAAATTCATGGCTAATAATTCATAAATCAGGCATAAATATTGCTAGCTAGAGAAAGAGAGAGAGAGAGAGAGAGAGAGGGAGAGGGAGAGGGAGAGAGTGCGCTCTTTGCAGCGACCGGAAACTGCCAAAAAACTTTCAAACGTCGCTGCAGAGGAACACTGAGATACTGTTATAGCAACTATATATAGTATACGCAAAGCGGGTTCAGAGGAAGTCGAAGCAGCGCGCTGTACGGGAAGCGGGCAGCGGGAAGCGCAGTGCAAAATAAAATCGAAAGCAAACTGAAGACAACGTAGTAGCAACTTTTGTGCACTGGCACTTCCGCCAGCAGCCAAAAACACTAGACCAAGTTAAGAGCAGCTGCAGCTGTAGTTGCAACCGGCAACTGCACCAAAAACTTAAATTCAAGCACGTAGAAACTTTCGTTTGCCCCAAAATGTAGGCAACGATATTTGTGCCGGCTATTAAAAATTCCATGATATTTATTACAAAGTGGCTGGAGTTAGCTGCTCAAAAGAGCAGCTACAACTATTCAGACAATACTCGTAAATGCGCTCAAATTTGAATTTAACTTTTTGACTTGCAGAAAACAACGAAAATAATTTAAATGGAAAGCAAGGCTTATAAGCAAGCCCAATTGCTGCACAAGTTCTAAAATGATTCGGAATGAAAAGTATACCATTTGTTTACTGTTTGAACTAATCCGCTTAAAGCTAGCAGCATTTGCTTTCGTTACTCCCAAAAATGCACTTTAATTAAAGCTGTTTTGACATTGAATCAAAAAAAGAAAAAACAAAACAAAAAGAAGAAAACTTTCTTTATGAAGTTTTTGCCACATGATTTTTAATGCACAAATAAAAAGATTGTGTTTTATTCGCTGATATATTGTATATAGTATATATATATGTATATACTCACCGACAAATGCCGAAATGTTGAGCTGGCCATACGCAATATTTTATTTTTTGATAAATCCAATTCAAGCAGATTATCCTGGCCACGAAAGTTATTCTCCGTTATATTTGTTATGTTATTCTTCGACAGATCTGCGCCGTTGACAGCAATGGGGTTGGTTTTGCATCGTTAGTGAGGTATATTTTATATATTTTTATTGTATTATTGATGGTATTTCGTCAACGGTTGTCAATTGCAAAAAAGTGTGCAACAGTTTTTTGTGTGTATGCAAATAAAATGAGAAATGGGTATTAATATATGATACATACATATATCCATATGTAATATACAAATTTGATGTGGCCTGAATGCCAATTTTGTGTAACCACAAAGGGCTTGTGTTTTTTTTTGTTTTTTTGTATGTGTCATTGGGTAAATATTTTTGCAATGTGTAAACAAATGTAAAAATCGCAAAGTAAATACAGGACATTTCATTGCGCTTGCACACATAAACTAACGAATGCAACATTGAGAGCAAAAAAAAAAAAAAACAAAACAAACATTGAAATAAACTTTAAAAACAAAGTGCAGAAAAAGCATTCAGACAAAAGTATTTCGACTTTTCTCTATACATTGCCCCATTTCAAAAGCCAAGTGTATACAAAGTTGCCACAGATAAAGCACATTACACATACGCCCCTTTGTCTAGGCAACATGAGTAGCATTTTTAGCTAAAAGCCATGAGAGATAGAAGATATTGTACATAGAAGAAACAGGAGCTGTGCCACTGGCAGTGGCAGCTTGCAAAGTGGCACGCCTACTTAAACATTTAAAACATTTGCCAAAATTAATTTAAATAGAAACGGCGGGCGGAAGAAAAAAAAACGAATGCCATTTGTTGTACCATGGATATGGGCAACATTTTTAACTGCAACAAAACTTTTTGCAATTTCTTTCTGTGTGTGTGTCGACTTTTGACTTTTGGCAAGCAGTTGAAACGCCATTGGGGAAAAAACAAAGATTCTCGAGCATGTAAATAATTGGAGGGCCCGGCCCTCGTGACAAGTTCTCGTTTCGTAAACAGACAGACAGACAGACAGACAGTCAGCGTACATAAAACACAAATAAACAAGTTTAAAGCGCCAACGATATCGACGCATTGCCTCTTTGCTTTTGATTTTTCACAATCTTATTTTATTTTTGTGGCGCTTTTCGTTGTTTGCCGCATCAATTTCAATTTTATTGACAAGCAAGAAATTTCCACAGTTCTTACTGATTGTATAAATACTCTTTCAAATTACAAAGGGTTAGATTTGATTTATATTTGCGGCAACTTTCATTTTTAATTATTTATCAGTATCAAGTTGCATTAGATTTGGATTTCTGTTTTGGAATCATAAATTAAAGCATTAAGCATATGTTTAATCATTGACTAAAATAATGTTTTTAAATATGTGTTTGACAAACTTATTTTGAAGCACTGCCAACTCGTCGATCAGGTCTTGTTATTACGATGAAAACCCAAAGGGGTCCTTGGCTTCGACAAAAGATGGTCTAAGGAATTCACTAATCCTTAACATTTGTTGGCCAAGTTAGGTTTTTCTCGGTTTTCCCCCAATTCTTGCCACAAATGATGGACCAGCACACCCAGTCAAATCTTAATTCTTAATTCTTCTTTATTCTTAATTCTTAATTCTTAATTCTTAATTCTTAATTCTTAATTCTTAATTCTTAATTCTTAATTTTTAATTTTTAATTCTTAATTTTTAATTCTTAATTTTTAATTCTAAATTCTAAATTCTAAATTCTTAATTCTTAATTCTTAATTCTTAATTCTTAATTCTTAATTCTTAATTCTTAATTCTTAATTCTTAATTCTTAATTCTTAATTCTTAATTCTTAATTCTTAATTCTTAATTCTTAATTCTTAATTCTTAATTCTTAATTCTTAATTCTTAATTCTTAATTCTTAATTCTTAATTCTTAATTCTTAATTCTTAATTCTTAATTCTTAATTCTTAATTCTTAACTCTTAATTCTTAATTCTTAATTCTTAATTCTTAATTCTTAATTCTTAATTCTTAATTCTTAATTCTTAATTCTTAATTCTTAATTCTTAATTCTTAATTCTTAATTCTTAATTCTTAATTCTTAATTCTTAATTCTTAATTCTTAATTCTTAATTCTTAATTCTTAATTCTTAATTCTTAATTCTTAATTCTTAATTCTTAATTCTTAATTCTTAATTCTTAATTCTTAATTCTTAATTCTTAATTCTTAACTCTTAATTCTTAATTCTTAATTCTTAATTCTTAATTCTTAATTCTTAATTCTTAATTCTTAATTCTTAATTCTTAATTCTTAATTCTTAATTCTTAATTCTTAATTCTTAATTCTTAATTCTTAATTCTTAATTCTTAATTCTTAATTCTTAATTCTTAATTCTTAATTCTTAATTCTTAATTCTTAATTCTTAATTCTTAATTCTTAATTCTTAATTCTTAATTCTTAATTCTTAATTCTTAATTCTTGATTCTTAATCCTTAATTTTCTTAACTTTAATTTTTAAATTTAAACATAAATCAAATAAATAAATAAAAATAAAAACAATTTGAATTTAACTTTCAACTTGTAAAAATAGGAAACTGACCCAAAAAGTAGAAGCCAAAGATTATTTGAATATTTTTGAAATTTATGAAGCATCTCGCTGCGTTACAAGGCCTTTGAAAAAGTTACAATACCTTTTTGACCCCGAGATTATTCAGCGAGTCCTGTCGACGCGGTCGACAGCGCTCATTTAACATTTTGCGATGTACGCGTTTTATTTGCGTTAACTTTTACGAGTCTGCAGGACAACCGCAACGGTTGCCTGCGTCGTCGTCATTCTGCGTGTTTTTGGTTGGGCCGATCATTTTGATTGTATTATTTGCATATCAGCTCGGTGCTCGCTGTTTTTAACTATGCGTAGCTGCTTAAATTGAAATCGCTGCTCTGGCTTTTACTCACAATCGTTATACTCGCGTATATATAAAAACACAAGCAAGGGCGATTTTTAGAACCCATGCCATAAACAATTGATTACTCACCTAATATGCGCAGATATTTGAGACCCCAAAAGGACTCGGCACCAATCGCTGGCAAATTGGAGTCCGTGATGCGTAACACTTGCAGCAGCATAAACTGACGCAGTGCTGGTCCAATGGTTATAGAGTTGCGCGGTCCTTTTATAATGATAACCTTGACGTCAATATCCAGCTGATTGGACGATAAAGAGCTTAGGCCGCCTGCAAACAAAAGCAATTAAATGGAGGTCAGATACAGCGATACTTGCAAAATAATATTACTATGCTATGGTCATCAAAAAAATAAAATGCAGCAAATTTATGCAGCCTGGCAACAATAACTAAGCTTAACAATGCCAACAAGATCATTAACTGCAGGACCCCAAACTTGGTTCACATTTCATTCGCTTTCTTTTTTTCTTGCGCTTTTTTTTTCGTTTTTTTTTGTGTGCAAAACAATGTTGGCATTGGTGTTATACCAAATGTTCGGGGCCACTTTCTATATACGAAATTACAGCAACTACACGCAGTTTTCAGTTTTCAGTTACCCTTTACGGTAGTGCTCCCCCTACCACCCTCCCTCAAGCCCATTTGTATGCTTTACAATTTTGTTACCGCAGTCGTTCTCGACTTTTATTGTATTCTCGCACTGTATTATGCATGCATATCTATGTGTTTGTGTGTGTTTGTATCTGTATCTGTGTCTGTGTGTGTGTGTGTGTGTGTAGTTGCATTATTATTATGTGCTCACCATTTGTTATTTGGCTGAGCTCACTGCGGGGTTTTTGTATTTTTTTTTTTTTTTTTTTTGGTTTTTTTTTTATAATAAAAATGCAAAGCATTACCACTGATTGTAACATATTTTAACGTTTGCAATTTTGTTGGCATTTACGAGTATTGTGTTGCATTTTCGTGGGGACCTTTGTATTGTATAGATGCTTAACTGAAGACTCATTAGCAGCATTGTTCAAATTGCACTTAAATATATACTTTAAGCAAAATGTTATTTTGATTTTAGCTGCAAATTTTTTGGAAATAGAAAAATATATGCAATGCAATAATAACCCGAAGTCTCTCTTAGTATCTTAATGAAACTTTTCTTTTTGCTGCATATAGAACATATGTGGGTCGAAATCAATCAGAACGGAACACTAAAACATAAAGCTGCCATTGGAATTTTGAGTTTAAGCATGATTCTCACTAAGTTTCATCAAAATCGGATCAGTTTAACTTATAGCTGCCATAGAAACAGTAGATAAACTCACTTGAAACTAATGTTATAATGTTCTTATTTTGAATAAGTTTGAACAAAATCGATAAAGTTAAGGTTTTAAATTAGTTTTTGTATAGGTTTTTATATTCAACTTTTTTAAATTTAAAAAAAAAAAGAAAAAGAAAATAGGAAATGGGTTTGAGAAATGTCCGTCTGTCCCTCCGTCTGTCCCTCCGTCTGTCCCTCCGTCTGTCCCTCCGTCTGTCCCTCCGTCTGTCCCTCCGTCTGTCCCTCCGTCTGTCCCTCCGTCTGTCCCTCCGTCTGTCCCTCCGTCTGTCCCTCCGTCTGTCCCTCCGTCTGTCCCTCCGTCTGTCCCTCCGTCTGTCCCTCCGTCTGTCCCTCCGTCTGTCCCTCCGTCTGTCCGTATGAACGCAGTTTTTTTCCACAGTTTTGAATATAGAGCAACCAAACCTGGTATACAAGTTGGTATATTCCATAGACAGACAAAGTGTCAAGATCTCTTCTGACTCCACAATGAGGTAAATTCTGTCTGTCCGTATGAACGCAGTTTTTTTCCACAGTTTTGAATATAGAGCAACCAAACCTGGTATACAAGTTGGTATATTCCATAGACAGACAAAGTGTCAAGATCTCTTCTGACTCCACAATGAGGTAAATTAAAGAGTATATCGCAGTCGAGTGCATTCGACTGTTCTAACTGGTTTTGCTTGCTTTTCATAAGAAGCTATTCAGAAAAGTTGAAATATTTTGAACACAGAAGCCTCCGCTTTCGACTTAAAATACATTTAAGGCTTTTTTGACGACCTTTAGTTGACTTTTAGTTGAAGAAATTTAAAAAATTCAGGCCTAACACCCATACAAAAAAGTAACATAATTTAAATAAATAACTTTGACATTATCTCTAATTCAGCCTCTCGATAATCTTTAACTCGAAGCTCATTGCTGACTGTTGTCTTAGTGGCAATTGCAGAGCCATTGCCATTTGCTGCTTAGCCTCCGTGCCAGTTATTGTGCCCAATAAGATTTGTAAATGAAATTAAAACGACAAAAGCATCACATTCAAAGCAATTCGAGGTCTTATCCAATGTGTGCGCTAACCAAACAAGCGTTAAATTGAAATTATAGATTTTTGCTGCAAGAAGATTTGCACTGTGTGGCAGACAACGAAGACTTCGCAGACAACTCAGACTCAGACGATGGCAAATGACAGTTGAACAAATTGAAATTGTCTGACAATTTAAGGGGAAAACGAATGGGCAAGCTTTAAAAGTAATGCCAACAAAAAAAAAAGGGGGCGCGGAGGATAAAACAATTCATTTAACATGTGTTATGTATAGCTAAAAGCAAATCGAACTATCAGCAAATGCAAATGCATGGCAATATATATATACTAACTGTATAATTATGATGTTATCCTAATGATGGCAATAAAAACCCCCAAGAAATGCCATAGCTATAAAGCGTGTGCGTGTATTGCATAATTTGCATATAGATTTAGCTATGCACTTTTTTGCGTGTTCGGAAAAGCTTGAAGCTGTTTCACCTTTTACACATTTATTGCGGCACTTACCTTTTGTGCAAATGGCCTGATAACGATCCAAATCATCAATGCTACAGCTGCATTCCATGGGGCATTTCCTTCTCGTATTGCTGAACATGGCCGGCATTATGCACAGGCTGAACAGCAGCCACTTCAAAAGCATCTGCAAAAGAAAAGCGAGATAGAGTCCGTTTTTATAATAAATTTATTTTTGGTATCAAGTGGCAATTAGTGTGGATTTTAATGACAGCCCCCTTCCCCCCCCTCTCCCAAAAAAAAAGAAGCTAATTTAAACTTTTAACCCGTTTTAGGTTTGCTACTACTCGAAATTTTGTTTTTCTAGTACTAGTATTACCATTGCTAATCTATTTATGAAACCACACACACACACACTACACACACACTACACACACTACACACACTACACACACATTCACACGCAGCCTTTCAAATTGAAATCAACGTGGTGTCATATGTTGACATAGTTGCGCACACAGTTGCAGTTGTTATTTTTCTATAGTGTGCGTGTGTGTGTGTTTGGTTAGCTATGTGTTATGTATACGCCATGTTTGACCTCGGTGATTTGTGGTCGCCATCTCTGGACACTTGTGCGCTCAGCGATAAACTGCGGTGGTCTCTCGGTGGTGCCACAGCCACAGCACTGCGCTCTCTGCATAAATTAGCCGCAGCACAATGCGGTTAGGCAAAAAAAAAAAGGAACTCGGCGAAATAAGCAAAAAAAGTAAAAACAAGCTCTGCAAATTATAAAGCGCGACTCTGTCGACTCTCGACTCACGAATCTCGACTCTCGAGGCTCGAGTCTCGACGCTGTTTGGTGTTCGGGGACATTCTCAATTTGCCTGAAAGCCAAATATGCGTAAGCCTTTCAACTGCAACAGCACGAATGTTGCATATGTAATTTTCATAAGAATTTCTATATATATGTATATACATCGCTTCTTCTTTTTTCTTTGCCCCTTGGGCTTGTTGAGGCATTGCCGGAAAATGTGTAAGCCGCAGGATTTATGCTCAGCATATTTTTCATTTTCCGAGCGAAGGCAGCTAGCAAAAGGAGATGGCAGGCAGCAACTGTCAAGTTTCCGGCTCATCGTCGGCACCTTATGCATTGTGTGTGTGTGTGTGTGTGTGTGTGTGTATGCGTCGGATTTGTTGTCAGGATATTGCTGCTGGGCGCCGTTGAGTAATATTTCTGCAAAGTTGTTGCGGTAAAAGTGAAAAATTGCGACAGCAGCAGCAGCAGCAGCAACAGTCGACGACGATGCCGATGCAGCCTTGAGGCCAAATAAATGGACGGGGACAGTTTTCTTGAGTTACGTCTGCAGAGTGCCCAAAAAAAAACTTCTTAACATATTCTCAATTTCAACTCCCTTATTTTTCCGCACAAACACACTCAATTTCACTTGTGGCATAAGTTACAATACAAATCTAAAAAGTGCATTTAAGCAAGTTTGTGCAAAATATGCAGCATAAGTATATTTTCCTAACTGAAATGGAATTCTTTTGTGTATGTTCAGAAGTGGTTTAACTGTTGGTTCTCCCTGCAATAAGTTAAAAAGGAAAATGTCAAAGACGGCTTAAAATGAAGAGAGAAAAAATATAAAATAAGTAGTTGATTTTATGAGCTTTTACGCTTGATTTTTTGTTAGTTGACTTGTGAATTGAACTTTGAAATCAATTCAACCAAAATAAGATGTACTTGTTCATTGAAAAGAAGATCAAAACTTTTTTTTTTGGCTTTTATACTGATATTCTGACAAAAGATTTGTATTATTGAGCGCTAAGTCTTTTTAACTTTCAGTAACAAAACTGTTTTAAATGGGAGACAAAAATCAAATTTGCAACTCTTTTTTTGTACTTTGTACTGATATTATGACAACAATTATGTTTTTTTGAGCCCTATTTTAAAGTTTTGATAACATTTTACATTAAAACTTATTTAAATGGCATTCAAAAATCAAATTAGCAACTCTTATTTTGGATTTTATACTTAAAATATGACAAAAACTTGCATTAGTGAGCCATATTTGAAAGTCTTTATAACATTCAATAATATAACCGTTTAAAAAGCCATTCAAAAATCAAATTAGCAACTATATTTTTGGATTTTATACTGATACTATGACAACAATTATGTTTTATTGAGCCCTATTTTAAAGTTTTGATAACATTTTACAATAAAACTGCTTTAAATGCCATTCAAAAATCAAATTTGCAACTTATAATATAACAATACTTATAATATAACAAAAAATTAGTATTATTGATCCCTATTTAAAAGTGTTTATAACATTCAGTAATAAAACTGTTTGAAATGGGAGACACAAATCAAATTT
Source organism: Hirtodrosophila cameraria (assembly GCA_949708635.1). Taxonomy (NCBI): domain Eukaryota; kingdom Metazoa; phylum Arthropoda; class Insecta; order Diptera; family Drosophilidae; genus Hirtodrosophila; species Hirtodrosophila cameraria. The sequence goes on from OX453090.1 coordinate 60,520,379, forward strand.
GCAACTCTTAACACATACTCTTAACACATACATTTAATAATTAAGATCGTTTACAAAATCACAATTAAATATTAATAAATTTTTAAACTTGCGCAAATTAAAACTTTATAGAGTTCAAATGGATAAACAGAAAAGTGTCAGCATCTGTCAAGCTCGTTACGAGTAACTGCAGATTTGTGAACAGACAGCACGCAGGACACGCCCCCCCCAAAAACAAACACACACACACACACATTTTATATATATATATATATATAGAAAGTTAAACGCGCTGCCAGCTGACGTTCTACACGCTCCATTTGGACTTTTGGCAAAAGTTTGTTTGCGTTCTGGGCCGTCGCTTGGGATTGCCGGGCAAAGCACATGGCACACGCGAATTGGCCGAAAAGCTAAGAATAAGTATAGAGTAGGCCAAGGGGAACTGGGCACTGAGAAGAGGGAGCAGCCATGGATGCCGCACACGGGCACTTGGCTAAAGTAGTTGTTGATATCAGCTTTCAGCATTGGTTTCTTTGCCATTCGCATTTCTTGCTATTTAAACACGATGAAATCGTTTTGGAGCCACATTTGCCTATGTGAATGTTTAACAGAATGCCGGAAGCAGTCAGCGAAGCAAGATAGTATTTTGAACAGCAGAAAGAAAGAGAGGAGTGGGTTATGTTTTACATAGCGATATTACTCATACGCCGCTTGGGACAGTCGCTGAGCGGATGTGGATGTGGATGCGTCTGCTTTTTGCGGATGTGGCCATTTAATACGTGCGCTACTTTTGTAATTGAATATGATAAATCAAACCAAAAAGTTACTTCAACCCAGCTAAAGTCGGAAGTGGTCGAGCCTGCTGCCTGCTGCCGGTTCTGGCCATACTCAGGGGGCAAGGAGCAGGGGGCAAGGAGCAGGGGGCTGCTTTACTACCAACCACTTGGCGACTATTAAGTTACGCACACTGATTTGTTGTTGATTTGTGTCTAACTAAATTGTATTAAATTTAAATGCAATAACATGTTTTTGTACAACAATTCAAAATGAAATAAATCTCAATATTTGTGTGGCAACCAAAAATCAAATTATATTAAATTTGCCAGCTAAAGGCTAAGCCAGCACCCTGCCCCTCCCCCCTCCACCCAATAAAGAAGCAGCTGGCATAATATTATGAATTATATGCCTAAGCGTGGGGGCATGGTTGGGTCTCGATTTGTAAGCTCGTTTCTGTGGAGGGGCCGACCCGCTGACCGTCGAGCCAACATTAAAATTCATGAACACATTTATTGCCAATTACCACAAGGCCTGCGGCACGTTTTATATAGAGAAAACAAGCTGGCATGCAACATAATAACATACATACACACACATACACACATACATTCAACACAGACTCCCGCTCTCCATTTGCAATTTCTCTGTCCAATTCTCTGATTTGGCAGCAAATGTTACTCACAAAAATGTTGCGGCTGGTTTATTTTTTGCTTTGCCTTTTATTCGATTTTGCGCTTTTGGGCATTTATTTTTTGTTTTTGCCTTTATTCACATAAATTGATAAATTAGATTTACGCTCGAGAAATTATATTACAATATAATATATTTTCGGCCTGTAGATTTGTGCTTTGTTATTGTATTTTTATTTTTTTTTTGTTGGTAACCAGCGTTTTCTTTAATAGCTAAACTGATTTTAAAGCGCAACATTTTCTGTAGCTTTTTGATATATATTATATACTTTTATTTTAAACTGCAGTTTTATTTATGTTTTCACTGCGTGCTCGGAAAATGTGAGCAGTTAACTAGTTGGTTTCGTACAAAATTGTTAAATTATGCGCAGACATTTAATAGCATGCCATTTATTTAAAAAAAAATAAATATACATATATACATACATATATAAACGTTATCATTTGGCTAATATGGCAATTCATGGATGAAATTGTGCAAAATCAAAAAATTAATTAATGCTATTTTTCAGTAAATGGGCTTCATATATTGAGCATATAATTGTCAATTTTATAGAATTATTTCAATTGCATATCACTCGAACAGAAATAAACTAATGGTAAATATGATTTTGGTAAAAAATCTGGAACTGAACATTGCAATGTATTACAATGCATTGTAAAGAAATTTACTTACAATAAAACAAAGTTCCAATTCGGATCATATCCATCGAAATTCGCAACAAAAACAATTTTTATACTCTGTTTTCCAAAATGTTCGTCCGTCCGTACTTCCGTCTGTATGAACACATGTTTTTTCCACAGTTTTGAAGCTAGAGCAACCGAACTTGGTTTACACGTTGATATATACCATAGGCAGACAATATATTAAGATCGGCCAGATCGGCCCACTATCACATATAGCTGCCATAGGAACGATCGGTTGAAAAATAAGTTTTTGTATGAAATACTCTTTTGTTTTGCAAGATAACTGAGCCAAACTCACTTTACCTAAGTTTAAGGACAGTTTAGAAGAATATAATTAGTCTTTACAAAAATTTGATTTATTAAACGTACAGAAAACTGAGTATATCACAGTTGGGACAACCCAACTACAACGTTCCTACTTGTTATTATTAAGCTTATATCAATTACGGTGCCTGATATAAGCAGATACTTCAACTTCGTTTGATTTGAATTGCAATATGGATTGAATAATATGAAATAAGTGTGCTTTTATTTCACTTGTTTGAAAAAAGAAATTATTTGCTGCATTTCTTGAAAACTCTTTTGTTTTTCAGCTGTCATTGCATAGAGATTTTTCAAACAGTCAATATCTTAAGTTATCTAAGACTAATCTCATATCATTTGCTTGAGAGTTGAATAGCATATTCTGTTGTCTTTCAATTGAACTCCACTTGCAGTTGACGCTGGCTCAGCCAAAGTTGCAACGAATGTTGCAAGCATTTCTTCAGCAGAATTTGCGGCATTTGCAATTCAATTAAGGCAAAGGCAACACAGCGAAAAAGCGAAAAAGGGGCAGGCAACAGAAAGCAGATAAAGAAATGAACTACGAGATGCTGCTGCTTCAATAAAGGAAAGGGACTACTTTTGTGACTGGTTGCACGTTGGCGTGAAGCGTTAAAAATGCAATCAAAAGCACGAACAAAGGAACTGTGACCGTGACCAGCACAGGTAAAGGAAATAAGCGCGGACAGGTGGGACGACAAGTGGCAAGTGGCAAGTGACAATGAAACGGGTTGGACAGCTAAGAAAACCGCGATCAACAATGACAACGAGAACGTTGACGATGACGATGATGATGTCAGTTGAAAGTTAATATCTTGCAGTGGGTTTTATGTTCTGCAAGTGAAATCTGAAACAATTGCCGCAAATTTGTGGATCAAGTGAAGGGTCTGTGGACTGTTGCTGAATTTTTTGGGTTGTAACTAAAGCGGCACGAAATTGCCCACACACGCACACACACACACACACACACACACACACACACACACACACACACACACACACAAATTAACTTCATTTGGTTCAGTCAGGCTTAATGCCTCGAAATGAAGCTTATATGTAGCTACCTGGTTCCAATGGTCAAGGTGTAGAGAAGTAGAGTAAGCAGCCTGGTTTAGGCATCATTGAGTCAAAAGATTTCTGCTCATTTGCCGTGCTTAATTGGCCAGTGTCAGCTTAATGTCGTCTGCGCACTTCCACTTCCGCATAGGTCTGGACTGGACTGAACTGAACTGGACACACATCCACACAACACACATACTGAAATTGTGGCTACTAGTTGGGGGTAGTCACATCACAGCAAATGTGGCCACGTGGCCAAAGCCAAAGCCAAAGCCACACAGAAGCTAATCGCCCCAACCAAATGACCCAAAAAATGAGCGACAAAAGCTGCAGTCGATTGCATGAATACACACATAGAAACAGAGAGAAAAAGATAGAGACTGAATCAGAGAAGGAGAGAGAGATTATTCATGTGGCAATTTATATAGATACTATACATATATAAATTTTCTTATGTCTACACGAGCCAATTACACAAAAATTCCCACGCTTTGTTGGGCGTGCAAATAAATCAAATAGAAAAAAAAATAACACACTCACACAAAAAATTGTTTGCCAACCAAAAGCACTAACAAAAGTACACACACAAGTGGTTGGCCCAAGTGGTTTTGACCAAGTGGGCGTTGGTATCAGTTTTGTAAACACATGTTTCAGCAATTACAATAGTTACAACTGTTGTTACAACAACAAGCAAAACAATTGAAATGCCATTGGCGCCATATGTTTTGTGTTTTACAGTTTAATTCTTTTTTATTTTTAGTTGGAGTTGACAATTTTGTTTTCTTGCAAATCCTAGCTAAATGGGCATCTTGGCTTAAATCTCTAAAGAATACAAGCTCAACCCCACGCCAAGCTTTTTGCGGTTATGTTGAGCTGGGCTTTGTATGCTGTGCCTGTGGCTGTGGCAAGTGGCACGTGGCAGCATCAGCATCAACGTTGCATGCATCGCACGTTCTGCAACTAATCGCTCAAGTCTTTTATGCCTGGCCAATAGAATGCCAGCAGCAGCAGCAGCAGCAGAAGCACCATCAGAGGCAGCGATTTCATGACCATGCAGCGTGCTGTGTCTATCATCTTGATGCTGCCCCCATTTCTGGTGTGGCATAATCACGCGTCGCTGCCACTTTGCTCAATCCGGCCAGCTTACTGATAGCCTACTACCCATGACTTTCTCTCCCCCCCAAAAAAAAAAAAATTAATAAAAATGTTTTGACCTTTTCGGGGCGCGCACACGTGTGGCTTCCAAATTGCAATATTTAAGCCCGATATGAGAGCTCGAAATTGCTGCAGAGAAATTCAACATGAATTCCATAAATGGGTTATGTCTGACAATTGTTTAATATTTATTTAGTTGACTGTTTTTCTAAATCAGTGATTGACTATAAACAATAATAAAGTGAGCTGATTAGCTTTCCGTTTTCGACACAAATTTAAAACAAGAAAGAAAGAAAAAAGTTTTCAATACAAAAACTGATTTTTCAACCGATCGTTCCTATGGCAGCTATATGTTATAGTGGCCCGATCCGGCCAATTCAACTATAGGTACAACCTGCAATAGAAAGAAGCATCTGTGTCAAGTCTCATCAAGATAGCTCTAGTACAAAGTCCTGAACAGACAGACAGACAGACGGACATGACGGACATGTCTCGGCTGTTGATGATGATCACGCATATACAAATTTTTTTTCTGAGACAAAATTCTGAGACAAAATTATAATACCCTCTGCAAGGGTATATATTTCCGAGTAAAGCCCTGTATTCACTTCAAATGAAATGCTTCCAAAATGAATAATTGTATGCAAAAACAAGTAAGAATGCTCTAGTCGAGTCATGCTGATCAAGAATATATTTCGTTTATATAGTCGGAAATGTCTCCTTCTGTCTGTTTCATACATTTGCAGTACTTTATAACTCCCTTTTCCCCATTTTTGACGGAAACAGGGAGTCATTTGTCGTTGAAAATGAAAAGTAAATGACACAGCTCACATGAAAAAGCCACTACATGTTAATGTTCTAAGATAATTTTGATTTGCAAATTAGTTGTAATTGATTTTAATTAATTTAATTTTGTTGCCCTTTATAGAATAAACAAGCCTTTGCGAAATGAGTTAACTTGCCAAATAGTAGATGGGTAAGGATAGCGAGGATAAAGATTACATTCAATTCAATTTACAATTAAGTAATATACTTAATTTAATTGAATATAATAGCTTTAGCTGTTACATCGTTAAACTTGTTAAGTAAGTATCAACTATTTTATTTATATTTTAATATAATTATATTTATACCTTTTGATATAACGATTAAGTTGTGCGTTGCTATTTTAAGTTTGCTTTCCGCTGTTTTTCATCTCTTGTTGAAAACAATTTTACCTCGACTTACATTAATAAAATGTTCGCTGAATTTACTGATTTATTTTAATGCACTTTGTGTGTGAGCGCTTCAATATTTAATGCGTTTAAATGTCAGTTAAGCTGCAAGCGCACATTACGGGGATTTATTTTTATTCAATTGCAGCTTGCAGTTTTCAGTTGCAACTGCAGTTGTAGCCTCGAATTCAACTTTTTTGTCTGCAAAATGTGTGCATAGTTTTAAATTATGCAAATTTTGCCAATTATTACAAACGAAACAAAGGTTTTTGTGCATTTTGAGCAACTCTTCATTTAATTGAAATTATGTTGATTTTTTGATATAGAAAGCTTTTATATTTTGTTTTTTTTTATTTATAGTTCATAGTTTCTAACAAACAACAAAAGCAGTTTTTGATGATTCCAAATGATGAAATCCATTCAAAGAAAAAACAACTCAAAACTTTATAGCACAAAATTGTTTTTTTTTTTTTTTAACAATTTAAAGTTAGAAAGTCAAAAGACAAACCAGCTGAAAAACTTTGCGAAGTGACAGTCGAGGAAAGCGAAGCCCACAAAGGGTTTCAGGCGCCAATTTGTAGATTACAAAAAGCGTCGCATATATATATATAAATATATATATATATATATATATTGTTTTTTTGTTGCCTTACTTTCATAGCCTTGAATCCTAGAGCTGGCACAAACTTTGTGTGGTCTTTAATTTTAGTAGATGAAAATATTGTCAAATGAAATTGCAATGGAGCTGGAGCTGAAGCGAAAGCAACGTCTACTTGAGACAGTCTGACTGCATTGTTAAAGATCTCGCCATTTAAATTTATCATTTTTTAATGAGACACTTAATTACTGGCAGGCAAACAGCATGTTACAAATAATGCTACAACGCTAATTGTTTCCGCTTGTTCATTTTGCTGCCGGGTTTGCTAAAGTGCTCCTCCTCCTCCACCTTACTCTCTTTTTCTCTTTTCGCAGAGAAAGCCACACAGACGTAACATAGAAGCTGCCACATTGTTGCCTGTTTGAGCTGGTGGTGGCATGAGGCAGCTTTATATCATTTTGAAAGAAGGTAGCCCAGAAATTACAGCATTGTGTGTGTCTATGTGTGTGTGTGCTGCTGCTCTGTGCTGGCCACAAACTGAGGCACGTGCGGTGTCTGGGCCGGCTGCTAAGTCGTCTATCTTGCCACCGCATGGCAGCCTCAGTTGGGCGCCAAGCTCTCATGCATCAAACAAACTTACACAGCCACACACACACACTCACACACACACACAGACATACACACACACACACACACACACTTCATTAGATTTGTTTAATTTAACTTATTTTGTGCACTTGTGGCGCCCCAGCATTCAATTAAATCTCAGCCCCTGAAGCAGTCAAAAGTTCTTGCATGTGGCTTAAAGTTGCCAACGTAGCATTACAATAATAAATATATTGAGGTAACACAACAGCAACAACAACAACAACAATAACAACTGAAATCAAAGACCTTTTACTTATTGAAGCGGTCAACGCAATGGCAAAATTTAATTAGTCTTAATTTGCGGATTGACAGCAAGCAGATCAGATTTAAAGCTATCGAAAATGTCAAGCTTTCATTTGTTTGTAATTTTAAGATTGATTTTCAGTTTATAGTTCAAAATGCTAATTATTTGAAGCTCAAATTGTGACTGTAGTTCTGCTTAGCTAATTTGACATACATTTTTTTTTTAACATCACAAGAAGTTGATGGAAATACCACAAAAGGTATTTAAAATCTCTCGAAAACCAGTTCTTAAATATTTCATTTATAAAACAAGTAAGAACGTTGCCGTCGGGCTCTCCCAACTGCGATATACTCTGCTTTCTGTACGTTTAACCAATTACGTTTTTTTGGCTGAGTTGTCTTGAAAAACAAAAAAGTTTTTCATACAAAAACTTATTTTTCAACCGATCGTTCCCATGGCAGCTATATGTTATAGAAGTCTGATCTAGCCGATCTTAACACTTTGTCTGCCTGTGGTATCTACCAACATGTATACCAAATTTGGTTGCCCTAGCTTCAAAACTGTGGAAAAAACTGCGTTTATTCAGACGGACACAAGGACGGACAGACGGACGGACGAACAGACGGACGGACAGATGGACGGACGGACGAACGGACGGACAAACGGACGAACATTTCACAAACCCAATATACTCCTTTTTTCCATTTTGGAAAACAGAGTATAATTATTCGTCTTCATTTTATGAAATAATTAGCTTAAAAGTCTGAGTATGAGCATTATCTTAACATGATTACAAAATTTCATCAAAATTGGATTATAATATGTTTAAGCTGCTTTGTTACTTCAATTTATTAATAATAAGAATAATAAGGTCTATATATAGAACTTTGTAAAATAAGATATCAACAGCCGACACTTTGAGCACTCAAGAACACTTCAAGGATTTATTATTGCCCCTTGACATTAAGCAGTTTGTTGTTGTTGTTGTTGTTATTGTTGTTATTGTTGTCTGATATTCAACACAGTGCAAACATATCTCTGTAAGAGTGCAAATAGCAAAAATTTTATTGACATTTTATGGCTGGTGGAAATTCATGGAAAAACAATCAAAAAGGGTAACAGGCAGGCCCATCACGTTTGTCGTTTTGTCGTTTTTCTGAGGCAGCAGCACGCACGAGTGGTACTGGAATGGATGGATGGTTATGGGGAAATACCCACCACAAGTCGATTAACAGTTTGATTGAGTTTTCCTACATACTCGGTAAGCATGCACACTCGTACATATACATATGATCTGAGAACTGTCCTACTGCGGTATTTGCGGTTGATATAATGCGGTTGATGTGCTCAAAAGTCAATACAAAAGAGTGACAGAAGGGTGCAAATAAAAAAAAATAAAAAAAAAAACAATAAAAAAAAAACCCAAGCGTTAATGGAAAAATGCCTCTGCAAGTTGCTTGCTCGTACCAAAATAAAAAAAGGAACTCTAATATTGCCAGGGAAATGTCCGGACAGCAGCATCCTTGAGATGGACAACGTAATTAAAAACAAAAAAAAAAAAAAAAAACTCTGAGCAAAGCTGGCAGTAAAGGTTAAATATATAGCAAGTCCTGGCGATCCCCCAAAGGCCAACTGGCATTTTGTCATAAATATTAAAGTGTGACACAATGTGCTTTCAATCACATAAACCGAGCGAACCGAGCAAGTCCTTGGCATGCTTTCAACTCGTTGGCCAGGACTTGGCGCAAGGACCAGAGATAGAGGGCGAAGTAGAATGATTACTTTAGAAAACAAAATATTTGCAATGTCGCCGCATTGATAAATTAGCTCTGTCGTCCAAGGGTCGAATGCGAAAGGCTCTGCCTGCAAAATATTTTCAATCGTGCAATTTTCATGCAAGAAAACAAGCAGAAAATGCTTTCAGATTTAGTACAGGCGATGATGGCAGCAAATTGATTGATTAAAATTATCAGCCGGATATCAAATAGGTGAATGTGCAAATGTACAAAAAAATTAAAGTAAACATTTCATAACACCCCTGAAGAATGTCTGTGCTGTGCTACGTTCGGCTCGTTCAAATGAATTGATAAATTAATGAGCATTTTGACATTTCAATTGAGTTGAATTGAAAAATTCGTTTTAATGACAGCCAACAGAAGAGAAAGGCACACTCTACAGTGTGAAAGTGGAAAAGAGATAGTTGGATAATGGAATTGGAAGAAGCTTCATGACATTTTATTGGCATTTATGGATGGTAGTGTAAAGTTTTTGTTGCTGTTGTTGCTGTTGCTGTTGCTGCCAGGGCAAAGTATGCAGCATAAATTATACAAAAAAATAAAAAATATGATTAATTGCCCGCTTTTGACATTTGAGAGTATCTGTCTGTGGAGGGTTCAGTTTGCTGCTGCTCATTTTGGGGCTTGCTAGAAATGAATTTAATTGAAATAATATTTTTGTATTCCGCTTTCCAATTGAAATGTCTGCCGAAAGGGTGCTTCACGGAACAGGCTTGAATTTTAATGATATACTGTTTAATTAATTTTAAAGTAATTATTATGCTGCTAGCAATATTTGAACTGACAAGCTTGGTGTTTTTTGAAGCATTTACAACAAAATGTGCTCAATTTTTATGATGACAGTCATTTGAAATAAGCCTTTAATAAAAACGAAAACAACAACAACTAGTATTTGGCGCATTGCAGCATTAATTAATCAGAGCTAAGCCGACCACGTGGCTTGTGTGTATATATATTAAGTTTAGTTTATTAAACCTGAACATAACAGAGATATCATATTAATTATGATGAGTTTATGATTAAGAGCAGCAGCTTTTGGCCTGGTCTTTGATAACTAATTTACAAGCATTTATTAGCTGCTGTACAGCTGTGTTGATAAGCGGCCAGGATGAAAACCGCACACCAAATCATAACTGTTCTGAGGGCAACGCATCGCTCATACGCCATGTGGCGTCTGCGGTAGTCCGAATAATGCCTGGATCTATATTTCTGAGCGCATGTGTGTGCGCTTGTGTGTATAGCGCTCACTTTAATCTATGGGCTTAAATGAAAATCCCCAACATTGTTCATTTTGCGCAATGCAATCTCAGACAGCCATTGCGACGGCAGCGGGTTACGAGCTGAATACCTCCTTTAAACAAGAACGACAACAACAACATCAACAACAACAACAGCAACGCATCAGCATCCTTTAAAGCGTTTGCCATCTCGTCCTTAGCTAAATGAGTTTGTTAGCTTCGTAAAGTGAAACTCTTAACACTTTTGAACAGCTCGACTGCTGCTCGACCATTAGCTGGCTCTCCCCTTGGCAGTCTTAATTAAAAACTACGAGTACTATTCATAGTTTTTTGCTTTTTTCTTGACTTGCTGCTATTAACATTTCTTAAGCCCCAGATGCGTGTAATTTTGTTTAATACCAGACACATGCGCACACACACACATCCAACATACAACATACAAACGATTCATATGATGATTAAAAATGCAATTTCGTTAGCGCTTTAAATTAAATAATTTATGTGCTGTTTCTGTAGCTGCTCTTGCTCTTGATAAACAAACTTAGAAACATTGACGTTTTAGTTTTACTTTAAATTGCTAATAAGCATTTCTCAGTTCATAACTGATTTAAATAGTACATTAAGAAAAAGACAAGAAAGTTATGTTGTCTTCGGCGTGCTGAAGATATATACCCTTGCAGAAAAGATTTGCATAAGAAAACTTATTTTTCAACGGATTGTTCTAATGGCAGCTATAAGTTAAAGTGATCCGATTTTGATAAAATTTGGTCAACATGATTAGAACGTGCTTTTATTTAGATATAGTGAGTTTGGTCGAGATATTGTAAAAACAACAAAGGTTTTTCATACCAAAACTTATTTTCAATCGATCGTTCCTATGGCAGCTATATGTTATGGTAATCCGATCTGGCCAATTCAACTACCTATACTATACTACCTGCAATAAAAAGAAGCATCTGTGCCAAGTTTCATCAAGATAGCTCTAGAACAAAGTCCTGAACATACAGACAGACAGACACACAGACGGACAGACGGACAGACGGACATGACGGACATGACTCGGCTGTTGATGCTGATCGCGAATATGCAATTTTTTTTCTGAGACGTCTCCTTCAATACCTTCTCCAAGGGTATATATAACATGCTCACCATGATAAAAAAGAACACTTAACGATACCTTGTCATATTTTTCTGAAAATATATTTATTTTAAATTATTTAGTATAAATGCAATTTTCTAAAAATTTAAAATTTTGTTTTTTTTGCAAAGTGTACAAATTCAATTTACATTTGCTCTCTAAACTTGGTCTTGAATTAGTTATATTTTAATTTGAAAAGCCATTTAAAGTTTTTACAAAACTTTTTTGCTTGTACAAGAACTTCTTAGAAAAAAGCGCTCCAATGCGTCTGTCATTTGTTTGTAACAGAATAAAAAAAAAAAGAGCACCCAAAAACAGCCCTTGGGCAAAGCGTCAGTCAAAATACAATTCAATTTTGTTAAACAAAAATTGCTGTGCTGTATTTTGTTGCTTTTACTGGTCCACATGGCGCAGGCAAAAAAATTCACTGATCTGAAAAAAAGGGCCAAGTTATTTTATAAAATTTCATTTGGCATAACGACGCACAGGCAGACCGTCATGCAGACAGGCGGACAGTAGGACAGTTGGACAGTTGGACAGGCGGACATTTGGACTAGCTGGACAAGCAGCCAGCCGAGTGGCAGCATAATTTTCATTCAATTTCGTTCATTCGTTTGGTTTAGATCCCTGCTCTAGGCATATGGCAGGCAGGACCTGCTGCTCCTGGACCTGTGCCTGTGCCTATTTTTGCCAGGCTGGCCGACTGCATTCATGGCCATTTATGTGTTTATCCACTTAGAAATGAAGCGATTTGATTTGCTGCTAAATGAGGCATTTTGTGCAATCATTTGCATTGACTTGTTTAGCAAAGAAAACAGCAACGTAGCCCACTTCATACTCCCCATCTCCATCCTTATAGAGTTCATAATCAAACGTTGCACTAAATTAAAAGCATAGCTTCAGGCACGTTGCAACATGCCCCCAATACAAATTCTGGCAAGTCAGAATTCATTCAATTATTGTTGGCTACTATTTCAGACATTTTAATTGAAAACTTTGTTGGAATTTGAACAGCTTAGAAATTCTACAAGTTTTTTAAATACCAATTACGATGACCGCAAACGTTATTTCAAATATATTTAAACACTTTTTTCAGCAGAAACTTAACGCAGCTTAAGAAATTTGATTAAAAAACAAAAAAATTAAGCATGCGCTAGTCAAGTGTGCCTGACTAAAAGATACTCTGCATTCAACACTGAAAATCCCAATTCAAGTGCATTAAACAAGCAGTGCATTAGTTGAAATTCAAGCAGTGCATTAGTTGAAATTCAAGCAGTTAAAGATTAAAGATTCTTCAATAAATTTGGTCTTAATTATTTAAATGGAATGAAATTTACCAATTAAACCAATCATTGATTCAACAAACAAATGCGAATAGAGAGAATAGGTCAAGCTTAATTTTGAATATTTATATATTTACAAAGTTCAAATAAGCCTTGAAAAACTTACTTTCTTTTGCAGTGTGTATAATAATGTCAATCGGTAAACATATTCGTTTTTCGAGACATTTTACCCAAACTATTCAATTTTGTAAATATTTTATAGGTTTTTTGAAAAAATTTCATAAAAGTTGGAACACTTTATCTAAATATTTTTAAGGTTTTTACAGGCGAATGATGTTACTTAAATCGGGCAACCATATATTTTAGTTACCAAAACTATTCATTTTAGTTTGTAATGAAATAAGATTTCAAATGATGTCAATTTCAAAGGCTATGAGTTTATTGAATAAAAAACATTTTTAAAAATTATTTACTGATTTTTATTAAAAAAAAATCAAATTATAAAATCAATTTTGATTAAAAAATCAAACTTGCGTAGTTCGAACAGTCAACATTTTTATTATTGAAAATTATCGAATAGTTTTTGTTTTTAAAATAAAAAGAATGAAATGAGATTTTTTTTTTGAATTAAGAAATGTGTCATTCGTATATTTGAGACATAGTTTAAATTGACATTCAATAAAAATAAGATGTAGAAAAACATGGTGTTGCCAGTGTGTTCACTCAGCGAAAAACTTCGCATGATGAAAAAAGAAATACACTGTACGCTTTTAAACCTATTTGGTGCCAGTGTTACTCATACAGTCAACATTTAAATTAAATTATTAAAAATAAGATTAACATAATAAGAAGTTCTTGTTTTACAAATGGTTTCAGTCGATCACTACACCCAGTGTTTGCTAGAACCAGTTGAGAACTATAAGCGTCAAAGTAAAAAAACTTTAAATTTGATTTGATAGAGCGGCTTGCTGTGATGAAAACAATTTTGTTGAATTGAACTGATGCACCAATGCTTCTAATTTCATATCATGTTTCTAAAATTTTGTAGGCGAAAAGAATGTCACTTAAATCGGGCAACCATATATCATTTTAGTTTGGAATGAAATAAAATTTTAAATGTTGTCAATTTCAACGCCTATGAGTTTACTGAATAAACAAGTAAGAATACTCTAGTCGAGTGTGCCCGACTACGAGACTCCCTGCTCCCAACTTGCATTTCAAGCAGTTCAGCGGCAACACAAGCAAGCAGCGTACTCAACTTGCACAGTGCATGTCAAACTGTTGTTTCTGCCAGATGAGACAGGGGAAATAAGTTCTTCCATAACTTTGGTGCTATTTATCCGATCGTGTTGAAATTTACACATCCGAAAGATGGGGGGGGGGGGGTGGGGGGGTGCATCCGAAATTTGAAATAAACTTGATCTGCGTATGGTATATAGGAACCTGCATGCCAAGTTTGGTGTCTCAAGCTCTTATAGTCTCCGAGATCTGTGTGTTCATACGGACAGACGGACAGACGGACAGACAGACGGACATGGCTAGTTCGACTCAGCTGTTGATGCTGATCAAGAATATATATAGTTTATATAGTCGGAAACTCCTCCTTTTGCCTGTTACACACATTTGCAGTACTTTATAACTCCCTTTTTCCCATTCTTAATGGGAACAGGGAGTAAAAATTGGTGTCCTGAGATTCGAGATTTTCAAGATAAAATGTTTCGCAACGAAAGTCAAGAATAAACTCATTGAAGAAATTATCAAAATGTTGTTTTATACCAATTTTAAGTTTAATTTAAAAGCAATTCAAATGCATATTTAGCTTGATCATGTTAATGGTACAGGGTATACTATAATAGAGCACTTTTGACTTTATGAAACGACATTGTTTTTGTTTTCATGCTCATCTCACTTTGACTGAAAGTGCACTTTCAGTGCACAAAATTTCCGTTTCTTGTTGCAGACGCTTCCTTTTGTTGAACGCGACGACGAGGACGACGACGACGACGCGTACCGCAAGGACGATGACGATGACGATGATGTGGCAGCAAGATGGAGGGGAAGTTGCTTTCTCTGTTGGTTGTCGGTTGTCGTTCCACTTAGCCAGCACTAGAGTGTTAAATCGCATAATTATGTCTCTCATGGCGCGCACTTCACTAAACTGCAAAGTTCGTTTTTTCCGCAGCCTTTGGCATCGTTTGTTCGCGCACTTTTCTTGTTTTTCTTGCGGGTTTTCACTTTAATCTCATATGGAAACTGCTGCTACGCTTTACAATATTAAGCGAGCTTCTTTCTGCTTCTTTTTTTTTTTTTTGTTTTTGTCATATTCAGCTCGACATAATTATGTTTCATATGGCTTTGGACTACGAGTATTGTCTGGCTTTGATGTGCGCACACAATTATGTGAGGGGAAGTTTAACCAACAAAACTTAATGACTAAATTGAGAAGAAGTTTGCACAACTCTTGAACAAACACAAATAATTTGCATACTTTTGAGCCACACAAAGTATGCAACAACTATTCAACAACAACAAAAAAAAAAAGGCAAAACACTTTAATTGCTAAGGCCGAACGGAATGCGGAAACGGAAATTCGGAGGCACAAATAAAAAAAATGGCTTGCAATAAATCTTGCACACGCGAAAAAAGCAGCAGGAAAACCATCAGGCATAAAAATACGACGAGTATTCTTAAAGATAAGCCCAACTACAGGAGCTTATCTGAGCGTAAATGCCATGCCAAATCCCTTGTCGACAATTTGAAACATTTAAAGGCCGAGATTTCTTACGTTTTTTGTTGTTGTTGTTTTTGTGTTTTTTTTTATTTTGCCATGACTACCAAATTTACTTGCCTATTCCCTTTATTGTGCGCCTTGTTATGGTCATGATGGACGCTGTTAATCTATAAAAAAGCGACTCCAGAATCTGTGTGTGTGTGTGTGTGTGTGTGTGTGTGTGTGTGTGTGTGTGTGTGTGTGTGTGTGTGTGTGTGTGTGTGTGTGTGGGAGTTCACAAATCCTGGTAACCAAGTTTAAGTCGTATACGTATCTTTGCTATTGTTGTACTCTGCCAAACTGTTGCGTTGCCTTAACTGATAAATTTCGTTGCTCGTTTCGTTTCTGTAGCAAAAGTACATTAAAGGTATTAGTCTGATAGATTTGTGTGTATGTGTGCGTGTGTGTGTGTACTATATTTAGGCATATTAATAGCACGCGTATTGCATTAAGCATACGCCGCGTACGAGTACGCATTGCCATTTAAGCTGTTTACACACACTTAGTCAATTTTGCGCTTTGACAGATAACAAATATTAACATTCAATTACATAACTGCGTCTCTATGTCACTCGTGCGTAATGCTAAATAAATATTTACCTATATAAATGCTGATTATATGTATCTACTTATAAATGTCATATTGCGTTTGATTTTAACTCAGTGACTGCTGAATGCTGACAGCTTTGTATCTCTGAATAAACAGTTTATGCGCAATTCTTTTCTAGCTGCCTTTTAATGTCTAATCAAATAAAACAAACTTGTCGCTCGCCCAAACAAACAAAATTAAAGACGCTACCCACGCGACGTATACGCAATGCATAAACGTCAAAGTAAATTTTGGCAAAATTCCGCTTGAATTGTGCGCTGATGATTGCAAAACAGGACAGACTAGAAAGAGCAAGAGTTAGTTCCAAAGAGAGAGAGAGAGAGAGATAGAATGGAACAAAACTGATGTCGTATTCAGTTAGTCGCTTAAGTCGGTAAATTGCAAAAACATGTTGAATACAGAAGTGTTAGTAGTTGTTGTTGTTGTTGTTGTTGTTGTTGCATGACTGATGAATGAGTTGAAGTGCAAGTGAATCACTCGCTTTCCTGTGTTTATGTGTTTGTGTGTGTGTGTGTGTCTGAGTGTTACACACAAAAAACTGTGCCCTGTCCGCTGATGTGGAAGCAAGAAAGGCATGCAAACAATGCGCTGCTGCCAAATATCAACTCTGAAAGCAACGCCAGACACAACGAGAGTTGCGAGAAGCTGCTGCCAGTTGCCGCGTCATGTGCTCAGCCTTCAGTAACAATGAGGACATTGAGTAACCTAAGTTTGAGTGAATGAGTGCTTTTTTTGTATTTCTTATACATATATACATATATATATATATATATTTTAAGCACAGCATTTAGTCGAATTGCCCTGAAGCTAAGAATACCATATGTATGTAGCATTCCTTTTTGCTAATTGAAAATTAATGTTTTTATGTCAAGCAACGAAAAAGTTAAGCATAAACTGTTATGTTAATCCAAAAAAAAGAAGGTTATTTATTATTTGTACTATTTAAGAATTTGGTTTAACTGTTAGAGGTTCGACTAAATAAACAGAGCAATTTTCAATTTCGATTTTGGCTGCTCGGAATTGCGCCGATTTTTCCTGTTAAAAAAGAATGCAGATAATAATGAAAAAACCAGCCAACTATAATAAAAATCATAAAAAAGGGAAATGAAACCTTACTGAAAAATATCGAAAAAACAGCTAGCTAAAATAAAAAATATTTTTAAAATTTGGCAATTTTTACAGACGTTGTAAATATCGTTAAAAGAATGGAAGTGAAACCTAACTCATAATGATAAAAAATTGAGATAACAATAAAAATAAATGAAAATACCACACGGCTAAAACTAAAATATTTTTAAAAACTTTGCAATTTTTAAAGACGTTCTAAAAATCAAAAAAAAAGGAAATGTACCCTTACTCAAAAATATCGAAAAAACAGCCAGCTGAAAAAAAAATGTTTTCAAAATTTTGAAATTTGTTAATACGTTGTAAATATCGTCAAAGGAATAGATGTGAAACCTAACTCATAATAATAAAAAATTGAGAAAACAATTAAAATAAAAGAAAACACCGGACAGCTAAAATTAAAATATTTTTTGAAATTTTTCCATTTTTAAAATATATTAAAATATTTAAAACAAAACTGAAATGAAATATAAACCAAAATTATAAAAAAAAAAGCTTTAGCTATATCTTTTTACTCACTTTTATTAAATGTGGTAATTTATATTAATAAAATGTTGAATATAATATTTGAATTTTGTTCCTTATTTGTTTCATGATTTCTATTAAGCTCTTCTTTTTGCTTCTCATTGCTCCAAATTGTTTTCTAAGTGCCGTAACATTCATTTAAATTTAAATCAATTTCTAGCAGCAGCAGCAGCAGCTTTATTTGTATTCTCTTTGTTAAATCTAGAACATTTCTAAAACTACGAATGAAGTTAAAAATATACTTTTGCCAATTTGCAAGCAATTCAACAATACAATAAAAATGTAATTTGATATAAACAAGTTTTTCGCATAAACAAGACCAGCAACAACAGCAACAAAAAGAAGAAAAACACACACAAAATAAAAAATAAATGCTCAAAGAAGCCTTAGCAAAAAGGAAACAGCTTAAAATGCTTACAAATTTTCATGAGAGGCCCAACAAAAAAAAAAAAAAAAAAAAAAAACATCACATCACATCACAACGGCCTCAGGCATCGTAAAAAATGAACATTTGAAAAGCCGAAAGATGTTGAAATGTGCAAACATAAAACTGCCACCAATTGATTGAGATGTAATCAAAAGAGCAAACCCTAAGAAAATGAAAGTAAAACTGGACAAACGCATAAAACTCGTAGCCCATGCATGACAGCAAAAGCGGAAACAGAGCCAGAAACAGCAAATGACAGACACACAAATGCCGAAAAAACAAAAATGTTAAATTACGCATACGCAATGCAGAAAGTATCTCAAACAAAAAAAATATATATATATAAAAAAAAAAAAAAAGACAGACATGTTTTCAAAAATATATTTTGTTGCCTTGGAAAATCGGTTTGGCAAGCATATGCGTCAACTTACGAATGCAAATGTTAACCGAGGCTAAATGTGCCACCAATTTGAGACACATAGTACACGCACACACATGCACACACACACACACACACGCACACACATACATCAGCGCAAACATAAATTACAAGAAATATTTATATGCGCATGACTAATTTGTGGAGTGAGTTTTGGGTGAATTGGTGTCTGGCCTTTGATGCTGCGGTTGAAAACTTGCGGCATTCATATTTTATTAGCCACAAGTCAGTAAGTTTCGGTCATTGCTCAGCGCTCTAAACAATTTATTAATCAAATAGGGCCAACAAAACTACGTCACTAACAAAAAGCCACCCAACAAAACACATATATATTATTTATGTGCCATGTATGTGTGACAAATTGTGCTAGGGGCCAAGTTTTTGATGGTTGTTCTTACTGTTATTGTTGTTGTTTTCTGTTGCTTTTGTGTGTGTGTGTGTGTGTGTGTGTGTGTGTGTGTGTGTCTATTTGCCCCTAAGCTCTGTCATACTCACAGGCACAACGCAGCCAAGCATAGCGTCTGTGTCTCTGTCTCAACATCTTATCGTCTAGTCCAAAAAGTGTTACAAATTTACAACATTTTCTTCTTTTGCATTTTGGCTGGCGTCTGTTTAAAGAGCCAAAGCAAAAGCCAAAGCCAAACAGCTTTTTTGGTTGCTCAATGTTACACACACACACACACTCTCACACAACAAAAAAAAGGTCAACAAAATGCTTGAGGTTACATGCCAGTTCAGTTTTTCGAAGGAAGTTGTAAAAAGTGTTTTCTTCTTTTGCTACTTTTACTGTTTCGGGTGGACATTCATAAAAAAAAGCAACAAAATCCGAAGAAGAAGACTCTAATGTCGCTCATCTTTTATTAATATTTCTTTTTGAGATTTTTTATGCGACTGCCGCAGGGCGCATATTATTCCAGTGACATGTTTTCACTTCAGGCAATTGAATGACCTACACATAAATCGTTTAAATACTTGTACACAGTTATCGATAGGCTAAGGTAAAGTGCTGCGCTTTCAACTTTAATATCCGATTAGCATATCGATAGGATATTGCACAATAATTAGAATGCAAACCAAGAGAGAGCGTCGAAGATATAGATTGTTGCAAATCATGCCTGTTGCGAATTCGAATTCCGTTCGAAATTTCCGGAATCAAAATTGCTGGTTTTGCTTTTTTGCTTGGGAAATGTAAAGAAATTGTCAGATTACACAAGGAATTCAAAAAACAAATTCCTAAACTCAATTTTCTTATATTATTTATTATATTTGAAAAAGATTTAGTTAATTTATTTATAAGATTAAAGTTGATTAACATTTATAGTATTAAATTTAAAAACTTAAAAAAAAAGCGAAAACGTAGCTGTTCTCGATTCATCAATGTCTACTAGATGCCAACTAAATAGACTTTCGAACTCAGTTTCGAAAAAGCGAAAACGAAATTATTCCGATCGGAAACCAGAACAGTAATTCGTAAATCGTTCGGAATTCGTTCGAAATTTTCATTTCAAAAACGTACTGAATTCGGAACAAGCCTGCATGACAGCTTTAAGACAAAGTCGCCCGATTTTAATGAAATTTGAACGTTTTAATGCATGGAATAGGTAAGTTTTGTTAAGATAGCTTGAGAAAAAAATAATGTTTTGTATACAAAAAGTTATTTTTTATCAACCAAATGATCCAGTGGCAGTTAAATGCTATAGTCTACTTCGATGCGCTACACAATTATAATACCCCCAAGGTCCCAAATGGTCATTGCGAAAAACATATAGTATGACAGGCGCTTCTTTGATCAAACTTGTAGAAAGCTTAAACTTGGATTTATATTGAAATTTTGTGTAAACTTAAACACTTTTTTTATAAATGAACAAGCCCGATATTAAAATGAAGTTATTCCAAAGCCACATGGGAAGCACAGACACACATTCACCACATTTTGCCTGCACACATAAATTTTAAATCATGTCTCCAATGTCGTTCTGCCGCTCATTTTCCATTTTGCTGTGCGTGCTCCGCTTGAAAGTGATTTAGCGGAAATTGTTTTTTAATGTGGCAGACATTCTTAAACTATTTAACCTGTGGGTTTATGTATGTGTGTGTGTGTGTGTGTGTGTGTGTGTGTGTGTGTGTGTGTGTGTGTGTGTGTGTGTGTGTGTGTGTGTGTGTGTGTGTGTGTGTGTGTGTGTGTGTGTGTGTGTGTGTGTGTGTGTGTGTGTGTGTGTGTGTGTGTGTGTGTGTGTGTGTGTGTGTGTGTGTGTTTGTTGGTGTGTGTTTATACACCACTCACATAAAAAGAGCAGATGACGGAAAACTGTCAGCTATTTATCAATGGAAAATCAATAGATCCCAAACCTTTTTTTTAATACTCTGCTTTCTCATGGTAAGTACTTTATGGTTTAGTGTGTCGTTAGATGAAGCTTGACTGGGTATAGAAAGAAAGAAGAAAAAAAGAAAATGTATAGTAAAATCATTTTCAGAACAACTGCGTGTCATGCGATAAAGCTGCACAGGTAGGTCACACACACACACACACACACACACACAGAATTTGTATATGTATATGTATTCAATTGCTAGCTCACATGCCATAGGAGTTTGTTGATGTGCCAGTTCCGAAACTTTCCCCTTCCGCAACGCTTTAATAAACATCCGCTGCAATGTTTTGACATTTTGGATTACAATAAAAGCGGTTTTATTTGTTTGCATGACTATCTGACTGTCGAAGTGACTGACGCGTTGACAGAACGACTGCCAAAAGAAAACGACTACGGATGTTCTAGCATTCATTAGCCGTTCACATCACAAAAACGCCGTTTATCACATGTCAACGTGCAATTTAACCTCGATATTGATTATGTCATTTAACCTCTGCCAGTCGCAGCATCTTTTTTTGTTCTACCCTGTTGCCATTAAATGGCTCAAGTGAAGGGTATGCTTGGCTGAATGAAAGCTAGCGCTAAACACATGCAATAGGTAATTATTTTTCAATTTTAAGAAACTGAGTGCTGAGAGTATGTCCTCGGTGAGGATGACATAGTCAATCCAGATGGAACTGTGCAAGTAGCTCTTTAAATGCCTGGTGGAAAACCCATGCAAAGTGTAACCTAATTTTTAAAACCTTTGAAAATGTAGTATTTTACAAATTATTATTTAAATTGTTGCTGCAAAAAGAAAAAAGATTTAAGTTGACTTTTAACAATGTTAAGAACTCAATAGAATATTATATTTTCTAAAAGCTTATGAAGTCATAAAAGAAGTCTGTTCAATTGCATAAATTGGACAATAATTGGTCTTTTAACAAAAGAGGGCCAGAGTAATTGGTGAATTGGCATATTGGCACTAATGGCTCTTAAGTTGGAGAATGTTTGAAATTGCAAGAGTTGCGTTAATTTGTTTAACTAATAACATTTTATTAGGCGGCTATTTAAATGAAGAATACAAATTAATGAAATTTATTTTAAAATCGTAAATAATAATTAGGCCTGTTCCGAATTCTACATTCAAATCGTTTTCACACAAAAGTGCATAGCATACTTTTAAGAGCAACGGCTCTACTTTTTTCTTCTAACCTAAAAGTATGCAATACATATTTTAATAGAATTGATTCAGAAGTGGAATCCGGATCAGGCCTGAATAACACTCTTTAGAAAATGTTGTTTGTAGCTCAGTTTGCAAGGTACAAATAAGTTGTCATAGAATTCCGAGACAAATCAGTTGACAAAATCAATCCTCCAAACCAAGAACTTTTTGTTCTTGGATATTGCACTTTTATGCAGAATTTGATTGCTGAACTGCTTCAAAATCTATTCTTATAAATGTGGAATTTGGGTAGATAACCAAAATAACTCTTACCGAGAAAATCATGTCAGAGAGAAAGGACTCGTTTAGTTCAGGTGAGACTTTTGCTTTAGCTTAAGTATTTTTTAATAACTAAGTTTTTCCCGATTTATATCCAAGCTGCGGATATCGATCCAATTGACTACAAGTCTTTATCTACGACAAACTCGATTAATTTGGAGCCATGTGTGAAGTAACTGCAAATATCATTATAATTAATAATGTTTGAGAAGAGAATAAAAAGAGTGAGAACTTTAACAAGTCAGCTGTGTCTGGGTTTCTTTTTTGAACGAACTATTAATAATCAAAAATATTCAGTAAATTTTGTTTCTCATACCGAAGTTGTTGAAAATCCTATAGATGCTGCAAATCCTATACCAATTATCTCAGAATTTGTGCTGATAGAGGGTGATGATCCAGGAGCTGTCAACTTTTACTTATCCAAACACAACAACCAACTTAAATGAAGAGTGTGGGCTGTTGCTTGAGGTGTTCATATTTGTACATACATATATATATATATATCGTATTAGATTTAATTTGCCTGAGTGAAAATTATTAATTTTTACACATGGCTCAGCAGCACATCAAATTTTTGTACAATTTGCGCAGTCATAAACTTGGGCAAATAACAACGCAGTCAAGCCCAAAACCAAATTGCACTGCGTAATCGTCTACAGCATCTTGCCGTGCTCCAACATCAACATAAACATCATCATCATCAGCAGGTTACATTATCCTCATCAGAGGCATCAGCATTTGGGCAGGCATTATAATTACATAAAGAAGTGTATGCGCTTTTTACACAAAAATAAAAAGGGAATAAAAAAATACTCAGTTTACCTTTTTTCGCCTGTTTATGACAGCTAGCACACACACACACACACACACACACTTGTTTTTGGATGTGACTGTGACTGTGTGGTTGTATTTGTGTGTGGACTAAACAAGCAACACTTGCAAGTTTTACGATTTTCAAATGATGTACGTACAAATTCATAGAATTTTATATTTTACAGCGCCCAAAAGTATGCAGCACAGTGCTGTTGCTGTATATAAATATATGTATATATATATATATGTGTTTGTATGTGTGTGTGCGTTTCCTGTACAGTTTTTAGTTGTTTAGTGTGCCCGGTGTGTGTGCTTGTAATATTTCATTATTTGCCACAACGCCCAACGCGCTGTGTTTCCGCGCCGCATTCATCATATTTTCAGTTTTGCTGCAACTTTAGTTTAGTCTGCCCGATGGGGCAAGTAAACACAAATATATAGCCAGTCAGTAAATCATGCGGAATGAGTTTTATGTTTGCTGCCATGATACAAGCAATTAAAACTGTACGTTTACGTTTAATACAAATTTGGTTTTTAGGGTCGCCTGGTTTACATCATATTGAACATTTTAGATCACACGCTGCATCGGCCAACTTCATCAAGCAACATGACAAGCTCATTATAATCGCATGTCAAAGATGGATGCCCCCGAAAAATGAGTAAAAGTTTTTAATTTAGTTTGCAAAAGAAAAATAATAATATACCGGACGAGTCATCATCAAGCTGCGCAGCTGTTGGCATCTTAAATGTATGCATGTGATTTGGCAAAAAGCAAACTTTTTGTTGCCTACTTTTGTGAGCACTCACACCGACACACACCGACACACACCGACACACTAAATGCAAATTTTCTAATTTGATTTCTTTTTTGTTTTTTTTTTTTGGCTACCTTTTTGTTTGTTGTGTTTTTCCGTTTTCTTTACTTTTCTTTTCTTTTCGTTGGCTTTCTCGCTTTGCTTTGTTTAGCGTCATGATTTGGTTTTTACAACCGCAAAAATTAATCAAGCAAAAATATATATTTTTTACGCAACAGCGCCTAAAAGCAGGCCATGCCTGCCACTCTTCCACTTAAAACATTTTTCTAAATTGAATTTATGCATTTTTTGCTAAGAGCAAATGGCTGCGGCAACAAAAAAATATATATATATCTATACTCAAAAGCCAGGCACTCATAGAGTTTTATGTAGCATTTCATGAACTCCATAAAAGAAGTCGCTTCAATTTCATAAATTGAAAAATAATTGCCCTTAACAAAAGTGGGCAGCTAGTTAGATTGGCAATGAACGGAAAATCTGTCCAGCTTATTGGCACTAATTGCCATTAAATTGCTGCATTGTTGACCATTCTTAACGGCTGCATTAATTTTCCAGACTTCATTAGTTTTCATACAAAGTAGACTGGATATTTTCAAATTATACTTGACTTAACTTTGACAAAGTCATAGTAAGTTTCGAATATGTTGTCTACACTGTTATAAGAGTTCTGTATAAATATGTTGATAGCTATTTAAAAAAGTTAAATCTCAGAAAATTCCGAAATAAATCAGTAAAAATTACAAAAACTACAAAAATTGATTCGTTCAAAAAATAAGCAACCAAAAAGACATTCATTTTTTTTTCGGCAATTATTGCAGTTTAGTATTTCTGCACAGCTCTTCGCATGTCCATTCAGAATCTTAACTCACGCGATCCATTCGCTGATGCAACCAAAGGACCCGATGATGACATTCAAGACGGTCTCGTCCACATACGTATTCAACAACGCAACGGACGCAAGACCTTAACCACTGTGCAGGGACTATCTGCTGATTACGATCTCAAGAAAATTGTGCGCTCCTGCAAAAAGGAATTCGCCTGCAACGGCACTGTCATCGAGCATCCTGAATACGGCGAAGTACTGCAGCTTCAAGGAGATCAGCGTGAGAATATTTGCCAGTGGCTAACTAAAGCTGGCCTGGCCAAGGCCAATCGCCTCAAAGTGCATGGCTTTTGAGGAGCACAAAAGGACACTAGCAAAATTAAGTTAATCAAATGAATAATGATTGCACTCAAGAGCAACACCAATTGTTCAGAAGTGTTTCATAAAGCATCATATTAAGTTCGATATTACATTACATTAAAAGTTACATAATTCTGAAGTGAAATTTATAATTGGCTTTTAAATGAGCAGTGGGTGCTTAACTAGTTAGTTTTTCGAATGCTACCGACTGAGTTATATATACTTTTGTATGTACTTTTTGGGGTGGAAAACATCTCCATCAATACGTTGAAAGTTCACAAAAGCATTGAACTGTACTTACCTTTGCTATGGTGACACAATTCTGCAAAAAAAGCAACAAAAAAAGTTGATTAATAATAGTTGGTAAAGGCAAAGTTACGCTAACTAAACTTAAAGCCACATGTTCTCAAACTCATAATCAAGCTTCAGCACACACACAACACACATGCAACATAGATTCATGGCCAGTTTGCTTATGTTAAAGCCAAGTGCAACACTTGGCAAACTTTTAGAAATCAAGTGATATGAATATGTGTAGCAACTGCCACCCACTTTTATACCCTTGCAGAGGGTATTATAATTTTGTCACGAAATGTGTTAAGCATTGAAGGAGACGTCTCACAAACAAAAATTGTATATCCGTGATCAGCATCAACAGCCGAGTCATGTCCGTCTGTCCGTGTGTTTATATGCGAACTAGTCCCTCAGTGTAAGAGCTATCGTGACGAAACTTGGCACAGATGTTCATTCTTTCTGTTAGCAGTACATATGTTAGAATCGGCCAGATCGGACCACTCTAACAAATAGCTGCCATTGGAACGATCGGTTGAAAAATAAGTTTTTATATAAAAAACTTTTTTGTTTTTCAAGATAACTCAACCAAATTCACTATTGCTATGTTTAAATACCATCCACATATGTTGGCAAAAATTCTTTAGAATCAAATTACTATATCTTATAGCTGCCATAGGAACGATCGGTTTAAAATAAGCTTTCTTATGCAAATCTATTCTGCAAGGGTATATGTTCTTTCACATTTCTTTCTTGTTTTTCTTGTTACACAGGTTGTTACCTTGGCTTGTGCAGCCAGCTTCAATGTCACAAAATGTCGCATTGAATCTACAACGGAAGGAAGATGACGCCGCCACACAAATTGCAGGCCAATCTCCGAGAGCATAAAGCAAAAGCTGTTTAAAAGACGACAGTAAATATTTAAAGTGCCAAAGGGTCAGTTGAAAAATATATATATGTATATATATATAAATTTATGAAAATCCATAAATTTCAATGACAGATGCGACAAGCCAGCAGAAGAAAGAATATGTTTTTTCAAAATGCTGCGGACTCCTTTTTTTTCCCTTATTTTCTCGTCTTTTCTCTTTGCTTTGTCTGATATTTTATTTTTTTTTCGCGTTTATATAAATTTGTGTTGTGGTTGGCCATTTATCATGGCCAATGCCAGAATTAGCACAGCCAACGACTGCTCGCTGTTAGCTGTTAGCAGTGGGCGTGTTGTTTGCATAACCCACCAAAAGGGGGGCGTGGCCAAGCAAATGGCTTGCACCAAAAACTAAAGCATAAAGTCTAAATGGAGTGACAACAGCTCTAAGTAGAACATTGATGCGACCCAAAAAAACGAAAACAAAAATAAAAATAAAACCCCACCAGCTGCTAAACATTTTTAAAGGCGGGAATGTGGCGTGGCAACTAAAAAAGATTTATGTGCAGTTAGTTAAACAGGTCAAGTTTCGTGTGAAATTTCTCTAACAAAATTGTAATTGCAATTTAATGCAACTGCAAATGCATCGAAATATTTCATTAAAATTATATCAAGCAGCCAAATTCCAAAACGTTGCCTATCTCTCTCTCTCTCTCTGCCCGTCTACAATAAGTATCATTAGGCCAAGGCAAAGATGAGGCTGGCTGCAAAACTGCAACAGTATAGCCATTTTTTATTGGACTCAGGCGTCGCTTGGCAAATTCAATTATGCTACAAGAGCCAGGACCAAACCAAACCAGACCAGCCTCAGCAGAGCAGAGCAGAGCAGCAGAGTCTGCAGGCAAAAGCGCAAAATCATGCCAAGCTGCTGAGAGTTAATCAGTTTTGCTAACTTCATTTGAGCCCCAACATAAGCACAGGCAGCAAAACTTTTGTGCCCGTCCCAAGGAGCAGCACTTGATCCTTTTTCTCTCGTTGCTGCCACAATCTTCTCAGTGTGTAGCTATTCTTAAAGTACATGCCAGCCAATTTCACGCACTGCAATCCTTTGCAAAACTTTTCTTCCTCCTGCTGTTTACACGGCTTTCAAGTGGCAGCTCGTGCTGCGCCTAAAAGCAGGCTTCATAAATGCAGCAAAATGGTGCGTTAGCTAGGGGGGTGGGAGGGGTGGTGAAAAATTAATTGAAACAACATCTACGGAACTAATTTCGAACCTTAAGCCATTGCATTTACGCAATTATGTCAATAAATTGAGGTTTATAGCTTGTAACTATTAGCCTAAATTGAAAAATATAAACATAATTGAAAAAGTTGTATATTGTTAATTGTGCTTGCGAATCAATTCCTTATTTAACATAAAATTCAAAATATCATTCTGAATATTACAGTAACTTAAGGGGTTATATACACACCTTGCGGTGGACATCATATCTTTGAGAACGGTTCATCTCAAATCAAAAATTCAAAAAGATTTCATTAGTGTGTTGTATTATGTTGTCGCTGAACAAAAAAAGGCGGCAATCAAATTCACTTTTCAAGGTATACAATTATCGATTTTTTGTTCTACAAAAAAAGTTTTCAAATAAATTTAAAATCCTTCGATTAGCGACAAGCTTTTATCATTATCAATAAGTGGTAAAAATTTAGTATTGGTCGGACAAATATATTGTAAGAAATCGTGTCCACCGCAAAGGTCTTTTCGAGAAAACATGATTCTGAGATAATCGCGCTTAAAGTTTCAAGTTTTTTTCTGTGTGCTGTGCAGGTAGTGCTCTATAAACAGCTCTAACTTCGGTTCTACTGCTCCGATCTTTACGAAATTTTGTGAGAGTATTCTCAAAAGTACATACCTCAAGAATATATAATATTCGATGTTTAGATCCATCACAAGTGTATATAACCCCTTAACAAAATCTATGCTTAAATGAAGCCAACATTGACTTCATATATAGACTCCTTACAATCGAATTGGCAATTCGCAATTTAACAAGAAGTAAATACCTGTATTAAATAAGTATTTATTTAATAATTATTGGCGCAAACCAATTGCAACATATTAGAAATGTGATTAGGAACCCAATAGCAATGTCAGCGCTAAACTACAAAGTTAAACTGTGTTTTTTTGTAGCTTAAAACCAAAAGAAAAATAAAAAAAAGTGATCTGGCCTTGTAGTGTTGATTCAATTTGGCGATAAATCAAAGTCAACTTGAAAGAGCCAACAATTACAAAACAATTAAATTGTCACATTTAACGGGAAGAAGCAAACGTTGGCCATTGGAGCAAGTCAATGGTAGTGGAAAGGACGACGAAGAGACAACCACAAAAGACTAACAAAATCAATGAAGTCCTGTACGGAGTGCCTTTTTGTCTCTCGACCTGTCCTTCGACCTCTGTTCGCGTCCATTTGCTAACTCAACCCGCTTCCGTTCTAATGTGCCCTTGCTGAGCAGTCAGCAAGAGGAAATGGAAAAAGTGCACAACTTGAATATAATACGAACCTTGGTGTTGTATTTGAAAAACCTAAACGAATTGAATGGGACCTGGTAGCAAAATGCGATGCCATCAAGGCCAAAATGACCAACAAGAACAACAAATCGAGCTCAGGACTCAAACGTCTGTTTCCATTATTTATTTGCTGCAAATTAAAGCCAATGGACTGGCACTGGGATGTGCCCGAGAAGTCCGAGGGCGAGTCAAACCAAGTCAAGTGTCAGCATAAATGAAATTTCCCACCACAAACTTCCGGCATCACAAAGAGCGTTACTGGTGGTGCCTTCTGCTGGCGGTGCTGGCGGTGCTGCTGCTGCTGGTGGTGGTGGTGGTGGTTGTTAACAATGCATGTGCATTACAAAAAGACCAACATTGCTGAACTTTTGGCGGTTTCACTTTCGCTACCAATCGACACACTTCGCTGGCCATAAAGTGCAACAAAACGTGAACATGAACACTGCCAAATGAAAAGGGAAAGGGAAAGGGATATGTTTGAGCATGTTACTGCTCATGGAACGCGCTCAATTCAATTGCAACGTCACTTCCGGTTCCGTCGGACACCCTCTACACTGGCTACTCTCAATAACTTCTTCACTTGTTCTCGAAGTACAGTCGAGCGTATACACTGTGAACAATTATAGCAAATACTAAATTTAAGAAGTAACTTCTTTTTAAAGCAAGCAGAGATGAGATACTTTTAGTTCGATTACAAAATAACTAAACTAGCTGCTTCCCTGCATCTTTTCTTTGTATAAATTCATAAGATGATTTTAGCAAAAGAAGAAATTATGCGTGCCGAGCTCAGCTGGCAGCAAGAGATATTAAAATGATTTGAATAATTTAGAACATGTTAAAGGGCGCTTTCACAAAATGGATAAAAATATAACTACATTTATAAAGATAAAGGTAACTGGCTAATCGGCCTTCTACAACGGTTTCTGCAGAAGCTGCAGAAATAAAGAAGAGGAGAAGTCTGTGGAACTTCTCTTCTTTTCCAGCCCAGCTCTCGTTGAAGTACTTAGGCAATTTCTACTTCGCTAGCATAGCAATTATATCTAGGCGGATCGCTGACTTCATCTTTGCTTTCGAATGGTATCCTCTTAAGACCAGCGTTTTAAAACATTGGGAAAGGAAATCGTACTTAAGAATAAAGCGCTTTATTTCCTTCAATTTATAGTGTCATTTTTATATTCCTAAGTTTTTTATTTGTGATATTCAGGCCTTTCCGAATTCAGTAAGTTTTTGAATAGTAAAAACGAATGAATTCCGAACGTTTCTGGTTTCCAATAGGAATGGTTTCGTTTTCTGTTTTTTTAAATCGAGTTTTCATAGTAAACAAGTCCGAAATTTTAAATAAACTTGATCTGCGTACGGTGTGGTGTTTGGTGTCTCTAGCTCTTATAATCTCTGAGATCTGTGCGCTCATACAGACAGACAGACGGACATACAGACGGACATGGCTAGATCGCCTCGGCTGTTGATGCTGATCAAGAATATAGTTTATATAGTCGGAAATGCCTCCTTCTGCCTGTTACACACATTTGCAGTACTTTATAACTCCCTTTTTCCCATTTTTAATGGGAACAGGGAGTTAAAAGTAAAACTTTTAAAATTACGAACTCAGAACAGGTCTGATTAAGTACAACAGCAGACGCAAAAGAAAAGTTACCAAAGACTATATACTTTTATTTTAAGAAGTATATTAAAGGGTATATCAGTATCGGCTACTCCTTAACAGCTTAGCGTTTTTGCCCAGTGAGAGTGATTTGGCTGCCTCTTTTGTGGTCGCACACAAATGGGCCGCATCATTTCCGCTTTGTTTTTTTGCGCGAATCCTGGGTAGGTGTGCAAATAGTTAAATCATGCGGAGAGAGAGAGAGAGAGAGAGGGAGGGAGGGAAGAGAAAAGTGGGGGTGTGGGCTAGCAGATAAAATGTTGAATGCATATATAAAAAAGAAAAGACAAAAAAAAAAAGAAACAATTTTTGCAAAGTTCAAGTGAAGCGTTACATTTGTCGGGTTCCGTTTGTTTGAGTTGCAGTCGAGCGCTTTTTGTGCTTTTGCTAACTTTTTTTTAATGAACTTGTTGATGTTGCGTGTTTGTGTGCGTTGCGCTTTTTGATGTCATTTATTGTTGCAATTGTTGCAATTGTTGTTGTTACGTATCTGTCAACTTATTTGCAGAAGTGCAACAAAATGTGCACAGCATATTGCAATTGACTTGTGAACTCGAAACGTTTGACACTTAATTAACAAACGAGCAACACGAGCAGCATTAATTATGCAATTTAATTAATTTAAGTAGCTACTTACTCATTCATAAAAACAATGTTTGACTTGCCAATTATATCATCAAATAATTTTTTAATTAAAATATAAAACAAACAGTTCTTTTGAGTACTCTGCTTTTGCTCAAATATATATTTTTAATTTAATTTTGATTATTTTAATGGTGTTGCTACCATGTGTATATATATATATAAATGAAACATTTTACAATTATTAAGTTAACTAGTCGCAGCTGTGGCAGCTTAACCAACCTTTGCCTTGGCTTGCAACATTTAATGGAATTGCAGCCACGCTGCGTGGCAAGCTTAAATACACACAAAATCCACTTGAAAAAGACGCACGTAAAATATGCAACACACTTTTCCTCATAAATTTTTGGCAGCTGATGAACTCCCTGAGTTGGCAACATCAAAAACATCGCCAGTGGCGCTGCATAATGAATTATTAAATGAAATTTAATTAAAACTGTCTAACTAAGCAAAATCCTTCAGTCGTTAAAGTGCTGCTGCCCTCTCTCAACTCTCCTTCTCTCTCTGTGACTTATAAATCAAGAGCGCGTGTAAACGATATCACGAAATTGATATGGCAGACAGGCGAGCCCCATTCTCAGCCACTATTTTGCAAGCGAGCTGGCTAAAAGTAAAGGTAAGTAACGAAAACGACAGCTCGTGTTTGCCGTGGCGTAAAATCTAAACAACAAAAACAAAAAAAAATCACAAAACAAATAAGCGAAACAGACAAAACTAAAAGCAAAATGTAACAATTAATGCCATCAACTACTGCAAATACAGCAAATATAACAGCCAGTTAAACAATGGCCAGAAGCGGTTAGCAATGCCAAACATTGTTACAAAGTGTATGTATACAAATGTATATGTATATGTATTTGTATCTTTGGGTGTTTGTATTGTCTGTATTTACATGTTGTTTGTCACGCTCCCTGGCGCTTGGACGTGGCAATAAACAAACAGCTAGAACAACAATAATAACAATGCCAATGGACAGGGACAAAATGCAACGCCAAATGCAACTGCATAAATTGTTGGCTTGTTTTGACTAATTGACAAAGAGCTGAGCAGTCGCTGAATGCAAATAGTATGTAAAACGTGTATGCTGATACCAAATAACTCCAAGTAACAATCTGGTCAATTGAATGGGCATTATTAGCCAAGCCAAAACTCAATTCGATACCTTGAATAAGCCATTTATAACAGATAAAGCTTAAAATCAATTAACAATATTGCTTCTTATGTGAAACTTAAGCAGACATTAAAAGTTCTCTTGGGATCAGCATAACTAATCTAAAGTTGAAAGATTTAGATCTGCTAAGATTATCTAGTTTTTCATTTATCCGAATTTATAGCAAAAACATTGAGTATGTCCATATTTCAACTGTTTCCGAAACTATGACTGAATTGTAACTGTGTTTATTTAAAATATGTACAAAATATATTGTTATTATCGCTATTGCTATGAAAGATATCGAACTGTTTCGACATGATATTTCTTTGGTTGTATTTCCTCCATATTGATATCAACTTTGTTGTACTCATTATTTGTTGACCATTTAAATTTGTGTTTTTGTAATTCTTAAACTAAAAATGTTGTTTTTTTTTTGGAATTTGAATCCAGTTATTGCAAAAAAGAGCTATTGGGCTTATAAAAATCAACGCACAAAAAAGTTCATGGATGAGTGAAAGAAAAGCCACATGCCAAAAAATAATTTGTTTTTTATTTATAATTTATTTAAATAAATTAAATATTAAATCTTATTGTTTGACACAACAAAATTAATTATGAAACAATAATTCAATTTCAATTTATTTAGTTTTAAAATAACACTTATTTTTGATATTCTAAAAAAAAATGGCATTTAATCCTTTATATTGATACCTGCTCTTTGGAATTGTTACATATCAATGGAAAGCTTTTGAAACTTAGATCATATAAACATTTCAACTTTTATGGTATAAAAGATATTTACAATTTTTAAAATAAGAGATATTCACAACGCTTGTATATGTATAAGAGTTATTTGTAATAATGAAAAAAATCCAAAAATAATTCTTATTTTGTAACTTTTTTATTAAAATTTAAAAGCGTTACGCTCTCTCTTTTAATCAGTATCAGCAAATGCTTTTTTAAGCAAATTCAAAATTTGGCATAGTCAATACATCGATATTTTGAATACAATATTTCGAATGCTATCGATACTTCTTAACGATATATTACACAATCGAATATCATTTAAAAACTTGTCGATTATGGCGTTTGTGTCTCATATACAGATTGTAACTGTTAATATCTGAACTGTGCCTGTGAATGTTAATAACATGACCAGGACTGTTAATAACAGCGCTGTGTTTGCGCAACTGCTACACTCAATAATCACAGTCACAGTGTGTCACGATAATTGTCAGTCACAGGTACTCAGTCACAGCTACAATGGTATTGCACACGTCTAGTGTAATTCGCTACACTAGACGTATTCCCTGGATAAATGGCAGTTACACATTTTGTCAATTACACAAATTCAGGACCAAAAATACGAACACTAAATGACCGAAATTGTGTATGTGTGTGTGTGTGTGTGTGTTTGTGTGTGTCACAGAGCGAAAACTCTTTGCACTAATTAAGTTAAAACCTGAGCATTTACTTTGTAGGATTCGGCTTGGATTCATGTTAATAGCGAACTCTTGTTGCCAAGGCTGCTATGTGAGGCACATAAAAATATCATATGTCAACTGCAGGCTACCTAGCCAGCTTTCATTAAGCTCTTAACCTCGTTCAGGACACTCACAAGCCCCCCACCCCTCACACACCTCCCCAAAGCACATACACGTACACATGCAGTAGCAGGAGTTGTTGCTGTAGTTGGAGCTGTAGTTGAAGCTGGAACTGAAGCTGAAACTGAAGCTGGGATATACGAACTGCAAGTGAACGCTTTATTACCAATGTCGACACGTTTGGGGGCGTCAACTGTATGGCTAACATAGCTTGTGTGTTTTTGCAGCAAGCAGCAAGTTCAATGAGTTTTCCCACATATACGTTTTCTTATCTGCACGGTTTAAGCTCAAATTTGTTGAAAATTATGAATGTGTTGCAATCGCAAGTTTCCTTTTCTTACTTTCTTTTTGATTATATATATATATTTTTTGTTGTTTTACGCTGCCTTTCAATTAATTTAACTGCCATTTGCTGGAGCCCTTTACATTTCCTTGACTTGAATGAATGAAATCAAATTAATTACGCAACGCAGCGCACACAATGTACATACTTATAACGGCAACGACAACGGCGATGGCGATGGCGACGGCTATGGCTATGGCAATGGCAAGGATTCTCGCCCGTTTCCTTCATGCACATTCCTTTCATAATTTATGTTGCTTCCTTCGTTGCGTCTTTCGCATTCATTTAAAGGCAGTTACCAGGCAGGCGCATTTTATCTGGCCTTTTTATCATTATCAACTTCATCAGTTAGGCACACAGGCAAAGAAGTCCTTGCCTTAGTCCTTTTCTACGCTGCACTGTAGTTTATTTCTTGATATGTAGCAATATACTATAGCATACTTATGTGCATATGTCTTCTTGTGTGTGTGTGTGTGTGTGTGTGTGTGTGTGTATGCACATCTCATAATTTGATTCCTCATACACATGTTTGATTAAGGCTATTGACATATATATGTATATACACTCGTATACTCCGATACATTGACACATTCAGCTCGATTCTACTTAGCCTGCAGATGTTTTGTGCTCTACTCAAGGATTTCATTTCGATTTTCCTCGTTCCTTTTTTATGTTTGTCGAATACTGCTGCTGCTGCCTTTGAGCTATGGTCAGCATATTGTTGAACAACTTGGTCTCTGCAAATGACTTCCAGCATCCTTTTTTCGTTTATTTTTTATTTTTTTTTTTGTTGCTGACTAAGAATCATATTCCCTGCTTATGGCATAAAAGGTGAATGGGTTTTTAAGGACTTACACGCTCTGTAACGGCTTACGTTTCTCTCAGCCATAAAGCTACAAAAATGTAAGTAAGTAAACAAGACTTTTTGAAATCTGAAGTTACCAATTATAAAGTGCAAAAAACTTTTGTTATGTAAAGTTTGCCAATTCCATAAATAATAGCGTTCATACGAACAGATAAACAAACAATCAAAATCTATTGCAAAACAATAAAATGATATTGATTTACAAGAAACTAAATTGCATTTTCCAACAACTAAGGTCATATATATATTTTTACATAAATTCTAAAAATATTTGTGCATAGCTTTTGTTCACTAAAAAACATGTCATGCACATTTCTTGCATTTGAAAATAGAAACCAGTCGAAAATATTTATAAAAAAAAATGTACAAAAGAAACTATTTTGATTGACGAATTGATGTTTGAATGCAGATGTCAACGAAATAAAAGCTTTCAATAAAATTGAGTGCAATGAAAGTTGTTAAATATGCGATAGAAATAGTTGATCTTACCTATTTAATGAATTTATTGTGGTCACAGGCTACTTGGTATGTGTATTGCTGTAATGAAAAGATTTTGTATTCGAAAATAAATAAATTAATGAAGTTAATTGTTGACAAAAACTTAATCATAAAAACTTGCACAGTTAATTAAACAAGCAGCAATTCAATTAATTAGTGAGTACAAGGCTAAACCAAAGACGCCAAGTTAAGGCCAAGGCATATTGGATAAGACGATGGTGTCACCTGTGCACAGGTGTGCTAATAAACCGCAAGCACACACACACATATACACTCATACATTTAAGCCCCAAAATCAGAAATGTTAATTAAAATCACTGAGCACAAGCGTTAAGCATGTTAAGCAGCCACCAAATCAGTACAGAATAGAAACCCTTAGCCACAGGCTGAGGTAAAACACGGAATGGGCTAAGAAGATGAATGTATAACCATATACACATATACACTACTCTTCTCTCTCTCTCTATCTCTTTCACTGTGTATAGCTGTATAGCCTACAGAAAAGCAAAGCAAATTAATTTGGGTCTAAATTATGACACTGTCAGCTTAGTTGAACATTAAGAGCGAAGCATAAGAATTAAGATACTTTCTTGAATGAAATTAGTTTGTTGGAAGTTTTGGTTTGAGTGAGATCATAGACAGCTGATTTGACCACGAAATGTAATTGATAAGAAAATGGCATAAGTATGATATGATGACTAAATCAAAGCGAAAAATAATTCCATTTGCAAATGTTTAGGAATACAATTTTTGCATGTTCAAAACAATTTAAACTTCTAGAGAGTTTTGCAGCGGCAGCTGCTCAGTTAGCCAGCGGCTACACAAAAACAACAACAACAGAAAATAAGAGGGAGCTGCATAACAAAAAAAAGGACAAAAGAAACAACAACAAAGCGAGTTTCGCATTTAAAAGCATAATGGACGTAACGGAAATACAGAATTCCGATCAGGAAGCCAGGGGTCAGGAAATCAACTGAAAAAGTGGCAGCAAAAAGCGCTCAATGCAAAAATAAAAGCACGCTGCAGAAAGCAACAACAAAATCAAAAAACACACACACACAAAAACGACAGAAAACAAATACGTATACATAAACAAATGTGTGTGTGTGTGTGTGTGTGTGCTACGGGTATCCATAAAGCAAACGAATATTAAATTGAACAAAGCAAATGTCCAAAAATGCGAGCAAAATTATGCTTCAGTTTTTCCCATTTTTCCCGTTTTTCCCGCTTTGCACATTGTTAATACAGTTTACAGTTAACTGCAGAATTTCATAAATAATGCAGCTATTTCCTTCTTGCATTGCTGCTTATTAAGCAGACAATCTGTTTATCAGCTATCACTGATGATTTAAAGCTAATATCCGAGCAAAGACCTTAACAATTAATGATACGTTTGCCTGCAGAAATAGTTTTAATCCTTGTAAATGTTTCAACATTTGCTGTCTAACTTTGACTTTTAGTTGAAAATGTTGCTTTAAAATGACGTTGCTAGCTGTTTAGTGAATTGAGTGAGTGGTTTGAGAGTGGGGAGAGTGGAGAGTGGAGAGGATGGAGGAGCTTTGGTCGTGTGTGTGGATCTGGTCACGTGAACTCTCCATAACACAATTAGCAACAACAAGTTGCATTAAAGCGGCTTCTAACTTTCATTAAAAACCACTTAACCCATGCTAGGACAACAGAGACCGTAAGCCGACCCTTGTTCAAGCCCACACTTTTAATACTTGACCCACCCACTTGACCCACATGACCCACTGTAGCCAACAAAACAGCGACGTGCCACATGGGTGCTGCCTGCCACAGCTCCTGCTACAGCTCCTGCTACTGCTCCTGCTTCTATTCCTGCTCCTGGTTCTAGTCCTGCTGAAGCTGGCTAGTTGGGCAGTTAGTGAGCTTAGGAAGCTTAGTGTAGGCGTGTCTGCTGCGTGTGCGTGAAGCTTTGTGAGAGAGACGCTTGTGGGTGGTAGCGGGGCAGCACTTCTGCACATCGTTAGTCATATTTTGAACATGGCAAAGTTTTTGGCAAACAACAAGAAACAAAGCAACAAAAATAAATATGCATAAAAACTATATACATATATATATATATATATTTTTTATTTTTAATTAAATTAAAGAGCACTGTGTGGTGCTACTTGTGGTCTAGGCTCAGAGAGTCAGGACTTCTGTGGCAGCGCAAAAGTCGCAAAAAAAAGTGCTGCCTACTTATGTGAAATTCTTCAAAATATACATAGGCACTTTGACAAGCTATATACATATAACTAAAGCTATTATAACATAAGAGGTATATATATTATAAACTATTTACATATTTTCATTTATTTTATATCCATTTTATTGTCACGAAATGTGTAACGCATTGAAGGAGACGTCTCAACAGCCGACTCATGTCCGTCTGTCTGTCTGTTTATATGCGTTTATCAAGACTTTGTTCTAGAGCTACCTTGATAAAGCTTGGTACAGATGCTTCTTCTTATTGCAGGTAGTACCTATAGTTGAATTGGCTAGATCGGATCACTATAACATATAGCTGCCATAAGAACGATCGATGGAAAATTAGTTTTTGTAAGACAAACTTTTTTTGTTTTTCAAGATAACTTAACCATAATCACTTTGAATACGTTTAAGAACAGTTTACACATGTTGACCAAATTTTATCAAAATCGGATGACTATATCTTATAGCTGCCATAGGAACGATTGTTTGAAAATAAGTTTCTGTGAGAAAAACTTTTGCTTTCTTCAAAATATCTTGACCAAACTCATTATATCTAAATTAAAGTACGTTCTACACAAATTGACCAATTTTGATCAAAATCGGATCACTATATCTTATAGCTGCCATAGGAACAATCAGTCGAAAAATAATTTTTCTTGTGCAAATCTTTTCTTCAAGAATATATATCTTCGGCACGCCGAAGATAACATATCTTTCTTGTTTGAATATATTTTTGAATGGCAAAGAAACATGTTATACGATGACTCTGGTTGGCAAGTCTTTGGCTTGAAATCGTTTCAATAAGAAGTTCTAAAACTAAGTACTTAAAGAGTCATATGAATACTTAAAGTTTTGCACGTTTTATCAATTATATTCAATTTAATAAACGCAAACTTTTCTGCTGTTTTAAAAACTTTCTTTAAAAATAGAAGAACAAATATTTCTACATATGCCACAGCTTAGAGTTCCACTTTGATCGCCTATACCAATTTCATTACTGCTGTTATTTTTCTTTAATTTTTCTTGTGCAAACAAACAAAACTGGCAAAATGGCTAAAGTTGAAAAATGGCTACGCAGAAAGCGGCAAGCTCCGAGGGCTGCGCGGTTAGTTGGGGGGTAGTGCTGGTGGTATTGCAGACAAACTGAAAAAAAAACTTTGCTGCTACTTTCATTTATTTTTTTTTTTTTTTTTTGCTTCGACTGTTTTCTTTTAATGCCAAAGCGTGAAAACAAAACTTTTTTTTTTTGCTTTTCGTGCTAGCCACATTTAAGCGGCGACACTAATGGCCCGAAATTGAAATGGAATTTGTATTTGTGCAAATATATATATATATATATATATATATATATATTTTGCAAACTGAAATCAGCGTAAAAGTAAAAACGAAGAAAAGTTTGTTGAATGACTGCGAAACTTGAATTCATTTGCCAAGACGCCATATGTATTATTAGCACACATCTCAAGTCGTATGAAATTTAATTTCAAATTGAATTCCATCATTTTAAAAAATATTTCCGAGTGCTTTTTTTTTTTTTTAAATGGAACAAATGATTAAAGGCTAATTTAATATTTGCTTTGTGTGACAGGCGATCTCTTGCTTTCAAGCACTATAAAATATACATGAAATTGTATTTGGTTCCTGTGACCCAAATGGAATTCATTTCATTCCATTTCAATGCAGCCCTATATTTGCGCAAATAAACAAACAAACAAGCAAACAAACACACAAACAACTCTCACACATACAGACAGACACACACACACAGCGAGAGAGAGGCAACAATAAAATTTTGTGCATTTTGGCACATTTGTGGCAAATTATGCATCGTGCCACGTGCGGTAAAAGGATACTCAGTTTTAGTTTGGCTGCTGGCAACATCATGATTAAAATTACTAATTGAAAAGTTCTCTCGGCAGTTGCCGGCAGATAAAAAGGGGGCAAGCCCCAGAGGGAGGGGTTCACCTTTGCCATCTATCAAAGTTTCTGGCATATTCAATTTATAGTTAGCAAATATTAGCTGCCAATTGGGCGCCTTTTATGGTTAGAGCCTGGAATCGATCCCTGTGAAGACATAAAAATGGCTAGTGTTGAGAATTTTGGGGTTCGAAAAGGCAGCTGAGGGAGTCCAAATATATTTAAGCCAAGTAAAATGTGTTGATGCAGTTTATATAAAATGAAATTCAAGTCAAAGTATTGTCACTTTATGCAGATTTGGCCAACAACACGTTGCCAAAAATAAAATCTGTTGCAAAAAATTTAACAAAAAAACTAGAGAAAGGAAGCCAACGAGCCAAAAATTGAGAATATTGAGGTCAGAAATGCATTAGAAAGTGCTAACTATTATGCATATACATATGTGCGTATATAATCGTGTGTGTGTGTGAGTGTGTGTGTGTGCGTGTGTTTGTGTGTGTTTGTGTGTGTTTGTGTGCATGAGTTTAAGTGCATAAAGGACATAAATATTGTTGTAAAGTTTTGCCTTCTACTGATTGCAAAACGTTCCA
Source organism: Hirtodrosophila cameraria (assembly GCA_949708635.1). NCBI lineage: Eukaryota > Metazoa > Arthropoda > Insecta > Diptera > Drosophilidae > Hirtodrosophila > Hirtodrosophila cameraria. Next base: position 60,560,978 of record OX453090.1, read on the forward strand.
GCAACGGTAAACAAAGTTTTGTGGCCATCGGCAATGCCAATCGATACTCTCCCTGGCACCCAGGACCCGAGAATTGAGAATTGAGAACTGAGAACAGAGAACTGAGCACTGAGCACTGAAACTGAAACTGAAACTGACCGGAGATAGCCAAAATGGTCAGCCAAGCAGACAGGCAGCCAAGTTTGCGTGAAATGTTAGACACATTCGATATTTTTATGTTATGCTACCCACACAAGGACTAAACTGTGGCTACACAATATTTTTTTGGCTGGCATAACGTTTTTGAATTAATTAAATTTGTTTTCTGGCAAGCCAAGCTACTTTTTAGTTGTCAATTTAGCACTTGTGGTTGTTATGGTTAACACTATGCTAGCCAAAAGATTTTACCCAAAATTCAAATCAGTTGAATTGCCAAGTGGCTACAATTTCCCATTAGAGCCATAAATAAATTTATTTTGACAAAATTCTAATAACCAAAAGTAATAAAGGTTATTTTTGGTTTAACAAATATTTAATAAGCTTAAACAGCTAAACAAAACCAAATAGTTTGTCATATTAAAGTCAATTTTTGACAGTTTGGTTTTGTTTGTTGCTATATGTAAGTTTTCTAATTTTGATAACAATTTGTTAAGTTTTCAATGACAACATCATCAGGGGTGTCACGGAAAGCTCTTCGAACCAAATTACAACCAAATATCAATTCTAAGGTGTCACAGAAATCACTTTGGGTTGGTTTCAGAGCTTCCGTGTTTCCTTAAGAGATTTGGGGAAGTTTCTTTTTAATGAAACGAAAATTATTTTTCTTAGTAATCTGCATTTATTTTTATTAAAATTTTATTGGAATAGTTATTAGTTCTGTAATCAAAATCGGATTTATAGTGCAATTTTCGTAAGATGGCAACTCAGTTTGTTATCGATAAGTGTTGCTGCACGCAACAGAGTTGTCATATAAATAATATAAATTTGACGGGCATAAAATTTAAGAAAAATAGCTCTTATAAATGTCTTTGTCCTTAGCTTCCATCATGATGCTTCGTCACTAGCGCGGACTGCTGTCCAATGATATTATAACACACTCTGCCACGCTATAAACACAATTTCTTAAAATTGGTTAAGAAGTTGTTAAGTTTTCAATTTAAGAGTTGCTTTTGATTAAAGTTGTTTTTGTTCATATGTACATATTACTTATTATATAAATTTTATATTAGTTGCAACGTTTTTTGGCTTTTATACTTGTTGTTGTCTATTAAATTAAAGTCAGTGCTGCTTTTAACTTGGCTTACAAAATGTTGTTGTTGTTGCTGCTGCTGTGCAAAGTATAAAGTACTTTAAGTACGGGCTCATAATTCTTGGATACAATTTTCTTTACTCGTAGATATAAAAAATTAACTATGCGTATGAGAAAACTAAGGACTAAGGACTAAGGAATAAGGAGTAAGCAGCTAGCAGCTTGCAGCGCAAGGATATGCCAGCATAAGCGAGGATGCATAAATAGTTAGGGCATACCAAAAGAATGCTTTGCTGCATTTTTAACGCCTGTGTGGAGCTACGATCCCCCATCCCCATCCCCTTCCCCATCCCCGTCTTCGTCGCTGCCCATAAATGCATTTATCTATAGGTTGTTGTAGTATCTACAATGTATATGCACTGTGGCTGTTGTGGTCAAAGGCAGAGTCCTCAGTGCTCAGTGGACTTGGCTCATTGCTTGGCTACGAAAGTGCCGCCGGCTCGTTTTGTGGTCACTTGAATCGACTCTACATAATGCGGGTGTGTGTGTATGTGTGTGTGTGTGTGTGTGTGTGTGTGTGTGTGTGTGTGTGTGTGTGTGTGTATGACAGTGTGGCAGGATATGGGTGTTATTCTTCGCTCAGCCCCACTTTATATGTTAAATTTTATATGGCTCTGTGCCTTGGGTCCTTGCAGGCAGCTTCAAGCGAATGTAGCTCTCATACAGGACTTGACTGTCTTGAAGCTCGTAAGTGCATTGGGGACTTTTGTAGCTTGTGCATATGTCTGTATATGTGTGTGTGTGTCTATATGTTGATGCTCTCCTTGATGTCCTTAATTGTAAAGATGTGTTAATGTATTCCCTTTTGCAAGTTAACATTTTATTTCGCTACGTTGCTGCGTTTAAATATGCAAAATGTTATCCTGTTGGACAGACGCCACGTGAAATGGTCTTCCAAATTGACAGCAAATGCTGGCCAAGGGCACTGCGTTGCGCCAAGGGTTTGGGGGCTAGGGGCTGGCCAGTGGGCGTGTCTCAGCGTGACACTGAACACGTTTTAACATTGAGCGAAGCGAACTGAACGAGGCTGTGGCTCATAACTTATGCACATAGATAAGCGACAACGATGCGGCTGCGTCTCTCTTGTCCTTCGTCCTTTATCAGATGTTGTTGTTTCTGTTGTTGCTGTGGTTACAGCCATTTTTGTTGTAGTTGGCTGTGGTTGGCTTGGTTATGGCTGCTTTCCTGAATGCTGCTGGCCATTTAAGGCAATTATGAAATTTTAATAATTTGCCCACTGTAATTATTTAAAGGCATCTTCAAGTTTGGTTAAGTTCTCGATATCGCTTATTATATACTCATTTGACGCTTAATTGAAACTTTGGCAATTTAATTGAGCTTCTTGAATTAACATTTAATAAATGAAATAAGTATGCAGATTATGCTTGACTTTCAAATTTCAATTTTATTTGTTAATGTTCAAGTCTTGAGTCGGCAGTTTGAGATTTCTCAACACAGCAATACATTAAAAATCAACGCTGAATTTTAAGCTTTCAAGCTTATTGCTGTGCTTCGATTTACAATCAATATACAAATATATTCCCCTGTCATGTAAAAGTAAAACAAACAGAAGGACATTCATGTTGATTAATTCTCTTTCCATTTGCTTTACGATTTAAGCGCCTTAAAAATAACTACAGTTAAGTCTTTTGTTTCTCAAAAGAGCCGCTCACCGTCAAGCAGCTTAACAAATGACTACGAAAAAGTAATTTCTCTCAATGAACTTCAATTTAATTTACAGTCGCATACAGACCACAATGGCATCACACCTCAGCTTGCAATTATTTTGCTTGATGTTGTATAGTAAGTATGTATGTATGTATGTATATTCTCTCTCTCGTACTCAGCCACTCAAGGCACATGGCCATTAATTATGAAAATATTGGCCAAACACTTTCCGGGCCAACAGGCATCAGCCAAACCGCCAACAACAACAACAACAACAAGCAACACCCCCAACGGCCAACGGCAATGGACACGTTGAAGAGTATCCTTGAGCGTACTTGCCATGCCACTTGTATTAAATTTAAAGTATTTACCACAATATTTTCGCTACACTTTACCGAAATTGTATTTCATTTGGTTCACTTCAGGCGACAAGCACACCACACACTCACACACACCCATCCACACACACACACACACACTTACACACACACATTCGCACAGTTTCGCCATTGTATAAAATGTATTGTGTTTTTGAGCTGTGTTTCGTTTTGGTTTGGCAACCAACGTGGCTGCTTCACCTGCTCCAACTGCTCCACTTGGTCCATCTGCTGTGCCAGCCACTTTTTATGCTTTACGGTCCTCTCTCTCTCTCTCTCTCTCTCTTTCTCTCTGTTACGTTTGTAGCTTTTTACAGCTGCCCGGGTCTTAGTTTTAATCCCAAAGCCAAGGGTATATTAGGTTTCCATGAAACCTTACAAATATTTTGGTATCATCTGCAGATTAACCAGAATCTTTGCATCTTTAGTTTACCTCACTAAAAATATGTTTTAAATTGTTGGTATTTTTCTAAAATAGCAGCTGATATTTTCAGCATGTTTTCAACTTATGCAATTTGAAAAAAAAGAAGATATATACCCTTGCAGTAAAGTATAATATTCCACCAATTGTTCCTATGACAGCTATTAGATAAAGTCACCAAATATTGATTTAACTTAGTCAACATGAGTGAAACATAATAAAATTGAGTGCTAGCGAGTTTGTTTGACATATCTGCATAAAAAAAAGTTTTTCATACTAAACATCATTGTTAAATCGATTATTTCTATAGCAGCCATAAGATGCAGTCTTCCGGATTTTAAAAAAATTTGGTCAGATAAGTTTCGTTAACAATACTTGAGGAATAAAATGTTTTTGATGCAAAAACTTATTTTTCATCCGATTGTTTCTATTTTTGAATTGATTATAGAACTTAATTGAAATGAGATATTTCTTTGATGAAGTTTTCTCAAAAAACAAAAAAAAATTTATGCAAAAACTTAATTTTTATCCGACAACGCCTATGGCAGCTATATGCTATAATGGTCCGATCCGATACTGAAATATGTACTGCTTGCAACAAAAATAAGCATTTATGCCAAGTTTGAACAAGATAGTTCTAAAATTGAAGCATAAGTACGCATATAAACAGACGGAAAGACAGACGGACAGACGCACATAGCTAGTTCGACTCGGCTGTTGATACTGATCTAGAATATATGTACATATATACTTTATCGACTCGGAGCCGACCTCTTCAATGCATTTCACATTTCTTTACAAAATTTATCTACCCTTTGCAAGAGTATAAAAACAAAGTCAAGTGCTTACATATAGTATTCATAAATTGTACATAGATATTTATAAGACTAATTAATTTTAGAATGAACGAGTATATGTGGTTTGCTAGCTGCAAGACTTGGAAAATGAGATTTTTAAGTTAATTAGGCAGGAATGATCATCAAATAAAGCTTTATATTGTATCAAAGTTTCTTGTTTTTATTATCAATAGTTTCTGCGTGAGGAATACTCAAATTGTTCATTGTTTTAAGAAAGTGAGCGAAACTTGAAAACTTTAAAAGTGTTTTTCTCGTTATAGCAAATTTTGAGCTATGATGATTTTGCAGCAAGCAAACCATATTATAGAAGTGTTAGTATATCGAAGTCGAGTTATTCTCACGCCTTGCTTAAGTGCATACAAGTACAATATTTTGTGCACAAATTTAAGGACACGCCCAGACGAGCGGGTCACACAAAGGTGCGTTCAACACAATGCACAAAAATTTTCAAAAAATTTAGCAGAAGCAAAAGATAGAGAGTGAGAGGGAGAGAGAGAGGGTGAGAGAGGGAATTGAATCGCTTGGCGGGCGGCAAATTAAATTCACTTGCTGAAAATTAGCGACGCTTATCGTAAATGCGGCCCAGACAGCCACAGGGTCGTAACAGAATTGGCTTTTAAGTTACCAAACACGTAACCAGCTTGGGGCAAAGATAGGCCAACCCTCATCCCACACCCTACACCCACCCAAGTTCAACCCCTGCAAGCCACAGTTATTCAGTTAAATGTTGCCGCAACCAAATAGGCGCAGAATTCTACGAGATGTACGTGCAATTATTCAAAGTGCAAAGTCTCTGCTGCCAAGAAAAACGTGCAACTTTCTGTTTTTTTGGACTGTGTTTGGTTGGCAGAAGGAAATTGCTCATAATTTTCAAAAGACGAGTTCAGCGTGCGACAACTTTGTTAACTTTTAGCCAGAATAACCGCATGAAAATGCTTCTCTTTTTTTACTTTTATTCCAGTCAGCGTCTAATTTATTGACGTAATTTGGTTTGCCTGCTGCTGCTATACTGCATATTAATTGAACATAAACACAGGCACACAGCCATCATCAACAAATTACCCTTAAAGATTATATGTCCTGGCAATGTTGAGACATTGATATCGATGTTGCTTTTGTTGTTTGTGTGTTTGTGTGTTTGTGTGTATGTGTGTTTGTGTGTGTGTGTGTGTGAGTATCAACACCAAATTACCCTAATCAAATTGCTGATGTGCATATTTTAAGTTAATGAGTGCGTGTATTTAGATCAAATTAGCGAATAGAACAACATACGATTTATGATTCGATTACTTTATTCATTTCTTTAATGACAATTTTACATGAAATCTTTTTGAATACGTTGACTTTTCAGTTAACAGCTGAGTTGTTGACTTGATCTCTTGAAATCAAAATAATTAAATTCTGATTTAATTTATTTAAAAGTTTCTCCATCAAGTCATGACATTTCGTAAGCCCTCAACAGAAAGTGTCAGATCAACTTGTAGCTGAGCAAGTCCTTAGAATGACAATTTTATTGTGCTTATTTTAACAAAAGAAGCTATGCTGTTTAAGCTGCGTCTTGCGCAGTTGAAAACCTTGTTTCACCACTTTTTTTTTAAATTGTTCAAAATTGTAAAGTTACTTAAGTTGAACAAAATTTGTTGCTAGAAATTAATCAAGCAACTGGTTTACGAAGCGCTTGTTGCCAAACGCTTAAAGGATTGACTCGCAAAACTCACATGCCTGACGAAACAAAATAAAGATTAGTTAGTAAAGCAGTTTAGAAAAAGTTGTGAGGAATAAAACTAAATATAGACTTAAGCATATAAAAGTCTTAACAAGACATAAATGGGCACTGCAGCGGGAGAAAAATAAACAACGATAGCTAAAAACTCAATGGGCAGCATAGGTGGGTGGTTGGGTGGGTGGTAGCCCCATATACTATACACATATAGAGTAAAGTTCTGGGCAAACACCTCAAGTATGGCAAACGCAAGCTAAGGGAGAACTTTTGGCTTGCATAAGCTCAAGCTGAACTTTTATTTGTATGACTCGTGTGCTGCAGCAGGAGAAGTTTTCCGGGTTTTTCATGCCATTTGTTGTTGCTGTTGTTACTTGCTTGATTTTATTGCTGCAGTAACTTCAACAGCAGTAGCAGCAGCAGCAGCAGCAGCAGTTGCATCACCATCAGCAGCAACAGCATCCGCATCCGCTGCACACTGTGAACTCAACTCAAAACGAGCATAAGAGCCGCCTCTTTTGCCGGGGCGAGTGCACTTTAAATTACTCGAATGATACTTGATGATTGCAATCAAGCTCAGATCCCGCAGCAGACTTCATTATTTTGATAGCAATTAGCAAATTGAGTTTTATAAAATTTTAAGTTGTCTGTCTTCGCAATTAGTGCAGCACGACTGACCAACCGAGCCACAACACTGCGTATGCTTGATATGCTCCAAATGCTACCATTCCCAATGCCACGCGCACAAAATATATCGCACTTCGTTTGTAACTAATTTTCTATATAGCACGCTTGATAATTAACATTTGTGTGCATCACATGCAAAAGAACACACCATTTCATGCAAATTTTTGATGGGGTTGTCTGGGTATGGGTTTGGGTTTGGGTTTTACAAAAACCAAAACGCATAAATCGCACGCACAGTAGCCAAACAGCAGCTGATCAAATAAACGGAACGAACCAAGGGCAATGCTTGCAATATGAGAAACGAGGTCAGTTCTTCAAATAAGAAAACAAACAAGTTTTTGCTTGGACAGCGTACTTCATTTTTATTTATTTTTTTTTTTCATTCGCCATTTGTTGTTGACGCAAGTGTTTGAATTTGCACAAGAAATCTGTCCATTAAGTAATTTATTTGTGTATTTGTAACATATATTTTAATAATATTCATTTTTCCATTTAATCAATAAATAAATGTGAATTTAAGTTTTCGCAGGCTTTGTCACTAGCGTGGATTGTTCTACAAAGTGAAAGTTAGTTTTAAAGGCGCACTTTACGCATAATTCGACGCGAATTCACAATTTTAATTGAAAGTAAAGATTAAGAGTTAAAACTATATATCGCATTTTAATAAACTGTACTGGATTCTATCAAACAGAGTGCGGCAAATGTAACATAGCTTTGTGTTTGTGTCTGTCCGTATGTCTGTCTGTTTATATGCATTTTTCAAGACTTTGTTTTAGAGCTATCTTGATGAAACTTGGCACAGATGCTTCTTTTTATTGCAGGTAGTACCTATAGTTGAATTGGCCAGATCGGATCACTATAACATATAGCTGCCAGAGGAACAATCGGTTGAAAAATAAGTTTTTGTGTGAAAAACTTTATTGTTTTTCAAGATAACTCAACCAAACTCTCTTTACCTTAGTTTAAGGACAGTTTATACATGATGACAAAATTTCATCGAAATCGGACTTCTATATCTTATAGCTGCCATAGGAACGATCGGTTGAAAAATTAGTTTCTGCATGAAAAACTTTTGTGTTTTTGAAAATATCTCGACTAAACTCACTACATCTAAATTAAAGCACTTTCTACACATGTTGACCAAGTTTTATCAAAATCGGATCACTATATCTTATAGCTGCCATAGGAACAATCAGTTAAAATATAAGTTATCTTATGCAAATAGATAACTCACTTATATCACTACTCAAATATCTAACTTTTCAATGATACTGAGAAAGAAAACTGAGATTTTTTGTTGAAAATCGAATATTAAATTAATTTAATTAATAACATTTCAATGTTGAATTAAATGCAGTATTAAGCTTAATACTAAACTTATTATTGCTACAAGTAAACAAACAAAACATAGCAATGTTCTTAATTAAAGAAATGATAAATGTGCAAAAATAAGATGCTCAGTGATTTAAGAAGAGAGAAGCTTGTCATGTTAAATTAATGAATTGAATTAATCAGCTTTGTAATTGTTACGAGCTTTGAACCATAACATTTAACCTTATTGATGAGCAGAAGCACAATGCTCAAGTTGTCAAGGGAAAGGGTAGAAGGGGATTACAATTTGAGAGCAGTTTAAAGAAAACAAATGAAGTGGAAAACACATAATTTTGTTGCGCTTGATTTGTATTGTTCACACGACTTTTTCAATGGCAACCACAAAAACAACAACAACAACAACAACAACAATATGTGTTATGATTATGAGCAGAAATATGATACTTTAAGCTACAATACACTGCGTTTTATGTTTATATTCGCATCCATGAGCGCTGATATGATGACGATGACAGAGTTGACAGAGAGAGTTGCCCTTAGTAGTCGATATTGATCCATGTTGACAATTTTTCGGCGGCCTTACAGACATAAATAAATCTATATATATATATATATATATATGCCAAGTTATATGCACGATTTTTCACTCTGCCTTCTGTCTTACGGTCCTCGCAACGTGTGTGGCATAAAACGGCTTTGTACGATTTTGTTTCTTTTTTTTTTGTGGGGGGGGGAAGGTTTTGTTTTTCGTTTTCTTTATTTTTTTTTTTGTTGAAAGGGCATGTACAGTTTATTTTTACTGTCGATTGGCGCGATTTCGCCATATCTATGGCAATGTCTGACAAAAGTCAAATGCCCCCATTTGTCATTTGGACAACGAGCTGACAGTTGGCAACAAAACGCTGCTGGCAGTTGTCAGCAGGAGGTTTCTCTCAGTTAACTGACTGATTCTGCCCCACAGGCAATTGTCGACTATTGAACTTGTAAATGGCAAACTTTAATGCATTTAACTTTGTATTTAATAACATAAAAGGGAACAACCTATTTTATTTATCCTACAAACGAAACTTGTGCTGCAACTTAAGTTAAGGAGTTATATACACTTCTAACGCAAAAAAATATGAAATTTTCTCGATTTTTTTTTGACACCTCAAAAAATATTTATTAGGAATATGGACATCATATCTTTGAGAACGGTTCATCTCAAATCAAAAATTCAAAAAGATTCCATTAGTGCGTTATATTATCTTTTTGCTGAACAAAGGATTTGTAAAAATTTTGATTTTGAAAAAAAATGGTGACGGTTTTAACACTTTTTGAGGCTAAAATTTTCAATTTTTTGTTCTAAAAAAAAGTTAAAAAAAAGTTTAAGTTACTTCATTCAGCGACAATCTTATATCATTATTAATAAGTGGTTTAAATTAAGTGTTGATCGGATAAACAGTTTTATTAGTAATCGTGTTCACCACAAAGTTCTTTTCGAGAAAACATGATTCTGAGATAATCGCGTTTAAGGTTTCAAGTTTGTTTCTGTGTGCTGTGCAAGTAGTGCGCTATAAACAGCTATAACTTCGGTTCTAAAGCTCCGAGCGTTATGAAATTTTGTGAGAGTATTCTCAAAAGTACATACTTAAAGAATATGCAATAAAAAAATCGTTTTTTTAATCCATCACAAATGTAAACCCCTTACACATTTTCTTTGCATTTTCAACAAATTTATATAGGTATATTTTTTAAAATATTTTAATTTAGTTATGTTGAAAATGCTTTTGCACAACTGCCTGCCAAAGTGTTACCGCATTGCTTTTAATGTGCTTTTAATTAAGTATCAATTTATTAATGTGTAATGCTTCTACATATTTAATTAAAAGAAGATTGCGAGCCCATTCAACATGCCATATACATATTTTCAAATGGACCTTATATACAAATATTTTTATTTAAATTCAACTGGCCGCATGAAAGGAAAAGGCCGTTACAACAACAACAACAGCAGCAACAGCAACAACAACAACAACAACTGTAATGAACGCACTCAGCCAAAAGTACATAAAGTGCGACCCAAACGCATTATTTCTATACCCTGTAACATAATATTTTAATGGGCGTACTTAGCAAAATAACAAACTTGGCATATATACAAAATGTAAACATTTTGAATACCCATAAACATAACATAGCCAAAAAGTCAAGTTTTTATATATTTGTATACAGTTCTAGTCTTATATATGCTGGGTATCTCAAGTGCGAGCTGTGTTTGTATTTGTATTTTTTGCCATTGAGAGCATAATTAAGGAAAAGGCTCCACAAAAGCTCAGCCAAATGGCGGCTTCAAAGCGCTTGAATCACATTGATATGAAAATAAACACACGCTGCTAATCAAATATAAGCTCATTTAATGTTAAAATAAACAAAAAACAAAAATAAAAATAAAAAAATCTCAGCAAGTAGTATAGAAATGAGATCTGCTTGGCTATATGTTTTACTGATTAAAAGCCACATAAATATTTAATATGTATTACTTTCATGACAGACAAATGCCATTTAATTAGACTTGAATAAAAACCAACCAAAAATTGTACTCAAATAAAAACTTTAGCGCGTAACAAAACTTATATGATGCCTGCCACTTGAAAACAAAACCAAAAAAAAACATCAATTTTATGATTGAGCAAAACGGGCGCCGAACCACAAAAGTGGTTCACTTTCAGACTCCACGGGACATGTTTATATATATATATATATATATTTATATATATGCTACACTCCACTCGATGTGGATTTGTTTGTTATTATTGTTGCTGTGTGGGCTGTGTGTATTTTTGTTTTGAAGTTAACTCCGCTTTATTCCCTTTGAAGTGAAACTGAGACTGAGCAAAGTCTTTGAGAGCTCTCAGATCGGTAGCCGTTTGGCGCGTATTTTGGAATTTGTATTTGTGTAAGCAAAAAATAAACTCAAAGTCAAGTTTATGACTCTGCCCTGGCGCATAATTTTTTGTAAAGAAAATTTAACGCTTATTTAATAATTTTTTATTGTCAACATTATGTGAAGTTTTGCAGGCAGCCAGACGAGAATGACGACAAGATTTTTTATCGAGTTTTAGGGGATTTCAACTTTGTTTGCTCCCCAGTTGTCTTTTTTAATTTTGTTGAATTGTTTTAAATGTATTTTGAAAAGTTAAATAAACCTCTCGACAGCTTCTACTGATACCAATCATAAATTTTAAATTGAAATATGATGCTTGGCATGTAAACTTGCAAGCATTTGTGAGTGTTGATTTAAAAAAAATGTATGCTGAAATATATCTGCAGCTAAAAAAAAGTATTCGCGAAATAAATTCGTAACAACTGTGTTCACTATTGAATTATAAATCAAAATGAATTGAATATTTAATTTCATAGTAATATATAATAGGCCAAAATGTGAATTAACCGAAAATCAACAGTTTTTTCTACCTCTATTGTATAACACAATGTATCAAAGTTTTTGGTGGGATTACATGCATTTATTTATATTCAATTTACATTCATAAATTTACTGAGTTTGCATTCTTTTGATACGTACATATCACAATTCATTTTATTTGGGCAGCAAAAAGTTTGCGTTTAATTTCCCATATGTATGTATGAATATGAATATATAAAAATAATAATAAAAATTATAGATGCAGCAGTTTGAAAGACACAGAAAATGAAAATGAAAATAAAAGAAAAACGGTGTGGGATTGAATTGTCACAGCTGCAATTTTTCAACTGTCAAATCAAAACATAAAACCAATTACTTTTAATGATTAATTACTTGCTACAAAAGAGCGTAGCGCACAAATGTTGAAAACCACAAAATGATTTTGATTACAAGTCCGCAGCCAACTTTGATTTGATTTATGATGCGCACAACCCTTCTGACAGACCCCAAAGCGACACACTTCACACCACCTAACATTTGCTAACTCATACCTCTAATTTTAATGGACTTAAACTTAACCCAAACGACATGAAAATCACCTTAAAATTCATAAGTTTGTCAAACGAAATGCGTAGACTAAAGGGGGAATGCTGGCATGGGCATGGTAGCGTGGCAGGGGGGGGGGGGAAATAAAACAGCAGCTGCATGTCATTAACTATATGTGCCCAAGACATAATCCCTGCTCGGGCGCCAAGGCGCGCAACATGGCGTATGTGTAATACAGGCGCCAAACTCTTCAGCGCTTCATTTTTAAAACATTTAACAGACACACACACACACAGCACATTTAAATGTACAAGTGTGTGTGTGTGTGTGTGTGTGTGTGTGTGTGTTTCTCGACAACTTTTCTCACTTTCAGTTCTGTTTTCTATGGCGTGTTTCTATTTTTCCCCATTTAGTTGTCATCAAGGCTGCGGATTATGCGCACGAAAATGGGAGTTTATGTTAAAAATTATGCAAAAGCGAGGCAATGACTATGATGATGATGAGATGCCTGTTCCTGATAATGTTTATGCTGATGCTAATGATGCTACATAACATCAAGTTGAATTGAGTTTTTCGTGCACAAACCAAAAAAGGATTACCACTACTTGCGATATGCTTAATTCTAAAAGTGAAAACCTTAAGTAACCAAATATTTTAATTACAGTTTTGCGCACTCAACAACAAGTGACCCACCAATTTATGTTTTAGTAAGGGTTCGTTTACACCCTTGCTGGCTGTTAAAATTATGTAGCATAACTGGCTGGTTGAGTGACCAAAAACAGCATGCTCTGTCATCATATTAACCCCAGGTCACTTGAGCATGACGAATGAGTTTATCAAGTTTACAACTTGCTGCCCTTCTTTTTTTTTTGATTATAATTTTAATAACAATTTGTGGCCAACACAGCTGCAGATATCAAAGTTGCAAGTAATTCAATTTTTTTTTATTGCCAAACACTTGTACACATGAAACGCACTTCTTTTCTTTTTTGGTATTATGGCCAACCTGTTGGCCTAATACATATATAAGTTATTTATAAACTTTGTTCCATAGGCAGTGCCAATAATTTATAGCCCACATTAATGCGCTAGTCCAAAACCAATAAAATTTAACTAATGTCGCATAATATTTATGTACACAATGTTTTTTTTTGGGGGGGGGGGCGTTAATTTATGTCAAATTATGAGCTACGCGTTGCGAGTGCTTTACTAAATTTGAATTTGTAATCGATTTGCCAAAAAATTGAAGCAATTTATATTCACTTTATTATTATACACAAATGAGCGTTTGTGTCGGCTTTAAGTTACTTGTGGTAATTGACAATCATACAAATGGAAGCCCTTGTAAAGCGGAAGCGCTGTCATGTGATATATATCCGCAGGTCTGATTTTGCGGTTTGTTGAGACATTGGCGCAGGTGTAATATTAATACAGCTAACCGTTTGTGTTTCTGTTAACTGTTTACTGTTGAATTGAAGGTAAGATATAATAAGTATTAGCAATTCAAGTTAAGCATGAGAATAACTGAAGCTTGAAGTCCCTGAAAGCAATATTATAATTATTTTTTAAGCGACTTAAGTTTCTTATGTTTTTCAAACTGGGACAAGTCAAGCGCACCTGACGTTGAGCTATTCAAACACTATTTCCATGGTGCTTTAATTGACGATTAAAGAAATTTGAAATTTAATAGACGATCAAGAACATTGCTAAGTTAGAAACGCATTCTGCAACAAACAACAGGCTTGGAGAACCCTGTTTAAGTTTAGCAATCTGGCACATCAAAGTCAACCTTGCAGCACATCAATTACTATTTCTATGAAGACTTAAATAATGATTATAGAAACTAAAATAATGATTATAGAAACGAGTTATCCAACATGATCAAGAAAATCTCTCAATTTATGGCAGGATCGGATAATGTTTCTTATGATCAGCAATTTGAGGCATCAAACTCAGCTTGCAGCACATGAAAGTTTCCTTTCATTGAAATATGCAAAAGAAAAAGCGGATCAAGAAAATCTCTCAAATAAACGCAGGATCAGCTAATGTCGATTTGAGACATCAAAGTCAACGTACAGAAAGTTTCCTTTCATTGAAATATTTAAAAACTATCCCTATGGAGCTTTAATTTATGATGGTATCCAAAAAGGATCAAGAAAATCTCTAATATAAACACTTTTTCTAAAACTGACAGCAGAATCCGATTATGTCTAAAATGCTGCCGATGTGTTGGAAGATCCTGTTTATGCACCTTGTCAAAATGCAGCCAGAAGTGTGGATTATGCTGTTTATTTGCACTGCCAACATTTAAAAAAAAACATAAATTAATAAAAAATGTAATTATATTCTACATTATTTTCCATTTAAAAATCGAAAAAAAATAAATGTAAATTTAATCTGTGAATTGACTCACCTTCTGTGCAACGGTATGTTAATCGAAAATTATAAAAACTGTCAGTTTACATCACGCCTCCTTTGGCAGGCTGATGCTAAATCATGGCACACACACAACCAAACACACACACACACACACACACACAAAATATCTAATCTAGTTGGGGTGTGTGCAAATTATTCAAATAAGTTAAGCTGTTTGACAGTAAATGTAATTTGTTATAGGCTTCTAAAGGCACCAGCACAAAAACAACAAAAAAATGCACTTTAAACACTTGAACTTGATTTTAGAGTTGTTCAACATTAACTAACACAATTTTATATATTTTTTTGCTTTTTCAAAAATCTAAATATTTCGAAAAAAAAATCCCGCTTTATGAATGAAGACGCGTTTAAAACCTGATCCGAAGCGACACAGAAACGAACGACGTCCGCACTGTGCGAATGAATAACGAATACTGACTTTCCGATTTGATGTCAGAAAGTTAAGAATGGTCCTCTAAGTACGAACAAGTTGCAAGCGCTTCACGTTGCAACAAGTTCGTGCATGTTTGAGCCGAGAGTTGTGCTTCGTGCGGTTCTATGTTTTGACGACTCAAAAGGCGCTTACGATCATTGCATTTACTCTTTCGACTAGCTTAATAAAAATACGCATCAAATTTTACATTTTTTTTTAGCACTATTTAACTAAGTATAACAGCAAAGTTTTATGTTTTTTACTATTTAACAAAGTCGAACAGCAATTTTTGTTAAACACTTTCTCCATTTGTATGCTTTACTTGGCTACTGAAGCGTTTCGTAGCTGGAATCAGGGGCAGGTATCGACGCAGGGTGTGCAGGGTCCAATGTAGCCAGGATTGAACATACAGCAGGAGATTCGACTAAATCGAGAATAAAAATATACAAAAAAATGTTTAAAAGGCGTATGAATTCTTTACTCACCGAGGATCTTCAAGTCCAACATAGCTAAAATTATATATCTGCATTTTGTTCTTAAATTTAGACTATATATGGAAATGAAGTCCTTAAACACAGAACGAAAAATTTCAAATTTTTACAAATGTTTTTTAACAAACTGCACTCAATGAAATTCGAAATAAAAGTGATATATTTAATATATTTATATTTAAGCTATGTCGTCGACTTCAATGACAACAAAGTGCAGGCACATTTTGATTTTCAAAAAACTATTTAACAACTTTTGGCTATAAAACATTAAACAATGGCAAACAGTGGGAAACTTTCTATTGTAGGCGGCGGCTGGGCACATGAAAAGCGAGCAAAGCAATGAAAATTCCGACCTGCCGCAATAAATTCCATTCGCGAATGCCAAAATGAGAGTGAAATATCCTGCACAGACAACACACACACCGGAAAGGAAATGTCGTGCATACACACACACGCACTAGCTTAAGACGCATACAAGGGCATGCTATATGTGTGTGTGTAGGTGTACGCGCCATAAATCGCGCTAAGCCAAAACAAAACATTGCTAGCCAAGTCCCAGCACAGCATCATGCATCAGGATATCAGGCAGGTGGATGCCTTTCCCATACAGCCTTTGACCTGACACAATGCTCTACATTCGATGTTTTCATCCACTTTCAAACTTGGCTCGGTTTGAAGCGCGTCTGCGCATTCGTCAGTTCGAACCCAACAGCTGTTTAGTCCTTAAACTTACCTACGACAACACAAAACTGCGGCTAACTAGCGCTAGTCCTTGCAGCAACAAGGCTAGATGCTTTTGACTAGACTCAACTAGGCTCAAACAATAATAAAAACAAATTACATTTTTAAATTTATTTAATGAGTATTAAGTATTGAAAATCAGAGGCCATAATCAGCTATATCTTCAGCCATAGCTCTTGCCTGCTCTGCAAGCTGTAAAATCATTTAAAAAAAAAAAAAATAAAATTCAAATGCTCATCTTAATAAATCATAGTCTGGGCCTACCATCTATCTTGTTTACCAGCCGCATGGACATGAAGTGCAGCAGCCGCCGCCGCAGGGTCCACAGGGGCCACAGCCACCACCACAGCAACCACCGCAAGGACCACAGCCACCACAAGGACCGCAGCCACCGCAAGGACCACAGCCCCCACAGCATCTGCCTGCAGGAACCAGGCAGCCAGGTGGGCAGGGTCCAACATAGAAGGGATCAAATTTGCAAACGATATACATATTGAACGGTGGATTTGCAGAGTTTACAGTGGAGAATGGATATTAATTATGTACCAGCTGCAGAAATATTAGTTTTACTTAAAATAAGCCACAATATATTAAATGAAAACTCACTTGTTTTAATTTTATTTTTTGAGCCGAAAATATATGTGTTTAATTTTTTTTGGTGAGTTGGAATTTAAAATTTTTTATTTCATTCTACGATATGTTCACAGGCCAAAAGGTTCGAAAGGAATGAGCTCTACTACAAAACGATAGACGCAGCTGTGGAAGAAATTCTAGATAGAATTTTCAAAGTCTACTACGTACTGTAAAATTTTGAAAAGTGCTCTTCTATACAATGCTCAGAGCTTGCCTTTTAAACAGCTGCCGATTCTTTTGTTTGAAATAATAAGTGGATTTTCGAAAGCTAAACAGAATTTAAGAAGTGCAGCTTATGGTAAGTCAGTAATCATTTGAAGGCTTCTTAAGTTTTAAGGTAGTAGTAAAGCAATAATAGATTGTCCCACAGCACAAACACATCAGGTCTCAGTCCAAGTTACTTCTGAGAAATTAACGTCTAAAGAAAGTTAATGAAATCAAAAGCTAGCACGCTCCCTTTCAAGTCAAAAAAAAAGTATAACGCTAAGCTTACACATAAATTTTAAAGTATGCCAATACAATAACATGTAAGTTTAAAATACACAATCTCAAGAAAAGTTGAAGCAATGAAATCTTAACTTTCATTAAATAGACCAGTGACCCAACTCTTCAACTATATTATTATAATGTTTCTATTAGTGTTTGACCCCGTTCAGGCATTTTAATTTATTTTATATAATTTTTTAGTTTTAACAAAGAGCTAAAAGTGAACAAAACGAGGCAGGTCTTGAGCATAGCCACACATATCATCAGCCGTAATTAGAGCAACTTTCATTCACTAACTTAAAAAAGTCAATTTTAGAGCTGCATAAAGAAAAATATATTACAAATTTGTATATTGTTTATAGATCGTACAAGAGTGCTTACCAAAGATCATATTTTAGACAGTTCAATTAAGTTGCTCCAGCTCGGCTAATTAGTTAATCAGCAGCAGCCGCCACAAGGACCACAGCCACCACAAGGTCCACAAGGACCACAGCAACGGCCAGCGGGTACCAGGCAGCCAGGTGGGCAGGGTCCAACATAGAAAGGATCAAATTTGCAAACGATATACATTTTATATGATCTGGTTGCTCAGTAAGGAGTCCTTATTGGCTATTATTATATTCCAGCTGCAAGGAAATGTCTTTAGTTAAAAAAAAGCTAGTAATAAATAAAGCTTACTCACTTGACTTGACTTGATTTTTTGAGCCGACGATATATGTGTTTATAACTTCCTCAATTAGAATTTAAATTTTTTTAAAAATATTTTTTATTTCATTTTAGGATTTGTTAACAGGCCGAAAAGTTCGAAAGGAATGAGTTCAACTGTAAAACAATAGACAAAGCTGTGAAAGCAAAGCCAGTTAGGTTTCTCAAAGACTACTACGTTTCTCAAATATTTCTTTGAAATATAGTAAATACTCTAATGGTTTTGCTTTTAAAGCTTTTCTGATGTTTTTAACGACTGCAAGTTATGCGTGAAGTTTACTCGACCTTTGCAATAATGTTACCATGGAGGTGCAACTTATTTTTTTTTTGCGTAAAACAAACATTAGCTGTTGTTGTAGTTCACATTTCACAGCTTGCACTTTTATAATTTGTATCTATTGTTTCGATAAGCTTTTACTGAACCCCACTTTATCCGCCTAGCTTTATGTCGTTTACTCTTTGAGGAGCTGGCAAAGGTCTCCACTAAACTATATACACAATGACCAGCTCTTTGTAAAAACGAACACGTGTCGTGCAGTCGCTCAGAATCGATCAAAGGCAGCTTTCCTTCACCAGGCGTCACATGTTCCAGGACCTTAGTTCCTCGTCCGACCAAAGCGCAGAATGGATCAGACGCATTCACAACCACCTGAGATGTCGTGTGAGTGACAATGACCAGCAATGCCAGTGCACCCAACACACCCATGGTGCTGTGCACAGTGTCCATGCCGCCAGGAATGCGAAATTCCTGAGGAGCTTTTGAGAGAGTCAACACTGAAAATTTTGATTATGAATTCCTGAAAGTTAAATGAAAGCCACATGGATTGTTTTAAAGGGCAAAGATTAGTTCGAGAAATCAAATTCGCATTTCTTGATGATTTTCTATTTCATATTAGACCACACTTTTGTCTAAGAATATTTAAATTGAAAACATAAACATTTTTGAAATCATTATTTTACTATTAATTTGATACAGTTGCATTAATGAACTAAATTTCTATTCGACATTTTTGCTTCTCTGCACTTTTGCTGGCCATGTTTCAAGTCATCCAGTTAACATCAAACTTTTGGCTCTCATTTATTTACACTCCTTGTTTTTGCTATCTGTCTCACTTTCATTTGATTTGCATTTGTTCCTGCATTCAATTTTGCTTCCCTTCCTCTCCGCCTTGCCTTTACAACGAGAGGGCCAACCGCATGGTACAAATCCCGAGTACATGCCATAAGGACACGAGCCGCAAGACTTATCCGGATATGGACCAATATAAAATGGATTTACACGTTCACACTTACAGGGGGAAGTAACCATTTTGATAAGAGCCAAGGAAGCTTCAAGGATAGCATACAATTTGATTAGTTAATATATTTATAAACGATATTGTATTGATAATTCTACATACGTTTGAATGCAAAGAAGTAAATGTGTTGAACAACCTTTCCGAAAACAAAATGTTTTGAAATGACTAAAAAGTTATGCCCATTCGTATTCCAGACATGATTTAAAAAGCTAAGATAACTTGATTTATTTCAATGAAAATATTTAAGAAAATATACTAGTTTTTTTTTTTGAATATTTATTTGGGCTATGTATTTATGAATAAATGCATTTAGTTTGTATCTGTTTTATTGCTACAAGCTTCAGATTCCTTAGTGACTGTTTTCTTAATATTATCCACAGGTGGTGAACATCCGCCACAAGGTGCATGAGGTCCTGGACATGGTCCGCATTCGGGATTGCTACAATTGTTTTCATCAGTGCAATCCGGATCACAGCAGGGCGGATTTGGACCAATGTAGCCAGGATTAAATACGCAAGGCATGTTGGTATCTTTAAGAAGATATTTTAAGTTATGTTTTGCATAGACTTAAGCCACTTACCAAGTCAGTTAATCAAAGAGATCATGAAGCAGGTTCAGTTCTATTTTTGTGTGTGTGTTAGGCTCAGGTGTTGAAAATGTATAATGTAACTATATTTACTCGTATCTGACCTGTCACATGACTGCAAAGGCTGCTTTATTGAAAACAAGTAAACCCATTTAAGTTCAGAGTGCGCTTTAATAGTCAAAATTGCAAATACATATGTATGTTACATTGGCCCAATCGGAATACATACATATATAAGCTCGGGGAGCCAACACACACACACACACACACACACACACACACACACACAATGCGAATAATTATTTCATAATCGGGCAACACTTCACATTTATGGTGACAAAAGCCTGACCCCCGACGGGAATCTCTGCCCAACAAACATTATACTATATGGGCCAAAAATGGCAACAACAACAACAACAACATTCAAGCTGTAAATTTAAGTTGAAATTAATGAATAATTAAGCTGCATTGGGGACCCGTTGCTCGTTGCTCGTTGCTTGTTGTTCTCTATTCGTTGTTTGTCTAACCGGAAATGCAACATTTGCATAACTAACACAATGAACTACATATGAAGTCATTTGTATGAATGAATGAGTGAATGTTTGAATGAATGCGACTACAAGTATTAGAAATGCAAATTCCAAACTCGAAACATAATTGGTATATAACGGCAATGCTTTTGTCAATTAATCAATCAATCAACGAACCAAAGTTGACAATGCCAATAATTATTGTAATCATAACAAGCAAGAAAAGCAATCTTTCTTGTGCCGAAGATTTAATACTCTTAGTTCATAATCAGATTATTGCAAAGACATTTTACTAATTGTTTATTTTTTGCCAGATATTTGTTAAAGTTATCTATTTGGAATCAAATATATACATAATTTAACTTGCAATTGCTGAGTTTATTTAGCACAACTTAAAAAGGCAAAAAAATATTTTTTAAACATTTTTTATTCACCTTCTTTCTACCTATTGTTTCTAAGGCAATTGAGAAATATAATTCTCCGATTTAGTTTAAATTTATTCAACATTATACAATTAAAAGTCATTTAGTTTGCTTGAGCTAGCTGTTAAAACAACAATTGTTTTTTTTTTTTGAGAAACTGTAGCTTCCTATGACAGCTATATGATATAGCGAGCCGATTCAACTGATTCCGACATATGTAATTGTGTGATGTCAAAATAAACAACTGTGTCAAGTTTCTTTAAAAAAAAAAAAAAATAAAACAAAACTATTAAGCTTATAGAAAAGTTAACAACGACACAGACACAGCTCATATTGCTGAGAAAGAAGGTTCTGTATAATTTATGGTAGGGAGCCCATTCAATGCGTTACACATATCGTTCAAAATATTATATTACCCAGTTGCAAGAGTATAAAATGTCGCTCTAAAATGCAATACGGAAACAACTTGTCCAATGTCTTTGATGTCGAACATCAAGCTCCACCTTGATGCATGCTAATGCTATCATTTTTGATTACCCACAAAATTCAAAATGCTGTTGGGGTCTGCAACGTCATCGATGATGCCAACGCCACGCACGGTTCTAGACTCTAGAGCCATTAACATCCAACGTTGACATGACCAGCACCTTCTCCAGCCAAATGAACGGGGTCTTTAAAGTTGTTGTTGTTGTTGTAGCTGTTGCTGTGACTGTTGTTGCTACAACTGTTGTTGCTGCTGCAGCGCATCAAAGTCGTGTGCGTTTTCTGTGTAATTCATATTCAAAGTGCGATGCGACACAGCGCGTTGCGGTCACTGTGGTTGAGGGCGGCGGCGGGGGCGGGGTTTCGGCTTAGTGGAGGCGTCTCTGCCCTTCTCTTCTTTCCTCGGTGTGCAACCGCGCGCACTGCTTTTAAGTGGCGGCCACTGGGCAGCGTGTGCCTCATTGCGTTGCAAGTTGCATTTGGGCTATGAATGTGTGTGACTCTCTGACTCCATGTGACTGAGTGTGTGTGTGTGTGTGTGTGTGTGTGTGTCGCTGTCGATGGTTCGCTGCGGCTGGCGTGGCATTTGTGACCCGCTATGGCGCTTTGTATTTGTAGCGCACTAACAAGTCCGAATAAAAATGTGCACTGCGCGAAATTGCAATTAACTTTGAGCTGTATTAGTGAGAAACTAAAACTAAAACATGATTTTATGATTTAATTTCAAATTTGTAAAGAACTTTTTGGAAAAAGATAAGTTGGTTATTTTTGATGCTACTTATTTATAGTAGTATAATAAAAAACCAATTTTAAACAAACTAAATATAAATTTGTATTAGTTTTAATTTTAATTTTAAAATCATTTAAAAAATAAACTGTTTTTTATTTTATATTCCGGTAATTTATATATTTTGCCTTTTCAAATATAAGTAAACATTTAATAAATAATAAATCAACATTTTAAGGAATTTTCTTTAGTTCAAAAATACTCAAACTCTGAGCTCATCTTAAAAAGCAAACTTTAAAATTTTTATAGAAATTTTGAATAAAAATAATTAGAATATTTTTGTTTCTACTGATATAATAAAATGCAATACTTAATCATTTTAGTTTCAAGTTATAATTGAAATGAGTATACAAAATTTGAATACTTTTAATTAGTTGATTCAATTAACATTTGTATTAATTTCACCTGCTTTATTCAGTTAAATTATAATTACCTTGATGTAAATTAACGCTTTTAGAATTATTTTCTTTGAGTATATTAGTTGCAGCAAAAGAACATAGCAATTTCAAAAAGCTTATTGCCGCTCACCAAAAACGTAAACGAAAAAAAAAAGAAGAAAATAATAATAATAAAGCAATCGACTTTGTCTATACCACTTCCGTTTAATGCGCTCTCACTCTGTGCAAAAGCGAGTTTGTATCTATTTTTAATAATTCCAGCTCTTGTTTATTTGTTTTTGTTGTAGTAGAAGTATACTCATAGTAGTAGTTGCTGGGTGCTTGGAACCCCCAATAAGCCTCGGTCTGGACACGCGCTGTGGCCACTTGTCTCGTCGTAACTGTTTGATATATGTTGTGGAGAAATGACAAAGTGACCGGAAGATGATACTGTAATAAAACAAACACAACAACCTCGATGGGCGACCCATTCATGTTTGCCTAGGAAATATACTAGCAGAAGAAAATGAAGAACAGAGGCGCAAGTACTCGTACTGGAAATGAACATGGGCCAACTGGACAATGTTTTATATGCTGTGTGCACAGTGCGTTTTCTATTTTTATTTTCTATTTTTCTATTTTTTAGCCATTTATTTACAAAAATGAACAATATTTATGGCCTCTTTTCTGAACTGAACACTACGTTTCGTACAGTTCTACATAGCACATCTATACGCTGGCCAACTTCCTTCGTTTAGAAATTCTCTACTGTTTTTTTTTTTTTTGCTATCGGGTTCATAATTTTGTAGTTTTATTTCTGGTTCTATGCATGCAGCATACAAAATTGATATTTGCTTTGGCTGCGTGAAACAATAAATATTTATGTTCTCTTCGGGCACGAGTTCGATGGTTCAATCTTCACATAAATATTTCTAATTTGCCAGCAATTATATGTCGCCAAAAATGTAAATACATTTATTATGTATAGCGCGTTATTTTGATAAACAATCTCTGATGTGCGATTAGAAAACCAAATGAATTTTCTGGGCTTACTTTCTAAGCGACAACTTGGACATATAAGCATTATTTGTTCTGTTTATACTTTTGGAATAAAATATACAACAGCAAGACAATTTATTCTTTATTAATAAATAATAAAGTTATTAACTTGATTTAGCATTTCTGATATGTTTAACTCAAATATTTTAAAAATATCGTAGAGCGGAAGTATATTTAAATCTAAATATTTATTTTAGATGATAAAATCAGTCGAAAATGTTAGTTATAGCATTATCTAAACATCTGGATGAAATTCCTTGAAAATCGGACGACTATATCTTAAAGCTGTCATAAGCTGTTTAAAGGCGTACTAGTTCCTGAGTTTTGAAGATATCCTGATGGAACTTACCACAGTTGCTTCGTTTCGGCCAAATAGGACCACTAAAACATAAAGCTGCTATAGGAACAATCGGTTGAAAAACTAGTTTTTATATAAACAACTTTATTGCTTCTCAAGCTAACTTAACAAAATTTTGCTAGTCTGCGTTTATGTTTGTATTTCTTATGCTGTTTAAACTTTATCAAAATCGAGTCGAAAGTTAAGTTTTCATAAGAACCACTTTTCTGCAAGGGTATATATATCTTTAGCATGCCAAAGATAACTTTTCTTGATTGTTAAATAACTATTCTAAGATCACAGCTTACTGAATGCGCAAATGATATCGATTAATCACAGCCATAGTTGGGAACAGCCCAACTCTTAAAAAAAAAAAATAAAACTCGACCATAATTAGAGTTGTCATGGGAAAAATTTATTACGACCAATTGGAGATGCTGTCAAACTGTAGCACTAAATGCCGAGCACTTAAGCGATCATAACTTTGTCCGTGATAAATCGAACTGGAATCGCCTCCAGTGGCAAGTTAAATCTTATGCAAAACAACGTGGCAAGTACGAGTACATGGCAAAGAAGAGCAGAACCTGAACGAGGCACTAGGTGTGGATGGCGAAGGGGCAGAGGCAGTGGCAGTGGCAGTGGCAGGGGTGCAGCTGCCGTTGAATGAATTGGTCTGTCGTTGTCTTGGCAATCAGCGCTACTGGGCATGGAAAGTTAACGTACACCCAAAAACCGGATTCGGTTACAATTGGCGCTGGCATTTGGCGCGCTCAACTCTTGCCAGGATGGACTGCGGCGGATGTCAGCTGAGGCTGAGAGGCTGAGTGCTGCGGCTGTGGCAGTGGCAGTAGCAGTAGCAGTGGCAGTGGCAGTGGCAGCCTCTCAGCAACTAAGCGCCTTGCCACGTCTGCTTGGCTGCTTGTGTCTACCCAAAGTGTGGAGAGAGCGCATTCAAGTTGAAATTGCCGCAATTGCGTGTCGACCACAATCTTAACCAGCTGAAGCAGCAGGAGCTGAGCAGCAGGAGGCAGGCTAAAGTTCTGACTGACTGCTTGGCACTGGCAGCGTCTTGGGTTCCTGCCACCGCCACCGCCCTCCCCTACTCCCTGCCTGTATCTTATTCTGGTTCTTGCTCTGCTTGGCTGTCTGTCTTTCCCACTTGCCAGTCTGTTTCCTTTTGTTTTAATGAATAAGTTGAAACACCTGCTCGTTGGTCGTTGCTTGTTGAGCTCTCTTCCCCCTGTCTGTCTGTATGTCTGCCTGTCTGTCTGTCTGTTTGTATGTCGCCTGGACACGTTGTTCAAGTTTAACACAACGTATGTGTCCTATCTTCGTGCCAGCTCTTGCCATTGTTAATACGCTACATATGTTGTGCGGCATTTGAGTTTTGAATAAGTGTCAAGACAGAAAAAAAAAACTCTCTGCCAGTTCATCAGTAACTGTCAAAAGAGAACAAAGTTTTTGTCACTGTGAGTTATTTAGCATGTATTTTAGTGGCTCTGAAATATTGTTGTTATTCTTCTTTCGTTGTTTTCTTTTTGGACAATTTGTTGTCTTAGTAGAGCTGCAAAAGCATAAGCTTGTAACACTGGGAATCCCAATAAATAAATAATAATAAAACGAAAAAATAGTTTATTTTCCTTATCGATGGTAACAATTAATTTATTTATCTGGACATCATATCTTGAGAACGGTTCTTCTCAAATCAAAAATTCAAAAAAATTCCAGAATTCTGAACGAAGAATTTGTAAAATTTTTGATTTAAAACAAAAATGGCGGCGGTTTTAACAAAAAAAAAACCCTTTTTCAAGGCATACAATTTTCGATTTATTGTTATAAAAAAAAAGTTAATTTAAAATCCTTCGCTCAGCGACAAGCTTTTATCATTATTAATAAGTGGTATAAATTAAGTGTTGATCGGATAAGAAGTTTTTAAGTAATCGTGTCCACCGCAAAGATCTTTTCGAGAAAACATGATTCTGAGATAATCGCGTTTAAAGTTTCAAGTTTGTTTCTGTGATAAAGCTAAGAATAAATGAGGTATGTTGATAGCTTGATAAACAAAAAAGTTGTTCTTAGAGCTCATTTTTGACAGATTGTTCCAATGGCAAATTTAAATACCTGCTGTGTGTCATAAGTATTGAACGTTTAGCAATTGCATTATTTGCTCAAAAGATTATCTTTCATTCATTTTTTGTTCCATATGCCCTGTAGGGTACTCAATTATCCAGCACTCTTAGTAGTAATTATTGTGACTTGTTTGCTCTTAAGTTTCATATTTGCATTGACATATAATATGTTCGATAAGTTAGTAGTCGGCTTTGTCTGCATTTGATGCTTTAATTATAAGGGAAAGCAAACACTGCCGGCAGCAGCCACAACGACTTACTCGTTAAGTCAATAAATACTCTGATCAAATGACATTAAGCGTAAATCTCTGACACTGCTTAGAACGTAGAGCGTAGAGCTACGCGTGGCTTATAATCTTCATTCATTAAAAATAACACACACACACACACAGGGAGAGAGAAACAAGTTAAGAACAGGTAGATAGGTAGGTAGGT
Source organism: Hirtodrosophila cameraria (assembly GCA_949708635.1). Taxonomy (NCBI): domain Eukaryota; kingdom Metazoa; phylum Arthropoda; class Insecta; order Diptera; family Drosophilidae; genus Hirtodrosophila; species Hirtodrosophila cameraria. The sequence continues at coordinate 60,587,630 of OX453090.1, forward strand.
TGATCTGACATTGAAACCGGCTCTTAGCTGCTGCAACTGCTGCAAGTAGCCACATCAAGTTGCAAAATTAAAAACCATTTTCATTGCCACAGCACTTTCGGAGCTGCCACTTGGCTGCCTGCCCTATCACTGGCTCATCACAGTACATCAGAGGAGAGCCCTTGACATGGACGGCAGGCAGCACCAATTGACTGCAACAATGCATAACGAGATACATAAGTGTAATGAAGAAATGGGCAAGAAGTAAAGAAGGAGGAAAGCGAGAGACACGTCCCCAGATCGCGATAGCACAAAAACACGCACATATGCGCGTATTATTTGCCATGATGATTGTGTTGCAAGGTAGACCCATCAGGCAACCCCAAGACACCAAAATTTCTGAGTCAACTGCTTGTAAATTGAATTTTGAAGTGAATGATTTTCATCCGACTATAACAGTATTACACAGCAAGAAAACTAGTCATAGATTTCACATTTTTTCCGACTTATAGGTTCCTGACTTCCTGTATACCAAAACACATATGGGACATTCTTTCATAAAAAACACATTAAATAAAAATCATTTAAGTATTTCGGGCAATGAAATATGTTGAAGTGTACATAAAAACAAGTATTTAGAGTAATTTTTTTTCAGTGTATTTTGTCGTTGGCATTTTAGGAGGGGCTAAATGTGTTGCCCGTAAAATTTTCAAATGTCATTAGCTTTTACGTGGCTGAATCGACTTGAAAATTTGAGTAATTTATTTTGTAGAAAATTTCTTAAAGTTTCAAATAAAATTATTTATAATTTTAAAAAAATTTTTGTTCTTAAATTCCACCCGCTTTCCCCCCTTCATTTTTCTCAAAACTATCTCAAAATTTGCTGTATTTCAATAGCGTTTCATGACCCAAATTTCATTTTGGGACACCAAAGTTTGTACGAGCTATGGATGACCACTATATAGATCACTTCACTAATTTGTGTGTGTGTGTCGTTTCTCGTTATCTGCATTTAGCATAACTTTTTTGTTTTTAAAGATAACTCAACCCAACTTACCTTATTTAAGTTTAATCACATTCTTTGCATGCGACAAAATTTCATTAAAATTGGGTTACTATATCTTATAGCTGCCAAAGGAACAATCGGTTGAAAAATAAGTTTCTGTATGAAAAACTTTTTGGTTTTTTAAGATAACTTAACCAAACTTACTTTACTTAAGTTTAAACACATTTTTTGCATGCTGACAAAATTTCATTAAAATTGGATTATCGGGTAAAAATTAGTTTTTGTATTAAAATGATTTTGTTTTTTAACAAAATTTACCCATACTGCGTTTTAGTATGTTTTTGTCATCAAAATGGACCGAAGTAAACTCTTCTTTCTTGTTTTAACATATTCAAATTTCATTTTGCATAGATTGATGTTATCAAAGTGACATGTTTAAGTGATTAAAAAAAAAACATCTTTCAAATTGATATTGATCACATTTTTTGCTGTGTAAATAAATTTAAAGCTTAAGGACTCGAACGCTGCTCATCTCAGCTTTTATTTACCGGTCAACGCATTCGATTACGTTTGCCTCCGTTCAACGGAACTTCAATCTGTTCCAAGCCAAGCTGCAGCACAAAAAAAAAAAAAAAAAAAAAAAAAGAAAAGCTGAAGCCAAACCATTGCAAATAATTACAGAGCATACAGGTGGAAAGTGGAAAGTGAGTGATGTTGCATGACACAATTAAAGAGGTAAAGAGGTGTGTGCACAGCAAATTTAATGTCGGAAATCAAAGCACTTATACTTATACATATAGATATACATATATCTATACATATAGAGTATATGTATTTGTGCACTCTCGAACAATTACAAAGCACGACATTGCACTCTTCCTGCTGCCAAGTATAAACTGCTCGTTGTCATCTCATTGTCAACTCAGTCGTTGCAAGTTTTGCGGCAAATAATTTTCTTTGCAACGTTCTTCTCATTTCTTTCTTTTTTTTTGCTCTGTTTTTTTTTGCTGTTGCTTGCTTGCTGCAGCAGACATTTTTAATAAGTTGCCTGGCAGCCGTTGCACGTCTGAGAAGCAGCAGCAGCAGCAGCAACAACAACAAAAGCAAACATTGCAGCTGCCAAGTTGAAAATGAAATTCGTGGCACGAATAGATTTTCAAACATATGAGCAAGAGAGGAAACAGACAAAAAGACAGACATATAGACAGACAGATAGACACATAGACACAGGCACAAAGCACGTCGACTATGACAGAAATTCGAAAATGAAGCAATTTACAATTTACTTGTATATTTGATACTGCCGACCGAAAGAGACAGTTGTCATATGACAGTGGATGGGAACCAAAACTGCAACAACTGCAGCAACTGCAACTGCAACTGCAGCTGGTCAGAGCCAGTTTACTCATTAAGTGCCTTCCCTTTAACCACCCCTCTCGTCACCAAGAGTTGATAATTAGCAGTGCATAGCTGAGCGCATTTTGTAAATTTCTTTCGTAATTGGTTTTTTCTAAACTTACAACTGAAAGAGTTGTTAATTTTTAGTTGCCTGCTCCAAAGTTTTAACTACTACAGCTTTCTTAATGAAAACTTAAATACTTACAGAAAAATTAAGCATATCCAAACAATCTGTTGTAGACCAACTTTCAATCTTATTTTAATTGTTCAATTTAACATAGTTATCTTTGATTTGTTTTGAATTTAGAACGTTTTTGTTTTGACATTTTGAGTTCTTGTGTTAAAATGTCTTTCATGTTTATTAATTTGCCATTAAACTTTAATGATTTTTGAAAATATCTTTAAAGACATCAGGCTGTAACTATCAAATGCAAAGAGATAAATGGTTTTCGACTAAAGTAACTTAACTTTGTCAAAACTGAAACCTTTACCAACTAAAATATTTGATCATTTACCATTTTACTGGATTCATATGCAACTATCAAAAATAACTTTAAGGATTTCAGTTTTCTTTACTTTGCAATAAATACAGAATATTTGCGTGCTAAGTGCTTATTAACTTTTATGTACTCTTTAGCAATTACTTGAGCACTAGAAACAAAAACCCTTCCAATTAACGCCCCCAAGGCTTGCCAACGTAATGGGGTAAAAGAAAGCATTTTAGGGGCAAGCTTACTTGAAATTTTGTACCTGCAATGGCGCTAAAGCGCAGGAAACCAATAAAGAAAATACTGAAAACTAAAGGCAAGCAGTGTCAGAGCAACAGCAGCAAAAGCAGACCCACCGAACCACCGAATTGAGGCCCCAATAGACCCAGTCGAGCCTAGGCGACAATATGGTTGCCAGCTGGCGTAATGGCGTTTCCCTAAAAGATGGCACAAATAATGAAAGCAAGGCGTTAATACTACGTGCAAAATGGTTTTCGGCAGCCGCCACTTTTCTGTGTGCTGCACATTCACATTGCGTATACGTAACGTTGTCAACGTTGGGATGAGGCTAAGCTTATGCAATGCAATTTCCATTTACATAAATTCGGATGTTAGCATGTGTGTGTGTGTGTGTCTAGCAAACCAGCTAAAGAACTTTTACCTTGTTGTCTTCTATGTCAATTTGCTGCAAAATTACCTTTTTGTTAATAGTTGCGGACGCGTGGGAGGCAAAAACATTAAAAGTAATTCAAATGTTGCCTTCGCAAAACGCTGCAGCAGCAGTGGCAGCAGCAACAGCAACATCACAAGTACTTACACATTAAAACAACAGTAAATGCTTATTTAACTAATTTTGCAACATGTATGCAAATATTTAGAATGCAACAGCTGCATAAGTGCGAGAGCTGTTTTAAGAGATTACAAGTAAATATATTTTTAGAAAATGTAGTAAGAACATAGCAACAGGAAATGCTACTGCCATACAGTCTGTTTAATATTTAAAAAAAAATCTCTTTTGGACTATATTTACACAAAAAACCTTAATTATATTTGGATTACAATTTTATTTATATCTAATAATAAAATTGTTTTAAGAATGCATTTTTTTTTTCATTTATTTATTTATCTATTAGTTTAAGGTTGACTATGTGCAGTGAAAACTTTAAAATGATTGAAATTTAAAAGTAAAAGATTAAAAATTAAAATTAAGTTAATTAAAAATAATCAATTGAGAATTAACTGTTCAAAGCAAAAAAAATATATATATATATATGTAAAACATTTGTTGAAAGAATTGGGGAAAGCCCAGAAAAACCCAATTAGACCAAAAAATGTTACAAATTAGTAGACAAAATATTTTCTTTAATTTAATAATTTTAATTGTACATTATAAAATAAAATTGAATGAAAATATTCAAAAAAAATGTAGAAATTAAAATTGTAAATGAACAGAGAAAATTGCATGCAAATTTTGCACAACAATAAGGTTATTTACAATATGATTTAGTAGAAAAAATAAAAAACTACATACATATATTAGATGAGAATTTATATAAGAAAATTATAAATGGAGATAAGAAGAAAATTTGGAAAAGTAAATACATATTACGAATCAAAATTTAAGTTAGCTAGCAATGAAATTTTAACAAAATTTTCATTGTTAACAAAAGAGTATAAATGATTGTTACAAATTAAGCAAAGACTGCAGAGACATTTATACTTTAAACATTTGCTGCTCCAAAAATTTTCAAAAAAAATTCCCAGATTTGTAATTTACTAAAAATTTGTGAATGCTCCAAAATTGATAAAACTTACGATTTAGAATGATTAAATGCGTATGGCAAAGGTATGCAATATGATGTACTCAGTGTAATTACTTTGACAGCTACCCTTGACATAGTTCTCTATGAACCCTCGAGCAGAGCTAAGATGGGCTTTAACTGCACACAAACACACACACACACATACATATGTAAATATGTTTGTATGTTTGTTGTTGGTGATGGGACTGGCGCAGTTAGCGCAACACTTTGACTCCCCAAACACATCATGTAAGCCACGAAACCGCGTGTCGGGTGTTTAGTACGTAGTAGACAACTTTACAAATTAATGCCGTATGCTTAAGCGTCAAATGAACCCACAGAGCCAAACAAAATATACATATGTAAGTATATAACACATACTTCCATCATGTTAGATATTCATGCAGGTAAGTACCTGCCTGACTGACACTGTGGGGAGCCACTAAACGCCTTGATTTCACACCAAAATCTGAGTTGATTAACACACATTATACTGCTTTTGAGTTGATGTCTAATTAGCATTGTTTGCAGCTGCTTGTTTCAAGGACACTTTACGCATTACACTATTACACAGCTCCTTGTGACATACATCCGTACATATTGCAACGGTTCGTTTTTTTCTTTTATAATGGGTGTGAAATGTTGCACTTGGATAAATAACAAAAGGCCAGCACAAGTGTACACAATGTCCCTGTAAGCGTGTGATCCAATTAATTAATACTTGAAGCGGCCAAAGAGAAATATATTTTCTGAAACATACAAAATGAGCTGCATCGGCCACAACGACTTACCAAGTAGCTTAACTTCTTGAGGATTTTTGCAGGCAGAGTGCGAAGCTGAGCTGAACTGCAAAATTTATTGAAAATTGGCAACAACAATTTGTTAAAAACATTTTGTTTTTTTTGTTTCAATTGTATTATTTTATATTATTAAAATGTAATTTCAAAATTAAGTACTTTTGCTAAAACTAAGCTGAGCTTAGAAGTAACTATGTAAGCAATGTGTTTTTGGCTTTTCTGAGCTGTTAAGTGCTTGTAAGTATCATGTGGATTCTCATATACCTGATTTGTAGTGGGTAACACGCTGCGTATGCGTCATGTCGTTTCTTTGTAAATAACTGAAGCTTATTAAATGCCTTCGCTTGACACATTTAATTAACAGACACGAACAACTTATAATTGCCACACTCTTGCACACACAGACACACAAACACACACACACACACACACACACACGCACACGCACACATACACGCAGCTGTGACCGTTGCAACAAGGTAATTGTTTTCACTGAACTTTTCTCAACTGACTGTTTGACCGTCTGGCCGCCATTCGCTGCGTGTGAAAATAAATATTCTATAGCCACATATATATTACTTAATTACAAAAACACGCATTAAGTTAAGAAATGCTTGATTTTGCTTGCAAAAGAGTCAAATTGAATAAAGCGATTATACAGAACTTTCTTAAAAGATTAACTTTTAATATTTTAAGCGTTGTTTTGATTTAAAGTCAACATTTATTAATCATTCCAGTTAACTGCTTATTAAGAATTATTGGAAAATATCTAAAGGTCCTTCATTTACCCACACACAGACTCTCTAGCCACAATATCTACTTATTCATTTTTTAAAGTCAATTAAAGTCCTTATGCCAGTGCACTAATCAAGAGTATTTATGGCTAGAGCTCTGTGTTGAACTAGATATAGCCGCAAGGCTCTCTGCCTGCAGCTATACATTTCTGGGTCAAGGCTGTTAGCTGAAAACTAAGCATAGGGCCTAAAAGACGAGCATTGCCTGGCTACAACTGAGACTGACTGGGCTGAGCTGGGCTGCTATTGCCAAAAAAGAAAAAGGATAAGAATAAAAAGAGCACAGAAAGCGAAATGAAACTATGTAAGAGGCTTTGAAACATGGGCAGGCGAGGACACAGCGCACAGGCACAGTCGCCATTAAATCCACACACATATGAGGATGCCCAAATAAATGGTGGAGGCTCCAAAGACAGAGAGAAATAATATATTTATTAAAAATTGTTTGCCTCATGCTGTGCTTCAGTGCACTTTACTGGCAAAGCACTAGACTATTATTATTTATTGTTGACCACCACACAAACACACACACACACACACACAAACACACACACAAACACACACACAAACACACACACATACATAGACACATAACGTTTGGCACATTTCTCTGTACTGTCTATGCTTTGTAATGTGAAAGCATATTGCTTGCAAGGACAATAAAAATAACAAAATTTCAGTGCATACTTTCGGGTGTCTTTGTCGCTGCGTTAAGCAAATAGTTTTTTTGCGGTTTCAATTTAATTAAGGTCCTGGGACTGGGGCTGCCCACAAACTTCTAACGCACCAAGCCACACAACTTTTGCTTATTTGTTTTAATAATTTTAATTAAAGCCTCCGACCTTGCCCCCGCTTCTCAGTGCTGCAATTAGACATTTGCATTGATAGAAGCAGCCGCTAATGAGTAGCCCATCGTTGTCAAAAGGACCGCAATCAAATTGTCGACCAGTGGACAATCAGCTTATTGCAATGCAAACGGTGTTTGAGACTTTTCAACTGATTGCTAGCGGCCCAAACTAAAACTAATTAAAAACCAAGCATCCCTGCCACACCATATGTGCAAAGGGGAGACGTTTAATTGCCTGTATCGCACACACACAGACACACACACACATGCACATAGAACCTAATACGCACAAAAGTAGGCAACACGTTTATTTAACATAGCCGCCAATCAGATTGCGGTCGCATTGTGTGTGTTAATCGTACGTGTTTCCAAAAACTGTTTCAGCATTGCAAATTCGATTTACTTAATAATTCGAGATTTTTGCTTGTTTTGCATTTGAACATATTGAGGGAATTTTATATTATTATGAAATTTGAATTCAAATTTGCAAAAAAAATTGAAGATTTAAGTAATTTTATGAAGGGAACGCAACCTAATTGGAGGACTGACTTGTAACAAATATTATTTAAATTTGAGTTTACTATTAGTTTGTTTAAACGTGCTCTAGCTATTTATATAAAAAAATTTGCAAAATTCATAATTTTTTACATTTATTAAACCAAAATGTAATTGATTTAATTATGCCATATAAAAATTCAGGACCTTCAAAACGGACTTCAAACTGAATTGTAAAATTTGTAAAAATAGAAAAGCAGCAACTTTTAAAAGTATTTGTTTAATAACTTCAAAATTCAAGTATCGGAAATGTTATCAATTGACATATAATATCATAACAAATTAATCTGCATAAATAAAGAGTTAATTTTGAACAGTGTGACAAACCAATATTTAGATTTTTGGTGCTTCTGCTTCTGTTTTGTATTTTATTTTCGACTTGCAACTATTTTTGTTAAAATTTTTCATTTGCTAAGCCATTCATGCTGCTGCTCTTAAAAGAACATAATACTTAAACTGTCTCGAAATCATGTCCGCCGTCAATTCAATAAACATATTGTGACTGTTCTTCCCAAACAGTTTTTGCAGTTCCATGGCCCCATGTCAATGCCAATTTCCCTTTTATGCACAACTTAACAGAGCTTATTGCTTTTTACTCTTCATTGCGCATAAATTTAGCATATACAATACGCATGATATGTCGCCTTAGGCCAATGCCACCCACTTTTATGCGCTTTTGTATGCCCTGTGCGCTTCCTGAATGCTCCCCCAGGCTCAACAATATGTGCAGTCAGCCGTGTGCTGTGGATCAGGGCATAGAATACAGAACATAGAACACACACACACACACACACACACACGCACACACATATCTGCCCTGAAGGCGTCGCCACCGATGGCAACAAAGATGCTACGAGTCCTCATTAGAGCTGAGTTACACTGCAGCTAATCTGCATACAGAGGCGTTGCATACCTTCAGGCGCGAGCACACGTTTTCCAGCTAAAAGAAGATATGGCCATAATGGTGAAGAAACTACAAAAAAAGTTAAAAAAAATATAACCTAACTGCATTTAAGGCAAACAAAATGAGCGCCACGTAGCACACTGAGCATAAAATTATGCATGTGTGTGCAGTTAACTTCCGCTTTTCCTCTCTCCCTCTCTCTGCCTCTGTCTCTGTCTATGTTTTGCCCACAGTGGCAACCATGAAAACAGCGCAAACGGAAATAATTCAAGTGCAATGCAAATCATGACACGGCCACGCTCAGGTAATTGTGTGCTTACCGTTCAGAGGAACAGGAAGCAATGCTGAGCGTCGACGAGAGACTGCAAAAAAAAAAAAAGAACCTTACCGGAAATAAGCAAACACATTTGGGTGCATAAGTGCGCCAAGAGTTAAATCAATTTTGGTTGACCAGAGCACTTATTAAAGGACCAGAAATGCAAGTTAAAAGTGAGCACAGCTTAAAGCAAATAAATCAGGCTTGCTTCCATTTCCGTCTTGAAATGAAAAGGAAAATATTCGGGTTGAGAAACAAATAAGTTTCGTATTCAATTATTTCTTTCTATACTCTTCTTTTAAGTTTTTTGAAAAAAAAAAAAGAGTGTATAGGGCTTGTAAAATGTCCGTCCGTCCGTCCGTCCGTCTGTCTGTATGAACGCAGTTTTTTCCACAGTTTTGAAGCTAGAGTAACCAAACTTGGTATACATTTTGATATATTCCATAGGCAGACAAAGTGTCAAGATCTCCCCTCCACCTACACCACTTCCCCCATAAGCCGCAAAAACCTATATCTTCCACAGTTATACAGCTAGAGTAACCAAATTTTGCACAAGGGCTACTAATCACTTACTTTATTGATCTGACTAAAAAAAAATTTGGCCACGCCCACCCCCGGCCACACAAATAAGCAAAGTCTGTATCTCCCACACCCCATTTGCTAGAGTTACCAAATTTTGCAGGTTGAATTCTGTTGCCCCTTTAAATAGATTGGATAAAAATAATTTGGCCACGCCCACCCCTGCCCTTGCAATTAAGCAAAGCTTGTTTTTCTCAAACCTGTAGAACTGGCCCAACCAAACTTAAATTGATGGCAAAATTTGAAAGATTTGAGCAAAAACACAATTGCCACGCCCACTTCTGACTCCGCAAAGAAGCTAAAAAAGATTATTTCGCAGTCGGATTTGCAGTGTTGGTGAAGTAAGATTATTTCGATATAAATTCGAACCGAATTAGCTGGATTTCAAAATTGTTTTATTTGCCTAAATAACTTTTCATTTTGCACCTTACTTAATTTAACCACAACAGGTTTCTCTTAAGTTAAGAACTCCATAAAAAGTTAAATATTTGCATATTTCTCCATAAATATTTACATATTAAAAAGTTATGACTGCAATAGCTAACTATGCAAACAACTGTAAAAGTTCCTTTACTTTATGAGTAATTATGTATTTATTTTAATTTAAATTTAAATTTTATTTAGTTAGTTTTTGCATAATATTTAATTGGGCAATTAGTGTCAATGATAGATCGGGTTGATGATCCATATAAATACAATACTGAATAGCTGTACAGTGTACACATTAAATAACCTATAAGTCAGACCATTTATATGACAGGTAATGATAGCCATATAATCTGATTAATCGTTCATGTTTACAGTTACTTTAACCGCAATGAAATAACCAGTCATTTATTAATATTTGATTGCCTGCGTGCTGCACTTGATTGGCTTTATGCATAAAATGTGAGGCGCTTTTCAAATATTTACCATTTATATGCATTTCCTTTTTGGATCGATGCAACAGCCTTGCCCCACCATCATCAGCACAACCACCACCACCACCACAAGCACTCAAACCACCCAACTTAACTGCAGGCTGCAAGCAAACTTCGTTCAATTTAATTCAATTCAATTTGAAGAGAGTTCAACTGCAGAAGACAGAAAGTGAGTTTGCCACCATTTATTTAAAATACATAAATAAATAGACAGACAGAAAACAGATACAGTGAAATAAGTATAAATAAACCGACTGGCAAACAAACAAACAAACTTTTTGCGACTCACAAAAGCAAAGCGCATAAAAAGCAAAAAAAAAAGCTGCCAAAGAAAATGGAAAAATGTAAATGCGTCGAATTTCCACAGCCAGAACATCTATCAAATGTTGTGTTGATTTTCAACCAATAGCGAAATATGCTACTGTGTGTTGGGCTAAATGTGTGTGTGTGTGTGTGTGTGTGTGTGTGTGTGTGTGTGTGTGTGTGTGTGTGTGTGTATGTGTCTGTGTGTGGCACAATAAGATAAAACTGAGACTTAGACTGCTGACCAACTATTCGCATGAAAAATGAAAAGTGAGTAACCAATACTCAAATCAAGAAATAAAAAATAAAAGGAAAATTGTAGTGAAAATCTTATTACGATATATGGCAAAATACTGAAGTGTGTCAGTGTGTGAACATCTTTGGGTCACTTTTAAGTCAGTGCCTTAAGTAGATTTGAATAAGGTATTTTGGCTTTGTAGTCTTGAGAGAGATTTGCACAAAATTGAATTACCTTTAAGCAGATCGCAATTATGCTTTAAATTGAAATATATATTCAGATTCTTTTATGAGTCTTAAACATTCGCTGTTTTTTTTATTTATTTTTTTTTGTTTGTTTTGCATATCATTTACACAGTGCTCTCTTGACAATGCTTTTGTCAACTTGAACTTTTTATTGCATTTAATTTCCTGTTTGTGCTCATCATTTACAATAATGCCAACAAAAGAAAAAATTAACATAAATTTGCTATTTTCCAGCAGTTTAGCGAGACGCAAATAAAAAACGTAAAAAAAAAGAAAAACAAATAAAAATGCGACAAAACCAACAAACACAAAACAATACTCGTAGCATAAGAAATGAGGCAGGCTTTAAACAAACGTTGGTCTTGTCGTACTAAAAGATATCCTAGATATAATGTTTAGATATATGCAATGGAATTTTAGTTTTAAAAAACATGATTGTGCTTTATTAAGTTCTCGAATCGGAGCAGGCTGCAATTTAAAACTGTTTTTAACTAATTCAAAAATGGAATTAGAAACTGACCTGCCTATACTAAATGAGCTGGTTTATAAATTTTAATAAAATGTAATTCGCAGAAGATTTCAGATATATTAAACTGATAATAATACAAATTTGATTTAAAATAAATATACAGGCCTGTTCCGAATTCATTAGGATTTTGAGAGGTAAAAACGAATGAATTTCGAACGTTTTACGAATTACTCTCTGATATCCAATTGAAATGGTTTCGTTTTCTGTTTTTACTCCCTTTTCCCATTAAAAATGGGAAAAAGGGAGTTATAAAGTACTGCAAATGTGTGTAACAGACAGAAGGAGGCATTTCCGACTATATAAACTATATTCTTGATCAGGATCAACAGCCGAGACGAACTAGCCATGTCCGTCTGTCCGTCTGTCCGTATGAACACACAGATCTCAGAGACTATAAGAGCTAGAGACACCAAACTTACGCAGATCAAGTTTATTTCAAATTTCGGATACACCCTCCCGCACCCCCGCAAATCGCAAAAGACTCCCACAGCCACAATTTTAAAGATAAAGCTTTAATTTTTGGTACACATGTATGTTTAATCAATGTCTTTCGGATGTGTAAATTTCAACACGATCGGATAAATAACACAAAAGTTTTAGAAGAAACTATTACGCCCGTCTCAGTTGGCAGCAACAACAGTTTGACAAGCAGTTTACGAGTTAAGTGCACTGCTTGCTTGTGTTGCCGCTGAACTGCTTGAAATTCAATTTGGGAGCAGGGAGTCTAATAGTCGGGTACACTCGACTAGAGTATTCTAACTTGTTCGAAACTAAGTTCGAAACTGAGTTTTCATAGTAAAATGTCTATTTAATTGTCATCTAGTAGACATATGCTGAACTTGGAACAGCTACGTTTTCTTGATCTTTTTCGCTCCTGTTTTACAGTCAGTTTTTCAATTTAATATTATAAATGTTATTTGAATTTAATCTAATGAATAAAATGCCTAATTCTTTTCCAAATATGATGAAAAATATAAAAAAATTGAGTTTAAGAACATGTTTTTTTTAAATTTTTTTTGTAATATGACAATTACTCTTTATTTCACTTTTAAAAACGTAAACGTTTGACGTTTTGAGTACTTCAGAACAGCTAACAATTTCGATTCCGCAAATTTCGAACGGTATACAAATTCGGAACATGCCTAATACACCGTTTTACTTAACTTCGAACAAAAAAAACAAACATTGTCGCGCCTAGAAATATGCTAAGGTTTTTGCCAACTGACTGTTAGCTTGACAAAGTCGACAGTTTAAGACTTTTTGTAGACGCGACGGCAGCTTTGAAAGAAAGTCGCAGACCGTTGAGATTTATGCGCAATGCTTAAAGTGACTTTAAACGCGTTAATATTGAATTTGATAAACTTGTTTACAATTGAAAAAAAAAAACGCATTAAAATTGATAAGAAACAAATACAATACTTAGCAGCATATTCAAATACAATAGATCAACTGAATGTATCAACAACTGAAATCAAAATCAAACCAAGCAAAGCCACAAGGATGCTAAGCTACTTTCCTGCTTGACATTTAACAGTATATGCCTTTTGTTATTTATGTGGCAAATTTAATAGATCAAGTGAGTAATGTGAACTGTAAACACATAACGAAAGTACACCTAGGTAAATTTATTATAAAATAAATGGTATTTAAATACAAATTACAATTGTTAGAGTTGAAACACTGTGCACAAGCATAAGCACAAAACACTAAAACAAATACAAACAAAAAGCAACCGATTGGGAGACTCAATCAGCTCAATAAATTTAACAACAAAACATTCACAAAGAGCTTGTGTAAAGCAACGAGAACTTTGCTAAAAGAACAAATGTTTTTAGTTCAAGTTAGCAACAACAGGATTACAAATTTTGTAGCACAAAAAACTAGAAAACACACACATAATCTACATATACATATATATATATGTAAATATTTTTAGTTACTTACAAAAATATACAAATAAGTACTATGTAACTACAATTTAGGTAGCAGTTGTTTGGTCACCCCAAAAAAAAATATATAAATATAAATCCCTACATATAATCTTTATGTCTGTCTGCAACTGTTTGTGCTGACAGCTTGGGATGAGGTTTAAGTTGGGGTTTTTGTGTTTTGAATTTGGGTTTTGTGTTTTTTGTGTTTTGTGTTTTGTGTTTGTGTTTTGTGTTTTGCGTTTGTTTCGCCTTTTTTGCTGCCCGCTGCAGTGTGAAAATTGCAGAAGATTGCATGTGTTAGTTTTGAAAATATTTATATCCATAATATTTTTTGTGGCTGTCATTTGTATAGAGTCTGTGTGTGCGTGTGTGTGTGTGTGTGTGTGTGTGTGTGTGTGTGTGTGTGTTTGTGTGTGTGTGTGTGTGTGTGTGTGTGTGTGTGTGTGTGTGTGTGTGTGTGTGTGTGTGTGTGTGTGGATGTATGTGCATGTGCTTGTTTTGTGGGGTTACACAAATGATGTTTGTGGAGTGTTTTCTGAGTGGCGGCACCATCTGCTGCTGGCAGTAGCAGTTAGATTATAATAGATTGCTGCAGACAACAGTTGAAAGACTTTGAACACCACAATGCATGAATTATATTTTAACGAAAATTGTACCGACTTTTATTTGATACCTTAGCCTTTTCAATAAAATTTAATTGGCCTCATAATTGCTTATCAAAAGCATATAGCACTGTTTTAGTTTTTCATATGTCGAACATTGAATACCTTTTCAAAACAAATAAATATAAGTTATTTGGGGCAGTATTTTAGTACTTTAAATGAAACTCAGTTTATCGACAATTACTTTTATGATTTCAATTAGAATTCATGCAATGTACCATATAAGTTGTGGTAGTCTGTTTTTCATCAGTAAAATCTTTTAGATCTGACAATGTAATTGTCTTATTTAATCGATTGATAAGAGATGTCTTTTACAAAATCAGTTTTGCAAATAAGAAATGCTCTGGAATCGATTCGAAATGATTCGATTTAAAAAGAAGTACGAACGTTAAAGTCGGGCTCTAACGACTGCGTTATACTCTGTTTTCTGTATGTTTAATAAATTAAATTTGTGTAAAGACTACTTATAAACTATCCTTAAACTTAAGTTAAGTGACTTTGGTTGAGTTATTTTAAAAAACAAAATAGTTTTTCATAAAACATATTTTTCAACCGATTGTTCCTATGGCAGCTATATGTTATAGTGATCCAATCTGGCCGATTTTTACATTTTGTCTGCTTATGGTGTATACCAAAAAGTATACCTAGTTTGGTTGCTCTAGCTTCTTAACTGTGGAAAAAACCTGCTATCATACAGACGGACGGACGGACGGACGGACGGACAAACATTTCACAAGCCCAATATACTCTTTTTTTCATTTTGAAAAACAGAGTACAAAAAGAAACATTTGTACTAAATAATTATAGCAAAGTTTTAAAGCTGACAAACTATTGTTCAAAGAATTACAACACTTCGTCCTGTTTCAAATTAAGCAGAAATAAGCTTTTTTTAGGTGTAGCCATATTCGCCATTGATTTGATCTGCAGATTTAGTTGACTTGTCTTCGTTCTAAGATAAAATGTACCAGCCATTGAAATAAGATTCGATTCCTTTGATAAGAAATTCACTTGGAAAGCAGAACAGGTCAATATATGTATAAAATATGTACAACTTGTGAACACTGAGTTACATGTTTCTTAAGCCAAAATATTGAATACCCTTCTGCAAAGAGTATGCATAAATATCTCAAATGCCAATATATAGAATTGACAAACGAACATAACTTTCAATTTAGCAATAACCGTTCAATCATTTCAGCTAATCAAGTGTTTGAACAGTGCACAGTGCAAATGGAACTTGTAGTCAATTCCTGTTCCTGTTTCTGTTGCTGTTGCTGTTCTCATAAAGCCCCATAAATCACTTGCAAATGACGCTGCTAAGAAGCAGAATGGCAAATAGAAGCAGCCACAGGCACTGGCTCTCAATAATATGGTACTATGTAACTGCGACTGTCATTCTCAATGTGAATGTGAATGTGAATGTGAATGTGAGTGCACAATTATAGCCGCTTCGCTAGATCGTAAAACAAAACAAGGACAAGCCACATTTGCCTTGCCTTTTGCCATTCGACTTGTCGCAAATGATGAGTTTGCCGTGGCAGCTTCCAGTTGCAAAAGCTGCGACATCAATAAAATAAACACTGTCAATGCTGGTTTGCTGCTAAATGGATGGATGGATAAATGGATAAATGGATGTTTTGGCATGATGGCAAACGAAGGCTGCACAATTGAACTCGCGACATTTGGTTGATGTTTTGCTGTCTCGTTGTCATTTTCACTTTGACTTTTATCTATTGACATAATATTTTTATATGTGCCTTTAGCCGCCACAGGCGGGTTTCCAACTTCGGTTTTATGTTCCAGCTCAGGCTCAAGCTCAGGCTCAGCCACTGCTCAGTTCACAGCCAGTTAGTCACTTATGTCAGTCATGGTGTGGGTGTATCTCTAATGGCTTTGTGTTGACGGCCTGCATAGATTTAAGAGCCACATTTGCAACATTGAGAACCAGAAGCAGAAGCAGAAGCAGAATGAGCGCAATGAAATAAGCAGCTATATGCAGCATTTAATGGCTGAAGTGAGATATGGAATTGAGCATAGAAAACTGCTGGTTGTTTAGGTCAGGTTAACAATTCCCTTTAGCTGTAAGCTGACTGATTGATACATATGAAGGTGAGAGGATTACAGTTGACGTTGCCGTTTGTTAAGAGTTCAAAATCAATTGTCAGCTATCTAAGCCAAAGATCAAACCAACAAGTCTTATACTATTTTTAGTTACCTTTTACTTAAACTGTGTTCATAGCGCTTAATCGAGTAACTGCTTAACTTAGCTTGTACCTTAAACAAGTTTATATTTGTCTGCAAGTCCGGTCATTGAACTGTGATAAACATTTGCCCTTGCATTTTGTTCTTTTAACAGTTTTCTATTTTATCCTTAACTGGCACAGCTCATGAGTATCCCAACTATAAATCTAGTATCAACTTTAGCCACTCACAAAACTTGCTTATTTATGACACTTTCAACGTAATAATTCGAGTTGAATAGTTTTTTTTATTACCTTTCAAGCCACCTTAACTGTGTATTTCATAGCATATCTATGGACACAGCTAAATTTTATTCACTTCTATCTATTTCACATGCACAAATACACACAAACACACTCACAAACACACCCCCACCCCCTATTGCTCATTTGTCCAAGTGTTAAATAAAGAATCACTCACACTTGTGTACCTTATACAAGAGTTAGGGGCAGGATAAAGCGAGATGGTGACATTTATTGCTTGTTTAAAGCAACTATAAAAATAAGTGGGCCAAGGCTGTTATTCATTATAAGTTGGGGGTATATAAAAACAGCCATTAAGTTTACAGTTGCAGTTTGGTTGCATACACGATTAGAAAACAGTCAAAGATATTGAAAGTGCTTTTTCTTCAATTGCAAAGAGTATTCGAAGTTTGTCAGGAATAATGCAACGCATTGAAGGAGACGTCTTCGACCATTTAAAGTACATATATATAAGTAAAGCCATGTCTGTCTGTACGTCTGTCTGTCCGTTATTTGTATGCGTTTCTCAGTTTTCAGATTAAAGCTATATTAATGAAACTTGGCACAGATGCTTTTTTAGCTGCAGGTAGTTCGTATGTCGGGATCGGCCGCATCGGAACACTATGATATACAGCTGCAATAGGAACAATCGATGAAAAACTTGTTTGATTCTCAAGTCATATTAACCAAACTTACTAATTCTGTGTATAAAATGAGTTTTTGTATGAAAAACTTTCTTGCTTACACAGATATTCCAACACAAACTCGCTAGAACTCAATTTAATTATGTTCCACACATGTTGTCTATGATTTATCAAACTCAGAAGACTTTATCGTGTAACTGTCAGTATGTGTAAAGTATGTGGAGAATGCAACGTTAATCTGGTATAAGATATATACCTCATATCTTAAGATATCTTTTCTTTCTTCTTAAAGTTAAGCAAGTTAATTTTTGTAGTTAATTGAAGTGTTTTATCAACTTTTGTTCTGTTTTTTTTTTTTTTGCTGTTTATAATTTTTTATTTTAATAAAAATATTAATAATAATTTTAATTAATTTTTGTAAATTTAAACTTTTCCTGTGTCGACAGTTATTACTCGATATTAAATTAAATAAATAAATGAAAAAAAAAAAAATAACTAAGCGATATAACTTTGCTTGAATTTATATTAACTTTCTTTAAATTTTAATTGTAATAATTTCATAATAAGCTATGCTTATTTAAAAGATTTATTACAACTTTGCTATAATTTTGAACAAATGTAAATTTATTTTTTGCATTTTACTACTTTGTGTGCCTTTCTGTTTTTTTTTTTTTTTTTTTTTTTGTGCTTCTTTTTTTGTCCTATTGCTGTACAAAAGTTTTGCAAATAAAGCAGTTTATTGTGCCAGTGGGATTTATAATCCACACAAGCGTTATAAGTGCCGCTCTTACCCATAGAAACACTTAAAACAAAATAAAAGAGTAAGCCTGGACCATATCCTGTATCCTGGATTCTGTATCCCGGTTTCTGGTTCTGTTTCTGGATCTGCTGCTGCTGCTGTTGCTGCTGCTGCTGCGGCTGCTGTCCAAGGCGCAGCATTTCAAATTAAAAGCATTTGCCATTTTTATTGCTGTTTCTGCAGATCTTTTGCCCCTCGTCCCAGCCTAACAAATTTTTATTTCCATTTCGCTTTATTTCACACTTTCTTGTTTATTATTGCAGTGCTCTCTCTCTCTGGGTTCATGTCCCAAACAAAATTAAGCGTTTGACCTTTTTTTTTTGCACGGCCCATTCACGTTCCTTCTTCTTTACATTTTACAATAATGTTGTTGCCATTGATTTATGCACAGACTTTTTACGGGGGTAACCCTTTGCTGCTAGGCCAACTGTCTGTTAGCCCTTTGTCCCTTATTCGGCTTAAATGCTAACTTAATTGTTCTGCCAGCGCCTAAGAACAGGCAATTTGCCTGTTTTACGCTCTCTGATTTTCCCAAAGCGTCAGCATTAAGACAAAAACATGGTTTTCATTAGGACAGTTAATTAAGCACCAAATGATTACCAACTTGCATTGAGTGTGAGCCATTTGTTTTGGTCCAAAGTTTGCAATAACCAACAAAAGTAAAAGCTTTGCGAAGCAAAACAAAAAAGTGCAAACTAATTAAGATTGTCATTGTTGGCGAGTCGATTAGCTAATATCTAAAAATCTTAGCAGCATCATATTGGCTTGATTATATTGTTGGCTTTATATACCTACTAATGTAAGTAAGTATTAACTGAAAAAAAGAAAAGAAAAAAAAAACAGGAAAGAAATGTTGTGTTCAGTGTGTCGAAGATATATACCCTTACAGAAAATATTTGCACAAGAAAACTTAATTTTCAACAGATTGCTCCTATGGCAGCTATAAGATATAGAAGTCAGATTTTGATGAAATTTTGTTAACATGTGTAGAACGTGCTTTAACTTAGATATAGTGAGTATGGTTGAGATATTTTGAAAAACACAAAAGTTTTTCTCACAGGTACCAATTCAACAATAGTTGCAACCTGCAATAAGAAGAAGCATCTGTGTTTTATCAGGATAGCTCTAGAACAAAGTCTTGAAAAACGCATATAAACAGGACAGACAAGCAGACGGAAATGGTGGACATGACTCGACTGTTAATACTTATTACGAATTCCCATTGAAAATGGGAATAAGAGAGTTATAAAGTACTGCAAATGTATGTAACAGGCAGGAGGAGGCTTTTCCGAATATACAAACTATATATATTCTTGATGAGCATCAACAGCCAAGTCGAACTAGCCGTGTCCGTCTGTCCGTATGAACGCGTCGATCTCAGAGACTATAAGAGCTAGTGACACCAAACTAGGTATGTAGGTTCCTGTATACCACACGCAGATCAAGTTTATTTCAAATTTCGAATAAACAACCACGCACCACCGCAAATCGAAGAAAAACCTCCCACAACCACAATTTTAAAGACATTTTTGGTATACATATATGTTTTATCAATGTTGATCAGCACCAAAGATATTGAAGAATCTATTTCCCCCGTCTCAGCATTTCGAAACAACAGTTTTATAGGCACTGGACAAGCTAAGTGCGATGCTTGCTTGCATTGCCGCTGAAATGCTTGAAATGCAAGTTGGGAGCAGGGAGTCTTGTAGTCGGGCACACTCGACTAGAACATTCTTACTTGTTTTTTTCTGAGACTTCTCCTTCAATGCGTTACACATATCGTGACAAAATTATAATACCCTCCGCAAGGGTATAATAATTAAAATTTACTTCAAGATATTTAATGCTGGCAATATAATCCCATACAAAATAGCAATAAGACTTAATCGATTAACTGAGAAACTGCACATTTTATTAAAAATAGTCAGATAAGTTATCTTTTTCGATTCCTATTAAAACAATCGTAATTGTAACTATGAGCTGTTTGTAGTTCGGAAATAGAAACAGGGTTAAATATAATACAAATTTTTAATTAAAGACTTTCGTTTAACATTATGCAAACACCATTGAAAAATCGAGCCAAGACCTCATTGATAATGATTTTAATTTTGCTTAAATTGTGCTCCATAGTATGCCACACTATTTGTTGCCTTGCATATGTCCTTCTGTAAGAAACTCATATATGTATCTACCTGTGCCCACCTAGTAGTAAATTTGTTGTAAGCATATTAAAATATGTTTAGAATTTTATGAGTTTTTTGAATGGCTTTTGCTTTTGTGCTGTTTGGTTGACAAGCCGAAATTGAATTTTAAATAAGTATACGACGAGTATATATGTATAAATGTGTGTGTGTTGTGTGTGTGTGCATATGCAGTTAAATGTGTAAATTGTTGATAATATTAATATCCGCTCGTTTATGGCATTTAAAAGGATTACATTAAATGCACAAGATTTGTATCTTTTGGCCGTAATTGATTAGCGCTTAAGCAAAACAGGAAATTATTATTTTTGGCAAAGATTCATGCACACAAATAAATAATTCAACAGCTGGCCATTTGTTTTAATTGAGAGCCATTAAGGCATGAAAATGTTGCCAAGTTCCATGCCTCAGTTTCATCTGCCCACATATAATTTGCATAGAAATTGCTGTCAGGCAATCTAAAAATCAGTAGCAGACTAGACCATTTTCATGTCTAAATGATGACGACAAAGTGTGAAAATCAAAACATCAGCAAATGATGGCCCGGCAGATGGAGCAAGACATTTAAGCCCAGAGCCTCAATTTATTATATGGCTTAAACACCCAAAACCCAATGCCAGCAATGCTTTGGGAGCAATAAATTTTAATGTGACCTAACCCAAGAAATCCATTGATGCATACATACATACATATTTACATACATACATACATACATACATACATACATACATACATTTAAATGCTGTGAGGCTATGCAACAAATTTTGTACAACAATTGAAATGTGTGCGGCCTGCCAAAGGTTAAAGCGTTTGTTGTATTGCCAGAATTTGCCACAGAACAAGTGGATGAGAGCAGGCGAAGAAGGAGTTGACGAGGAGTCATCAGTAGGCAGCACCCAACCAACCACATTGTCAATCAAATAATGCCTTAGCCACGACTCCTCCTACTCCTACTCCGCCTCCTCCTTCCCAGCTATTTGCCAAAGTCACAAGCGCAAACACTTGACCAGCACGTGCGGGCTGGCAAAATCGCCCGCCCCTCAGCCCTTATTCCATACAGATTCCCTTTTTGGCGCACAATGCCCCCTAAAATTTATGCATTGCAGTTGACTTATTAGGGTCCAAGTGGCTATTGTATTTGGGTGGTCCAATTCTGTTCTGTTCTGTTCTGTTCTGTTCTGTTCTGCTCTGTTCTGGCCTGTCCTGCTGTCCTGCTGTCCATGTGCTTGTTGATTTGCTTTGATTTTGTCGTCCCTTTTGGGTGCTGTCCAAAACTGACCAAGTGTGTGTTGTAGTTACACTTGGCAGTGCTGCGGGGCCTGCTGCTCGTTAATAGTTGCTAATTATGTTTAATTAGTCATTTTCATGCGTCATTTGAATGGATGAAATCAGCCATTCAGGCATGTTCAAAACTACTTACACAGTCATACTTGTATACATATATATATATATATATATATATATATATTGAATACTTAGACAATAGAGCGATTTTGTCAACTTGATGTAGGTCAAAATTGCTATACAAGTTTCAACTATCGAAAAAGACTTAAGAGCTCAAGTCGGCAGATTAGTAATTAATATAATTTTTGATAGCTTTACACAAGAGTTCGGACTAACATAACAAATATTAGTACTTTTTTTAAAGACAGCATCATCTTTGATTTTGGTTAAATGATGAAATGGAAATGAGTTAAAAATACTGAAGAGCTGTCGCAAAACAGCGATGCGCAAGCAATCGCTGATACTCCAAACTATCAATACTATCGGTAGTAGTATCGAAAAACTATGTTAAAATAAACATATAAATTAATTTTTCAATAAAAATAGATTTGATAGTTCAATCCCTCAACATAAACTGTACAGAATAAATTGAGCAGTTAAACAAAGCCAAAATGTATTTCAAGATGCTCGTTAATATTTCAAAATTCTTATTTCTATTAAAAACATCTCTTACAATAAATTTTGTTTGCCTTTGAGCAACATATTTCCATTAGGAGACATTCGTGATAGAACCAGGGGTATAGCAGCTAGGCAATAAGCCTCAGAGCCTACTCAGAAAAGTTCCAACATCTTCTTTGCGACTGCACTTATAAGAAGGCGGACCCGTTTTCTCGGAAGTTCCTGTTTTGTAGAAATGGACAGTCTGGCAGACCTGCCACTGGGGGATTTGACACTTTTTCTGGAATCCACAGTATGGCTCAAAGGGCGCTCAGCGCTCTTCCGTATCCTTCCCAGCCTTTTAACCTTTTCCTTACATCCTCCCCCTCTTAGGCATCACAATGGACCAATTGGCCTCTGGGTGAACTCGACCGGGCGTCGAGCAGCCCATTTAACCTAACCTTAATTAACATATTTCCATATAAAATTAGCACTAAAACTAATTTAAATCAAGATATTTGCCGTCTGTACAATTTCCACTCAAATTATGACGTATGTATAAGAAAGAAAAGCACGCAAGCTTACTTCAAGCAAGAAATGCATCATATTAACACCGTTTTATAGAAATTGAACAATTTTATTAATTAAAATTTCATGAAAACTAGCAAAGTATACAAATTAGTACTTTTATAGTACAGACTTGAATGCGAAAATAAGTATGGACTGAAAGTTTGCAAACAAAAACTCTCAACAAAGTTAAGCCTTTTCAAAATAAAAGCTATTGAAATAAGAGTTTTTTTTAAGAGATTTAACTTTTGCACATTTTTGCTCATTTTAATAAGTAAAGATTAGTGTTTTTTTTTGCTGCAGCTTACTTAGATACAGCATTAGGATAAAGTAAAAGCCAGAGCGACAACTCAAATAATTGGAAAACAATAAAGCATGAAAGCTAGAAATCATCATAATTTTCATGTTTCATTTTACAAAACAGTTTGCACAAATCGAATAGCAGCTTACCACAACAATCAGAGTCAACTTTTGATACACAAATGACTATTTTGGGTCATTGGTAACCATTTATTGCTGCAGTTTAATTCTCATTTGGCCATAATAACGATTACCATCAGGTAGACCACAAATGTAGATATCGCTTTAGACCCAATTTGCCAGTTACGGCCAAAAAAAACATTTTTAACGTTCTCCCATTTGAACATTTGAAATGTAAATCTCTTCATAGCAAGAAAATGCAAAAATTGCTAGTCAAATTTTGAGGGGGGGAGGGAGGGAATTGTTGTCTTGCTGTTGTCTCTGCTATGAGCTCTTGGTTAATTGAAACCAATTGCGTAACTGCAAACGTATGTATGACGTCTGAGAGCCTCGTTGTTCCACAAACAACAACAAAGCTAAATATATGCCACAATGGTTCCAGCACATATATATATATATATATATGTAGTATAGTAAGATTCAGGCTCTATGTCCTTGCACAAGTGGGAAATAAAGAAAGAGTTGGAAAGGACATGCGGTTTGAAAAGGAATCAGGTAAAATTCTTGTTGTGTTTATTGTTGCTGGTGCTGAAGCTGAAGCTGGTGCTGTGCTTCTCGTTGTGCTTCTTTCTCGTTGTATGCTGTTGGTTTTCCTAAGTAAACAATGAATATGCATGACTTCCCAATGAAGCACGCCTGTCGCAATGCCAGCAACTAGGCTGCAACAACAATCAAAACAACTGAAACAACAACAGCAGCAGCAAAAGCAATGCAAGTTATGCTGCATAAAAAAAAAAAACGAAACTTCAATTTACGAAAGTGATACGCCCGATACTAAAAAAGCAATAAACAAGTAAAAACTTTGCCATTAGTAGTTCCCGGCTAATATATACTCTGTTCAGAGTGTAGTTATTTTGAATATCAACAATAATTTTGCTGACTTCAAAATTGATCGTCGAAAGCGGCTTTGATTTTGATTTCGATTTTTTCTTATGTTCAGTGTCGTTTTAAAATATGCTTAGCACATTTTAAAGTCCAGTATAAAAATTTGTATGAATATATATGTAAATTGGCATGAAGTGCCGACTAAAATGCGTTCATACAAACAAACATTACACAAAACTAATCTACTCCTTTACACTTTTAAGATAGAGTAAAACAAAATATGTTGTAAAAATAGATAACGGCGAAATATCATGCAAAACGACAGCACTCAGAGCTGCATCGCTGATTAATTATTGCTGATGTTGATGATAACAGTGAGTCCTTGTATACAAATTGATTAGAATAGCAAATGTACGAGTTCTATTTTCAAGCAAAAGTCCTTAACTTTCTGCTGCAATTTTAAATAACTGCAGTATCTATATCTGTTTCTATCTCTCTCTCTCTCTCTCTCTCTCTCTCTCTGTCTGTCTCTATCTCTGTCTTTCGGTTCATATTTAAGTCTCTGACAAAATGCAAGCAATGAGTAAATGTCAAATGTTCTTCTGCGCTGCATTGAAAGTCGAAATTTATTGCTTACAAATCGCACAAATGCATCAACTCTTGCTGCGCCTGTAAGTATGCAACGGAAATGCATGTGATTATGCACTTGCCGTCGCCGAGGGGGTGTTGCTGTGGTGTGATGTGGTGTGATGTGGTGTGGTGTGGTGTGGTGCATGCAGACCTCTTTTACGCAAGCACAAGTATCTGTCTATATGTAGGTACATTGTGCATATGTGTGTGTGTGTTTGTGTGTGGTTGATTAAAGGCCTCGGCTTAACGATGAATTGTTGCAACGCCCATTAATATTCGAATGCATATTTTATGACACGTGTCTGGCGAGCAAATAACTCAACTGTTCAATATCTTCAAACTATGTTCACGCTCTCTGCAGTTATGCCAAACAATATTTAACCAGCAATTGCAATGCTATTTTTCAACTTTGTGATGGAACTCAAGTATTATTTACAAGCAATCAGATACTTTACTTTAAAGTAAAGTTTAAAATTTAAGCCATTTTATTTTGTTAACCAAACAAGAATACTCATTTAACTGTGTACAATTAACACAAATAAAAGCTGACTTGCACAGTTTCATTCGAATTGACTATGTCAATTTAAACTATGATATTTTGGGGGACACAGCTGATATAAGTTTCACAGTAATTCCTTCCTTCAGCATCTACTGGCTGTACTGAAAATATATACTAAATAGTTCTTAATTAATAATAGTTTGTTCAAAAAAAAAAAAAATTAAAGCCAAGTCCCACCTGGCTTGTTAAAGTCCTCATTCTCTTTATTCTCCTCTAGATCATTGTTGATTCGAGTGATACTTGGGTGATTCTCTAGCAAAGGGGCTGCAGCTGCAGTTACTTCACGAGAAGCATCATTCTCAACCGGATCAGTCGAATTTTGATCGTTGTTATTTGGAACAATTTCCGCAGCTATTAGTTTAATTGAATAATCCTAGTAATTTGCAGTTAGTTTAACAAAAAAAGAAACAGTCTCACCTGAACTAACCGAGTCCTTCCTGTCAGACATGATTTTTCTCCAATTCTAACTTTATTTAGAGCTCTTTGTTATAAAACAGCAATAAAGAAATATAACAATAGCTGTTGTACAATTTTTCAATAAACCAATTCTGTGTTAATATGCAATTTGCAAAAATAAAGAAATTTTTTTTGTTGTTGTCTGGAGGTTGGATTTTTACAACTTATTTGTACTCAAGAAACTGAACTAAAGACAACATTTTCTACGCTTACTATGACTTTCGCAATGTTCGATTTAGAAATAAGTTTCATTAAATTCACCGCCTAAGAAAAAAATATTATCGCTTCTCTTGGCATTTCAACGATACTCCAATGCAACAGTCATTAGTGACAAAAATCAGGCTTTCTTTTATTCGCCAATTACACTGGCCCATTTTTATTAAAGGGAAAACCCGACTGCAACTTACTTGCTTTGATTAGAAGTTTCATTGATCGGCATAATGTCAACTGGATCAAGTTGTGAATGTGCTGGATGTTTAATCTCTTAATGCTTTTGTTGGCATCTATTGATTTGTATGATTTGCCATGATTGTAAATTAAGTAGCTTAGGAAAGTTTATATATAAAATGTAGTACATGCAATTTATGCATTATTCTCATGTTCTCGATTAAAATTCGATATTTTTTCGCTCTTAAGCAAAAGCTTAAATTAAACATGCTTTAAATTTGTATACACTTGCAAATTGTAAAATGGTATTTGTATTGTCAATTATTTCAAAAACAGAAGCTTTAAACAAAATAAGCTAAGCAGAAAATAAAATTTATTTAAAATCAGTTTCTAATTTGCATTTTGATTTGTCTTTAAGCAGCACATCTACAACATTCAAACATAAAATACAAAGTGCATTAAGAGACGTTGCAATACCAATATTATTTCCATATAAACAAGATTACAAATTTGATTGCTTTGCTTGGCAGCTGCGATAACAAGATCTTATGGCCACAATTGTCATTGTCCTTAAACAAATGGTTGGCTCTCACAGGACCACAATATTATTTTCAATTTACATTTATAAACGAGCATGGCTCAGCCTTAATATTTGAGGGGCAACACGATACCAAATAGCAATCATAATCTTCGATATTATTATTATTATTTTATACTTTATGGCCGATTGTTATTGCTGGTATTTGTTGCTGCAGCAGGATAAAAATTTACACATTGATATGTTTTTACGAGTGCAAAAAAGTAAACAAATAAACAAAGAGCAGCCATCAAAGAGCAATT
Organism: Hirtodrosophila cameraria; assembly: GCA_949708635.1. Taxonomy (NCBI): domain Eukaryota; kingdom Metazoa; phylum Arthropoda; class Insecta; order Diptera; family Drosophilidae; genus Hirtodrosophila; species Hirtodrosophila cameraria. The sequence continues at coordinate 60,614,675 of OX453090.1, forward strand.
TCAATGTAAAATGTCACAAGAAGACACACACATTCACACACACACACACACACACACACACACACACACACACACAGACACAGAGAGAGAGGCATGTTTGTAATATGTGTTGACAATTTATACGCTTGAATACACACTTTGACAAAAGGTTGGTCTTAACAACTAAACCAAAAACAACAAAAACATACACACACACACATATATGTAATTTGACAAAACCAACAAAATGCCATAAGCCATAAATTCTTTGGCCAGGCCAACACTAAAATTGTGCCTATGATAGAAGCCTAACGGTTCCTAAGCTGCCGACCATTGTTTTTTTGCCACTGGATTTTCATATAGAGTCCACTTCTGCTCTGACTGACTCGTAATCGCTAGCAATAAAAACAAAGCCAAGAATCAGCAGTCGAAGACCACATAAAATATTATCGAAATCGTCATATTCTTGTGTCAGTTTTTGTAGCAACTTGTACATAAAAAGGACATAAACAAATAAATCGTCATATGTAACAATGGTCTATTAGTGAAATACATGCCAAATACAACAACAAAATAAAACACATGGCAAAATAGTATATATGTATATTTAGTGTCTAGTTTTGGGGCGTTTATCATGCATAACCGATAGTTTATATGTATATACATATATGGAATTATGAGCCAAATTACAGTATTTATGCAAACCTTGATTTAAGATCAAGGCTCAAATGAGCCGCTAACGAATGAATAACTGAGCTAATATTTTTATTAAATTTACTGTGCACAAAGCAAGTGCGCCATAAAAAGCTGTTTCCAACACACAAGGCCACTAAAGGCATCCCATCCACCAAAATGTGTCAATTTCATAGTTTTCTGAACATTTTTTTTTTGCTTTTTTTATTTGCATAGCCGTCAGTTGCATTTTTTAGTTTTGGCCGCTTCAACGCCATTTGGGCATTTTTTTATTTTTTTTTTTTTTAATTTAAAGTGTTCTGAGTTTCGCTTTCTCGCTTATTGTTTTTATGGAAAGATTTAAAGATAGCATCTACATATAAATAGAAAAGTTGTTGGCAGGACATTTTTTTGAGAATAAAAACATTTGCCAAAAAATATTTTTTCTATTTTCTATCAAATTTTTGTACGGTCGACTATTTTTTTTAAATTTATGAAAATGTATGAAATGTATTTTTGAAAATTTTAATTGCAGACAGAATTAAACAGTAATCAAATTTGTTGATACTTAATTGTATGAAAGTAAAGAGTTTATAAGCCAAAAATCAAAAACAGTGTTGTTTAATAATGCTTGCGAAAATCAGTTTAAAGCAAATAAGAACGTTGCAGTCGGCTGCGATATACTCTTTTCTTTATTCTATTTTATACATCAACAGAAGTCAACCTGGTAAATTAGTTGATTCCAGTTAAAGGGGTGTGGGAGATACAGACTTTGCTCATTTATGGGCGCATCAGATCAGTCCAAATTTGTTCACTCTAGCTGTAAAACTGTGGAAGATATAGGTTTTTGCGGTTTGTGGGAGAAGGGGTTGTGTTGGGGGGCGATCTTGACACTTTGTCTGCCTATGGTATATACCAACATGTATACCAAGTTTGGTTGCTCTAGCTTCAAAACTGTGGAAAAATACAGCGTTCATACAGACAGACGGACGGACATTTCACAAACCCAATATACTCTTTTTACTGTTTTTTTTTTTCAAAAAATTAAAAAAAGAGTATTAACATTATCAACTTGCAATATGACGCAAAAAGATATATTAAGTTTTGTAAACACTCTGATCTTAAGTTAAAGCTGTTTAAGAAGCTTATAATAAGTTACTGTTTATTTTTATTTTAAAAGACTAACAATTTATATCAAATTTATGTCCATCAAAAGTTAAGAAATTCCAAAAAAAATTTAACAAATCTCCAGTTGAAAGACATTTTCATATAAATACACCACAAAAAATACGTTAACTATTTAGAAATGCAGCTGAAAATGAAATTGAAACGCGTCGATTTGCTTTTTGTTGTTCTACTGAATTTGTCAATAAAACAACAATGCATAGCTTTGACTGCCATTTTTTACATATAGCATGATGGCAAACTAAGTATTTATGTTGGCAAGTGTTATATAAGCCAAGGATTTTGGTGGCTAAAAACTAGTGTGCAACAGTGCAGTTAATTTGGTTAAACGACCGACGGTTGCACAGCAATATTTGCCAAAAAAAAAAAAAACAAAACAAAACAAAAACAAAAAAATAAGAAAACTTTAACATCCTTTGCCATTTATTTGTTTGCCAATAAAACGTTGCAACATTGAGAAAACGGAAATAGAGAAAGTGGCAGTGGCAGTGGCAGTTAGAAAAGTGGCAAACTATTTTGACGGTATTTGCATCAAACAGATGTGCAGACAGGATAAGCGCAGGATGGATGATGGGCTTTGAGTGTACAGTTTCGCTGGAATTGGGAAGAGGATTGGGATGGCGAATGTGAATACGAATGCGAATGTGAATGCGAATGCGAATGCGAATGCGAATGCGAGTGGTTCTTTCCATCATTCGTATATTAAATTCGCTTTTATGTTCGGTGATAGTAGCCTGCCTTTGGGGCTCAACCACATGTAAATGCACTTGCTTTTGCCACTGCTGCTGCTGGTGTGTATTCTATAGAGCTTTTCGAGTTAGAAGTTAGTTGGCTTAACTAAGTTTTACACACACATACACACACACACACACACACACACATACACACACATAATTGTGAGCTTTGGGTACAACTTAAATCCCCATGTGAACCGCAATTTGATTACAATCAAATGAGCGAGGTGTAAATGAAATTTATTTGCTCCAACTCGTATATATGTCCAAATCGAATAGCTGAAGAAACTTACAATATATCTAATAAAAATGAGTTAAATTAATGCGACACTTGACTAACCAGCTAATTTAACTTTATTTAAACAGAAATCTGCTTTCAACTTGTTCTAACAACATAACATATCAAGGAATGCTGCACTGAATTCTTGGAAACTTTCTAAAATATATCATGTGACTAAATACAATTTTAAATTAATTAAATCAAATAATTTCATTCACTTCTCAGTTTTCAACGGATGCAGAGCTCTTTTTATATCTTCTTATTTTCTTTCTAATTTTTATTTTATTTTTTGTTTTTTTTAGGGCACTAATATTTGATAGGCTTGCAAGAGTTTTCCTGAACAAGCCTCATGCCCAAATGTAGCAAGCCTTTTTATTCAATTTTAATCAAGAAATTCATCCAATCCGTAAAAAGCTCCACGTCCTTCTTGAGTAGCAAGAACTGTTACAGCACGGTGTATGCCTTATCGAAGGCAGCCTCTATCAATCTATTTGTCAATCACTCTAACAATCATTATATCAAGTGTCTCGCCAGCTCTATGACTGACTTTACACCCTCTGCAATGAAATTGCTAATTTTATCACATTTGGATCACTATATCTTATAGCTGCCATATTAGCAATCAGTTGAAAAATCAGTTTTTTTATGCAAATCTTTCGGCACGCCGAAGATAATATTTCTTTTTTTGCGTCCCTGGTTATTTAACAATTTTGAAATTATGGTTTAACTGATCAAGTTTTTGTTCAGAGATTTGCGGCTGTTTGCAGTCGGACAGTAAGCTTTAATCCTTGAACTCATAGTGTGCCACACTAACCGATTCTTTCAGTTGCCTTCACAGTGCCTGTCAATAATATGTTGTTGTTGTTATTATTGTTGTTGTAGTTGCCATTTACAGGTCTGACATTGCCATAAAGTTGGTTGTCGTTGCCAGTTTCGTGTCGTTTCGTGTAGTGTCGTGACTTGGTTTGTGCAACTCTTCAGTTGACTTTAGTTTCGAAGAGCATCTGAGCACGCCCCGACAATTCAATTAATGGGCATTCAAATGATATAAACCTGCTGAGGCATTTTTAGTGCTGACGGCTGAGAGCTGAGAGCCTGAGAGCCTAACGCTCAGTTTCATTAGCAGGCACTGTGACAGGATTGAGGCAATGTCGTCGCCAGATGTGCATGAAATGTGGTAAGGACACCACACACAAACTATACGTATATATTGGAGAGTAACGCCAAACACGTGTCAACAGGCCCAATGTAAAAAGAAAAACAACAACAACAGGTGCAAAAGCAAACAAAAACACAATTTAAAAGACAACAAAAAAACATGAAAATATAAAACCCACAACTTTTAATCCTTAGCAACGACATGGTTCGCGTTGCCTGTGGCAACCACAAGGAACAACAAATAGGTTTGGTTTCGATACGAGTTGGACAAAAAAATAAAAAAAAAAGTGAAAGAGCGTCCAGTGAAAATTGAAAGTGCAGCAAAGTGGAGCGCTAAAGTTTACATTATTAAAAGAAATCAACATTTTATTGGCAACATTTACAATGAGCCAGCGTACAAAATTTATAATAAATACATCGGGTAAATAAAGCCAAACCAATGCAAAAAAATTATATAGAAATTGTGGAAACAGTACGTTTTAGTTTTAGTTTTATGGCACATCAAACTAAAGTATATTTCTTTTTTGTTCTTTGTGAAACCGGTTTGGCACAGTTGAATATTTTGGAGCGCGCATTCCGGGCACGGAACTGGATGAGCAAACAGCGACTATATTGGAGTTCCTAGAGCTGGAGGAGTACACGGTTATCTCGGCCGTGCATAATAAATCCGATGGCAAAATCAAATTTCAACATCGCATACCCAACGAGGAAGTCTGTTTGCTTTTCTACAAGGTGCCGCAGGTGGCACAAGGCGTCGCTGCTGCCGGCAATGCTGATGGTGGTGGTGTTGGTGGTGGCGAACCACTGTTGGGCATATTAACACTGGAGGGTGGCCTGGTTAAATCCATTTACAATTCCGTTTCACGTGTCTTTTCTCCTCATGCAACGGCAAGGGTATGTTCCATATATAGTTTTGTATTCAGTTTCTGATTCGTATACGTATTCGTAGTATGTAATATGTACATTGTACATTGTACATACATATACATATATGTACATGCATATATGCTAGTATGTAGTTGTCGGCAATTCCATCTCGGCTTAAATTATTTTGCTGTTTGCTCTCCAAGAAGCAGCAGCAGCAGCTGCAGTGCATCCAGCAGCATTTTAATCGCATTTGCACATAATTCAATTCTTTTTGCAATTTCATTTTGTCAATTATATTTGCTTTCCTGCGGATCCAATTTGTTTTCTCAATATTTTTTTTCATACTACTATATTCTTATTATCGTCCTTTTCTTCAAGCGCAATGAGTACAGCCCTGAACTGAGCGTCTTACTTGAAAATTTACATGTCTCGCTGGGATCCACATTGGGATTGCCACAAAGTGGTAAGATATTCATTCATTCAATATTACTATTATTGGCCACAGCTATTTCTATCAATATAACTTCAGTCCTTTTGATCTGTTGAAAAAACTACTTTGATTAATCAACATTAATCTTATTATACACTTGCAGAGGGTATTATAATTTTGCCACGAAATGTGCAACGCATTGAAAGAGACGTCTCAGAAAAAAAATGACTATTCGTGGCCAGCATTAAAAGTCGAGTCATGTCCGCCATGTCCATCTGTCTGTCTGTATGTCTGTCTGTTTATATGCAAGCTAGTCCCTCAGTTTAAGACTATCGTGATGAAACTTGGCGCAGATGCTTATTCTTTCTGCAAGCAGTACATATGCCAGAATAGGCTAGATCGAACCACTATAACATATAGCTGTCATAGGAACAATCGGTTGAAAATAGGTTTTTGTTTGAAAAACTTTTTTGTTTGAAAAACTTTTTTGTTTTTCAAAATAACTCGACCAAACTCACTATGTCTAAATAAAAGCAGGTTCTACACATGTTGACCCAATTATTTAGAACTTATTTTTCAAAATTTTTACGTTTCCAAGGAGAACGGCCTTTTATTTAGATTAAGATATAATTCAAACTCATTTTTTCAAAATGTTTTGTAGGTTTTTACTAGAAGCTGTCTTAAAATTGAATGCTGACTGAAGCAACATGTTTCAGAATGTTGACTAAAGCATATTTATTTGGCCTACTTCGATATACCATAATTATTATAAAATTTAGTTGAAACTTGGCATTCAAATTTAAGCATGTGTAAAAAACACCGCTTTACTTGTAAACCAATTTTGAGCCATTTTCCACCGGTCTAAAATGTACCCTTCAATTTCCGATCATAAATATGTTATATATATACCTACATATACCTACATCCGAAAAAAGTGGTTTTGCTGCTTTTATGGCTACTTTTTGAAAGTGTTCATATTCATATTGCAGGCATAAGCAGCATAAAGGACGAAATCAAATATTGGAAACAGAAACTGGGCCAAAAATCAAGTTCGCGTCTTGATCGTGAAACAGCGCAAGTTTTTATTGGTGTGCTGGAAAAAATAGAGCACAAAATAAGGTAAATAAATTGTAATATTAAGAATGTTCATATTCAAATGATACAAATACACACACACACACACGCATACAGTACCATCGACGCTGGCGGCAATTCGAGTAATCGCATTGAGGAATTCCTTGACCATGCCCACAACAATCTGGACGAGCTATGGCGTCTTCCCTATAACTATCCTCAACAGCGTATGGCCGATCTGCTGGACATAGTGGGCAACCGTTTGTTGGAGGCTTGTCTAATGCAGTTACTGTCCGAGGATATTTGGTGTTTAAACTCGTATCATGTGAACAATTTGATGGGTCAATGCATGGATACGGTGGATGCCTGGATGCAGCTCTGCGATTCATTGACACGCCTTTTTTGGCCCAATTATGTGAAGCATCCTTGGCTGGGTGAGCCGCATGTGCCGCGACGTGGCCAGCAGTTTAAGGATCGCCTGGCAGAGATACGTAGCATTAAGCTGCTGTATAAGCAGATTGCCACGCTGCTCAACGATGCCGAGCTGCAGGAGATGTTTCAGGAGCAGGCAGCGTTTAGCGGTAAGTACACAGTAAAAAATTGAAGAGAAGAAATTATAATTTAATAATGTTCAATGTCGGACCCGATGACTCGGACTCGATGAATGGCAATCTAGATTTTGTTTCTAACGAAAAATATAGGAAATTATAGAGGAATAATTTTGTACTTCAATTTTGGTTTTTATTTTTTAACTAAAAATCCGCCTGTCTGTCTGTCCGTCTGTCTGTCCGTGTGTTTATATGCGTTTTTCAAGACTTTGTTCTAGAGCTATCTTGATGAAACTTGGCACAGATACTTCTTCTTATTGCAGGTAGTACCTATATTTTAATTGGTCAGATCGGACCACTGTAACATATAGCTGCTATAGGAACGGTCGGTTGAAAATAAGTTTTTGTATGAAAAACTTTTTTCTTTTTCAAAGTAACTCGACCAAACTCACTACATCTAACTTAAAGAACGTTCTACACATGTTCATTAAATTTCATCAAAATCAGACGACTATATCTTATAGCTGCCTTAGGAACAATCTGTTGAAATTTAAGTTTTCCTTGCAAAAGTTATCTGCAAGGGTATATATCTTCTGCACGACGAATAAAATTTCTTTCTTGTTTTGAATCAAATTTTAAACTTTATTTTTTACTGTGTATTAATGCCAATTTTTTGCAGATTTCAACATTTTTGATACTTCGCCACCGGGCCAGTCGAAATGGCAAAAGGCGCTGCAGCACTTTGAACAAGTGCTGCAGCCAATTGATGAGCGTATTGCCGCCGCGTTGAAGTCCCAATTGCATCATCATTTAAGCAATCCACGCCAGATCATCTTTATATTCTCCAAATACGAGATGCTTATACAGCGACCTGCCGTCTTGGAGCTGCTCACTATTGAGCGGGAGCAGTTTCTGCAATCGTTGCATATTTTGCTGCAGGATCTGCGCAAGGCAATGTCGGATACAAACATGGAGCCCGATACCGGTCATCTATCGGTCATTTGCAATGAATGCCGATGGCTCAAGGTGGTGCAGTATCAAATACAGGAGATTGAAAAGGTTAGCCATTTGATAAGCGGACGCGAGGGCTTCGATAAGATCAATAAGGCTGTGCAAGAGATCAAGGAGGAGACTGAGTCATTGCTGCGCACCAATTTCGAAATCTGGTCAGGACAATGTTCAACGGCCGTCAAAAGTGGAGAGCTAAGGTTAATTTTTGCATCGAAATGTCAAATTTGAAATTATACTTATAATCTTTGCAGGCTACGCGACGATCAGGCTGTGGTCAAGTTTGAAAAGGAGGGACGACAACTGATGCGCGTCACCTTCAATCCCAAGCTAGTCACCTTTTGCCAGGATGTGCGTGAATTCGAAAATCTTGGCTACAATGTGCCACTAGAGCTACGCTCCGCTGCCACTCATGCGGCCAAGTACATGTGCTATGCTCGGCGCCTGCAGCAAATTGCCACATTCCACAATACAATTGGCGATCGCATGATACCCTGCCAAAGGCCAATTATGCTCAAGAACGCGCTGGAGCTGCAGCGTCTGGTACAAAGCGAAACGGTTGCCTGGCAGGACGAGTCGTCGGTGCAGCGCTATGTCAACACCTTGCAGGAGGCTGTATCCAAGCTATCGGCTGACAATACACTTCTAGTGGGCTATCATGAGCAGGCCAAGCGAACGGTAGGTTTTTAAAATTGAATAATAAGTTGTATATAGATTTGACAGCACAATGCGGTATTGCTTAGCTACGTTAGATCAAGATGATCACCGTTTTTCGTCCTTTGAAATTGTCAATCGAAAGACATTAGAAAAGTGGCTTAACACAGTTTTCCGAATGGGAAATGGATTTTCGTAAATGGTGGCTTAACAACTTCATTATTTATAGTTTTAATTTTTGAAAATGAGTTGAAATCCTTACATTTTTTAATTTTTCACCTATTTTCCGAAAATGGGCTTAAATTTTAGAAAAAATTTTAAAATTGCTTAAAGCACTTCATTTGAGTTTGAAATAGAGATGGAAATGAGAAGAAAATTTGGTCCCGTCTCGAAAGTCCAGAATCTGAAATTAATTGTTCCCCATTTTCCGAGCTTGGGTTTGAATTTTCCAAAATTGTTGTGACAAGTTTCGTATTATTTTCCGTTAGGAGCTTCAAATTAATTTGAACCTGATCGCACTTAAAATACATTTCACTGCATATTATCTACACATCCACATTTTCGCTTTTTCGAAATCAATGATATATGTATGTTCTTATTAATCATTTTCGGCATAAAATAAAACTTGAAAATGAGAAAGAGAAATGCCTGCGTGTTGCCCAACACTGCCTCTCTTCTTCTTATTGAAAAACCATTCGCTGGATTGATTGAATTTCAACCAAAAGTCAAAAAATAGTAGTTAAAAATGTACAATCCTTGCAAAACTTGCTCTGATCTCTACAGGTAATGAAGCTGATGGGCACCGATCTTTTGACACAGAATCAAGTGTGGAAGGATGAGCTGCGTCATTTGCGTGAACTGGTGGCCACGCTGGAACGCCAGGGTTACACCAATCTGGATGCCTTCAAGCTGCATTGGGATCATCAGCTTTACAAGGTATTGGAATATCAATATATACTCGGACTGCTGGACATGAACAACAAATTGCCGGATATACACATCAAGTTGATATTGCGGCAGCGCGAGCTCTGCTATAGTCCACCGGAGGAGGAGATACGTGAACTGTACTTTGCGCAGCTGCGGCGGTTTATTGAGCGGCCGTGCAACTTTCATGGTTTATCCGAGCAGAGTGGCGCACTGTTCCAATCCATGGTCACATTGAATCGCCATCATTTTGGACCATTGTATGCACGTGCGGCACAGCTGTTTGACAAGCTGGAGGATTTCAAGCGCATTTGGTTGCCTTGGATAGCACTGGGCTGTGTGGATGTGGAACAGCTATGTGGCATACATCTGAATGAGGCCGCCGATTGGGATCGCAATTTTCGTGGTTGCAAACAGTTTAGCCAGCAGCTGGCCAAGTTGCAGCAGTCGGAGGAGTCCATCGATTGCATTGTGATCAATGTGCTGCCACTGCGCACAGACATTGAGTATCTGAGCAGAAGGTATTGGGAGGCATTGGCCAATAGCCTGCGTGCCTCCATACTGAATGATGTAGGCGCTGTGCAGGAGTTTCTACAGAATGCGCTGCAATTCCTGCAGAATGTGCCCATGGACGAGGGCAGCATCAGTCAATCGGGCATGAAGTATGAGAAAATCATGTGCGAGCTGCCGCAAATTGGTGGAACCCTGGAGCTGGTGCGTGACAAGGATGCCTGTCTGGCGGGCTGGTGCAAGGAGCGTGTTACCGCATTGGCAGCCATTATGCTGCAGTGGGAGCAACTGCAGCCGCTGCTGGAGAATCATGCGGTCATATTGCAACGCCAGGTGGACATGATCAAAACTCAAGCGCACACACAACTGCAGAATTTGCGTAACGAGGCGGACAAGTTTCTGCTACGCTGGGAGTCCACCATTGCTGAGCTCGAGGCCAATGAGCAGGCCGGCTTGGAGCTGTTCAAAGAGCGTCGCGCACACTGGCAACAGTTGCTGGCCAAGAAGCAGCAGCTGCTGGACGAGTGCACAAAATTCAACATGGCATTTGCCGAAGACGCACTGGCTCCGTTTGCTGCCATCGATGCACAATTGGAGCAGCAATCGCAACAGTGGCAGATCTACAATACATTTCTCGATGAACTGCAGCCCATTTTGCTGGAGGAGTGGACCATTTATAGGCGACGTCCCTATGTACTCAACGAGTTCATTGCTCGCTGGGAAGGCTCTGTGCATGCCTCCATTGATCTGCCCTCAAAACGCATACGCCAACAGGTGGAGCGTCTGCAGTCCGCGCTGCCCATCCTGCAGCAGCTACAATCGGATGCACTTAGCGAACGACACTGGGCCTTAATCTTTCAGCTGCTACATCGAAGTCAAAGCAAGCCATTGCATGCCATACAGTTGCAGGACATCCTGGTTGACATGGATGCGCTGCTAGCTGGCGCTTTGGAGATTGGAAACCTTGTGCGACAGGCAGCATCGGAGCAGATTGTGCGACAGGCGCTGGTGGAGCTCGATCAGTGGTCAGTTACGGCACAGTTAAAGTTAATTGAACGTCAGGATGACGCCGGACAGCCTGTATCGCTTATCAAGGACTATCAGGAGGTGCTCAACAAGATTGGCGATAATCAGTCGCTGCTGCAATCGGCCAAAAACTCGGCCGCCTTCGATAGCTTCTCGGATCAAGCGGGTCTCTGGGAGAGTCGTCTCAACACGCTAGATGTTCTGCTCACCAGCCTGAGTCATTCACAGAGACGGTTGGTTTTTATTTTGTCCTTCGACCTATATAAATAACATATACTTATATAGATATTCCTGATCAGCATCAACAGCCAAGTAAAACTTACCATGTCTGTCTGTCTGTCTATTTATATGTAAACTACTCCCTCAGTTTTAGAGCTATCTTGATAAATGCTTCTATTTTCTGCAAGCAGTACATAGGTATGTCAGAATCTGTCGGAACGGACTACTATAACATATATGTAGCTGTCACAGGAACAATCGGTTGTTTTTGTATAAACAACTTTTTTGTTTTTTAAGATAACTCAGCCAATCTCACTTTATCTAAGTTTAAGAACTTTCAATACATGCTGATCAAATTTAAAGAAAATCGAACGACTATATCTTATAGCTTCCATAGGAACAATCGGTAATAACAAGTTTTCGTGTAAAGCACTTTATAATGGCGAGTTTTACTTAACTTTATACAAGTTGGTCAAATTTGATCAAAATCAGACGACTATATCATATCTTATCAAACAAAATTTAAGTTTTTGGATGCATTTTTTTTCACTTTAACTTTCTTAGTTGGGTGTACTTGGAACCGGTTTTTGGTGCTGGCACATTGCAGCAGGAGCATGCGCTTTTTAAGCGTATCGATAAGGACTTTCGGTTTGTAATGCGTGAGATACAAATGGATTCGCGTGTTACGTCCTTGCTCAAAATTAACAATATAACAACAATTGTGAATGCATTGGAAATGCAATTGGCTCGTTGTCAGCAGAATCTGATGAGCTATATTACGGTAAATAGAAGCATATTTATTCTTCGAATCATTCTACAAGCATTACTTATAAATTACTGCACTAGTTAATAGTTAGCATATCACATTTTTATATAATTTAATATTTAGTTTAGTTATTATTTAGTTAATTTTAAATTTATTTTTTCTGAACATTGTTTTGTGTTTTTGTATTATTTTTTTTATACCCTTGCAGAGGGTATTCTAATTTTGTCACGAAATGTGTAACGTATTGAAGGAGACGTCTCAGAAAAAAAAATTTGTATATTTGGGATCAGCTTTCATAGCCGAGTCATGCCCGTCTGTCTGTCTGTTTATATGCGTTTTTCAAGACTTTGTTCTAGAGCTTTCTTGATGAAACTTGGCACAGATCCTTCTTCTTATTGCAGGTAGTACCTATAGTTGAATTGGTCAGATCGGACCACTGTAACACACAGCTGCCATAGGAACGATCGGTTCAAAAATTAGTTGTATGAAAACCTTTTTTTTTTTAATATAACTCAACCAAACTCACTAAACCTAAGTTTAAAGACAGTTTATACATGATGGCAAAATTTCATCAAAATCGGCCGACTATATCATATAGCTGCCATAGTAATGATCGGTTGAAAATACGTTTCTGTATGAAAAACTTTTTTGTTTTTCAAAATAACTTGACCAAACTCACTGTGTCTAAGTTTAAACACTATCCACATGTGTTGAAAAAATTTCATAAAAATCGGATCACTATATCTTATAGTTGCCATAGGAACAATCAGTTTAAAAATAAGTTTTCTTATGCAAAACTTTTCTGTAAGGGTACATTTCCATCTTGTTACTCCCTGTTCCCATTAAAAATGGGAAAAAGGGAGTTATAAAGTACTGCAAATGTGTGTAACAGGCAGAAGGAGACATTTCCGACTATATAAACTATATATATTGTTGATCAGGATCAACAGCCAAGACGAACTAGCCATGTTCGTCTGTCTGTCTGTCTGTCTGTCCGTCTGTCCGTCTGTCCGTCAGTCTGTCTGTCCGTATGAACACACAGATCTCGGAAACTATGAGAGCTAGAGACACCAAACTTGGCATGCAGGTTCCTGTATACCATACGCAGATCAAGTTTATTTCCAATTTCGAATGCACCCCCCCGCAAATCGCAAAAGACTCCCACAGCCACAATTTAAAAGATAGAGCTTTGATTTTTGGTACACATATATGTTGCATCAATGTTGATCTGCTGTGAAAATTTCAACACGATCGGATAAATAGCACCAAAGTTACGGAAGAATCTATTACCCCCGTCTCAGCTGGCAGAAACAACAGTTTGACAGGCACTTTACGAGTTAAGTGCACTGCTTGCTTGAGTTGCCGCTGAACTGCTTGAAATGCAAAGTGGGAGCAGGGAGTCTCGTAGTCGGGCACACTCGACTAGAGCATTCTTACTTGTTTTATTTTTAATAATTTTTAAAATTTTCTTTTGTTTTTGTTTTAGTTCAATCTAATAATTTTTCTATGTACATATTAACAGGACAAGCGCAACTCATTTCCACGCTTTTACTTCCTGGGAGACGATGATCTGCTGGAGCTACTGGGCCAAGCAGCCAAGGATGCGGATATTATAAGGCGACACATACGCAAACTATTCCCCGGTTGCCATAGTCTATCCATTGAGCTCGCAGCAAATGGCACCCATTATAGAATCCTGGCAGTGCAAAGCGCCGAAGGCGATGAGCTGCGTCTAAGCCAAGCCGTTGACATGACTGGTGACATTGAGGTAAGTGTGAGATGCAATGTAAACTGATTCTTAACTATAAAATTGGAAATTGAAAATTTAAATCAATTTTGCACATTGACAGCGCTGGCTCAATGAACTTGTCGTCAACCTGCAGGAGACGCTGCGTGCTCAAATCTATGAATGCTACAATAACACTAGCGGTACCAGCGATAATCTTACCGAACAGTTGCTCCAGCAGTATGCCAGCCAAGTGTTGGCCACGTCGCGTGCTCTGCACTTTACAAGGCAAACGGAAAAGGCAATTGGCAGCATGTCGCTGGCAAAGTTGCAGCAGCAGCTTCAGGCTGAAATAGCTCATCTGGCGGCAATGAAACAACGCATGGAAGGTGACAGGTTGGTTTGTCTTAAGCTAAGCGCTTTGCTACTGGATCTGGTGCATTATGGCAGCGTTGTGGAACAGCTGCTCAAGAATAATGTGATGCATGTCACGGATTGGCATTGGCTGTGTCAACTTCGATATTACCTGGGCGGTAAAGGGAAACAGGATTCCCGGCAGGTTTGGGTGCGAATGGTTTATGCTGAATTTGAATATGCCTATGAATTTCTGGGACATGCCAACAAGCTGGTACACACCCAGCTGACGCACAAGTGTTATCTCATACTCACACAGGCCATGCACATGGGCCTCGGCGGTAATCCCTTTGGCCCAGCGGGCACTGGCAAAACTGAATGCGTGAAGGCACTGGGTGGCATGCTGGGACGACTTGTGTTGGTTTTCAATTGTGACGAGGTGAGTTTGGAGCTTTGGAAGTGGGCGTCCTCATGCGATTTGTCATTATGTCGATGCAACTGTTTGCAGAATGTGGACACCGAATCGATGAGCCTAATCCTTACCGGTTTGGCGCGATGCGGCGCCTGGGGTTGCTTTGATGAGTTCAATAGGCTGCAGGAGGCAACTTTATCATCCATATCCATGCTCATACAACCCATCCAAAGTGCGCTCAAGGACAAGGCGGACACTGTGCAAATTGGCGAGCGAAAGGTGAGAAATGACTGATGGTTGTTTGCTTTGTTTTGGGGGTAAAGTCAAGTAACAGACGATTGGCATTTGGGCTTAAAGAGGTCAACGTAAGGTCGCCTGCAAAAACAATTTTAACCAAAATGTATGTATACAAAAAACGCTGACGATGATTTGCCTAAGCCGGTTTTTTATATAGAGCTTTGAAACTCAGTTTGAAGCTCATCGAAAGATAATAAAAATGATTTATTCCCCCATTTCTAACAATTTTCCACCCGTGAGGTAGATTTTTTCAAGTTGACGATTCACACGCATAATGACACTATGCAACAATTTGAGCTTTTTTGTATGAAGTTGGGCTGAAATTGAAAATTATGATTCACAAGAGGTCCCTAATTACGTAAATCATTTTTTTTTATTTTTTTTCTTAAGTGGAGTATTAATTTTTAAATTTTCAAAGTTTTTTTTTCCAATTCACTTTTTTTAAATAAATAATTATTTATTGTGTTGTGCAATCGTATCAAATTTTCAACTTTTTTCCAACTATATTTTTACTTTTTCAACCATAAGACAAATTTTCTTAGTTTTGATTCTGTCAATAGTTTTAAAACTAAGTTTTAAACTATTATTCCTAAAAATGTTTGCCTATACAAATTTAGCTTCTACATTTCCCACACAGGAGGGCTCATTCCCCAACATCGTTGAAATAATATGTAGGACGAATTTTGTAAAACATGTTTGAGAAAATCACAGTTTTCTTCAAAATTTTCACACCATGTAATCATTGGCCCCACCTTTTGCGTCCAAGAGCATTTTTCGGCATCGGTAAAATACCTTTCAAATGATTTTCAATATAGATATGTGAATTGTAAGCTTTACTATTACCTATGGATACCACCCTAACCATATTTTGCTCGCAACCCATAATTAGAAAAAAAAAAACCTCTGTACCACAGCTCACCTCGAAAACCTTTGGTTGATTCTAAGTTTTATACTCTTTTTTTTTTTAATTTTTTGTTGTAGTTGTTGTAGTTAAATCTGAACTATAGGTTTTCTTTTAATAGGTTCAACTTAATCAACATTGCGGCATATTTGTGACTTTAAATCCAGCGGGTGGCGAGTACGGCGGCAGGCAGAAGTTGCCGGGCAACATTCAAGCGCTCTTTCGACCAATTGTGATGCAACAGCCGGAGCCGGGGGAAATAGCACGCGTCATGTTGTTTGTGGAAGGTTTTGGGGCTGCCGCGGATATATCGGCGCGCATTGTGGAACTGTTCGATTTGTGTGGCAAAATGTTGTCCGCCCAGCGGCACTACGATTGGGGATTGCGGGAACTAAAGACAGTGCTGCTCGTTTGCGGCGAGGGACTACGCGCACAATTAGCAACAACGCCCATTAATGAGCATTCAAAGCCGTCGGCAAATGCAGATGATGAATTGCGTATTGCTGTGCACTGTCTGCGCTCATCAACCATGTCCAAGCTGGCACAGCAGGATGTGGAGCGCTTTGAAATGTTACTACTTAATGTATTTCCAGAAATTGGTGCCTCGCCTGCACCGTTAACACCGCTGCAGCAGGCGCTGTCCGCGGCATTTGGGCCGCTTGGTCTTTGTGCCAACGATTGGCAAATTGAGAAGGCATTGCAGCTGCAGGAGCAGCTGCAAAAGCGCATGGGCGTCGTTTTAGTGGGTCCACCCGGCTGTGGCAAGTCCACAATTCTAGCGCTGCTGCGACAGGCACTGACTACAACAACAACAACAAGTGGGGCACAATCACAGCTGCGCGTGCACACCATCAGTCCCAAATCGATGAGTCGTGTGCAGCTGCTGGGACGCTTGGATACCGATACCAGGCAGTGGCTAGACGGCGTCCTCACCCACACGGCTGTTGTAGTCAATCAGGAGCCGGCTCATGTCCACTCGTGGATTATATGCGATGGCAGCATTGATCCGGAATGGATAGAGGCATTAAACTCAGTGCTAGATGACAACAAGTAAGTAGTATACATTATATATATATCTAATATCTGTTTGCTTATGCGAACTTGTCTTTTGTTTTGAAATTGTATTGATAAACTTGTCGCAGATACTAACTTTTGATGCAGGCAGTACATGTGTCAAAGATGACTGGATCGCTTCACTGTAGCATATAGCTGCCACAGGAACGATCCGTTCAAAAATGAGTTGCATGAAACACTTTTTTGATTTTTACAGATATCAATCTTCTATCATTGCAAATATTCGAAGACCGCGTCATAACAGATATTATGATATATACAAAAGTTAACTCTTTGCATGAAAAACATTTATACATACAACTTTGAATTGAAAATCGTTTCAATGCAGTTAATTTTGAAAGTAAAGAGTTTCAAGTCACATATGTATAAGTCTTTAAGACAGAAATCGAATTTCAATACAAATCATTTTTAAAGTAAAACGAACTGTGTCAAAATTGTATAAATCTTTGTTACTTAAAACAAATTTCAATACAATTCAATTTTGAAGTAAAAAGCAAGATCAAATTTTAAAACAATTCTTTGTTTTAAATCAAAAATGAAGTCATTATTTGATAAGTGTTTTGAATGAAAACAAATTTCAACTCAAATCACTTTATCAATTTAAATGAAATGATGTTTTAATTCAAATCACATTTTTTTCAAATGAATGAATTCAAATTTTTGGTAATTCAATGCCTGAATAATTCGCAGATTCAATCAAAAAGTAATCACACATTTATAGCTCTGATACATACCTACGGCAGACTGAAGATAGTTTTACTGTTTTGTACATATCTTTATAGTTATTTGCTTTATGTACTTTAAATTTTTTTGAATTTTTGAACATTGTTTGGTCTTCTACGCTTATCGTTCAATAAATTTGTTTAAAACTCCTAAAAAGACTAAAAAAAATTCATTTAACATTTAAAATTCAGTTAATAAATTTCCCAAAATGACATTTATCAAAATTAATTTGAATGTAAAACTTTTGAATGCTTCACATAGTCCACCCAAGCAATAGACCAAAGCATAAATTCGTAGATTTCATTTTTAGCAACAGCTTTTGCTATTATATTTTGCTCGTATTTGCGCATAAATTCGTAATAATTATTTGCGGCTTGCCATATAAATCATTATATATATTTATATATATATATATATATATCGTATGGGTATACAATTTTAAACGTACATATCAATTATCGTATCTTAATGTTGCAAGTATTGTACGGATGGGCAAATGGATCCCCTATCACTTAGCTACCAAATAAAAACGTGTACATAAGACATAAAATTAAAACCTAGAAATGCTGAAACGATGACATTTAAAATGAGGGAAGCCCACTAAAACATAACGTAACGTATAAACGTAATACACAACGTAACGACATTTTAAAAATGACGCCAAGAGTCTTTCTCTTAAATATTGAACATAGATGTGTGTGTGTAAGAGTGTGTGTGTGTGTGTGTGTGTGTAGGAAGCGTTTGGAGTGTATTAAGTTCTGTTCTAGTTATTTTCAAGATTTACTGAATAAAAGTTTAAAATTTTTGTGAATTTTTCAAAGAACAGAGCATAATAATAGTTTACAATTTTAAAATCAGTTCATTACACAAGCACGCATTATTTCCATAAAATTAACTAGATAGATACAAAGATACTTAAAAATGGTTGCGAGTTAAGTTTGGAGAAAATTCCTTTTGATCTTATGTACTTAAAGCACATGGGACATACACGATTTTATGATTAGAAACACGTTTAAGGATCTTTGTATGAACTTAAATTATTCTTTTGCACACAACTCCAAAACTCGTGAGTACTCTCTCTCTCTCTCTCTCTCTTTCTCTGTATATATATGTCTATCTCTTTCTCTTTCACAAAAAAAAACAAACAAACATGAACTTGAACTTTGAAATGCGGTGTGGCTAGCTGAGCTTAAGAACTAAAGGCGAGTGCGATAATCTCTCATTGTTGCGCATGTTGCTGTGGCTGCAACTGTTGCTGCGGTGGTGGCGGCGGCGGTGGCAATGCCACTGAAGGCGGTGGCGGTAGCGGCGCCGGTCGCATGTGCTGCATGTGAGCCTGTGGCGCCATATGCTGGAACATGTTGCAATGTTGCTGCTGCTGTTGCTGCAAATGATGCTGCTGCTGCTGCTGTTGTTGCTGCTGGTGTGCATTAAAGAGATGCTGTTGTTGTTGCTGCTGCGCGGGATTCACATCTGGTGGCGTTTGTAATATTATCTCCGGCTCCAAATTTAGCGCCATATCGGGATCATCCGGTGGTCCACCACCGCCACGCAATGAAGCTAATGCCGCCGCCTGGGCGGCCGCAATTGCTGATGCAGAACTTGAGGCAGCAGCAGCAGCGGCTGCGGCACTCAAGCTGCTCACATCCTGACCGTACTCCTGCTTAATGCCATTCGGTGGCGCCGCATAAAGTGTGGCGCCCAGATTTTGATGCAGTATGGGATGACAAAGCTGTGGCATCAGCGTGACGCCGGCAATGGGTAGAGCGGGATGGCCAAAACTGGGTGGCGGATACAGTTGCTGCAGTTTGTTCAACTGCTGCAGATGCGTGGGCGTGGCATGGGCAGAGGGCGTATGCATTGCCGCATTGCCCGCTGCCGCGGCCGCCGTCAGCTGCTTCAGCGTGGCACTATTCAGACTTGACGTCGGCGTTGGCACATGAGACATGTTGTGGCGACGTTGGTGCTGCTGATGCGCCGCCGCCGCTGCCGCCAGCTGTTGATGATGGTGTGTGGCTGGCAGTTGATGTTGTTGTTGTTGCTGCTGCTGTTGCTGCTGTTGTTGCTGCTGCTGCTGTTGTTGTTGCTGTTGTTGCTGTGTCTGTGGCGTCGATATAATCACCTCAGGCTCAACAGGCACTGGCGGTATCATGGCCGCAAATTCTGGCGGCAATTGCGTAGGATCAGTACCCAGCAGACCCTTCTTGCGTTCCTTGCGTATCTTATCACGTAGCTTCTCCAATTGCCGGAAGGCCTCATTAGCTCGCCTCGCCTTTTTGCGATCCCGATCACGCTCCTGTTCGAGTCGTCTATATTCGGGATTCATGCGTTTAATGCGCTTCCTTTCACGATCCCGTTCCCGCTGTATCATCTTTTGGCGCAGCTCCTCCTCGGGCGTCAACTGAAAGTTAAATAGGAAAATGGGGGAAAACTTATTAAAGCACAATGTGGCTGATTAAATCAATTGTGTGATTCAATTGTTCTTGTTCTTTGTATGAATTTTCACGTTTTTAGAGTAAGAGGCAAAAAAGGTCAGCTGTCGTATGTATCATTAAAAAAAAAGAAGAAAAGCTAAGCCCCGACCCAGGTCAAAGAAACCCAACTACTTAAAAACTATAGCGTGTGATCTATATTATGTACGTATGTATGAGTATGTGTATGTGTGTGTGTGGGTGTGGGTGTGTGTGTGTTTTATATATAATTTAGAAATATTGGAAAAATGCTACGTTAGCACGTCGTGCCTTCTTGCGAAATCTATCGCGCTCGCGCTCCATTCGCCGATATTCGGGATTCAGACGCTTGATGCGTTTTCGCTCACGATCTCGCTCGCGCATGATGAACTTGTGGCGCGCCTCCTCCTCGGGTGTCATCAGCTGCAAGTAGAGATGGGAAGCGTTTGTTTGTATAGAAAGAGCAAGCAACTTAATGCAGTCATTTCTGAGGCAGACAGAGGGGGGAAAATGTGTTGTGAACTAAAGAACAGCGCTCTGAGAAGCTTTTGGGTTTAGTTCAAAAAGAACAGAATAAAGATTTAGGAGCAGTGTAATTTGCCATAAGGGCCATCTGTTGTTTCCCAGTCAATAACAAAAAAAAAAATCAAGATTTATAAGATTCATGCCAATTCCCAGCCATGTCAAAAGCAAAAGCTTTATAAATTTTGTATCTACGTTTTCTTAATAATAATAGCTAAAGTGGCGTGTGTTTTATTTGTGTGTGTTCTTTATTGATATTGTCATGTCTTGAAACATTTGCAGACTATTAACACTACCTTCTGGCTGGCGCATACAGTTCGGCAACAATGTCAACTTTATATTTGAAACGGACGATGTGCGTCATGCCTCACCGGCAACAATATCACGCATGGGCATTGTCAACATGAGGTAAGCAGTCAAAAGATCTAACCACAAGAAATTTTAATCATTCTAGATATCTTTGCAATTAGCTATGAGCATTATCCATTGCAAGAGATGCTGAAGCATGAGCTGAGCAAGGAACCATATGGAGATTTAATACAAAACTATATCGATGCGAATTTTAGAACAGCTTTGGACTGGCTGGAAAGTGAACACTTGTTGAGGTGAGTTGATGCACATACAACTTTATTGGATTGATAAAGAATACAAAAAATGAAATATAGAAATATTGCAGAACTTTGCATTTGAAAACCTAATTTTCCACGTATTGTTCCTATGACAAGTATAAGATATAGTGGTCCGATTTTAATAAAATTTCCTCAACATGTCAGGAACATACTGAAACTTAGACAGCTAGAGAAACGAACAAGTTTTTCATACAAAAACTTATTTTTGAAAAGATTGTTCCTATGACAGTGGTTATAGTTATAGTGGTCCGATTTTTATGAAATTTTGTCAACATGTAAGGAAAGTGATTTGACTTGTAAAAAGCGAGTTTGGTTGAGTTATTGTTAAAAACAAAAAAGTTTTTCTTACAAAAACTTATTTTTCAGCCAATCCTTCCTATGGCAGCTATAAGATATAGTGGTCCAAATTTCATTTAATTTTGTCAGCGTTTTTAAGCAGAAACCTTTTTTTCAACCGATTGTTCCTATGGCAGCTATATGCTATAGTGGTCGAATCTGCGCCATTTCAACACAGGTGCTACCTGTAAATGGGAAAAACAACTGTGCCAAGTTTTATCAAGATAACTTTAAATTTAATAGCTGAAAATCGCATATAAACAGAGGGACAGACATACGGACTATTTCTACTCGGTTGTTTATGTTGATCAAGAATATATATATATACTTTATAGGGACATGTCTGCTTCAATGCGTTTCACACTCTGCAAGAGTATACAAATGTATCCTTTTAATGCTGTTATATTCCCTTCACAGTCAAATGCCCGGAATCAGTGAAGTGAGTTTGTTACGCTCTCTGCTGCTGCAGCTGCACAGCACCCAAAGCATCGAGGAATATGGAGCAGCAACGTTGCGGGCACTGCTTGGCTACATACCAAACGAGAGACAGCGGGACTTTGCACAATTGGTGTTGCAGCGTGCGAATCTGTATGTGGCACAGCCGAATCATGCCGAGCTGAGCTACTATGAGCCACAACGCAGTGCACTGGAGCAATATGCAGTGGGCGTAATTGAAAGACCGGAACGGGACAGTCAACTTATAGTTACAGCTTATGTGAAATCATATTTAAGTACGCTACAAACGCTGCTGGAGTTGCCTGCCAATCGAGCGCTGCCTTTTATGCTTGTGGGACCAAGTGGAGCGGGTAAGACGCTGCTGTTGCAGCAGGCGCTGCTGGAGCACTCGGGTTATCAGCTGGCCAGCATTAATTGCTCCACACAGCTAACAGCGGGATATGTGCTGCATACGTTGCGGACGCACTGCGTCACGGTGAGCGGTATGCGTGGACGTGAATATAAGCCCAAGCAGTCACGTCTGTTGCTCTTTATGAAGAATTTGGATTTGTGTCAGCTGGATGATTGGGGTGCCTGTGAGATTGTGGAGTTGCTGCTGCAGTTGGTGCAACGTGGCGGCTTCTATGCCGACAATCTGGAATGGATTGGCGTCAGTGGACTGCAAATTTGTGCGTCCATTAGCGGCAATTTTGCAAAAATTTCCGGCCGTTATTTGGCCATAAATCAATATGTGCGCATTGGCCGACCCACAGCCTCCGATATGCTGGCCATCGTGCAGTGTCGCCTGGAGCCGTTGCTTCGCGTACATTTCAGAGGGGGCAGCAGTGGCAGCAGCAGCAATCCCATCAATTTACAGCATGCTAGCGAGTGTCTAATGGAGTGCTTTGAAAAGGTAACCTTTGTGGGTGGAGTTGGGTCTGTGTGTGCCTTTTTCTTTGATAACAGCTTCGTTTTTCTCTCTCGTTTTACAGCTGCAGACAACTTTTACAGCCTCGCCTGGTCAGCAGCAGCAACAGCAACAAGTACATTATCAGTTTAGTCCCAAGTGCATTATGAAGCTATTGGAGTCGCTCGCTTACTATCCCCAAACTGACTTCAATGAGGTAAATGTGTGCTTGGTTTTGGTCTAATGGAATTGCACTAGTTGACTTTTGTTGTTTGTTTTATTTGTGTGGCAGGCTTTGTATTGCGAGCTACTGGGCATGTTTAGGGATCGTTTGGCCAGCGAGGAGCACGTGCAGCAATTTGAGGCAATTCTGAAGCAAACAATGCGTAAATACATTGGCAAGGAGGTTTGTCATTCAATTCTGTACTATCTTCATTCTTTCAATTATTAATTGTTATTTGAAATGTTACACAGAAATTCTACTTTGTGCCCAAGTCACCTAAATTCAAAGGACAGCTGCATGGTCTGCCACACGATGAGTGGCTGGAGGAGGTGCAGCGACAAATTACAATATGTAGTAAGTATTGTTGGGGTATGAAGTGGTAGGGAATGAACAAAAATCTATTATGCTACTATCTTTTCTCTACCTGAAACATTTAAGTAATGATCCTTGGTTACTTTTTGTGGTTTTAAGTTCAAGTTTTAACAAAGGTTTTAGTCTTTTCCAGTTTATAAATACTTTTCATTCCAAATCGAAATAGATTGTGTGTTCACCTTTTCAAAGAAACTTTGTTGTTAAGCTACTTTTAAATAGTTTTTGAAGTTAGTTTCAAATAATTAACTGGCAAAGAGGCAACACTTTTCAAATTCCATTTAAAACGTTACTTAGGAGTCAAAAAGCTAACAATTGTTGATTGCGAATGATTTGAGCGGAACCCGAAATGGAAAATAGCCTTTATAATATTCTTTGCTTATAAAAACAGTTGCCAACTTTGGAATATATACATACTTTAGCACTGCATATTTTTTTATAGTAATTAAAAATGAACATGGAATATATAGGAAAATCTTGTAGCTACCGTAGATATGGATAATAAGGCTGGAAATATTTTTAATGTCCTTAACCAATGTGTATCTGCCTGCTAAAAACCAAAGTCCCGATTATTTTACTGCCAAAGGGTATCCGTCCAGTCTATATAGTAAGGGTTTTGTTTTTTTTTAACACGCGCATCGAAGTTGAAGTTGTACATTGCTCCAGAACTATATAAATTAGGATGTTCTCTCTTCAGACTTTTGCTGTTTCAAGATAATGTAAAACGAAAACAAAAAAAAAAAATAAAACCAAACACAATATATGTGCTTATAAATCGGGATAACTACACTGGGCCTTGGCGTCTGTTTGCGAAATCGATCCCGCTCTCGTTCCATTTGTCGATACTCAGGATTCATGCGTTTGATTCGTTTTCGCTCCCGATCCCTTTCCCGCATGATGAACTTTTGGCGTGCCTCCTCTTCGGGGGTCATCCACTGCAAGTACATAGAAGAACGGGTAGAAAATAACAGAAAAATGCGACTCAGAAAATACAATTTGTTGGCTTGTTTTAAAAAAAAGAGTAGCAAAACAGTTCAAAGTGGCAGTGAAATGTGATTTTCTTTACAGTTAGGAGTTTACCTTCTGGAGTCAACTTCAATGACGATGCGCGAAGAATAATTCTTCATTCAAATTGAATACTATAATATAACTTACAAATGTGAGTGAAAGAGCGTTATGTTGCATCTCCGTCTTCATAAAATATAAAAACTTCACTGCTGTTCTTTTGAATCATACCAAGTATCCTTTCTTTATGTTGACACATGTAACAAACTGGATCGAAACACTTTTAAACTATATATAGTAAATACATACGCCATTGAACGGTTGCATTAAAATCAAAGTGTTATGCAGAAATCCTAATAATAGTCAATTTTCAGACATGTAAACAATTCTTTATCGAATAATACGGTAGCTATATGATATAGCAATTTGATTTTGCTCAAATTTTAAATTATATAATTTATAATACAATATAATAAAAGTTGGTTTGAGATATCTGTTTTAAAAAAAACCTGTCCATATTTCAAAAACTTGTTTTTAGACTGATCGTTTCTATCTTTAATATATCGTTTCTTAAGAATATCAGGTCTGTTCCGTTTTCCACTTTTCCAAAACTTAACAAAAACCTTGAAAAAAAACCTGTCCTCATGTGAAAAACTTGGTTTTTGACTGATCGTTTCTATCTTTCCTATATCGTTTCTTGAGAATATTAGGTCTGTTCCATTTTCCACTTTTCCAAAGCTTATGTAGGAATTAGTCCTTGCAAACGCATCTGAATTCTATACGCGAAATCTTGTAAAAAGTGAAAATTATAATATTTAGTTAAAGTAGAGTCGGAGATGCTGATACGTTAAACATTTTGTCTCTTTATAATAATATAGGTAATCTGTAGGGACTATTTTATTTCCCGAAAATGAAGCTGTTCTATCTAGTTTGAAAACATTGCTAAAAACGGCTTTTATCCAAATTCAACCCAACAGATGCCGAAAGCTACAGCATTACGGCACCCATTACTGAGGAACTGCTGCAACACACGGCTAAAGTGGCACGTGTGCTCTCGAGAATCGATGCACATTTGCTCATCTTGGCAGAGGCCGGTGATCGCCATGTGGATGCCATTTATGCAGCTGCAACGCTGCAGCAGGCTAAAGTTATGACTCTGCAGGGCAGTGGCAACTATGCGTTATCCGATTTCTATAACGATCTGAAGCTGGCCATGCAGACGGCGGCATTGGAACAACAAATGAGTTATTTGCTCATCGAACACTGCTGGTTGAGCTATGTGCCGGATATACTGAAACCCATTGAAGCTTTGCTGGAAGGCAGCGAAATATTGGAGCTATTTGGAGATGATTTGGAGACGGTGGCCAGCACATTGAAGCAGGCGGCACAGCTTGAGGGCTATCAGGAATCTTTGGGTGCCTATTTTATGAAACGTAAGTAAAGATTAAAATCATGTCAAAAATGAAAATAAGAAAAGCTTAGTTCAATTCACTTGAAAAAGGAAATAGGTTAGAGGTGGCAAAACATCGATGAGCAAGGATTCGATAGCTTTCGATAGTGATAGTCGAAACCAGCTCTACTATCGATAGTACTATTAAACAATTAGTTATGTTAGAAAAAACATATAAAGGTAATGTTTCCCTACCCCAAGTGAAATCGAAAGAAAGCTCCAAAACATTTGGTTTTGGGCTCTGAAAATTCGGAATAGTTCTAGGATGTCAAAACTAGGCTTGGAATATATGTTTTTTTTTTTGCTGAAATTTTTCTGAATTTTTGGAGTCCAAAAACATCTTTTTGTAAACAGCTTTAAGTGGGGTAGCTGTATCGAAACATTACCATTAAGCAGTTAAACAAATCCAAAATGTATCTCATGATGATCGTTAACATTTCAAAATTCATATTTCTGTTAAAAACATCTATTCAAATATAATATTTTCAATGAATTTGCCTTTGAACAACATATTTCATATGAAATTAACATTAAAACTAATTCAAATCAAATTATTGGCTAAAGAATAGCATTTTTTCGGAAAAAATGATAGAAATTTCAATATCGATAAATCGAACAGAAACATCGATAGCAAACAACTATCGGTATTATCAATATAATCGAATGTTAACATTGATGTTTTGCCACCTCTAGAACAGACTTTACAGGATGGATGAGTTCGTTTTTAAATGAATTTCTTCAAATTGTTTTATGATTTTTCTTTTAAGGCGCACGAGAGCATTTGCATCTGATTTTGGTGCTGGATCCAAGTAGTCCACAGCTGGCAGAGTATTTTGAAAGCTGTCCAGCTCTGCATCGACAAATGGATATACTCTATGTGCGAGCAGAGTCACGTGACACGCTTGCTATGCTGCCCAAGCAGTACATTGAGCTGCTCAATGAGGCGGCAGTGAGTGCTGGGCGTGGCAAGGTGCCCGTATGCAGTCACTTTGGGGATGTGGCAGAGGAGCTGCCGGTGGAGCAGCCAGCACAACGCTACTATCAGTTAATCAGCAGCTATTATCACATGTATAGCAATGCAGCAGCTGAGATCGATTTGCGTCTGGGCAAGCTGCAGCTGGGCGTGGATAAGCTAGCAGCGGCACATGCACTCGTGGACACACTCAAATCGAATGCCTCGGAGCAGGAGCAGGCTTTGGGTGAGAAACGGAAGCTGGCAAATGATGCACTGCAAATGATCTCGGCAACAATGCATAATGCCAATGAACAAAAGTCCAATATGTTGGAATTGAAGCAACAGACGCAGCAGAGCAGCGAGCAGCTGAAGCAGCGACAGCGGGAGATACAACAGGAGCTGGCCGAGGTGGAGCCCATTTTGGCCGAGGCTAGCAATGCAGTGGGTCAAATCAAATCTGAGGCGCTCTCCGAGATACGTTCGCTGCGTGCACCACCCGAGGCAGTGCGGGATATACTGGAGGGCGTGTTGCGTCTGATGGGCATACGGGACACCTCATGGAACAGCATGAAAACGTTTCTGGCCAAGCGTGGCGTCAAGGAGGATATACGCTCGCTGGATCCAGCGCACATCAGTCCCGAGAACTGTCAGGCCGTGGAGCGTTTGCTCAAAGCCAAAGGTGACTCCTACGAGTCCAAGAATGCCAAACGTGCATCGGCAGCAGCTGCTCCACTTGCCGCCTGGGTGCAGGCCAGTGTGCGCTATGCCAGAGTCATCCAGAGCATTAAGCCCTTGGAGCGAGAACAGAACGAATTGCAGAGCAATCTAAATGCAGCCGAGGATGAGATGGAGCAGTTGGCCAGTGGCTTGGATGATGTGGACAAGCGTGTCAAGCAGTTGTCCGCTAAGCTGCAAACATACACACAGGAAGCAGCCGTATTGGAGTTGAAGCTACAGGAGGCAGGTGCCACCTTGCAGGCGGCTGAGCTGCTTGTGGGCAAATTGAGTGCGGAGTATGCCACCTGGAGTGCACAGCTGGCGGAGCTGAAACGAGCCCACAAAACGCTAGACGGCAAAATGCTGCTTCTGGCATTGGCCATCAATTACTACGCAAGTTGGAGCGTGGAGCAGCGGGGGTAAGCCTATTGTGAACAATTCATTAATTTTGTATTGCATTTGTCATTGAATTGGCATTACAAAATATTATTTATAATGAAAATCACGTTTTATGATTGAAAATAGTATTGATAATGATGATCGCATTTCATTGTTATTGAAAAATTAAAACTTCAATATCTTAGAGAATAGTAATGAAAATGAAAAACACATTTCATTAGCATTAAACAAGTAATGATAATGAAACGTTATCATTGAAAAAAATTATGATAATGAAATGACTTATTATTGTATTTACAAAAATCAAAATAATGCAAAATATGGTTTTTGATAATGTTAGTTTTCGTTAAAATTGACTATCGTATTATTTTTTTGTATTTAAGTTATTAATTATTAATTTATAACTCATTTCAATAATAATGAAATGCGATTTACATTATCATTAATTTTTTCAATGATAATGAAACGCAATCTTCATTAGCATTATTTGTTTAATGCTTCATTACTTTTTTCAATGATATTGAAATGTTATTTTATTCAATAACAAAGAAATGCGATCATCATTATCATGCGATTTTCATTTATATTAATTTTGTTCAATGATAACGTTTCATTATCATTACTTGTTTTATGGTAATGAAATGTGTTTTTCATTTTCATTACTATTCTCTAAGATATTGAAGTTTTAATTTTTCAATAACAATGAAATGCGATCATCATTATCAATACTATTTTCAATGATAATATAATGTGATTTTGATTATTAATGCCCATTTCAATGATAATGAAATGCGATTTTCATGAAAATTACATTTTTCAATAATAATGAAATGTCATCTTTATGCCTTTGCCTTTCAACAGATCCTCACTTAAACGCCTCAGCGTAGAGTTTCAACTGCCTGGCGGTGACTTTAATCTGCGCCAAACACTTGTCACCGAGCAGCAGCAAATCATATGGGAAAGTCAAGGATTGGCGCGTGATGCACAGATCATTGAGAGCGCTGCGCTGCTTAGAGAGATGCTATTACTGCCATATGGCAGCTGCCCCATACCGCTGCTACTGGATCCCAATCAGACGACAGCAGAGTGGCTACAGGCACATCTGCGTGCCACAGGACGTGCCACCGAGCTGACCAGCCAGGGCAATGAGCGCTTAGGCTATCAACTGGAGCTGGCTGTGCGCTTTGGCAAAACGCTGCTGGTCATGGACTGTGAGCAGCTGCGTCCGCCGCTGCTGGAGTTGTTGCAATGCCACATATACGTGCGCTTTAATAAACGCCAGCTGGCTGTAGGCAGCAAACTGGTGGATCTGCATGAACATTTCCAGTTGGTGCTGATAAGTAAATCGCATCGACTGCAGCAGCTGCCGCTGGAGCAGCGCGGACGCTTGAATGTGCTGCGCTTTACAGTAACTGCCACAGGACTGGCGGATCAGCTAATGTCCAAGGCAATTGTTTTGAAGAATGCCACGCTGGAACAGCAGCGCATCGAGCTGCTGCAGCGTGAGGGTGAGCTGCTCAAGCAACGCATGGCCTTGCAGGATAAACTGCTGGAGCAGCTCTCCAAGGCCGAGGGTGACATTCTACGCAATGAGCAGCTGCTGTCCAGCTTGAATGAGGTCAAGCAGAGCAGCGCACAAATTGATGCTGCACTGGAGCAGAGTGGGCAGGTGAAGGCAACACTGCTCTCCCAATTTGGCACCTTGCGGGATTTGTGCGTGCAGGCGGCCAACTTTTATGCAGGACTCAGCCAGGGCTATGAGCTGTCCGCCTTGGTCTACATTGAACTCTTTCTGGGCGCCTTGCGTAATGCAGCTGACCAGCAAGCCACAGAGCAGCTGTATGCGCGTCTCGTGCGCAGCGTTTATATGCATTTGGCGCGTGCCACGCCACGTGATAGTCAGCTAACGCTGGGCTTATGGATATGCCGTCAGGCATATGCGGAGCGCATGAA
Organism: Hirtodrosophila cameraria; assembly: GCA_949708635.1. Classification (NCBI taxonomy): domain Eukaryota; kingdom Metazoa; phylum Arthropoda; class Insecta; order Diptera; family Drosophilidae; genus Hirtodrosophila; species Hirtodrosophila cameraria. The sequence continues at coordinate 60,644,546 of OX453090.1, forward strand.
TCCCAAGGCTTGGGAGCTGTTTATAAGCAATTTTATGGGCAGCGGCGAGGTTGCAACGATTGATAGACTGCCGGATTGCATGAGTCGCGAGGCGCAACAAAAGCTAAAGCAGCTCCTGCAACAGCTGCCCGAGCTGCGTGCTCAGCTGCAGCTGGACAAGGATTACGTATGGCGTGGCTTCATTGAACAGCAAACGGATGATGTGCTGCGTAAGTGAAAAAAGTCTAATTAGCTGATGTATCGTTGGAAATTAAAAACTCTACTTACAGCTGGCATCGCCGCTCCCTTTCAACGCGTTCTCTTGGCACAAATATTTCGACCAGATTTGTTGTTAACACAGCTGCGCTGGACCAGCAGCCAATTGCTGGGCATATCCACGGAGGCAGCTGCCACACAGCCCAGCGTGCAACAGCTGCTGGAGCAAAGCAGCTGCGAGCGTCCTGTATTAATCATAAGTCAGCCAGAGCTGGATCCAGCCACAGAGCTGCGCAGCGTGGCCATCAAGATCTTGGGTGCACACAAATATCAGGAGCTGGCCATTGGACGTGGCAGCGAACTGCGTGCGCTGAATGTCATGCGGCAGGCGGCCGCACAGGGCGACTGGCTGTGCATCAAGAATGTGCATCTGGTGCCCGACTGGCTGCCACAAATGGAGCGTGAGCTGAACCTGCTGCAAAAGTTGCCCGACTTTCGGCTCTGGCTGCTGTGCGAATCTGCCGCCGGATTTAGCGAGTCGGCCGTTTACAAGTGCCTCAAGGTGCGTTATGAGCAGCCGCATGGCTTGAAGCAGCAGCTGCAACGCATGCTGCAAAATTATGCCGGATTGGAGCCGGAGTTGCCCGCCAAGTGCTTGAAAATGCGTGTGGTAGTGTTTCTGCTGCAGGCGGTGCTGCAACAGCGTCGTCAGTATATACCACAAGGCTGGTCCAAGTACTATGAGTTTGGTGAGTCGGATCTGAAGGCGGCGCTGGGCGTTTTAAGCTGGATGGATGCGCAGCTGGCAACAACACGCTGTGACTGGCTGCTGCTGCAGCGTCTATGCGAGGCCTTGGCATATGGTGGACGCTTGAATAATGCGCGTGATGTGCAAATCCTGCGCAGCTATTTGGCGCAATTTTGCTGTGCGGATGTGTTGAGTCAACGCTGGATGCCGCTGGGTTTGGGCAAAGTGCTGCCCACAAGCGCACAGCTGCAGGATTACTATGCGGCAGTGGAGAAGCTCCCAGATGTGGATGAGCCGCGCATGTATGGACTGGCCAGTCAGGCACAGCAGCAGCGCGAAATGGAACAGGCGCGTTTGGTAATAGCAGAGCTGCGTGCAGTGCACTATGGCGGAGTGGCAGGCGGAGCAGCTGCAGCAGCGCCCAGTGCACGGCAACGACTGGAGCAGCAAATCAAACCCTTGCTCAGCTTGTGGCGCAAACTGGCCAGCGCCTGCAACATAGCACAAGCAGCCAAGGAGGCGTCACTGGAGACCAAGGGCAGCCATAAAGCAGCCACGCCCTGGTCACTCTTTGTGCTCGCCGAGCTGCAGCTGGGCGCGCAGCTATACAAAGCAGTGCATCAGCTGCTCTCCCAGCTGCATGCATGGCTCAAGGAATCAACGCAGAGCAAGGATATGAATGCACAAGCACTGCAGGCGCTAGCAGAGCAGCAGGTAAGCTGTCTAAGCACTTCAAAAGGAACACTCTTAACACACAATTGGTAACAGGTGCCCAGCAGCTGGCTAAAACTCTGGCCAGGACCCAGCAGCAACAGCGCCGTGGATTATCTGCGCGCTTTAATTCTGCGCGCTGAGGCAGCAGAGCAGCGCTATCGGCAGCAGCTGCAGCTTGAATTTGCATTGGAAATGAATCTGATGCATGTTTACAATTGTGAGAATCTTTTGGCCTGTTTGAAGCTGCAGCAGGCGCGACAATTTGGCGTCTCCACGCAGCGACTGCGACTGCATTGCCTGAGCAGCGGAAGTGGCAGCCGCAGCGGCAGCACTGCCAGCGCCAGCGCACATGTGCTGCAGCTAGCGCCGCTTAAGGTAAGTGTTTTTTCTTTCTTATTTTTTTTTTGTTTTTGTCAACTTTTAATTAAATCTGCTTAATTTGAAAAAACAAATGCTTTGCCTTTTTGTTTTTTTGTTTTTTGTATTTTTGTAGTCTGCCCTTTCGTCTGCCTGTCACTCAACGTTGTCTCTCTTTCTTTGCTTTTGTCTCTTTTGCATATAGTTTTGGCTTTTGTTTGCTTACCTTGCCCATCTTGGCCATAAAATGCGTCTCCAGCTTGCCTTTTTTTTATTGTTTAACACTTGCGAGTTGATTTCTATTTTTTGTTTATATCATTTAGTTTTGCTTTTGCTTTTGCTTTGCTTTTCGCTGCAATTTTTCTCGCTTTTTTCACGCCGCTTCTTTTTGTTTATTTGATTGACATTCCGGCGCTCTGTTAACCTGCGCCCAGGGCTGCGCAACACTAACACTGCCCTGTTACTCGGCGCAAGTATTTTAGCGTTTGAAATCACATAATCCATTTTATTTATAGCTCGTTTGGTGCTTTTTAATATTGTGTTTGCATTTATAATGCTTTTACTGGCATAGTTTTGTATATTTTATTTAAATAATTGACATTCGTTTTTCTTTTTTATGTTTTAACAGTGTGTTGCATATTTTTGTTTATGTTAAGTATTTAGTTCGTCAAGTGAGTAAAGTTTGCAGTTTCATAGCACACAGCTATTGTCAGCTTGCAAAACACCTGTAATTGGTTAATGTATTGGCTTAGTCTGGCATTAAGGTTGTTGTCTAAATAAGTACATTTTTTCTAAAAATATGCAATCGTGTGATTATAATCTTAATTTATTAAACAGCAAGAGAAAATTAAGTTTTAGAAACAAATAATTTAACTAAATTTTATATGGCGTTTAAATATATTACATTATTTTGTATATGACACCAGACAACAAGTTTCTTATGTTAGATTTACCGTTCGTTAATAGCTAAGCGAATTATATCACACAGCTATTGTCAGCTTGCAAAAACACCTGTACTTGGCTTTTGCATTGGCTAAGCAACCTATATAAGCACATATTTCGAAAATTGTATCGTTTGTATCTTTAGAGCTATCATAATTTTTATGCTTGGTTATGGATTTGAAAAAAAAAAAAATTAAATTAAATCGCACTTACGTTCAAGTATTAAACATTATTTTGTAAAAGCCACCAGTCAAATAGTTTGCTTATGTTAACAGTTCGTTAAGTCACTGAGCCCGCGAATTATATCACACAGCTATTGTCAGCTTGCAAAAAACACCTGTAATTGGTTATTGTATTAGCTAAGGGAATAGTTCGTTAAGTGTTTAAGTCTGCGAATTATATCTCACAGCTATTGCCAGCTTGCAAGAAATAACCCTATTTCAAAAAATTGTATATTTGTAACGTTCTTTCTTTAAAATATTTTGATTTATATTAAAAATAATGTGAACAATAAAAAATACTAGTAAACAAAGTAAAAACGCAAATGCACATAATTTTCAAATACTTCATTATTTTGCCGCTCGCACGATTCATTTCAAAATCATATAAACAAGAGTATTTTGAATTTAAAAAGTATACAATATAAATGTTTTATAAAAAATAAAATCGTGTAAAAATTTGAAAATTTGCAGCTTGATGGCGATACACAAATACCAAACTCGAGCGAATCAAATACATTTCACATCACGTACAAAATTCACGATGATAGTGAAAAGTATCAAAATGATGACAAATTCAAAAAAATTGATCAGTTTGCCAACAACAGGCAGCCATCTGATCAGCAGAGAATATCTTTACCGCTATATTCTCGGGCCAGTCGGGATAAGCTGATCTGTCATCTGGAACTGGATTTAAAAGGAACCACATCGGAGCAGGTCCTTTTAGCGGGCACCGCGCTAATTGTCGGCGATTATTGAATTTCCTCAAATTCAAATTCATCCCAGCAGAAGACTTCGACGATGTACAGAAAGCCACACATACCAAAATAGATGTACAGAAATACAAATAATGCTGGAACAGCCATTTTAATAAAATAAATTTGTAAAAAAAATTTTATTTCGAATTTGTAAAAATGTTAACTTTGTTGTTATGGCTGACAAACAAGTAAGAGAATAATGAATAATGAATAATTTCTGAACATTCCTGAATAATTTCTGAACATTTGTTCATAAAACAAATGAATAAGAGCTATCGATGCATTATAAATCAATTGGTTTAGCAGTAATATTGAGAAAGAGGTAGCGGGAGTGAGAAAAAGAAAGAGAGAGAGAGAGAGTGAGAGAGGCAAAGGGAGTGAGAAAAAGAGAGAGTGAGGCAGAGATAGAAACAGAGAGAGAGAGATAGATCTTAACACTTCGCTTTCCGCGTTGCTCTAGCCTCAAAACTCTAGAAAAGAATGGCATTTATACAGTCGGACAGACGAACGGACAGACAGACAAATATTTCACAAATTCAATATACTTTTCTATTTAAATTTATATACAATGTAATGCGAAAAAAAAGTTATCATCGGCGTGCCGAAGATATATACCCTTGCAGCAAACATTTGCATAAGAAAACTTATTTTTCAACTGATCGTTCCTATGGCAACTATGAGATATAGAAGTCCGATTTCGATGAAATTTTGTCATCGTGTATAAACTATCTTTAAACTTATCTGAGATTATCTTGAAAAACAAAAAAGTTTTTCATCCAAAGACCAATTTTTCAACCGATCGTTCCTATGGCACCTAATTTATAGTGGTCCGATCTGGCCAGTTCTGATATATATACCTGCACAAAAAAGAAGCATCTGTGACAAGTTTTATCACGATAGCTCTAAAACTGAGGTACTAGTTCGCATATAAGCAGACGGACAGATGAAAGTCCACGCTAGTGACGAAGCAACACTATGGACGGTAGTCCACGCTAGTGACGAAGCAACACTATGGACAGTAGTCCACGCTAGTGACGAAGCAACACTATGGACGGCAGTCCACGCTAGTGACGAAGCAACACTATGGACGGCAGTCCACGCTAGTGACGAAGCAACACTATGGACGGCAGTCCACGCTAGTGACAAAGCAACACGATGGACAGTAGTCCACGCTAGTGACGAAGCAACACTATGGACAGTAGTCCACGCTAGTGACGAAGCAACACTATGGACGGCAGTCCACGCTAGTGACGAAGCAACACTATGGACGGCAGTCCACGCTAGTGACAAAGCATCACGTCGAAAGCAAAAGACGACTATATTTCACTATATATAGAAAGAATGGAAGATTTGTTATTTGCTATATGATCGAACAGTTCGAGTAATATACTTATCGGCAGGTATTACTTTAACTAGGAAAAGTACAGACTTAAGCTTTTGGTAACTCACCTGGATCATGAGATATGGAGTTGAAGGTGGGTAATGAAAAATGTAAAGGATTGAAGCTGGAGTCTTTGAGTAACAATGTTCAATGCAGCATTATTTAAATTCAAAACAAGTAAGAACTTTGCAGTGGGATGCAAACGACTGCAATATACTCTTTTTTCTAAAAAATAATATTAAAAAAAGAGTATAAAAACGCCTTGAATGAAATCTCATTTATCGTTCGAAAGCTACTTTTAAGGGGGCACCTGTAAAATGTAACTTATATTAAATTGAATTTGCTTCGTCACTAAATTTGACAATAAATTCGTTTAGGCTTGAATATGCATCGTAACTAGACTTTTACTTTTTTGATTTGATATTTAATAGCTGTTGAAATATGAAATTAATTTGATTTGTAGAACTGAATTTGGCAATTTTCGAAATGTGATTTTGAATTGATTTTATAAATCATTGAATGCATTTATAAGTTGCCATTCTACAAACGAGTAGCTTAATTTCATTTCTATTTATAATTTATATACAGGCGAAGCTAGTCTGTTGAAATTGAAATAAGTATTTTAGTCGCAATTAACATTCATGGCTGGCATTTGAAAAGCAATTTGAAAACGTAGTTAAATATTTAAGCACATGCTCATAAATGCTAAACTGTGTGTTATGTGTTTTTGGGGGTCTCTTTTTAGGATTCTCGTCATAATCCTGTTCATGTTCAACTAATTGCAGTTGTTTCAAGTCCTGTGTAATGAATGTTGGTAGCACTTAAACTTGGCTGTATATTGTAAGTTGTAAGTTGTAGTTGGCTAAGATGTTTTAAGCGTGATTTCACAATTTTGGTTTAGACCCTTCTCACAGGAAGTTTGTTGAAGTTTAATTAAGTGGCATTATGTTCAATTAGGCAAAAGTTTCGAATTATGCAAATTAGCACAATTTGTGAACAAAAGTGCTTCAAAGGGGCGGTTTTTCTATCGGTTTCTGTTTCTATTTCTGTTTCTATTTCGATTTCTGTGGCAGACAAATTGCTTTGTGCACATTAGAAAAACACAAATCAAAAGCTGCAATGACAACAACAGCCGAACAATTTGTTTCAGGCAGTTGGGTGGGCGTGGCTTTATGATAATTCACAATGTGCTTTTAGTTTTGCCAATAAATAAATTATACTATATTTTGAACAAAGCAAGCAGAAATGATTGCAATGTTTTGTTTGTTTGTTTGGTTGTTTGGTTGTTTTTGGGGGTGTTTAGACAAATTGAGTGGATTACCCAAAATAACATTCGAAATGTTGTCGAGCAACGGTAAAATGGCTGCTGAAATTATAATTGTTTTTGGACCTGTTACCATTTTTGATTTCACTCGTGAATTTTAAGTGCATTTTCAAATGCATTTTCAAGTGCATTTTGAAGTGAATGTTTGCCAAAGAGTTCAATTTTGGTTTTTTCTGGCTCAACTCAAGTGAAATAATTGCCAACCTATTCACAATATCTTTAACAAACTAGTATTGGTAACATTAAATGAAACTGAAAACCAATTTCAACAAAAATTGTGGATAAATCGAAAATCGATTTTCGGGCTCAAAAAATCCGAAAAAATTCAAGAAGGCGATTTCCGGTGGCGGAAGTTGACTTTTTTGCCTAATTAATTAAGAAAACTTCGTTTAAAGTTGTCCAATCCCATGCAAACTGAGTCCTGTTATTGTTAACAGTGCTGTATACATTAACAGAGCAGTGGGCCTGTTGACTAATAGCGCCGCGATAAATCTATACTTGAGCTGCTTTTCCGAAAATGGAACCAAAAAATCTGGTTTTGGGCTCAAAAAATTCGAAAAAAATAAATAATGCGATTTTCAGTGGCAGAGGCTGGCTTTTTTTTTGCAGGAATGAGGAGTAAAAACAATTAAAGCTGTGCTGTAAACGTTAACAGAGTAACAGAATTTTCAACAGTCTTCCTTCTCTGTTAAAGTATACAGCACTGTTAACGCTAACAGGAGTCAGTTTCTATGCGTTCGGTCAACCTTAAAAGAAGTTATTTAATTGAAGTAGCCAAAGAATAGATTTCCCAAAACTTGCTATAAATAAATCTTTATTGTAGAAGAATAATCCCTTTTTGCATGTATGTGTATTTAAAACAATTAAAGTCGTATTCAATTCATTCTATTAGACATTTAGTTCAGTGCCCCATATCATATCTGTACAGGGGCAAAGGCATTGTGTTTTTGACTTAAGACAACTTTGATGATTAAATTGCAAATGTTTAATTGGAATTTGATTGTTGTCTGTTGAGGGTGTGTGTGTGTGTGCGTGTGTGTATATATCTGTCTATTTGGCAATGTGTGTTGACGTTTGATAAATGCATAGAAACAAATGACTATCCTTGTAATCCCTGCCCAGGCAGCCAAACACCAAGCACAGCTGCCTCTAATTGCAGTTTGGCCCGTTCCAAACGTTCAATGTCAAGGATTACAAATTAATTAATGTATAAAGCTCATGTGACATTTGCATGCGTATTGGGTCATCCTTCTCACAGCGAGTGGGTCACGTATGTTATATCCTTGCTTTGTGTCGCATTTGTCCTTTACTTGCACATAATTGTAAGCCTTCCAAATGTGATTAATTTGTGACTCCTCCAGTGCAAGCGAGCTTTTCCACATCAATGAACCGGCAAAAAAGGCTCTGAATATATCCTTTCACTTCCACATACATTACATACATACATATACATTTCAATTGTCTGGCTTTTGTGCTGGCCTCATTGATTGACCAATTGAGTGTGTATGTGTGTGGATAACATTTATAAAAGGGGTTAACCAAACTATTTACTCAATAGCACAAATTATATTTGTGAAACCTCAAGATTAAATGTGTCTTAAATGTTTGTATTTACGATTTTCTTATTGCTGTGGCAAAGTTCGTTTGAATAGCAGCATCTTGGTGAGGTTTCATTCATTGTCCTTTGAGCTCCTTTATAGAATCTGCTTGTATCGAACTAGACTTGTTCCAAATTCTTGAGCTGGTTATCTGTTGAGTTGAAGATTGATTAGTCGCATATAAGATAAGTAATCTTTTTGTTAGTTTATGAACTCAATTTTCTAATTATCTTCGGGTTGGATTTTCCAAAATGGATGAGAAACGTGCACAATTATTTGCTGTGAAGTGATTTGAAAATGAGTTTGAATCTGATCGCACTAAAATTACACTTTCTTCCATTTTTGACCAGGTGGGTGAAACTTTCAAAATCGGTGATATACGTGTCGTATGATTTTTCGTAATGATGTTTAAAAATGAGTTTGAGCCTGGTCGGATGATAAACTAAAAAGAGTAATGCTTTACTTGAGGTTCTCCACGTCAAAAACGATCCAAAAATGCTGGTTTTGGTCTCGAAAAAATATGGAAAAATCTAAAAACGCGCAATCCATTGGCAGAGGTCAACTTTTGTGCAGAAATAGTTAAGAAAATTTCGTTTAAAGTTGTAAAATCAAATACAAACCGAACCCTGTCAACGTTAACAGTGCTGTAAACGTTAACAGAGTAGCAAAATTACTGTTTCTGGTGATGCTCTGTTAACGTTTACAGCACTGTTAAGGAACTTTTTTTTGTTTTTATCACATATTCCTGCAAAAAAAAGTCACCTCCGCCGCTTGATCTCACATTTTTATATTTTTTCGCATTTTTTGAGATCAAAACTAGATTTTTAGTATCTTTTTTGGCGTTCTTTAAAGAATTACCCAAAAAAGTTGCATGCAACAGTTTGTTGTACATTTACTACATTTACCGAAAGAATTTGTATAAATTGATTTCGAATTAAATATGTGTAATAAAGTATCATTTGACAGCCTATTGAATTAATTAGGCTACAATTGACAGCTGACAAAATACTTTATACGAATAAATGTTGAAAATCGTTCGTAAATTCATCAAACTGTAAATTTAAGTGGAAAATTGTTGCCTTTCGAAGCACAATTATATTACTTGTAACAGCTGCAATTGTTTAATTGGCCCAAGGGCAACAAATTAATGTTGTTAAATACAAACTTTGAACTAATTATAATTTTGTAACTGTTACAAAATACTAATCATATCATATGCCCCCAAGTGTTGATCTTACTTAGTATTCGCACTTAACTGTTAAGCACTTCTCATTGGACACTTCGCTACACTGCCCCCACCTCAGCAGCTCAAGCCCCCCGCTGAGTAGCTACTCAAGTACTTTAAACACAGGTGATAATTTTCACATGCGGTTGGTTAATGAAATCATTTCACAAAGTTCTCACGCTGAGCTCTTCGCTCTTCGGTCTTCGTTCAGAAGTTTATGTGGGGCATTTCGGCATGAAAATGCTGGGAAAACCACAAAAGCAACAACGATAATGACAACATGCAGCCAAGTGGCTTTCGATGTGTTGTGCCATAAAGTTTTTGGCCAAGTCTCTCTCTTTCTCTGTCAAGGACGTGAACGAGGATGAGAATGAGGATGAGGATTTGGCGCATGCAAAATTCGACCAAAAAACAAAATTCGAGCAACATGACCAACAAAAACAACAACAATAACAACAACAACAAAAGCAACGTAAACTTAAGTAAAACCTCACAAAACTTTCAAGATTCACAACTGCAACACTTGAAGCGTGTTGAAAGTGCTATGCACACACACACACACACACACACACACACACACACACACAGAGATATGCACACATATACACATCCTGCATATCCTGCATATCCTGCCTGTTTACCAAATGAGTTTTCTGCAAGTTTGTTTAATGCCTGAAGCCAAAATTTTCATCTTCATCTATATATATGTATATATATATTTGCATGTGTATTTTTGAATCTGTCCGGAACTGTTCGGTGTAATGAACAGATAACTGCTGGCTAATTGTTGTGGCATTTATTTGAGGTCCGGTCATATGAAAGTTCTTAAGTTTTTTATTATTTTATTTGTGATGTGTGCATACATTTGCATATGTAGTTTTTTTTAGAAATTAGCATTTGCCAAAAGTCAGAGTCTATCAACAAAACTTCATTTATTTTAAGCAAATGTGAATATTGTCTTCAAAATTGTTTTATAAACTGTATATATAACTTTCAAGTGAATGACAATGAGTTTTACTATATAAACGAGAGCTTTAGAGTTTGCAAAGGGTTTCTTAATCTTGCTAAGTTTACTTGCATTTCAATTCGAAATGCCTTTTGGGTCATGATTTGTAATCTAGATTGATTAGGCATTTAGAACTAGGGCACTTTTAGTTCAAATTTCGCTCAAAACATTGAGATTTTTACCTGTTGTGCTCTTGAGAAATCAAAAACTATTCTAACATCATTTCAAAAAGAAAGTTTGCACTTTCATTCAATTAAACGGGAACACAGAATTCTACAAGGAAATTACTTCGAGTACTGGGAATTTTATAACATTTTATAAACCCGTTTTATTTTAAAACGTTTCTAAAACGAAACATTACCAACTTTGCGCTAGCGTCGCCAAACTCAACAGATGTTCTCACTGTTAACGTATACAGCACTGTTAACGATAACATTACTCTTTTCTACTCATTCTAGAATTTTCCCACGTTTTTTGAGACCGAAATCAGATTTTTTGCATCACTCTTTATGTGGGCAAGCTAAGCCGAAACATTACAGATTTCTTGTTAAAACTTGTCGCTAGAGCCGCCAAACTCAACAGACTCACTGTTAACTTATACAGCACTGTTATCGATAACAGTAATCGCTACGCATGAGTATCGGCACAACTTAAAATGACTTTTCATTACATTTTCCGTGCTAAAAGGAAACCTCTGATTGCAGTTTTGTCATCCTAGAATTTTTCTGCATTTTTTGAGCCCAAATCCAGATTTTCTGGTTCGCTTTTAATGTGGTACAGCGTTATCGAAACATTACCCAAATTTCCTGTAGCGCTGTTGAGCTAGTGAATCAAATTCTATATCAATGGCAAGTTAATTTTCAAATGCAGAAGTTCAATACGCAAAGCCCTGCCAAAAGTCAAATTGGGAACATTTAATGAAAATTGACTTGTGCAATATCTCATCAAAAGTGCACAATTCAAACAGATTTTGATATATAAAAAAAATGAAACAAAAATATGTATGCTAATTTGTAAACAAATAGTGTTATAAAACCATACACATATTTGCTAATATACAATACCATTTTGAGTTATTAGCTGGCTCAGTTTGAAGAACAAAAGTCTATCTAATTTGCACCTGTTGTGCACGGACAACATTCAACATTCAAAAATGCTCTATAAGTAAGTACATACATACATACATTCATATGTATGCAACTAGCCACCTGCTGGCAGCTGCTGCTTGTGACGGCAAAATATTTTTGCACGCGTGCACATAAATTCCATTTCATTTAGCTGTTAATTCAATTTTATATTTCAGCTGAAAGCCGCTTGTGCTGTGGAAATGCAAATTAACCCAGAAACGTTTTCGTGCATAAAATGCCAAAAATGTTAACTAAAATTATGCAGCTTTTGTGTTGTTGTAGTTGTAGTTGTTGTTGTTGTTATTGCACAGGTTCAGAGCTGGTTAGGCCAGGATAGCAAAAATAAGTCAAATGAGCGCGACTCTCTCTCTTTCGAATGGAATCTGAAATGGGATGCTGGCTGGAGAGGGGATGAGTAGGTGTGTAAATCGCTGGAATGCATAAAACGCTGATTGCAGGCGGCCCAAAAGTCGCTGGGTTCCGTTGAGGACGACGTGACTGAGTTTACACGCAAATAAATAAAAACGCGGCTCGAGTGGCAACAACAACAACAATAAATAGTAAAAAAACAACAAACAACAACAGCAATAACAAACCACAGGAACTAAAAATGCGAGCTATGCATAATAAAAAACGTTGGGGCTATGTGGGGTTAAGGCAATGGCAACGTCAACAGCAACAACAACAAACACAAATATGAAATGCGGCTGCCAAAACAAATGCAATTTATTTGCAGTGAAAGTCCTATTCTCCCTTTCACCCGCCCCATTTCTCCCCTCAACTTCTTTCTGGCATAACTTTATCACGTGCCACAGCAGCCCGTCGCCAGGTGGCGCTAGGCAGCCGGCAACAGTCGAGAACCGGAAACGGAAACGCTGTCAACAGGCCTGCTGTTGCTGCTGCCTGCCAAGTTAAGGATAGCCTAGGAAACTGGCGCGTGAAATGCGACGCGTTTTATCTACAAAAATATTCTTTCTCACTTTTTCACGCTCACAATTTGCCTGCATTTTGAATGTTGCCAGCGAAAAAGAAGTGCGATAAGTTGCGCTTAGGCTTATGGCAGCAGTTACAGTTACAGCTGCAGTTACAACTACAAGAGTAACAGTTACAGTTATAGTAACTGTTACCTAAATGTTTACTTTCAACTGAATCGATAAACTTGTAAGTCTTCAAAAATAACTGATTAGTTTTAAGTTTGCTTTTAGTTGTTGAAACATACTTTGTGTTAGTTTTTTTTTGTTAACTTTAAGACGAGCTTAAAAAGAGCTGAAAATAGAGTTGAAATATCAAATAAACATGATGATAGTAATTGCACTTACCTAATGCTTCTTTCAATTCAATAGTTAAAGTTGTAACCCTTTACAGTACTTTATAGCTGTCATAGCTAAAAGCTGTTACGAAATGAGTTTTTGTATGAAAAGCTTTTTATATGCTTGTCAGGAAAAGTGAAACGCATTGACGTCTCCGAATCCATAAAGCATATGTGTTCTTGATCAAAATCAAGAGCTAAACTAGTCATGTCCAACTGCCTATATCTCTATAGCCTATATCCATCTACCTGTCTGTTTAGATAAGCACTAGCCTCACAGTTTGAGAAACATCTTTATAAAACATGTCACCGATGCTTATTTTTACTGCAAGCATATGTCACATTACCCCGAATCGAACCATTAGAACATATATATAAGAAAAGAACTATCCGTCCGTCCGTTTGTCCGTCCGTCTGTATGAACGCAGGTTTTTTCCACAGTTTTGAAGCTAGAGCAACCAAACTTGACATACATGTTGGTATATACCATAGGCAGACAAAGTATTAAGATCGGACAAATCGGACCACTATATCTTATAGCTGCCATAGGAACAATCGGTTGAAAATGAGTTTTTGTATGAAATATTTTTTTGTTTTGCAAGATAACTCAGCCAAACGCACTTTACCGAAGTTTCAGGACAGTATATAAGTGTATAAGTAGTCTTTACTGACGTACAGACGGACGGACGGGCAGACAGACGGACGGACAGACGGACATTTCACAAACCCAATATACCCTTTTAGAGTATAAAAAACTGATGCAGTTACATCAATCAAGGACACAGCATGGGAAAAGTTGACTAAACCTTTCAATGCTTCACTTTAAACGAACGCAGTGGGCAATCTAAAACGTCTTAAGAAATCAATATCGTCCCATTTTATGAAATGGTCTAGTTCAGGAATCAATATTTGATTTTCCTCATCATTACTATTGTCACTACCTTCATTACTCCACAAATCTCAAACTCAATTTCCACGTGAACTGTTTGTAGTACAAATAATTAATGAATGATATAATGAAAATGAAAAACAAACTCACTTCATCTCACTGAATTGCTACATAGCCGAATGATGTGTCGAAAAAAGTGCGTAAAAACATTTAAACCAAACGTGAAAAGACAAAATTCCTTTAAGCCCATGGATAAAAAGCGTTAATCGACCAATATCGGTTGGTTTACAATTTCTCTGGTTAACTAACCTAAACATCAATTTGTTAACCAAACCAAGGTTCAAAAGACGCAATCTATGTTTACCACTGGAAATAACCATGGGTCAAAGTTAACCACACTTGAAAAAACCGGTCCATAGAAAGTATAGCTGCTTTAAATTAAATTGAAAATCAACTGAGCTTTTGTTACATTTAAAATTTGATTTTTATAATTGTATAAAAATTCAATAATGTTTAAATTATGCATTTAAGCTAAATAAAATAGAGACAAAAATGTAAAAATATTACTTTGGTGTGCTGATAGTCCTACGGAGTCAGCCAGGATGCTTATTGAATTGTTTTTGTTATTCATTGTTGTTTCGAAAACAAAAGTTCGAAAAAATGAAAGCTCTTGCAATTCCGCAACAGATACGGTTTTTTTTTTTTTTTAGCGATTTTCAATCATTTTTATATCTACTTACATATTATTAAAGATTAAAGCTAACAGTTTGATAACTTTATTATAGCAAAGAGCGCTTTCTGATTAGTGGTCACTTAGCGTTGTCCTTTGAGCACGTTGTCCTTAGACATTCATATATCCTACTTTGTTTACAGACAATTTCATTTGTAATCATCAAGATCTGTGTAGGTTCTTCTTCTTTAGTCTGTTGCTGATTTGTTTGCTAATTTATGCGCCTTGCTTTGATAATAAATTTTATATTTACGTTGAGGAAATACCAAATATCAGAGTCTATCCATATACATATACATATGTATTGTATATGTGTGTGTGTGTGTGTGCTTGTGTGTGTTTGTGTTTGCCCTCATTTTGCCAGTTTCGACTTTGTTGGCCAATGACAATATGTCATTTGTTCCACATTCGGCGCAGTCCTTCGTTTATTTGTATATTTTTTGTTTTGTTTTTAACATCAACGTATAAATATATTATGTATATATTTGTTGTTGTTTCAATTCCAAACCATTTGTTATCGAATTTGTTTTTACTTATTTTGTATGCCAGCCAGACCGTTTCGGGGCAACATAAGCCAATGAGGGAGTGGCAGGCAACATGTGCCCCATGCATACACACACACACACTCACATACACACACACACACAACCAGACACACACATTGCCTACACAAGATAAACTCGTATGCATGTTAATTTGCTGTGATTCAATAGGTTTGCATTGAGTTATGGTGACATTAGGCATCGGATCTAGGTTCTTAGGGATATAACATACTTGTATGCGTTTTGGGAAACAAATGTTTGGCGTTTGTTAAACTCGGGGATTGTTTATGCTGATATAGTAGCTAAAATGATGCACTCTAGAGTCAAGTTAAACACACAAAACTCAGTTGAATATTTATTCAATTTATTGGGCTAACATATATCAAGTGTATGTACCTTTAATAACAAAAATTGCAGAATTTCGATCTTTTTTTGTTAGTTTTGTTAAAAGAAATACTAATAAAAGTAAAAACCAACTTTTAACTTTAAGGTTGCTCAGGTTGAATTCAAAATTTCTTAAAAGTTATTGGTAAATCTATACTTTAGCTAATTTTCCAAAAATCGAAACAAAACTGGTTTTGCGCTTAAAAAATTCGTAAAAATTTACTGATGCGATTTCCGGGGGCGAAACTTGACTTTGTTTGCAGGAATATAGAGTAAAAACAATTTGAAGGTCGTTAACACTGCTGTAAACGTTAACAGAGTAGCAGAATTGTCAACAGCCCTCCTACTCTGTTAAAGCATACAGCAGTGTTTACGATAACAGGACTCGATTTGTATGCGATTGAACAACTTTAAATCAAGTTTTCTTAATTAATTATGCATAAAAGCCGAACCAGATTTCTTAACTACATTTTAATTAAGTTGAAAATAGTACACGAGCTGCCAAGCCAGTTATAGCTTAAATAAATCTCCTTGAAAAATATCCAAATATCTATAAACTTGAATAAATTTCTTTACCTTATTATTCGCTCACTACGTAAAACAACAAAAGATTATGCCATCAAAATGCAATTTGATGAGTATTTATTGTGAATCATTTTGAAATAAATATCAAATGTGAAAAATGCAGCCAAGTCCGCTTATGTGTGCATTGTAATGAGCTTAAATGTTATATATGCATAAAAAGCTGTTCAATTGAATTCACTTTGGCTGCCACTCAAAGGAGATGCCATTAAATTATGTTTAACATGTTGTGGAAATTCTTATAAATGTTTATGCACTTCCGTTGCGCTCGCAAAAACATAGCTGGCGGTCTGAAGCAAAAGCTTATTGAAAAGTTTTACCAACTGCTGCGATTCCTTTGGGCATTTTATCTTTATACTGGTTTCCGCTTGCCGGCTTCCTCCGATTGACGCCTGCCCCGTGCTGCCCACTTGCCTCTCGCCAATATCTATGGCAACGCTATGCTTGGGTTCAGAGGGGTTTCCATTTGGTCTTGGGGTCGAATTTCCTTTATTTGTTTACAGCTTGTAGTTGGGCCGTGACTGGGCATGGCTTGTGTTGCTTTTTGGTTGTTGTTGCTGCCACTTTCATTGGCAAAATATTGTGGCAGGCAAAGGAGTGTCAGTATGTTTATCTGATTCGTCCTTGGTTTCGTTTCGTTGTCATTGGCAGCACACATGATAAATAATATGCCAGGACACACACACACACACACGCATACACTCGATTAGGTGCATGGCACACCAAAAAAAAAAAAAAAGAAAGAAGATTTGCCGCATTCGTGGCAAACTTAATTTATACAAATGTTGCTCATCAGGCTCAGTTGATGGCAGCTGCCACACAATAAATGTAATTGATTACGCACAGAAGACGCACTCTGCCCAAGGGCTGCTAACAAAAATTGCACAGAATTATAATAAACTGAATGTCGAGTGGAGAGTATGTATATATTTTTTGTGTTATTTTTATACAGATCCTCGACCATAACATTTGCATATGCAACACATGCCATGCCACACATGCGACATGGACACGTGTCTCTCGGCAACACTCACAGCAAAATGTTGCATATTAATTTTATGTAAGTTTTTCTCTCCAGCTGCCTGCCAACATTTTTATTAATTTCCGTTTCAAGTTGGTAACGTCTCTGGTTTTCTCTATCACCTCTACCCATCCCCTGCTGTTGCTCCACCCCCTTTGGCCAGCTGCATGTAATGTAAACTTTTGTTTAAAACACAAACATACAATGTCATATGATGGACGGTCAACAATTACAAGGGTAACAAAAACAAGGCCAACAAATGTGACTTTATACATACATATGTAAATTACTTGAGCATATGTGTCCAGCCAGATGAACAAATTTATTTACCTGTGGTAAAAAGGACTAGAATATTTAATGCGAATGCTTTAAGTTTTCTTTTATGTGCTTTAAATACGCACACAAATGTAGAAGAGATTTTCATGTAGTTTAAAATCTAACAAAATGTTAAAGCAATGTTAACATAACATTCAGCAGTTAACAGAGTTGATCTAAAAGTGCGGATAATGTTAAACATTTAACAGTAATCTCTTAACGTAAGTGTGTTAGTTTCTAATGATTGGTAAAAAGCTTAAAGTTTCGATATTTGATATATAACACAGGCCGATTTTATGGTAGATTTCGGTAAAAAGAAAACATACAAAGAAAACTTCATGGAAAAAAAATGTTGTTTGACCATCTTCGATATTTTCCATTCGAATGAAAAAAGAAAATAATTATTTTTTCGAAAAACAGTGTTAAAAATTCAAAGTTAAAAAAAATATTACAAGTTAACTATAATATGTATCCAAAAACTTTCTGGGAATCATATTAAGAATGTTAAATTTTCTATTTATGAAATTCTTGATTTATTTGATCGAATAGTTACAACTGAAGATATATACATAAACATTACCCTAAATTGCAAAAAAACAAAAACCGCGATTATTCCAAAAACAGCACGTAGTTTTCGAAAACAGTAAATGTGGCTTTACTTGTGAATATACCGTCTACCGAAATTCACTATCAAACCTCGGGCACCAAAAACCACTGTCGGCCTGTGTAATTTGCTTTAAATTTGTATTTAAAAGTTGTGAAAAAACTCTTATTTTCGATTCTTGATTTAAAATAATTTTTAATATCAATTTTAAGAGTTATTTTTATAAAATTTTATATAATAAAATTGAAATTGAATTATTATTTCGTAATTAATTTTTTTAGGTTCAAAAATAAAAGTTATATTGCATATCTAATGAAAAAGTAAACCATAATTATTTTTACATAGTAAAATAGTAATCATTACGATGATGCCTGGTTTTAAATAAACCTAATTATTTTTATAATATTTGATGAAATAAATGATATTAATAGTTTCTTAACTTTTTTAACTAACAGGGTAAAGCAAAACTGGATTCATAAACTTTGTTTCAGGGATTAATTTACACAAATCTATAGACCGGCTGTCATTAAAAGCTTAACTTTTTGGGCTTGCAAAAAATGCAAAAAAGTCTTGCTGATCCTTGAAAGGCTGTTGCTCCCACTGTTCAGCTTTACGATTACTTGTTGTAGCTTTCAAAATTAAGTCTCTAGCTTTTGTTTTTTGTTTTTTTTTTTGGTTTTTTTTTTTGGTTGTTTCTTTTCGTATGCACAGAGCTCTGTCTGCCTTTTAGTTTGTTAGTTCAACTCTCTTTCATTCGTAGCTCGCCTTTGAGAATGGTTTTGTAAAATGCAAAAAACATGCAAGCGAGAGAGAGAAAATGGCCAGTTGTACTGTCATCTAAAAAAAAAAGTTGCCATACCAACTAAAACCCAGTGCGAGCTACCCGTACATGCAGCTTGTGCCACATGCCACAAATCCAACGCTTTATGTTTGCGTTAACGTGTGCAAAATCTGATGGCTGCACTAACTTGCGGATTTAGGTGTTGAAAATTATGTGTAAAATGTGCCAGAGCTAAGCTGAGCCATGTTCACACACAGTCAGGATCTGGTTCTGGGTCCTGGTTACTGAGCACTGAGTTCTGGGTCCTGAGTTCCTGGGCCAAAGGCGACAAGGGGCGTGGCAAGTGCTAAATGTCGCCCAAGGGCAGGCAAAGCGCGTGAGGCAAAAAAGCAAGCAGCAGATCACATTTTCATATGCAGCGTTGTGCGGGCTGTATGCAGAAGTGTATGTGTGTGTGTGTACGTGTGAACTTGTGTGTTTGTGTGTGTGCGTGTGTCTTATACAAATGAGGCCAAAAGTTTAGCGTTGCAAAAAGTTGACTCTCTGTGTATAAAGTTCAGCTTGAAAATCTTTCTAAGATTTCACAGTTGACTCGCATCAAGTAACAACTTTTTCGATATCCTTTGACAAAAGTGACACACACACACACACACACACACATACACAAAGACTGGCAACATTGTCATATTCTCATGCATTTTATAGAAAACAGGTTGCAACCTGGCAACCAACATGACCTGCCTCTTAATTAAAATATTTATTAAGCACTTTTGGCGCATACAACAAATTAATACCAAAAATCATGATCCTGAACCCTCGCCAGGGAGCCAGCGTTCATAAAATCAAGTTAAGGACACACGAGGGGTGCGAGGGGCGCAAATCCGCAGCCTGCATATTTTTGCAGTTGCTGTTTCTACCAATCCCTGTTTCTGTCCCCTGTCCCCATCCCGCTTGGCTGAGCAACAGCAGCGTCAACATTGCAGTTGCCGCATGCCAAGTTGGCCAACTAGTTGGGATACGGGTTGGCGAGGGGTATGCGAGGCAGAAGAGGCGTCAGTAGCCGTAACAACAAGCGTCAGCCGGATGAACAGCTTGCCGGTTAGGCTGGCAAAATATGCAGCTGCTGTAACCATTGCTGTTGCAACCCAACCCAACTCCCCTCCTTTTTATATATGGTATGACACCAACAAAAGTCTGCCGTACAAAATCTAAAATATTTATGCGGCCAGGCTGGCGACGTCAACGCCTGCTCTCCACTCCTCTCCTCTCTCTGCTGTCTCCTCTGGGCTTCATCTGTGAATACCCTTCGCTCCGCTTTTTGGGCAACAGTTTTTCGTCAAAAGTTTTTGGCTGCCACATAAAATATATACACTTGAAAATGTGGAGTGTGGAGTGGGCAAGTCGAAAGTCTGAGAAAGTGGAGCAGCTGACGAGCAGAAGGCATATAAATTCAATAAAAATGTCTGCAAGTATTTAAAATGGAAATGTTTAACATGAAAATATTTGATGTTAAATATTTTTAAGTGCAAATATTAGTTTGCAAATTTTTCAACAATTTTTCTATAATGTTTTGAGCTTTGCTTTGAAAACGATACCGGAACAGTTGTGTATCTTGTGTGTCTTGTGGGCAATCATCAGGCAGCTTTCTGGTTTGTGGTTTTCTATTGTTTTTTTGCAATAAATTGGAGAGTCTGCCTTGGAGTTGTGGTTATTGGTATTGTGTTAAAGTGTCTAATATTGAAAACACTGACAAGCTGCTTCATTTTTCTTATACCTAAAAACAGTTCTTCGTTTTGCTTAGCGCTTGAGCTAACCTATGAAGTATGCTTAAGTTTACTATATAAAAATTCTCGAATCGGACTAAAATTTGGTTGGTTCAAATCCATTTTACTCTCTCTGCTTCTCTTTTTAAGTCAGCTGTAAATGCGAAAAGTTTACACGATTTAGCGCACTGTTGCTCTTAGCATGCCAATTTGCAAGTACATTTCTCTACTATAGTGTTAGTCACTAGAGATGGGCGCGTGACGAATGTCATAAGCACGACACGGCACGAAAATAGAACATTTTACTAACGTTATCTAAGATCTATTTGAATTTAAAATTTAATTATAATTCTTTGAAACCATAATAGATTTTCAAATTTATACTTGCATTGTTGTTTTTCTCTTCGAATATATAATTATTTTGGTTTTTGCTAATTTTTAAAGTTTTTTTTCTTGTTGCTGGAGAACATTGTAGCATAATTGTAATGTGATACTCCTTTCTTTTTTACAGTTTTCGTAAGGTTAAAGCATCTGACAACTTTGTATAGCACTACCCCACATAAAGAGCGATTCAAAAAATCTGATTTTGGTTATGATTGTTCAAAAAATGCGTATAATTTTTGGAATGTCAAAACCGGGACCGAAGGCTGACTTTTATGAACAAAAATATAATAAAAAGGCAATTGAAGTTGTGCCGATACTCACGCAAAGCGAGTACTGTTATCGTTAACAGTGCTGTAAACGTTAACAGTGCGTATATCTGTTGATTTTAGCAGGAAATCGCGTTGCGTGGGCATCGGCTCAACTTAAAATAGTTTTTTAACATATATTTCCGCAAAAAAAAATCAAATATTCCAAGCCTAGTTTTGACTTCCTAGAATTATTCTGCATTTTTAGAGTCCAAAGTCAGTTTTATTTGGTGCGTTCTTTCGGTTTCACTTGAGGTAGCACAATCCAAACATTACCAGATTACCTTTTATAATACCTTTTATTATTTTCTACGTTTTAATTAAAGAAACAACTCAACGAAAATCAATATTTAACATATTTAAAAAGTGTTGCTTATTTTTGTTTGTTTTTAAATTCTTTTTGAAAAAACAGCAAAGAAATCAATTTGACAGAACCATTCTGCTCTCTTTGCTCACATTATAGAGTATACATTATAATTATCATTTATACTAAATCAAATTCGATTCTTATCGAATACAATCATGCAAAAACTCAGCGTGTAAATGTAAGAGGATTTACGAATCAAACTAAAAAGGATATCAAAGAATCACTTATGCACAAAAACTCAGCGTGTAAATTAAGAATAATATAGCGATTCTATTTAATTTAAAGTGGACATACAGCTTTAACAGACTGCTCGTAACATCTTAACAGACTGTCAATAACAGAATCGCCTAAAAGTATGCAGCAACATTTTGAGTATACAAGTACATATATTTTGGTTTTCTCTTTTCAATAACTTTAATAGTGTTTAATTGATTTGTAGCCTACTGTTATTGCTTTTCTTGATACTCAACATTGCATTTGTATTGATGCATTTCATAATATTTAATTGGTATAGCCTTAGGTCATGCTACGACGTGTTCAGTCATGTCATGAAAATAACAATGCACACGCCCATCTCTAGCCTATGTCAAAGGACGTAGAGTAAAGGATACTAGTTGCAGAGCCTGTGCATTGATGCGTTGTACAAACGACTTGGCAACAATTTGCATTTGACCAACTTTGGTCTTATTTTTGTTGTTGTTGCTGCTGTTGTTGTTGTTGTTGTTGCTGTTGCCTGTTTCTGATGTTGTCGTTTCTGTTCGTTCGAGCTCGGCTACTTTGCGTAATCTTGTTAGATAATTACCGCAAGGCAAAGGAGTTGTATAAAGGTAGTCTCAATGTGTCTATCAGAATTCGTAAGTTTGATTATGTTTCTGCTTGAACGTTGCACGTTGCACGGACAGCTATAAGTCCTTAAATTATTTATAATATTGCGTAAAACAATAAAAAAAGGCCATTTAAGTTATAATGTGGTCATACTAAAATATAAAGCTCTAATAAATGTTTTCATTGATTTTACGCATCATTGTCTATTTTATTTATCGAGGCAACCACTCTACAAAAATCTCATCGTCTATTTGTGAATTGGGTGGGGATTTCAATTTCGCGCTGCTTGAACAAGCCAAATGCATTTCAGTTGGTGCAAATTACCATAAATTTATTGATATAGTGGTAAACGAGTTGAGCACAGACCGGTTAAATTATATATACTAAATGAGCCAATAATAAAACACACTGAGAGAGAGAGTAAGATAGAGTGAGGGTAATAGGAGAACGAAAAGAGATAGCATATTCCGACTTTATAATTGAATTGCATTATTTGTGTTTCTTCAATTGGAAAACAATTATCATAATTGCGAAAAAACATCAGAATTAAAAGAAGCAAAAAAATTGTGAGTAACGCTTCAAATATGCACTCAATAATAACTTTTTGGGCCATTCAAATGTTGTTTTTTTTTTTTGTTTTTCAAT
This sequence comes from Hirtodrosophila cameraria, assembly GCA_949708635.1. Lineage (NCBI taxonomy): Eukaryota > Metazoa > Arthropoda > Insecta > Diptera > Drosophilidae > Hirtodrosophila > Hirtodrosophila cameraria. The sequence goes on from OX453090.1 coordinate 60,667,585, forward strand.
GCACATTTTTTTGTTGTTATTAATTTGCCACTTTTACTTTTTCTCAATTAACATAATACAAATTGCAATTGTAGATTATGTGTTTTTATAATGCGCTTAATTTTGCCAATGTGCATTCTATTTTTTAGATTGATTCCAATTTTAAATAGTCGATTATAATAGGTTCTATGTTTTTTTCTTTTCAGTTAATCATTTATTAGTTATTTATTGCACTTATTGCATAAATAAGCTTTATGGTTATTATAAATTAATTGTGAATTTTATTAATACGTTTTTTATACTGAATCATAATTAATCAATGTTTCCTTTTTCTAATCTGACAGGCTTACCAAAATCAGTGAAGCAATTTTCATTATTAATTGTTTTGTTTATACTCGGTTTTCCAAAATGGAAAAAAAGAGTATATTGGGTTCGAGACATGTTCGTCTGTCAGTCCGTCCGTCTGTCCGTCTGTATGAACGCAGGTTTTTTCCACAGTTTTGAAGCTAAAGCAAACAAACTTCGTATACTCGTTGTTATATACCACAGGCCGACAAAGTGTTATGATCGACCAGATCGGACCACTATAACATATAGCTGCCAGAGGAACGATCGGTTGAAAAATAAGTTTTTGTATGAAAAACTTTTTTGTTTTTCAAGATAAGTCAGCCAACCTCACTTTACCTAAGTTTAAGGACAGTTTTTAAGTATATAAGAAGTCTTTATAAAAACGTAATTTATTAAACGTACACAAAACATAGTATATCGCAGTCGGGAGAGCCCGACTGCAACGTTCTTACTTGTTTTATCTTTGTTTGAAAAAAATATAATTTATAAATGAAAAGATTGTAGTTTTAAGAAATTCACAAAATGTTAAATTTAAAAAAAAGAAGCAATGTGAAGAATATAACAATTTAGTTTTGTACCAGCATCTACTTTATTTAAAAATTTAAGATGACCTTTTTTGTTTCAATTTAGCACTTGACAATTGTCAGCTTCTGTTTTTATTTAACAATTCAGTCTATTTTCCTCGACGCATCATTTTTATCTGTTGTCTTTATAGTTAAACATATGCAGGACCTCAGTTGTTCAGCTGCCCAAATTCAGTACAATTTTCATGAAAAGTTTTCTATATTTGATGCTTTTTATTTTTGCCAAATCAGCAAAGAAAATTGTGCTTCAATTGCAAATTTGTTATATGCTCTGCTCAAGAATACTAACGATAGGTTCTATTTGAAAAAATATTAATGCTTTTTTAGGTAGCAGAGTACTAATATAAAAAATGACTCATAAACTCATGTGATTTGCTTAAAGTGATTTTACATTATTTTGCAGGGTATATAAAAAAGTCGAGCATGCTGGTTTTTAGTATTTATATTTGGTATATTGTCTGCGTTGTGCATTTTGTTTGTTTGGTCGGTAAATAAGTACTTTGCATACATATATACCATAAGTGTTTATGCACCTGCTTATGTTTCTCACACAAACTGTGTATATAACAAGAAAGAAAAGTTATCTTCGGCATGACGAAGATATATACACTTACATTAAAGTTTTTCATATGAAAACATGATTTTCTTTTTTTTTTAACCGATCGTTCCTATGGCAGCTATAGGATATAGAGGTCCGATTTTGATGATATTTTGTCAGTCTGTATAAACTGTTGTTTTAATTAGGTAAAGTGAGTTTGTCTGAGTTATCTTGAAAAACAAAAAAGTTTTTCATACAAAAACTTATTTTTCAACCGATCGTTCCTATGGCAGCTATATGATTTAGTGGTCCGTTCTGGTCGATCTTAACACTTTGTCTGCCTATGGTATATACCAACATGTATACCAAGTTTTGTTGCTCTAGCTTCAAAACTGTGGAAATAAACTGCGTTTATACAGACGAACAGACGGACGAACGAACAATTCACAAAACCCAATATACTCTTTTCTTCCATTTTGAAAAACAGAGTATAAAAAACATTTTTTCATACTTAAAGTTATCTTTCAACCGATGGTTCCTATGGCAGCTATAAGATAAGGCAGTCCGATTTTGTTGACATTTTGGAAACATGCTAAGATAGTGCTGAAACTGAGAATTGATAAGTTTGGTAGAGTTATTTCAAATGCTTTATTACAGTCAGCAAGGGTATAAAAACAACTGCAAATTGTTGTCTTCTAAAAACGACCCAGAGCACCCTCAGCCCCTCCTTTTGTGCTTGTCTGCAACATGAATGAAGCTTGTAAATATAAGTACAAACAAATATTTAATGCGCTATGTTTTATATTCTAATATTGACAGGATAAGAGCAATTGGGTTTGGTTTTGTGTGGGAGTCATTTGGTATTGTTGCTGTTGCTTTTAATTTGGTGTTTCAGGTTTTTGTGGTAAATGGCAAATGTGTGTTTTTTTGTTATTGAACGCCACAGCTAATTGATTTTTCATGTGCACTTCACATTTTATTTTAATGTTTTTAATGAACTGCTATCAATTTTGATTGCTGTAAATGAAATTTAGAAATTAATTTAACACACATTTAAATGAAAGGTCATATATTATAATTAAAATGAGGTCACCTTAAGCATTAGAAGGAAGCAAAAAGCAAGTCAAGGGCATGCTACAATAGCAAACACTCATAAATCGGGTAGGGCAGCTAAATAAACCACGTCAAAATCAAGTCAAACCCTAGACAAACACACTTGTTAGCTTATCATGTTACCCATGTTAGGCGTATTAATGGCTAAGACAACGACGAAGAGGCTAAGAACGAAGATGAGAGAATGTCGAGCACGTCTGCTGGCAACAACAACAACAACAACAATATTAACAATAACAACAAAAGGGCGTCAAGGCGGCTGCCAGGCAGAGCAGAGCAGGGCTGAAAGTAAACAAACATAAGAAGTAAAATATAAATAGCCAGATACTAAAATAGCAAACAAAAAATGCAAACACAAAGATCCAACGAGTTTTAGTGTTACGTGAAAAAAAGGTTAAAAGCTGTGGGAAAACTGTAAAAGCCGTGATGAAGTAAGGAAACGAACGTTGAATTTGGCTTAAACTGACAGTGTCTTGAGTGTGTATGTGTGTGTGTGTGTTGTGTTTGAGTGTGTTGATATCTGTGTAAGTTAATCTTCACCTCAAATTTGTGTACATGTGACACACAAGTGGCTATCTGCTCTACATGTAATATGTATGTCGATTGTGTTTGCACTTTGGGTGTTCTCTGGAGGCTTAAACGTGAGTTGAACGAATCTGGCGGTTTTTGTGGTATTCGTCGCATTCTGCGAAAGTCACAAATATGCTAATTATTACTTTCTTATCAGCTCAGCAAAAGTGAAACCGAATCGTACTTGAACTATAATTAGAGCTGATTTTGTCCGCTAAACAGCAAACAATATAATTCTTATGAAAATATGAAGAGTGAATTGTGCAGTTTACTTTACAATTATCACATTCAGCAAAACCTAGTGAATTCAAATCACCTTCACTTGAATGAATGGCAGCTATTACATTTTTCAGGAAAGTCAAACACTTTTATGTCAAACAAGTTAGCATGAGTGAGTGCATTTTTATACTCTGTTTTCCAAAATGGAAAAAAGACAGTATATTGGGTTTTGAAGTGTTCGTCCGTCCATCTGTATGAACGCAGGCTTTTTCCACAGTTTTGAAGCTAGAGCAACCAAACTTGGTATACATACTGGTATATACCATAGGCAGACAAAGTGTTAAGATCGACCAGATCGGACCACTATAATAATAATATAAATATAATAAGTTTTTGTATGAAAAACTTTTGTGTTTTTCAAGATAACTCAGCCAAACTCACTTTACCTAAGCTAAGAAACAGTTTGTCCATGGTGATAAAATTTCATCGAAATCGGACGACTATATCTTACAGCTGCCATAGAAACGATCGGTTGAAAATAAGTTTCTGTATAAAAAACTTTTGTGTTTTTCAAGATAACTCAGCCAAACAAACTTAACCTAAGTTTAAGAACAGTTTATACATGGTGATAAAATTTCATCGAAATCGGACGACTATATCTTATAGCTGCCATAGAAACGATAGGTTGAAAATAAAATTCTGTATAAAAAACTTTTGTGTTTTTCAAAATATCTCGACCAAACTCGCTACATCTAAACTAAAGCACGTTCTACACATGTTGATCAAATTTGAGCAAAATCGGATCACTGTATCTTATAGCTGCCATAGAAACAATCAGTTGAATAAAAAGTTTTATTATAACATTTCTATCTTGTTTTTGTTACAAAATGGCTGCACATAAATTGAAATAGTTTAAGTGACTTTTTACAAAAGCATTCGAGCACCAACTATTTATCTAAGCGAATGAAAATGCAAACCAAGCGAAAATCTCTAGATATTTGCGTGAGACCAACGCATAATTTGTGCTCTTTGTAGCACATTTTCTGAAATCGAGATCATGATCTTAATTTAAATGTCTTCTATTTTACCATAATTATTATAAAATTGCTAAGTAGAACCATTTGTTTTGTTGATTCCATTCAGTTAACATGCACTAAGCCAATTGCCATTTGTTTTTTTTTTGTGTTTTTAGGGTCTTTTGACTATCGCATGCATAAATTCTGGTACTTTGACAACACACTGATCCAATGGGCGTGGCAATTTGTCATGTTAAGCGGTGAATACAACAAACTTCATATTGACATATTGCCCGACGCATTTAAATGGATCCTGTTGTGATTCTCGATTGGCCACCAAGTGACCGCGCCATAAAAATAATCAACATAAATTGTGTAGACCTGCGATGCGGCGGGTGTTTGGTGTTTGGTGTTTTGCCAGGCTGTTGAATAGGCAGAGACGACGGCATTCAGAGAAACAATAACCATAAAAATAATAAAGTAAAACAATGACTGAATATTTATGGGCACTACGTTGGCTCCACACTCCACACCACGCTCCACACCACACTCCACACAACAGCAACAAAACAAAGATTGTTATGCGCCCAAATGACTGTGAAAAAACAACAACAACAACAATAAGAACAAAATGAAAGCAACGGACGGGAAACGTTTGTTTCACACCCGCTCCCTTGCCACCCTCTCTCTCTCACTCTCTCTCACTCGCTCTGTCTCTTTCTCGCTCTTCTCTAAATATGCAGCTGCGTCTCGCAATGTAAGCAAATCAACAGCCGACAACTGCAAACAGAGCCAAAAGCCAAATGCTATGCTGGGAATTGAAATAGGCCGAGTAACACCCACATTCCACTCATGCACACACACACACACACACACACATACACATGTACACACACCCACCCAATTACACACGCATCGTTGGCTCTAATGCCCGTTACCTAGTACTATATACACACATACATACATACATCTATACATCTATACATACTTGTAGATGGCCCAGTTTCAAGCAGATCTTCAGCCTTATTCACTTTTATTTTGTTTTTTGTTGTTGTTTTTTTTTGGCGTCTTTTTATCAGCACTTTACATTCTATATAGAATTTATTTGTTGCCATTTAGTTAGTCCCTTGGGTTGGGTATATTACATTTTTCATGTCCTTTGTAAAATGCTTCCGAGATACTATTTTTGATAAATGACTTAGTCCGCAAATTTTGCCTACTTGCAGGTCAGTACAATTTATTATTATTTTTATCTGTTAACAATGCGTATTCATTATTGATTGCCTTTGATTTGCTTTTGTTTTTAAAGCAGCTTATTTTAATTTTTTAAAACGAATCTTATTCAAAGCCAAAATGGATAGCTATGTTTGTGGTTCTGAAGGAATGTTTTGATTTTGTTACAAAAACTCAATTTACGGCCGATCAGCCAAATGTCAGCTATAGTTAAGAGTATTCAGATTTGGCTTCAATATATATAACATAAATAATATACATGTTATAACATATAGCTGCCATAGAAACGATCGGTTGAAAATAAATTTCTAAAAAACTTTTGTGTTCTTCAAAGTATCTCGACTAAACTAATTATATCTAAATTAAAGCACGTTCTGCACATGTTCAAAATCGGATTGCTATATCTTATAGCAGGCTAGATCGGTTGAAAAATTAGTTTTTGTATGAAAAACGTTTTTTGTTTTTCAAGATAACTCAACCAAACTCACTTTACCTAAGTTTTAAGACAGTTTATACATGATGACAAAATTTAATCAAAATCGGACGACTATATCTTATAGCTGCCATCGGCACAATCGGTTGAAAATTAGTTTCAGTATGAAAAACTTTTGTGTTTTTCAAAATATCTAGATATTTAAATTAAAGCACATTCTACACAATCGGTTCACTATATCTTAAAGCTGCCATAGGAAAAATCAGTTGAAAAATAAGTTTTCTCATGTAAATCTTTTCTGCAAGGGTATATGTATATCATCAGCACGCCGAGGATAAAATTCTGTCTTGTTTTTTTAGTTGAATCAATTGAACATTCATTTCAGTTATTCAAGACTTTGAATAGGGTATTTGTTATTCAATGCAGTACGGCTTAAAATGATCTCTTCGCTTGTTTATTTTAATGCATGCTTAAAACTTACTACAAAATATTTTTTGACAAAGCCGTCAAACAACAAAAGTCACTTAGCTGTTGCATACTTATTGGGAGCAGTGTTCTCTGTATGTGTATGTGTGTGTGTGTGTGTGTGTGTGTGTGTGTGTGTGCTGCAAACAAATTATAGAGAGCAAAAAAAAATAAAATAAAATAAATAAATATGCAAATGTAGAGTTGTTGCTGTTAATGTTTGTTGCCGCCTCGTCGCTGTTCTTTGGGGGCTGATCTTTTAAAAATTTTTTACGTTTGCGGTTTTTATTTTGATTTCATTTTTTATATATTTTTCTGTGCTGTATTGCAGCCTAAAAGTTTCTTTATGTAAATAAGAAATTTATTTTTATGTTGGCGCGCGCCTAAAGTTGTAAAATTGTTGTTGTATTTGTTGTTGTTGTTGCTGTTGTTGTTGGCTGCTACTTGGGCATCATCTCTTCTCGGCTTGTTTTATTACCATGTGCCTTAATTTAGTAGTTTGCGCTGAAGTGGCACAGTTGCTGCTTGCAAGTAACTGTACTTTTGGGAGTTGGCTCTAATGTTGTTGTTGTTGTTGTTGCTGTTTTTGACTGATGCTACTACTCTTTTAATATTTTTGCTTAACCTTTTGAGTTTAATTTACATTTTTATGCCACTGAGAATTGCTTTACTGGTTAACATACTAAGTGAGTTATGTTTGCTAAGGCGTTTTTTTTGTTCCATTTAATTCAGAACAGTGTTTGCAGGTAATAAGCCTATAAATAGAGTTCTAAGAAGTTATAACAATCTGCGATTTGACTTTAGTCTTAACAAATTTGGCATTAAGTCACTGCTTAAAAATCAGTTACTTCAACTTTTATCCATTTGTACTATATCACTTTGTTGTTAACAGAAAGCTGAGCGCCTTGGTTAAATAAACTAATATTGCAAATAAGTTAACAAAAGTAATCCAAGATTGTAAGCTGTATCTTTTAAATTCAGTCATTTTCCACATTTACACTTTAAAGTTGCTTCATTTTATGTTTGAAGGAATCAGTGGAAGTTAACGTGGGCAATTCAGGAAGTAAACTTCATCAAGAGTTCAGACTTAGCCCAGATTTGGCCAAATTCACCTCTTTTCCACAAGTGAGAATAAAACGAAAAAACTTTATGATGAAATAACATTGTCTAAATTCATTTTTAGTTCGGACTTGGACGATGAGGCTTTGTCATGAAGTTTATTTGTTTACTTTATGTTTCTTGAAAAATAGTTAAGATAACGTAGATTATTCATAAATGGAACTTTACTTTCTAAATTCTATCTTAAGTCGTATTTAGACAATCAAGTTAGTGCATAAAGTTTCTTTGACTTAAGGCAAAAAAAAAATGGTGATAAAGAAACAGCAGGAAGTTAAAAAATAAGACGAGAAACATTGAGAGATAAGGACGATAAATTTTTTGATAATTGTCAGGAAATTACACTCAGGATCATACAAAATTAAACAAAGATATTTTTGCAAATTTATATTTATTTATATCACCGACTTAAACTCGTCGGTAGAAGAAAAATGAGCTCGTTTGTTGACATTTCAGTTAGCATTGATTTATATTTTCATATATAACTTTGAGTTTCTTCAGTTTAACACTCCATTTAAATAATTATTTTGTATACACGTAACAATTTCATATGCTTTTGTTACCATATGTTTTGGATTGCGTTTGAATTTGCAGTATTTGTTGTTTATTTTTGTTATTATTTCGTTTTGTATTCATTTTTTTTTTTGTTATGCGCTCACAATAAGCACCCATCTAATTACGTTGCTGAAGCCATATACACAGGCCTTAAGCACCTAATGGCAGCTGATTCCATTCACATCACACACGTATGCATGCTAAAAGAACAGTGCCATAGATATCCATTTACATATATGTACAATATATACCAGTATATATTTAGTGCGCGATTCGTGTAAGTCACACACGCGAGAGCATAAAATTTTGTTGCCTACTTTTTTGGGCGCACACAGGAAATCGATAGAAGACTGAATGGCCGCAATCAAAGCAAAGTAGTAGGCAGCAAAATAGAAGCAGAAGCAGAAGCAAAAGCAGGCAATTGGCACTTCATCACTTAAGCACCTGAAAAGCATTTTTCACTTTCAATTTCAACGCGGCATGCCATAAAATCAAGCAAAATGTTGATAACACGCACAGCCATACACACACACACACACACACACATACACACACAGCGACTGTCAATCGAGCAGCTGCTGTGCAATTTACACGCACAGCTTCAAATTGACAGCAGGAAGACAGCAACAACAGTTTGTTTTTTTTTTTCCTTTTTTTTTTTAAGGCTCTTGTACGTGTGCACTTTGAGCGCAATCATAAAAAACAATTGAAATGTAAAATATAACATTCGTTTTGTATTGTATTTGCTGCCTTGTGTCACCTGGCAGCTGTCGTTGCTATTGTTGTTGTTGTTGTTGTTGTTGCTTTTGTTGTTGTTGTTGTTGTTGTCGTCATGCTTTTAGCAATCGCGCGCTGATTGCGTATTCGTCGAGTTATCCAAATGCACACGCAGCAATTTCTATTGTAAATTGTGCGCATTTCTCACAAGCCCAACAAAAAGGATAACCACATAAGTGTATGTGTGTGTCAGTGTCTGTGTGTGTGTGCCCTGCAGCTTCTTCACATACTTGGCTCAAGGCTGGCAAACAAATTTCAGGCATTGCCTTTTTTTCTTATTTTTTTTTTTTTGGTTTTTTTGTCTGTTTGTCGCCCGAAGCGTCTGTGGAGACGCCGCTGCGACATGTTGTCAATAAATTGACAGCAATTGAAGGTTTATAAAACACTTTTGAGTCCTTGTATGCTGTATAGTCTGCCGCTACGTCTGAGTCTTTCGTTTTTGTTTGTGTGTGCTTGTGGGACAAATATTTGAAAAGAAATAAAAAAAAAAAATAAAAAAAACAACAACACCCAAAAGCAATAAATTTTATGGTTAAAATGATTTTCTGCACCTTGCTCACAGTTACCGTCATTTTTCGTTCGCATTTTATTCCGGTTTTTATTGTGTGATAACCTTAAATTGATTGAATATGTCTGCAACCGATTTAAATCTTTAAAAATCGATGCTATTGTTCACATTCTTGCCAAAAAGTTTGTCTGCAATTTTTGATTTTCATGCTACTCAGTTTCTGCAAATATTGTTTCACACACACTTTCTTGCTTTGCTCAGCTTCAAAAATCCAATTTGCACCAAAAAATTAGCCTTCTGCTCGAAATTAAAGCGCATTTCTCTACAGGAATCAAAACGACACACCCCAGCATCCGGCTGTCCTGCCCTTCCCTGCCATGCCCCTCTCTGACGCCTTGCTCCTTAGCTCCTATACACATGCTGCCGGCTTGTAATAAGTTCCTTCGAAATTAACATGTCACCGCCGAGAGACATTAGCGTAGAAGGGGTTGATATGCTTGCTTCCCCACAAATCAGTTTGGATTGTGTGTGATTTTAACAGTGGATCGCATGTGGATGGCATGACCTTAACATTTAAGCACTGTTAACAGTTTCTCCTGATATTTCTCCTGCAAACGCTTTTGCAGGGACAAGTTTTTCGAAACATTTCCTCAGTCGAATTAAGGAGCATGCAAACTTTTAGCATAGAATGTCTCGAATGTAAATATTTGGAATATACAGAATCAGGCAAGATTTTCAGTTAGAGTACTTTTGGAGTGTTTGAAATGTAACTGCGTTAACAACAGTATTTATTTGTGGTTTAGTCTTATATCTTATATTATTTTAAAATTTTAAACTTTTTTTGACATGGTGAGCTATTGAATCCAGAGACCAATAATATGAGTTATTTGATTATTTTACAACAAAGCAATTAAGAATGCTCTAGTCGAGTGTACCCGCCAACGAAACTCCCTGCACAATTTGGAAAGACCACTAAAAATGCAAAATTGTAATAACTTTTGAACAAGTTATCATACTATGAATGATCGAGGTATAACTCGATATCATAAGAGCTAGAAAGATTAAATTAAGTTGAATACAATTTTCAAAAACCTAGCTTTCAAGGCTTAAATTATCAGCTCCCTGTTTGTTGAATCTACAAATTTCATTCCTATTTGAAAGCGACACGAGTAAACACCTAAAAAACATAAAATTTTACTAATATTTTTTAATTTATGAACGTGGCTTTACAAATAACTGAGAAAAATGTTCTAAATCATTTACGCCAAATAACGAAACCAGTTTCTTTAATCCTTTAATCCTTTACCGCCAAGGATTTATGGACTGCCCAAAATACATAAAGAGGGAACACCACTACGACCAATATGCTCTTCTATTAAATCACCTTCATACAATCTATGCAAATTTATTGTTCAAATTTTAAATAACTTCACACAAGATTCGCAGTATAATATAAAAAACTCAATGGAATTCAAAAATAGGACCAACGACACGTATATTCACGATGACGAAAGACTAGTTTCATTTGACGTAGTGTCACTATTTCCGAGCATACCAACGGACTTAGCTGTAGAAATAATTAGCAAGAAATGGACCGAGATCTCAAATTTCACAAATATACCCAGACAATTATTTTTAAATATTGTCCGTTTCTGCATAGAAGAAAACAGATATTGCAAATTTGAAGACAAAATCTATACACAATTAAAAGGAATGCCAATGGGATCACCGGCATCTCCAGTTATCGCGGATATTGTGATGGAAGAACTATTAAACAATACTATTAAGAAGTTAAGACACCCTCCCCGATTGATGACAAAATATGTAGACGATTTATTTGCGATAACAAGAAAAGACGAAGTACAAAATACACTTGAAATGTTGAACTCATACCACAAAAACATTAAATTTACTATTGAACTGGAAACGGAAGGAAAATTACCATACCTAGATTCAATACTACACAAACAACCTAGATTCAATACTACACAAACAAGGGAACAAATTAAAAATAAAATGGTACAAAAAACCGACGGCATCAGGACGAATACTCAACTTTTACTCTAGACACCCAAAAACAATAATAATGAACACAGCCCTCAACACTATAACAAGAATGCTCAACATAAGTGACAACATATACCACGAAGAAATAAAATGCAATTTAAAAGAAATATTAACAAACAACGACTTCCCAATAAATATAATAAATACATTAATACACAAATACACCTCAACCGAACCAAAAACTAACGACAAAGAAGAGCAAAAACAATATAGATCTTTAATATATGTACCACACCTATCCGAGAGATTTAAAAACTCAGATTGCTACGACAAAGACGAAATAAAAATAGCACATAAGCCCACAAATACAATCGTGGCAATTAAATTTTTGCTCAAATCTTTCAAGTTTTGCCATCAATTTAAGTTTGGTTGGGCCCGTTCTACAAGTTTGGGAGAAACAAACTTTGGTCGATTGCAAGGGCGGAGGTGGGCGTGGCAAAATTATTTTTATCCAATCCATTTAATAAGGCAACAGAATTCAACCTGCAAAATTTGGTATTCTAGCTAAAGGGGTGTGGGAGATACAGACTTTGCTCATTTGTGGGGGCGGAGGTGGGCGTGGCCAAATTTTTTTTACCAGATCGATCAAGGAAGTGATTAGTAGCCCTTGTGCAAAATTTGGTTACTCTAGCTCTAAAACTGTGGAAGATATAGTTTTTTGCGGTTTGTATGGGAAGGGGTGGGGGTGGAGGGGAGATCTTGACACTTTGTCTGCCTATGGTATATACCAACATGTATACCAAGTTTGGTTGCTCTAGCTTCAAAACTGTGGAAAAAACCTGCGTTCATACAGACGGACAGACGGACGGACGGACATTTCACAAACCCAATATACTCTTTTTTCCTTTTTTTTCAAAAAAGTTAAAAAAAGAGTATAACAAGACTATCACAACATAAATCTAATATAAAACTAAGACATCAAATACAAATACAAAAAACTGCACTTGCGACACACTGCGTAGAAAGTGGTCACTCACCAAACCTTGACGCAACGACGATATTACAACAAGAACAACACTACGGAAAACGCTACACTCTTGAAATGCTACATATAATAGACACACCAGCTGACAACAGACTAAACTACAAAACAGACACCGATAACTGCGCTCACATATACAGACACCTCCTTACACATAAATAATTAGTTGACAACTCCACGCCACACAGAGCGGACGTGTAAAAATCTGTACGTATAGTTATTAAATGTAAATGTAAAATTAAGTTTTGTAAAAATGTTTTTTAAAAATTGTTGTAGATGCCCTGAAGACGGTTATCGAAGATTGCCGAAATATATTGGTGGAAAAAACAAAAACTTTTGTTTTTTTTTTTTTTAACAAAACAGTGACCTCAAGCCAGCTAAACTACTCTATTTAAAACGTAGAAAGGTCGCCAACAAACAACATTTAAACAGAATAATAAGAAAACTGGTCGGTCCCAAAAATATAGGAAAAAATTAAAAGGATTTCAAGGATCAACTCTTGACTGTTCTTGACATATTGATGACTTCTGGCAAAGTGTCTCACACTCAGAAATGGAATTGGAGAGTGATGCGATGGCGTACGTGTTTTTAAGTGACGATGAGGATCAGAATGATGACAAAAAGGATTCAAGCCTCATTGCACAACAATAAAACAATAAACCACTTTTCGACCACTTAAATTTTTCAATTGTTTCTTTTATCTTTTAAAAAGTAGATTTTTGTCACTTTAAGTAAATGGGAAAAGCAATACTGTGAGTGGTAGTCCAAGCTAGGGACGAAAAGAGATATGGGGGTGCAGATTTAAAGGATTGTAACCTTTTGGTAAAATTGTTATGTAATAAAACCAACTTAACATTCGGCACACTGCAAAAAGTGGTTTTAGGTACAAAAAAGTTGCCTATGGCACCCTTTGTGATGATTCGTCACTAGCGTGGACAGTCTACGTGATAAGTGAAAATTAAGCTGTTGTCCATTACGTTCAACGGCAAAAATATACTTTTTTAAAAATTAAATATCCCAAAAAGAAGCCTTGGAAAAAAATAATGGAACGCATAAATGGTCGAAATTTGTGTTGTTTTATTGTTTTGAAATTAACGTCTGGTTGAAACTACTTCTTCGAAGTTTGAAAATTTAAAAATTTTTGTTTTTGGTAAAATAAACGTAAAGTTGAATCTACCTCTTTGAAGTTGAAGGTTTGTTCACATCAATGGAGCTGTCATTTGAATCCTTTCCGTCACCAGTGGTATCCAATTTGGAATCTGCTTTTTTAGAACCCAGATTATTGATCGATAAAGCGTTATATATACTTTCAAATGACTCCAAACTGGTAACCGAACTGTCATCTTCTAGAAAACTTAAATCAAAGTTCTCCTGTAAATCATTGTGCAGTTGAGACGAATAAGAGAAATTATTAAAATAAATAAGTTTTCGAGCTTCTAAGGATTCATTTAGAATATCCGATAACTGATCAGCGACTGCCTTGCGAGTTCTTCCAGAGTTCTTTGGGCCAACAAACTTCGTTATGATCTCTGGGTATAATATAGGTTTCATTGCTTCCCTAATATAATTTATAACTGTTTCGTCTATTATTGGTATTGCCATATTGGAAAAAAATAAATATATATAGTTAAATTTTATGTATTTGTAGTTGTGTGTTGTTGTCGTTCTGAAATGAGGATGAAATGTGTAGATTCAAAAAACTTAGAGCTGACAATTGGCTGAAATACAAGGCTTTGTATGATAAGTTATTTAAAATTGTATTGAACTTAAGTGATAGAAAACATGGAACTCACAATTTGAGGCAGGAGTGCTAAGTTTTTTTAAATTGTGCTCATATTAAATTTTAGAAGACTAGTTAAACCTTTTCACCTAATAGCTAAAAGTCATTTAGACTGTGTTGCAATGTTGCAATATCCTGTTTCGCAACCGTTGTATTTACCTAAAATGCCGCAGGAGTTGAATTAAAAACAAAATCGAATAGAAAATGAGCATTGCATTGAGATCTTAGAAACAAAGACAAATACTAGGTTTCGATGGAAAGGCATAACTTTAACTTAAACAAGTTTGGTGTCTCTAGCTCTTATAGTCTCTGAGATCGACGCGTTCATACAGAGGAACGGACAGACAGACGGACATGGCTAGATCGACTCGGCTGTTGATGCTGATCAAGAATATATATACTTTTTATAGTCGAAAATGCCTCAGTCAGCATTTGCAGTACCCTTTTTCCCATTTTAATGGGAACAGGGCGTAAATATCATGCGATCATAGATTAACATTGCCATTTCAATTTGAAACTATCTTGATTCCAAATCCCAATTTGTGATGAGCATATAATATAAATATGTATTCAAAATTACCTAACACAACATTTAAACGCAAGTAAATCCAGGTTTCATCACAAAATTCTTAAGAAATTGCTTGTCAAGTCGAACAAAAAACGCAGCTGCATGAAACCCAAATCATTTTTGATTGTACAATTTGAAGTTTTCTTAACAACCCTTATCAAAATAAGCACATGATTGGCTTAACTGCTTTTCATGCTGAAATTCTAAGTACATTTCAATCAATACATACACTCAATATCCATTGTTAGCTGCGAATCAGGCTTCATTAGCTGCATTTAATATGAAACTTCCGATAATTGTAATTTATTTTGCATGTTAGGCACCAATGGCAAGCAATTAGCAGCCCGGAAAATACTTAAAAATACGAACCAAAATTTTCCACAATTAATTGGCAAGCGCAAAAACACACACACACACACAGAAAAAAATAAGTAAAATACAATAGCAATTTACGTGTCAACTAATTTCGATTGTTAATTAAAAAATCAAATTCGCCACTCATTAAAAATGCATGCGGGCATTATAAATAGTGAAATCGAAAACTGTTCATATACCATATATATGCAATTAAGGTTATGTTTGCATTTAGGATTAACAATAGCGTTGATGCGACTGATGAATTATGCATTGCATTGTTTTACGCATCAGTAAAAAGCTGATGTTGTATTTGAATTTCGTCTGCTGCGTCTGCATTTGGTATCGATTCAAACCAAATAGGCGTTTTTGGCCAGGTGTTAGCCCAAAGCTGGCAACAGCAGCATCAGCAGCAGCTAATCCCTAAAGGCAACAACTGGCAAGAGTGCAGCAATAATAACCATAGCAATAGCCACTAATCTAAGCAATTGCGTTGTTCTATTTGTATGTCCAACTTGTGCGTGTGTGTGTGTGTGTGTGTGTGTGTGTGTGTGTGTGTGTGTGTACGTGAGTGTACGTGTGTGTTAGTATGTATAACACACTCAAATTCATATAAGCACAAATATATGTAGGAACGTAGTTTGTTATATTTGCTAAACGCTTACTAACAAAACACACACACACACACACACACACACACACACACACACACACACACACACACACACATACACATAAATATGCGCAATTGCAGAATGGAAGCATCCAGCAGCGTGGGCAATTACAGCCATCTCCATTGCCTGTGGAGTAAAAGGGGCGAAATTTAAACTGGCACACCCACCAAGTTGATTTGCATGAATATTATTGGAGCGCCAAAACGTAAAGTTAATTGCTTCCATTCACAAAATCATATTCAACACTAATTCTCCACATTTCAAAAACTGTTTTTTTAAAAAACAAATATATATTGCATAATGCGAAGCAACTGTGAAATAAATCTATATCTAAAATTAAATTTTATGTTTATTATTTATTATTCCCATTAAAAATGGGAAAAAGGGAGTTATAAAGTACTGCAGATGTATGAAACAGGCATAAGGACGCATTTCCGATTATATAAAGTATATATATTCTTGATAAGCATCAACAGACGAGACGAACTAGCCATGTTCGTCTGTCTGTCCGTCTGTCCGTCTGTCCGTCTATCCGTATGAACCCACACATCTCGGAGACTATAAGAGCTAGAGACACCAAACTTGACATTCAGGTTCCTGTATACCATACGCGGATCAAGTTTCTTTCAAATTTTGGATGCAGCCCCCGGCACCCCCGCAAATCGAAAAAAAACCTCCCACAGACACAATTTTAAAGTTAAAGCTTTGATTTTTGGTACACATATATGTTTAATCAATGTTAATCAGCTGTGTAAATTTCAATACGATCGGATAACAAACACAAAAGTTATTTCAGAATCTATTACCTCCGTCTCAGCAGGCAGAAACAACAGTTTGACATGCACTGGACAAGCTAAGTGCGATGCTTGCTTGTGTTGCCGCTGAACTGCTTGAAATGCAAGTTGGGAGCAGGGAGTCTCGTAGTCAGCATTCTTACTTGTTCCGTTTCAAATTGATAACAAAACAAGACATTGACGAAGACAACACAAACCATAAGATATAGAAAGCTTAACTTTTTACAGTAGTTTTATCTTAAGCTGAAAATCAGTGCTAAGACTGTGCTAAGACTGAATTTAAAGAGAAATTTGTAGATAAATGTGAACATTTTTTCAAGCTCATTTTCTTTTTAAAAGATGTATTTGAAAATTCAGCAATGACTGCATACCAATTTAATGGAAGTTTTAACCTACTGGGTTTAAAAAGTGCTGACTATGGTTGTATTCGAGAAAGTATAATTTAAGTGCAATCGGGTATATATTTTGAAAGCATTTTGAAAACGTGTCTCACCGATTTTGTTAAATTTAACACCCGCGGGTGGAACATTGATGGAAAACTGTGGAATGTAACTTTGTTGTTAGCTTTTGTTTAGATTGAGTAACTTTTTGGTCATTTCGAAAATAACATAAGGCGTATTTCAGCTCAAGGTTTTATATAGAAAATGTCATTGCATGACGATATTTTGGCGTAAAAGGATTGCAGAACATTATCCTAAACAGGAAAGTTGGCCAGGTTGGTAAAGGCGATTCAGCGGCAATGTTATGGCAGCGTTTTGGCCAAATTGCCAAATGTTTTGTGTGTGGGTGTGTCTGGATACATGTGTGTGTGTGTGTGTGTAGTGTGTGTGTGTGCAGAGGAGTAAGGACATCTCGCACTCAACTCAGTCCATTGTTGTCGCACAGTGGTTTTGGTTTGTTGTTGTCTGGCTCCACTTGTTTGCCATTTGTTTGCAGATTTTTGTTTAGATTCTGTGGCTGCTTTGGCGCTTGTTTAGTTTATTTATTGTTGGCATTGTCATTTTCAGCAATGTTGTTGTTGTTGTGGTTGCAGCCAAGGTATGTCAAGGTGCGCCACAGGAGAAACATAACTTTTATTCTTTTTTTTTTGTATTGTTTTGTATGTACTTTCTTTCTTTTTGTAGGTTGTGACCGCCTTTAAGCTTGAGTAATGTTTTTCGCTGCCTTGTGGTTGGCAGCGGCTCAGTTTTTGGTGGCATTCTGAATAATAAAGACCTTAAGCTGTGTAAAATTAGCGCAATATTGTTGTTGTTGTTATTATTACACTTGTGTGTATGTGTGTGTTTGTAGCTTCTGTTGTTATTTGCCTGACGTTGCCATAATGAACTTAATTCGGTTGCGTAATGGCTGCCACAGATGCCACGAACCCTCAGATATTTTAAGGAATGCAAATATTTTGATTAACATATGGAAGATTAAGCAAGAATAAGCTAAACATACTTGTATTGTGTGTATTTGTGTATGTGCATGCCACAACAATTGAGTTGACATTTTTTGGCAGGTTTTTTGTTATGATTTTCAAATTATACTTGTTTTTTTGCTCGGTTTTTCAAAGTGGAAAAAATGTGTGCATTGTGATATATTGATATATACCATAAGCAGACAAAGTGTCAAGATTAGCCAGATCGGACCACTATAACATATAGCTAACATAGAAGCAATCGGTTGAAAAATAAGTTTTTATATGAAAAACTTTTTTGTTTTTTCAAATAACTCAACCAAACTCACTTTACCTAAGTTTAGTGACGGTTCATAAGTATATAAGTGGTCTTTACAAAAATGTAATTTATTAAACGTTCGGAAAATAGAGTATATCGCAGTCGGCAGAGCCCGACTGCAACGTTCTTACTTGTAATTAATTAGCTGAGATGCAC
Source organism: Hirtodrosophila cameraria (assembly GCA_949708635.1). Classification (NCBI taxonomy): domain Eukaryota; kingdom Metazoa; phylum Arthropoda; class Insecta; order Diptera; family Drosophilidae; genus Hirtodrosophila; species Hirtodrosophila cameraria. The sequence goes on from OX453090.1 coordinate 60,686,132, forward strand.
AAGTGGTTTATTTGGTGTCAAATGTTACATTTACGTTTGTTAATTGGTTTTACAAAATGATAAGTATCCTTTCTTGATATTAATTAAATACAAAATGTGAGAATTGCATGATTTTGTATACTTCTCAATCGTCTTAAATAACATTGAATTGAATTGAATTTTGTGATTGATTGGAGGAACTGTTGTCTCAAATTTATATGTGTTTTCCATGTCTAAATCAAATTTTCACATTTCAATATCGATTGAAATTCTAGAAACTCGCAGTTTCTGTCTGTTTTTATCTATGTGAATTTGAATCAAAAGAGGAAACCTGATCTTTTGCTTAATATATACAAACAGTTTGATTACCATGCGTTTTAATCAACTCATTAGCATAATTTCTTAAATTTTAGGAAATAACTTTTTAGTGTCTTTAATTGATTTTGATTATGAAGACAAAGGCTTTTGCTACAACTTAGCTTCCAATATAACTTGAATATGAAGAAACCTTTACAATTTACAAGCCCCAATGCTGCAACATATGTAAATTGATTGTTAATCCGCTACCTAAGGCAGTTTGTTATAGCCACTTGACGGGATTTGTTGAGATTTCCACTGCAAAATAAGAACACTTGACCCGATTTAGCTGACAAGCATTGCCTTTTTGAACTTACCCCAACTGCTGATGGCAAATGACAACCCTATTTCTTTAGATTCTTTTGCTTTTGCTTTTGCTTGCCCCTGACCCCTTTGGCAAAATCCAAACGTTTTTGCAACACATTTCGCATGCACTTTGTTTATTTTGCCACATATACGCATATATATATATACAAACATTGTGGTTGTAGTTGTAGTTGTAGGTTTTTTTTCCTTTTTGCAACATTTCATTTTCACTTTACAATTTATATATAGTTTTATTTTACTTATATTTATTTGTATGTGTTGACACGCGCTGCCTATTATTTGTTGTTGTTTTCAGTATTTTTTTGCAAATTTTTTTGTTGTATTTTTGGTTTTTTTGTAAATTTAATTTTGCATGTGCCCAAGTCGAATATACATACATACATATTTGAGATTTCTTAGCGGCAGTTTCAACGGCATTTGTGGTTTAGTTTTGGGGCTTAGACAACTCTTCTAGCGCACTATCCCCTGGCACGTTGTCTGTTATCCTGGCCATGTGTCCTTGATGCTGGTATTGCTGTAGCTGAAAGCTGGAAGCTGAACGCTTCGAGCTGATGTCGTTGTCGCTTTCCCCATGTCGACGTTTATTTATGCAAATTTAATTTCCATACTAAACGTTCTGTGTGTGTGTGTGTGTGAGAGAGTGTGTGTGTGTGTGTGTGTCAAGGGTGTGTGTGCAAAAATTCACTTTGCTCTGCCCAGTTGGCTTGCTTTTACTTACTCATTGTTGGTTGCTTGTGGGTGGCAAAAGTATTTTTTTTCTGTTATTGCTTTTTATCAGAGCTGATAAGTGTGTGGGTTGGGCTAACTTTACTCACACTCTCTGCCTCAATCTCTTGTTATTTTCTAGCGTTTCCTCTTGCTCTATCTCTCTCTCTCTCTTTCTTAATCGCCCTCTCTTTCACTCTGTGTTAAGGGCATTTTATGATGCTGCGGCGTTAAAATTGTTTGCTTGCTAATAGAAAATGCTTCTTTTTTCACGCTGTTTGTCGCGCACTTCATTTGCATTCTTCTTGGGCAAGGGAGCAATGTCCTTAATTAAGTAGCAACATGGCAGAAGACGGAGTGTGCTTGATGTAATCGACAGAGTAGCAAGCAGCGTGCATTTAAGCTGCTTCTCATATGTGTGTATGTATGTGAGTGTGTGTGTGTGTGTATGCTTGTTCAGCTGAGCCACTCGCATCATAAGCTAATCTCAAATTTCTGCCATTTTGTTTTTTTTTTTTTTCTTTTTCATTTTGGTAGCAGCCAAAAGTCAGTTTTATGTAAATGCCGCCCGTGGCAGATACATTTTTTTTTTTGTGCGCGCCTTGAATTATTGGCAAGCATACAAAAGAGCTTGGCAGTTGAACATTTTGCCAGCCACCCACACCAACACATATACGCAGTGCACACATACATACATACATACGTATTTCTATTGACCAGGCAAAAATTTCTCCATGTGGCCCATTTTGTGGTGCGCCCTAACGATTCTACGTGGTTAGTTCCATCATGTTAGTTCCTGCGTTCAAAATGAAACTAAAAAAACACACACACACATTCCAATCGTATGTGTTTTCAAAGCTGCTGGTCATTAATATTACAAAAATAAAAAAAACACTTCTTGTAGCATGTGCATAGCTGTCTCTTATGAAACACACAAATTTATGAATTGCTTTATTTGCTATGTAAAAGAAAGATGTGGTTATATTCGAAATGTGACTAGCACAAATTTTAAATGCTTTTGTATATCTACTGCGTGTTTTGCTCACAAATATTAAAAAGTTGTCGAATTTCAAATTGAAGTCTATAAATCTCTAAAATGTTTCTCACTTGAAAATTGTTTGATAAGATAAACATTTAATGGAAACCAAAAAAAACATAAACAAAAAATTGTAACTTTCTCAGAATTGTGGCCTGTTTGGAATTTCACTTTGAAGTGAATTTATTAATTGCACAGCAAAATGTGTGGCACACTTTTTTCAAAATTTAAAATGATTTGGCTTTGAATAACTGTAAAAATTGAGTTGTTAACAGAAATATGCTTTCCAAATGCGGTTTTTTATACCCCTGACCGTCTGTTTTTCTCCCTTTTTCAGGATTTTGTTTTTGAGCTATCTTGATAAAACTTGGCACAGCTGATTTTTCTTTCTACAGATAGTTCCTATGTTTGAATTGGCCAGATCGGACCACTCTAACACATAAAAAGAAGGTTTTTGTATGCAATTTTTTCTGTTTTTCAAAATAACTCAACCAAACTTACTAAATCAAAGTTTAAACATATTTTATATATTCTCACCAAATTTCATCAAAATCGGACGACTGTATTTTAAAGCTGCCACAGAAACAATCAGTTAAAAAATAAGTTTTCTGATGCAAATCTCTTCTGCAAGAGTATATATCTTCGGCACGCCGATGATAGCTTTCCTTTCGCGTCAATTGAAAAGTTTAGCAGACACGTTTTGCAGCTTTCAATTTTGCTGAGTAGCAATGAAGTTAAAGTTTTGTATTGAAATGAAAGGTTTTGAAATTTGAAAATGTAATGCAAAGCAAACCAATAGGCAAATAATTTATTAGTTACATAGACATATAAATTATAGAAGCAATGAGTTTTAGTTTCTCAACCATTATGGATCAGCGCCAAAGGACACGCCTGCGGCTGGCTTTTGTGGCTTTTATAATAATTCACAAAAGAATAAAGAACACTTTGGCCAAGAGCAGGCAAGCAGGCAGCCTGTGTTGGACATTGAACTTGGCCTGCTCCGGATGTGAGTTCAAAAATGACAGCCGCGACACACACACACACGCACACATATGTGTGTGAGATGAGTTTGATTTCCTGTCTGGTGATCTCAGTCGCAGCATGGGACTTTAAAAACACACACACACACACGCACACACGCACACACACACACATGTGCTGTAACAAATTTGTTAGGTTTGCTTTAAGCCTGCATGCGGTCTTTGGCTAGAATTTTGGGGCTAAATAAAAATTGTTTGCCTGCCGTGCAGCCAAGCAGGATTCGAATCAACATCTGTGCGCGCATTTAGACAGCGGGTGATTTTCTGCTCCTTGCTAAAGTTATCAACGCGCCATTTTGGCTGCTTGAATTAATTTTGGAGTGCAGGCAGCACCACCAGCAGCAGCAGCAGCAGCAAAAGATGGCACTCTGGTGCAAAAGATGAAACGGAAATGCTGCCATAACGCGTTGAGCAAACCGGAAGCAGCAATAGAAGCTCCTGTTTGCCGCTGTCGCGTGAAAAGAGAGCTTGGCTAAAAGGATTCCGCCACAATTTGTTTGATGTTTGCTACGTGTTTTCAAATAATTCTTCAGTTTTATGCTATTTGCTGCTGCTGCTGCTGCTGTTGCTTTATCCATTGTTGTTCTTGTTGCTTTTGTGCTTTTGTGCTTTTGTGCTTTTGTGCGCTGCGCGTGGCGACAGTTGGTGGCCAAAGTGTGGCGACTGTGCTGTGGATTTTACTCTCAAAGTTGTTGAATGTTGTTTGTCCAAGGAGTTTTTTTTTTGTTGTTTTTGTATACATTTTGTTCGCTAAAGTTGCGATAAGAAATGAGCATTTGAGAAACAAATATAACTAACTGTGTATCTATATTTTTATCTATTGAGTGAAAAGTTTCGCATTTTATTGTACATTTGTCAAGCAAACGCAAGCTATAAGCATTTGATTAAAAATATTAAGTATTTCTCTTAAATATTGCTTTAAAAATGTTCAATTTTAGCCAGCAAACATTTAAGTAACACAAAATTAAAACTACACAAGCTACCCAAAGCATACAAAATGTTAAAACTGAGTCAAAATAAAATAGATATGAAGCATAACTTTGCCCGTTCGCACTTGCGGCTAATAAATGGTGTGAAATTACCATTAAATAAAAGTAAACGTAAAAAGCAACACATACAAACATACAAAAAAAAAAAGAGAAAAAAACACAGCTTATGTATGTGTGTATGCCGGAAATAGGAAGTAGTAAAATCTCTAATAGGAAAAGAAGGCAAGGCAAGCAGCCACACAAAACTAATTTCCCCAAGGCGCTGCAGCTAAAACAATAACAACTACAACAACAACAACTACAACAACAACAACGACAACAAACGAAGAGAGTGGCAAACAACTGACCGACAAACCGACAGGCAAACAATAAATTTAGCAGGCAGCATTAGCAACTTGTTAGGGGGTGATTTTGGGAGGGTGTTTTTTTTTTTTTTTTTTTTTTTTTTTTTTGTGGGTGGCCATCTTTTTGTTCGCTGTCTATCAGAGCATTATCTTGGCGATTCACAAAGGTTATTGCCTTAATACACGTCTTTAAGAAATGTTTAATAGTTTAACTGTTGGTACTAAATACTAGATTTGATATAAGACAAAGCTCTTTTTTGACATGTTGACTGCATTTAAACTAGTTGTCGAATGCTTTTTGGTTTTAATCTTGCTCTGCTTGGTTGAATCAGCCAATGCAGCATAAATATAGCAGACCATATTAACAATTTGCTTACGTGAAGTTGGTTAAATGAAGTCATACTTTACTTTTTATACCTTTTCTTCTTTATCTTTTTATACCCTTGCAGAGGGTATTATAATATTGTCACGAAATGTGTAACGCATTGAAGAAAACGTCTCAGAAAAATTTGTATATTACTAATCAGCATCAGTCTGTCTGTCTGTTTATATGCGAACTAGTCCCTCAGTTTTAGAGCTATCGTGATGAAACTTGGCACAGATGCTTATTCTTTCTGCAAGCTGTGCATAATATGCCAAAATCAGCCAGATCGGACCACTATAACATATAGCTGTCATAGGAACGATTGTTTGAAAATTAAGTTTTTGTATAAAAAACTTTTGTGTTTTTCTAAATAACTCGATTCACTATGCCTAAGTTTAAGCACTTTTCACACATGTTGACAAAATTTCATTAAAATCGGACATCTATATCTTATAGCCGGCATAGGAACGATCGGTTGAAAATAAGTTTTTGTATGAAAAACTTTTTTGTTTTTCAAAATAACTCGATCAAACTCACTACATCTAAGTTAAGGAACGTTCTACACATGTTTACAAAATTTGATCAAAATCGGACTTCTATATCTTATAGCTGCCATAGGAACAATCTGTTGAAAATTAAGTTTTCTTATGCAAAACTTTTTTGTATATTCTTCTTATATTCTTGTGTATCTTATTAAAATTGTATGTAAAATGTTTTTGGGTTAAACATTTAAATTTGCTTTGCAAAATTTGACATTATTTTCTAAGTGCAACTTTGAGGTCGTTTGATAGGTTGATTTACCATTTGACAATCAGGCTTTGAAAACATCATATTTGGTTGAAGTAATTTATAGAAATGGTAACTTTAAGTCGAGCTACTGTTGTGGTATGGGAACACAATTGAAATTGTTATTTGTGTTGTAATTGCTGTTGTTACGTGAGTTGTTTTACGCCTCACAGGCTTAGAGTGCGACGTTAGGCAAACAAGGCAAAGGCAAAAAAAATAAAAAATAAAAATGTAAACATACAAATGTAAAGGCATAAAAAAATGTAAAACCGCTGAAAGAGAGAAAAAGCCAAAGCAGTCAGCAGTCAGCAGGGGGGGTAAATGTGCAGAGGGTCGGAATACCATTAATATATGCTGAAGTACACTTATATACGTATACACTTGTATATGTGTATGTATATATTAGCTTCAATTCGTCACTTGGCTGTTAAAGCTGATGATGTTGTTGTTGTTGTTGTCGGCGCGTCGTCGTGTCCTCATTTCGTCCTGGCTAAGTGTTATTAAAGCCCACTGACGACTGACGACTGCTGACTGTCTGCATTGACGTCTTGGCCGTCATCTTCATCGTCGTCGTCGTCGTCATCGTCATCGTCATCGTCTGGCAGCCTCTTAGCCATAATTGTTGCTTTACTTAGCCCAGCCTCATTCCCGCAACCTTCAGTTGCCACTCACCTCGCGCTCTTGTGCAGCACCTTTTGCGCTTTTGCGCATTTTCCGCATTTTCCTGTAGTTTATTTCATTTGTCTGCTATGGCACTCGGCAGCATTTTCACTTATTTCTGTTACATTTTTGTTGCTTTTATGACTTTTGGCTTTTAGTGGCCTCTTAAGAGGCTCAGAGTGTTTGCGCTGCCATACACGACGTATGAGTAATGTCCCAAGGCAACACCATCAACAAAAGATTGAGAGAAAGGGAGCGAGAATAAAACAAACCTGCTGTATAATATTACTTATACGCACATTATTCCCTTGTTGCTAATAAACACCTTGTGGGCATATCAAAAATTATTCAACTTCATATAAAAAGTAACAGGCAGCATGAGAGCCAAGCACGCTAAATTAAGTGAATTTGTTCATGTCAAGAGACTGTGGGACAGCTAGAGAGAGAGAGAGAGGGGGGGGGGGGATGTGGAAGCACAACATCTTTGACAAATGAGTTGATTTTAGTGCAGATCTCATGTGTATATAAGCCACATTCAAAATGAAATGTAATACATAATTATGGCTTGAAATATGATGAGTTCAAATTGCTTTGATTAAACATAATTTTATAATCCGGCCTGTACCTATTTTCGAGAACTTTGAATTCTGAATAGTTTTCGGATGAAATTGATTATTCTTATAATTATTATAGTTTGAATACTTCTCATTCCATTGTCTCGAAAGTTTTGATAGGAATCGAAAATGGCAACAGGCCTGATTATAATTTTCCAAGTTTAATAAAAAAATTAAGTTTAATTAATATCAAAAAATATTTAAAGCAGATATTCACTTTCTGATCTAAATTAAAACTAGAAAACCTTTTCAAATATTAACCCATTTAATACGCCAAAAAACTGTAACATATTTGCTTGTCAACATTTTTTATAATATTTCCTATAAAATTAGTTAAATACAATAAAAAATAATCTTAAATAAGAAAATATAAGTTATATTTGTAATCTAGTTGAAAATATGTTTGTATTATTATGTTTATTCTTGAAATTAATTCTCAAAGTAAATATTTAAAATCTATTGCTATCACAATTCAAGTCGTAATTCAAAATCAATTTATATTGAATATGTTAATGTATTTATTTTATAAAATAAATTAGCTATGATCAAAGCAATTATCTCACACTCATGGCTGTATGAAGAAAAGTTTCTAAAATCCTTTTGCTATCATAATTCTAATTTGTAATTCAAAATTCATTTACATTTAGAGGGATTTTCGGATTTCTTCTTTTTTTTTTTTGCTTCTTAGCAATTTGCATATGAAATTTGGTACTTTTCTGTGAGTTGAACAGCAGTTCCACATCAGCTCAACGCACTTGAAGTAAACATTTTAATGGCAATTTTCACATCAACAGCCTGAGCTTCACTTGAATTATCTTGTGAGCTATTATAATACAAAATGGGCACAACAACAACAAATCTAACTAATCTTACAGAAAACAACAACACTGCACAACAAACACATGTCACAGGCACAGATTGAACAGATTTTACAACGAGGACGTCAACATAATGCATATGAGCATATTTACAAAATATATATATGTATGTGTATATGTTAGAGTATGTGTGTGAAATAACGTTTGCAGCTAGTGTTTAGAAAAGGGAATATGCCAACATAATATACATATATATATATATATATATATGTATGTATGTGTGTGTGTGTGTGTGTGTGTGTGTGTGTGTGTGTGTGTGTGTGTGTGTGTGTCTGTGTGTGTGTGTGTGTATTGGATGTATGTTTACTCGTCACATGTGCACTTGAGCTCTTGAGAAATTAATTTCAAGTGGAAATATTATAGCTGAGGCAAAGGCAAACAAATAAACAAAATATGGAAGATGCTAACAGAAGGCAGACGACAGCTGTAAATTTTGATAAGCCCCATGACAAGAAAGAGACACGCCCTTAGACGACTGACAGAGGCTCTGGAAGACTTCAATGGGTGCGGCAAGAGTCTACTTGAACTGAGTGTGCAACGTTTTGACTGCAATATGTTCAGTTTGTTGCACAAAACACTTCAAATACTGCAAAAGATACATTAAGCAAATCGACTGGAATTGATGTTGCTAAAGTAAATTTCCAAAAGCTTTTTAGCATAAGCTCTAATATACAATTAAAATCGAATCTATTACTATTATTATTATTATTTTGATGTGGTACTGCAAGCTGATTAGGTGTATTGTACCCTTTTCTTAGCTTAAACACTACCCAACAGCCAAACTTATTGAACGAAAGCAAGATTATGCATGGGAATGAGGTTTTTTACATATATATTGTTATCCCAACTTATTTCTTTACCTGGTTAAGGTTTCCTTCCCAATAATGCAGAGCCGACATCTTCTGCTTCTGACTATATCCAGTTTGTTTGGTTTGCAGTGACTGTACTGCTTGAGTTCTTTCCTATTGGTATTAGTTTGTTAAATCTCTGCTGATCATAGTTTTCTGGGCCCAGTGTAACTGCCTCGTTTTGTCCTCCTTTGGGCAACTCATCTGGCTTTTTCGGCTTAACTTAGTTTACCTTAACTTAGTATACCTTTTCCTGCAACTTGAACGAAATTCACAGATTCATATCGATAAATGGCCTATCGATAGCGTGTGTGGACTGAAAGAACAGCTGATACTCAGCTCAGAAATATATTGTTTACATTTATTTTGGAAATTACAAATGGGAAATGCAGGCAAAAATTGCGCGCAAAATCAAAAAAAAATAAACGATGAAAACTTACTACGTTTTTTTACCACCAACACAATCACTTTATCGTCAGAGTTTTTTTCTTTTTACCATCTTTAATTTTAGTTCAGTTTTAACAATTGGCGCTGTTTGCAAATAACAGCTGATTCATCAGAGTGACCATGCACGTTATAGGTAGGTAAATGGTCACACTGCCTTGAAGGCCTGTATTCAACACTGCATAAAATAACTGAGAGGCATTTGCTAGTTATTTCTTGTGTTTGTGGAACATAACTATAACAGTGTGACCATGTACCTATAACATGCATGGTCACTCTGATGAAACAGCTGTGTTTGGCAAACGTTCCAAACATTTTAATTACATTTTGATAAAATATGCATCGAGCTCTTACTTTGCTCTTGATTGTTTCTTATCAGATTATTAAAGCAATCATATCTCTGCTGTTAACTTTCTTACAAGTCTTTTTAGCAAGTTCTCAAATTGAAAAATCAAAGCAAATATTTCACGGATTGCAATGTCATTTTTTGAAGTCAAATTCTGTTTGTCAAGCTAATCATTTCGTAGATAAACTTATTGAATTTTAAAAACACTTACCACAACAGTCCTTACAGCTTGTGCCTTAATGTTATAATCGAATTGGCGCCATGGTTGGCCAAACACACACAAAAAAAAAAGAAGAAGCAAATATGAAACGCATTTAACAATGTCAAAGGTCATCGAATTTGCTTATCCTAATGCGAAAAAATTAATGAAATTATTTTTGAAATCACTTTACAAATTGACAGCGCAAAACAACAGAAGCACCAAAAATATGCCACGTTGTTTCCAATTTCCAAAGATAGTATAGCCCAAACCATGGGAATGGTCAACCAATAAGTGTTGGGGGCTTTTGAGTCTTGAGTATTGAGCATTGAGCATCCAACTTGAAGGCCAATACAATGCGCAACGAAGCGTTTATTTATTTCATTTACCATGAAGCACTTACGTATTGCCAGCAATTTTTCTGCATCAAATGAAATTGAAGTTTTTTTTTTTTTTTTTGTTGTTTTATTTTTTTTTTTTCGCTGACCCTGCTGGTAACTCTGCTGCCAATACCCCATGCTATCAATATCCTGCCAAGGCAGTGAGAGCCAATCAACAAGAAATACATTTACTTACTTTCCCCTGCGCGCGTTTTTTTATGAAATCTCGCATGCTTCATTTCTTGGCCATAAAACGAGAAGGGAATGAAATTGGGCGCAAAAGATGGCGAATGATGGCGAAAGAGGATCGAAACATTTGTTCATTTCTGTTTTTCACGACAATATTCATATTAGCGGCTAAATTTGCGCCCACTGTTGCTGTTTGCCTCCCTCCACCAATTGGAGATTGTCCTGGGCATTGGTCCATGATGATTTTCCCAATCTGCATTTGCCAGCTTTTGATGTGAGCATTTTCTCTGTCTTAGTGTCTGTTTGTCTGTCTGTCTGTTTGTCTGTTTGTCTGTCAGTCTGTTTGTTTGTAGCTTCCGAAATGAATTTGTAATACGGCAATCGGCAGTATTATTTATAACGCATTTGTGCTGATGTTTTTTGTATTTATAGCATTGTGCTGAGATTTATTTTTATTGCCAAGTTATTACGCATATCGATATGGTAATAAATTTGCTTTCGCTTCGCGCCACAAAATGCTGTCGAGGCTCAAGTGAAAGCAGCGCTCAAGGATTTAACTCCCCCCCCCCATCCCCCTCCGCTGCTCTCCTCAAACTTTTTCCTGCTGCTCTCGTTGAACAACAGTCAAATTTTTCTCTGAAGTGGATTAAATTTTATGTATTAACTCGTATATTATTTTGCTTGCATTTTTTTTTTTTTTTTCATTTTTTTTTATTATTTATTTTTGGCAAATTTGTATGATTTTGGCAAGTTTTAAGCATTGGCAATGGCAATGCTCTTTGAACCATTTTGTTGCCAATTCGGTAAAGCTCTTGAAACGGATTTCGCAATTGGCCAAAAGTCATTGAATTTGGTTTTTCCTTCTTGACTTTCGCTCTGGCAAAAGAGTCGTTGAACTTACAGTTTATTTTTACTGCATTTGTCAGTTTTTGGTTTTTTTGGGTCATAATTTAAACCACATGCGAATATTTCAGCTTTGTGTTTTTTTTTTTGTTTTGCTTGACGCTTACCAAAAGTCATTTAAAATTTGCATTATTCGGGCAGACTTTTGCATTTGTGTTGAACAAAATTATTATATTGAGATGCATTTGGCATTTGGCAACATAAATAAATTATTTAACAATACAAATAATTTGAAGGAATATATGTATATTTGTTTGGAATTAAATCAAATGCAGACTTTGCATTCGACAATGACTTAAAAGCCAACAGCATTTGTGACTTATGATAAATATCTGTGTGCATAAATTTTGAAATTCCTTAATGGCAATTAATAATCTGACGTGAGCTGACAACTGACAAATGGTTCTTTTTGATCTTTTATGGTTTACTTTATGTGTTGGTAATATAAATCATATACAATGAAATTTTAAAACTTATTTTTCAACCGTTCGTTCCTATGGCAGCTATAAGATACAACCGTCCGATTTTGTTGAAATTTTGTCATCATGTATAAACTGTCTTAAAACTTAGGTTTAGTGAGTTTGATTGAGTTATCTTGAAGAACACAAAAGTTTTTCATACAAAAACTAAATTTTCAACCGATCGTTCCTATGGCAGCTATATGTTATAGTGGTCCGATCTGGCCAATTCAACTATAGGTACTACCTGCAATAAAAAGAAGCACCTCTGCCAAGTTTCATAAAGATAGCTCTAGAACAAAGTCTTGAAAAAAGCATATAAGCAGACAGACAGATGGACGTGACGGACATGACTCGGCTGTTCATGCTGATCACGAGTATACAATTTCTTTTTCTGAGACGTCTCCTTCAGTGCGTTACACATTTCGTGCCAAAATTATAATACCCTCTGCAAGGGTATAAAAATGTAGTTAAATTCTGTTCGTTGCAAGGTTTTGTTTAAAGATTTCAACTCAATGCATCGTTTTGAAAGGTTTTGTTTAAAGTATACAAAGTGTCATGTTAAAACTCTGATTTATTGAGTTTCTTAACACATCATTATTTGTATGAATAGCTAAAAGTTGATTTATTGAGTTTGTTAACACATCATTATTTGTATAAATAGCTAAAAGCTGTAACATTTTAATTAAATATCATATTACACTTGCAACAAGAAGGTTGCTGCTTTATTTATTTAACAATTGAAAATTCAAAATGTGCATCATTAGTGTGTTGTCCTAATGAGAGTGTTCTTAAAACTAATATTTTGTTTGACTTTAAGAATTATTTTAAGAACAAAGTATACTTATATCTAATGTTGGCTCATGTTGATGTACAAAATAACAAAACCAAATGAACATGTGTTCTGAGTGTATAGTCCAAATGCCCAAATGTCTAATTAATTTGACTGTATACTCAAATGTATGCCAATAATGAGCGCTATTACAATTTTAATGGTTATTGTTCGGTCATTTGACTATAGTATGCTATACTATATGGGCAAAGCAGAGCAACTCAATGAACTGTTGACCTTTATTGGGGGGGAGGCCATGGGAAGCATAACTAAATTTCAATTAGTTTGGAACGTTGGTTGGCCTACCTCGAACAGTTGTAAATACAACTTGTACATAGAATGTCCAATGAATGTTGTGTGTTCATTGCGGTCATAGATTTGTATTAGTTGCAACAGAATGAGAATGTACGATATTAATGCGTAATTATGCTAACAAGTCAATGTGGAGCATAGTAGTAGTAGAAGTAGTGAAAGGCAACTCCAGTTGGCAACTAAATCAGTTTAATTATAAAAGATTAACTTAGCGATTGTCTGCCTGTCTGACTCAATGTGTGTGTGTGTGTGCGCGTCTTTGATATCCGGGAAGTGGGCTTGCCTTAATTGAAATTCCACACGAACTCAATTCAAATCCAATAACAACACACAATGCAACACAACACAGCAAACGGAACTTGATTAGAACTAATCCCAGATGATTAACGTAAATGCGCGTGAAAGTGTTGTCTGGATTTCGATTTATCCAGCCTAAAGGCACATAATTCAATGCGGCTTAGATAATGTTGTTGTTGCTGTAGTTGTTGTTGTTGTTGCTGCAGTTGTTGTTGCTTTGCGTGTGTCAATATTGTTGGTGTGAGTATGTGCGAGTGTGTGTGTGTGGTTGGGGTTTTGTGGTGTGCGTGCGGAATTCAATAAAAATTCTAATGGCTTTCTGATGATAATCTCATGGCTGCAAAATCAAACAGCAAACGTTGCCCTGACAATATTTGCACTTTGGCTTCAAGTTTTGTGCTTTGGGGCTTGTTGCCGACTCGATTTTTGTTTTTTTTTTTTTTTTTTTTTGTGATTGAGATACCCTGTACCCATTACAAAACTTACTTAAAACGGGTATGTTTAAGCTCTCTTTAACAATTTATCAGTATTTGCAGAATAAAAAAAAAACGATTGACAACCAACAAATGTTGAAATGATAGCTTATGGATTTTGCAAAAGTTAATATTTTTATAAGTACTTAAAATTTTGACAAGATTTTGAGGTTTGTATTTAATTAGGCTGGAAATATAATTGAATTTCGCTCAATAGTAATAACGAAAATTTGAATATTTAGGCATAAATCACATATGAAAATGTTGCAAAAGTAGAAAAGAAAAACTGCTTTTAACGATCGGTATGTTAAGAAACTTCAAACCTATATAGAGATTGTCTTGATCTTGATCTTGACAATTTGTCTGTCTATGGTATATACCAACATGTATACCAAGTTTGGGTGCTCTAGCTTCCAGACGGACAGACGGACGGACATTTCACAAAACCAATATACTTTCTTACCTTTTTTTTTTCAAAAAAATTAAAAAAAAATTTATAAAAAGCACAAATCGAACTTGAAAATTTTGCAAAATTAGTAAAATATCGGTATGTTAGGGAACTGAAAATGTATATAAAGGATATCTTTAAGAAGAGCACTTTTGAACTAGATCATTCTTACTTGTTTTTATATAAATATTTGCTACGCTCAATGCTGTCAACTAGACGAGGACTTCGATTGAATTCCTTTATCGCCCGTCCGTCTTTGTTGTCAGACTGTCTGTCTGTCTTTCTGTCTGTTTGTCTGACTTGACTCGCGCCGTGTGTGTTTGTGTGTGTGTGTGTGTGTTTGTTTGACTCTTGCGACTCCAACTTCACGCTTCGTTAACTGTAAATTCCAGGCAACCAGAACATACGTTTGACTCGCTCACCTATATGCCTTAACCTCCTCTCGCTCTTCCTCTCTCTCTCTCTCTCTCTGTCTCTCTTTCTACCTCCTGTTGGGCTTACATATTTGTTAATACCTATGTATATATTCCTGGCCCCGATTGCTAAATTCGATTGGCTTTCATCCTATTTGCCGCATTTGCTGCTTGGTTAGATTTTTTCATTTTGCTTGCAGTTCCTTTTGTTAGATTCCTTAAATCTCTATCTCCACTTCACTTCAGTCTCTCTCTCTCTCTTACTTATCTGTCTCTGTCTTGCTCTTACTGTGTAATTCGCACTTTGACATTTTGATTGGCATTGACAACACACTTTTGTTTGTAGGAATTGACTTTCACATTAGATTATTTTGCTCTTGTTGCTCTTCTCGTACCTCTGAAATTGAAAAATAACACAAGCAGCTTAGGTTTAAAGCTTTCCAATTCACCACACTGCGTATGCGCAATTTTTTGAATTTATGTTGATTCCAAACTGTATTTTAATTTACACAAATAACCGTAGGTTATAGACGTCTATATGAGTTTTTTAAACTCGAAACCTTTTTTTATTTTTTTAAAGTATTTTCTTTTTTATTTCATTTTTGACTAATTAAATAAAACCGATTAGCTCATATGTTTGAATATTTCAAGTTTTATGTTTATTTATACAAGAAGTAGAAGAAGAAGTTTGATTTTGTTTGATTCAAGTTATAATAGATGCGATTTAAGGTCCAGTTGTGTTTGGTTCTTGGTATAATAGATGCGATTTCAGGTCTAGTTGATATTATTTCAAAATCCCATCTGTTCTTGCAATAGTCCAGTTTATTATATGGTATGTAGCTTACAATTTCTCAGGTTCAGGTGTATTCATTTCTTGTAAGTTATCCTGTAATCTTTTATTCTTATACTTATATAGTATATTATATATTTCTTCAGTTAAGATTCCAAAATAATGGCAATTCTAAAGAGAATCTCAGTTTCGTTTTGTACCTATATGTGTACCTATATATGTATTATTAATATACAATTTTCAGAATTCAAAAAACCAAAATACCTGTTTTGTGTTAATTTTGTGGCTCGCCGGAATCCGATTCGCTGTCCACAGCGTCAATGCTAGGAACACCATTGTTCCGCGCATTCTCAGTTTCTCTCTGGAACTCAACTAAGCGATTTATACGCCTATGAAATGAATTCATGATGTCTATGAAGTAATTTCTGCTGCTCCAATTTTCTGTACCAGGAATAATATGTGGTGTATAAGGTATGTGGGCTTCACGACGTTCGAATAAAATAATAGGGTCATCACAAAAGACCTGGGTTCCAACGATGCGCAGTCCAGCCACGCCTTGCTTGGGTATGGTGGCCAGATCGCGTTTTATGTCACGACAGCATTCATAATTTTGTTCACGCTGTTGCAGAAGGTTCTTCAGATCTATTATAAAATTCAACCCAGCAATGAGAACAGTGCAGGATTGGTCGCCCTTTTGGTAGGATTCCTCAATGTCCTCGGCGGAGCGATAATCATATTGCCACCAACCATTGCGTCCCTTATAATACCATTGATAGCCATCAGGCATGGCGCGTGTGTCACAAATGTCAAGAATGCCATTCACCATTTGCGGCTGTTTCAAAAATGCGGCGGGTACTTGGCTTCGGCACAAGGAACATGAACCATATCGCAAGGCAGCACCCTTAGCGCACAAGAAGCAAAATACATGAGAGCAGGGCAGACGAGCGGGATACATGCAGGTTTGCAGACAGATAGGGCAATCCTCGGATGAAGTGCATGGGTTAGCGCCAGAAGTGACATTAGATGCAACCAAGACGACAGCCGCGTCTATGTCAACGATTTTGGTTGAATCAGCTCCAGCAACGTTGGCAGCGCCCATCGAAGATGGATATGGAGTTGGAGTTGGAACAGCAGCAGCAGCAAAGTTGGCAGCGCCCATCGAAGATGGAGATGGAGTTACGACAGCAGCAGTAGCAACTTTGGCAGCGCCCATCGAAGATGTATATGGAGTTGGAGTTGGAACAGCAGCAGCAGCAAAGTTGGCAGCACCCATCGAAGATGGAGATGGAGTTACGACAGCAGCAGTAGCAACTTTGGCAGCGGCCATCCAAGATGGGGATGGAGTTGCAACAGCAGCAGTAGCAACGTTGGCAGCGGCCATCGAAGATGGAGGTGGAGTCTCAACAGCAGCGACCATCGAAGATGGAGATGGAGTTGCAACAGCAGCAGCAGCGGCCATCAATGATGGAGATGGAGTTGCAACAGCAGCAGCGGCTGCAGTCGCTGAGGCTGAATGAGACACGTCGGGATCCAAAAACATTGCACCTTCGGTTTCTTCGTTGCAATCATGCAGATTGACAGCTTTAGCATTTTGCTCCGAGTTGTTGTTGTTCTGTGACATGTTTCTTAGGCTATTTTTTATAAAAAAAAAAAACAAAAGTTGTTGTTATTTTTACTTTCATAAGCAGACTTAAACCGATTGTGCTTGCTCGGCTTTTATCTTGCTTATGCTTAGAAATTGTGGAGCAGCCCAAAAAGTAAAGAAATCTTTCTGAAAACAACAAAAGTTAGAATACTTACCTTGAAAGTTTAGCACGCGGCAAATATCAATGCAATAGTGCTGAGAGCTTCTGTAAATTGTTTTAAGAAAGTATCGATAAGAAAGTATCGTAACGTGTTTGCAAATTTTGGCAACATTGAATTTGGCCATTTTGAATTTTAGTACAATAATTTTGAGACAGTGTGGCAGCCCTGAACAATGAATTCCTTCTACTTTAAAAAACTGATGAATTACAAATTGTGTTCTTATTGTAACAAACTATCGACGGTTGGAAAAGTTAAATGACAGAGATAATTGGTCGTACAATTGGGTTAATACATATGTTTCTTACTTTTGACAAATAGTTGAATGCCTTTGGAGAGGGTATTATAATTGTGGAACACTTTATTTTATAGCTGGCATCGGAAATATCGGTTGAAAAATAAGTTTTTGTACTAACATTTTTTACTTTGCATTTTAGCATGTTCCTGTCATGTTGACATTAATTATTTACTAATTATTAATGGTATTTATTTGTTTGTGATGAAATTAATGTAACTATTTATCGATCATAATCAACCACTCTCCGGTAATCGCAAAACGCAATCGATTTGTATTCGATTATGTTTAGCTTGCGATTTGAAAAGTAAATTGCAATTTTCGTTTAAATAAGCAACAGATTAAAATTAAAAAGGCTTTAAATGTTGAGTTTTTATTGACAATACCTCAAATTTCATTGGTGAAGAATTTCCCACATCGATAGAAACTTTGCAATTTGATGACTTTATTGTGATTGATTTTTCATATTGCAGGACAGGACAACTGTTTCGCATCGATGGACCCAAATGGCGTCCTTTGCCCCATAAAATGTCACCCACTTTCAACTCCGGCAAGTTGAAGTATATGTTTTCCACAGTATGTGCCGTCGGCGAGGAACTGGCTCAAGTCTGCGCCGAACAGGCTGATAATGCTATTTGTAGTATTCTGAAGAAAACTGATCTGATGGCCAGATATATCTCAGATGTGATTGTTAGCTGTGTTTTTGGATTGGACTGCAATGGTCTGCGCAATCCTGAGCTCGAGTTTGCCATAATTGGAAGACGTGCCTTCACGGAACGACGCCACAACAAACTGATCGATGGCTTCATTGAGGCCTTTCCGTTGCTGGCACGTCGGCTACGCTTCTGCCAGATACATCAGGATATTACTGACGATCAGGGATACGGTAAAGGAGCGCGAAACTCGAGGCATTGTACGAAATGATTTTATGAATCTGCTCATTGAAATGAGACAACGCAGAGAACTCACTCTATATGAGATGGCCGCACAGGCGTTCATATTCTTTGCCGCTGGTTTCGATACTTCAGCCTCTACTCTAGGATTTGCCCTGTTTGAACTCGCCAAGCAGCCGCATCTACAGCACAAGCTGAGGCAGGAAATTGGAGGAGGCACTGCAGCTGCATGGGCGCCAATTCATATATGATTGCATGCAGGAATTACGTTCTATATAGTTAGCCATAGCAGAGACGCTTCGCAAGTATCCAATATTGCCACATCTCTCACGTGTCTATTGTAATCTTCATGATCCACAGCTATATCAGGAACCACACAAATTCATAGCCGAACGTTTTATGACAGAACGTCCCACCGACTCCTCGCTGCCCTTTGGAACTGCATCGGGATGCGATTTGGCAAGATGCAGACGAGCATTGCTCTCTTTCATATGCTGCCTCGTTTTCAGTTCAGTGTGTATCCACGGACTATCACAAAAATTGAGTTTTTCACTTACAATATATTGCTGTGTTCTACCAAGGGCATTTATTTAAAGTTTGAAGAGATATGAAGAAGATAATGTACTAAATCAAGCAAATTTATAAAATTCAATACTCATTTGAGTCTTATAACTAATGTACTTACCCATATAATTGTATTGACTGCAGCATATCCTGTTTATTTCGCTTTAAACCACAGCACGCACACATTTGTACAATTCAATACATTTTCTAAGATTATTTTAAATACCCTTACTTAAAAACATAAAGGCCATGAAAGCTATAAAACAATAGTCCTACATTCCGAACAGAATATCATGTAAAATCAATATAAATGCTAATGTGTCAGATATGATTGACTCAGTGCATTGTCAGACATGATTGACTCAGTGCATTATATACATTGTGTTTCTATTAAGAATAAAAGAGCTAAAGTACTTAGACAAAAATTAAAACAGCTTTTTGTTGAAATGCATAAGTGATTATTTGTATTCAGCATGCAGAACTCTTTCTTATAGGAAAATTGTCGGAAATATACTGTTTGTTGGTTAACCTTAAATTTGCCGTATTAAATTCAGAAGTGGCTATTATTTGGTTATTTAACCACCCCACTGGTTGCTCTTGGTCAAATATTTCCATATCTGGGATTTGAACAAGCATCTTTCTAATTTCCACAAAATTATGCAGAGTGGCACAAGCAAGTGTAATATATGGAACAAATGTGGGTTCAATGTCCATTTTCTTAACTAGCCACCTCCAGCGTCCGTTAAGCCTGCCAAATGCATTCTCGACTACTATCCTTGTAGAGCTAAGATAGCAGTGGAAAGACGCCTCCTCAGTACTTAAAGTTGCCGTAAAGGGCTTAAGCGGCCAAGGCAAAAGTGGGTTTGCCGGCTCACCCAGGATCATTAGTGGCACCTCCACATCTCCCAACAACTTGGAAAACTCAGGAATGAGTTGTGCTTAGCTTTTTAAAGAGCCCAGCCTCCTTAAAAACGGTAGCATCGTGCACACTTCCTGGAAATTTCACCTATATAAATTAAAAAGAAAAACTTCAATTCACTTAATTTTAAAAAATAAACGAACATATACTAACAAGTGCTTGTTGTCCACGACGACCTGCACTACAATTGACGTCCATCCCTTTCGATTAACATAATCCGTGTAACAATTTTTGGATGCTTTTACCGGAATATGAGTTCCTTAAACAAAAGATAATTTTGGTTAAAGTAAATTGATCTTATTAATTAATAACTATTATTATTAGTTAGTAATTAGTAATTATTACTTACATGTGACATGCTTTCAAATCCTTCGGCCACTTTAAGGCATTCATCCAATTTCAGAAAAAATCTAAGGCACAGGACGCTAGCTTATAGAGGCAGATTGCTACTTGCTTTTCCAAAGGTACTGGAACAGTTAACAGCTCCTTTCTTGACACTTTGTCGGCCTATGGTATATACCACCATGTGTACCAAGTTTGGTTGCTCTAGCTTTAAAACTGTGCAAACAAACTGCGTTCATACTGACGGACGGACGGACGGACGTACATTTCACAAACCCAATAAACTATTTTTTTTTTTTTTTTTTTTAAATTAAAAAAAATAGTATAAAAAGCTGCTTTATACAATCCACACATGCTATCGATGTGGCAATGCTGTGTGCGTACACACAAAATATATTTCGTGACATAAAACTTTCGGAAGCCATTTTACAGCCCATTTTGTATGGAGATTTCGCGCTCCCGAAAAATATATGTCGTCTATGTACGCATTACAAAAAAATATATTTATTTTGTAGTTTTGAAGTATACTTTTTATTATTTTTAATATGTGTTGGTATTTTGTTTTCCAATAAGTACTGCAAAGAACTGCTACAGGATATAGATGAATAAATGGAATATGATAGAAAATAATAGGATCTTTATTTTAACTCTTATTTAATATATCAATGGAAGAAAATAAGTGTTATTTTGTAAACTTTCAATAAAAATTTGAAAATAATTGTTATATATTACAATTGTTAATTTAAAACTTATAACAGTTACGGTCCCTGCTATTTATATATCATATCAAAATAATATATTTTTTGGGGGCTTAATTAATAGTTTTGGTTTGAAATATTATTTACGTAGATATTATGCTAAAAATTTGTATAGTATCTCAGTATAACTCAGACATAACATACATATGTATATGGTCTGTAAGTTCCGTGTAAGTTCAACCAACTTAACCCATATTACTTTTAGTGTAAACTCGTACACCGCAAATGCTTGCCACATATGCGTTGTTATAATCGTTAAAAAGTCAACAAAAAAGTCATTAAACTTGAACTCTAAACTTTTGTGTGGTGGGCCAAATGAAAATCGACAGACAAGACTCAACTTTAATATGGTTGAAGCGGCATTCAATTGCATTGCTTGGCACTTAAACACACACTCGCATACACACACACACACACACACACACACACACACACAGGCAGACACTAGGATACAGTGAGTGTTGTATCCTGTATGCTATGTGAATATCCTGACTACTTGCAAATAGCCAAACAAATTAGCGATAAAAGTTTTGCGGGCGTCGCAGCATAGCAGCAATTAAAAAACAACTACAAAATGCTTTTGGGGCCAAAATGAAAATCGAGGCAACAAAATCACCAAAAATCGAGCAAATAGCAGCTGTCCAAGACTTTTGGGGGGTTATGTGAGAGCTGCTCTCATATTCAATTTCCGGCAGCGTTTAATTTTAATGAGAGCCAATTAAAAGCAATGCTTGCTATTAGCGCTAGCTAACCACCACGTTTCTCTCCACTTCCCCCCTTTTCTCTATATGCCCTACTAAATTGTGCAAACGCACACACAAAACAAATTGTGTCGCATGGTAGTCCCAAACTGTCTTTGGCCAAAACAGCCACACAGCAATCTTAAGCAGCTTCTATTCTATTCTCCACTCTAATTGCGCTGCGAAACTACAAATTTTTCATAGAATTTCTAGTCTCGTTTCGCGGTTGAGAACAGGTCAACAGGACAATTAACGGCAGCCAGCAGACTGAGCGACAGACTGACAGACGAACGCAAGTAAACAAGTTTGGCTTGAAACAAAGTCGGCAAAGCGACAAAGGCAAAAGCACGAAGGACGAAGGGTGCAGAGCGAGGATGGTTCGAGTGAAATA
This sequence comes from Hirtodrosophila cameraria, assembly GCA_949708635.1. Classification (NCBI taxonomy): domain Eukaryota; kingdom Metazoa; phylum Arthropoda; class Insecta; order Diptera; family Drosophilidae; genus Hirtodrosophila; species Hirtodrosophila cameraria. The sequence goes on from OX453090.1 coordinate 60,708,248, forward strand.
AACGCACCTTTAATGCTCTTAAATTTGAAGTAACTGTCTGCTTAACAAGCTGCTAATGGAGCTCATTTAAATTTAATTGCTTAATTTAAAGTTAATTAATTTTAATTAATTTAGGCACGTTTTCTTAAGTTTCACGGCTAATTAAACGTTAGTTTGTTTGCCGTGCAGTTGAATTGTGTTATATTAATATTATGTTGACAGTTCTGCATTGGCGGAATAGTGACCTGTTCCAAACTCCACTTTAATTTTAGTTTCACCAAAAATGCTGTACTTTTTGAAACAGAATATCATTAAAAGAATGTGCATCGATAACTTTAAATCGATATTGCCGTAAAAAAATACCGCAAAAGCCATATCGATATCATCTAATAAAATATCGATGCATAATCTCAAATGCTAAAATTGAATTGTATTTCACTTAAAAAAGTGTGGTAATATTGAGTTAAGTAAGTAGTTTCCAGCACATGAAAGTTGACTATGAGTTCTGAGGGCATACTTGAATTTTGTACTCTCAAATGTCTGGCAGCTCTGCCATTTCAAATAAAAGCAGTTGATTGTGTTTTATTTTGTGTTCAAATATAAAAAATGCAATGACTATAAAGCATTTCAATGAAAACGCTTGTTATTGTTATTTTTAAATTTTGCTGTAATATTTCATTTTCTTTTCAAATGTGGCATGTGAGAAAATTCATGAATTTTTGAAGTGCTGTATAAACAGGGGCATTTCAAAAATTCGTGAATCGAAGAATTCATAAATGTTTGTGATGCTTGATATATCGTAAGCAACATCATATCAAACTAGAACCATATATTTCATGAAAACATCTATATATCTATATATGTTTTACACCCATAATCTGGATTGCTGTTCAGCTTGTAAATTGCATCCTAGAATGGCAAGATAACAAAATCCTTAATTTTATGCATATGAATTTAGTTTGAAAAATGTTGTTAAAAATGTACATGAAAACATTACGCTCTATTTAAACGATGATTCCAGTTCAGATACTATCGTATGAGTACGTTTATTAAGCATGCTTTTTTTCATGGAAATCATAAAAAAGTCGTATTCGGAATAAGTTTTTTTTGTTCTTTTGCATGTACGGGGGTAACATGGAAATTCCTTCCAACCAAATTAACAAAAATCTCTATAGATTTTGATTTTAGCGCTGCCACCACACAGAAAGCATTTTGCTTTCAATTTATTCGCACTTTTGTTATACTATTTGATAAACAAATTTATTAAGATAATTGTTTATTAAAATATAAGTACACTACATATTTTTTCAATTATTATTTTGAGGTTTTCAACAAAATATTTTCAAAATTTGTAGCCCGCCAAGTTGTACAAATTGTATGGCAACTCTTGTATGTAGCAAGCAGTTTCGAGCAAGTTGGCAGCTCCCATGTTCGGTTGCTTTGGTTGACTGCATGTTTATAAAGAAGATTTTATTTAAAATGTAAAATTATTAATTTAAACAAGTCAAATATTTATAAAATATAATGCAGATTGCTCAGAAAACTTTTTTTATTTCCAATGCAAATATTTGTTATATATTTTTACAATTGATTTTGGTGGTGTTTTCAATCTCAAATTTCGCTTGTGTTTTGAAACTGATAGACGGTTTTTTGACATTTATGATATATAATACGGCTATAAATTGGTTGACTCTTCAATAAGTCAAAAACTAAATATCTTAAAGCATTTCAACATCGGCTTTTTTATGAGTGAATGAAAATGCAAGTAAACCGAAAATCTCTAGAGATTTCCGTGACACCAACGGTATTTATTTAATTTTTTGTTTCGTAAATTTGAGTATTTATTTAATGTGAATATTTTAATTTTGTATTTCAATATCACTGTAACAATTTTTCAACCTGTGCTTAGCAAGCGCTGTGCAAGAATATTGCTTGCGACGAGGACACGAATTGCCATTTTGTCCAGCTTGTGTTTTAGTGTGTGTGTGCGGATGTGTGTGTGCTGAGTGTGTTTGGCTAAGTATACTTTGCCAGTGAGTGCACAGACTTAAATGGATTTTTCATAAACATACGAGAAAGTGCTCGTTTGTAAATATATATGATAAACAAGTACTTACTTATAATTTCAGACATAAAAATGCATGTATACAAGTTATAAAATATAAATTTCTTATTAAAAAGCAATAGCCAGCAATTGAAGCAAAGAGATTTTCTACATTTTATTAAAACAAATATCGTTGGCTCCGCACACATTTTCACATTTGCACATTTCCAAGGAACTCTTGCTGCCGGAAAATCAACTGTTAAATTGTGGATGCTGCTTTTGATTATCAGTTGGCAGTTTTTTTTTTTTTTTTTCTTTGCATACGATTTGCCGTTGGTTGTGCGGTTGACTAAACGTCTCTTTTACCTTTTGCCATATAGAACTTTGGCACATTTAAATTTCTATTTAAAATTGGCAGCACACAGAGACAGATAGACAGACAGACAGACAGACAGACAGACAGACAGAGACAAACAGAGGTCGAGGGAAACCTAACCAAACAGACAGCTGTTACAATATTATTGACTCATATCGCACACACCAATACACAGGCAAAAGCACTGACACATATACATATATATATGTATATATATATATATACAGGATATACTCGCACAGCTGTTGGCTGTCACAGCGCGTTTCTCCTTCCGCTTCCTTTGATTTGCCAGTCTGTTCGGCAGTTTTTGGAATGCGTTGAACTTGGCATAAAATTAAGTGCTCCATTTTAATTGAATTGAGTGTGGGATGTGCTACCTTCAGCCTCAGTTCAAGCTTCCAGCTACAGTTTCAGTTTCAGTTTCAGCTTCAGCTCCAGCTATTCAGCAGCTATATTTGACAATCGAGTCTTAATAAACGGAGCGTGTATATTGGCCATATGCTGCCAATTTGGGAACTGGCCTACCTTAAACCTTAACAAGATTTAACACAGATACTGAGCAAATCAGGGTCGAGCGACAGGCACGTTTCGAGTTTCTATTTTAAAGTAGCAGCTGCTGTGTTGTTGAACTTTTTATTTATACAATTTCTGGCTTTTAAATATTTAAAAGTTCAAATTTATATTGTTGTAGAAAGCTTGATTGAAATGAAAACTATAAACTATGGCACATAGCTTTTGATAAAGCATAGTGTTGGTGCATTTCTCATTTTAGAAGTATTCTTACATATATATATTTTAAGAAAAAAGTCCATATACCTAAATGGCATGCAGCAATTTAAAATGTATAGAGTGAATCCAAAAGCACACCTGAAATTTATCGAAACTATCTTTAAGAAAATGTATTGAAAACATAAATATCGGTCACTTGAACATCGAAGCCGACTAAAAGCAGACGTGCAAAATAAAAATTATAATATATTGATGCAATGAAACTAAAATAGACTTAAATTCATATAAAACAAAGAAGATATATACCCTTGCAGAAAAGATTTGCATAAGAAAACTTATTTTTCAAGTTACAAGTTATAGTGATCCGATTTTAATAAAATTTGGTCAACATGTGAAGAACATGCTTTAATTTGGCCGAGATATTTTGAAAAACAAAAAAGTTTTTCACACAGAAACTTATTTTCAGCCGATCGTTCCTATGGCAGCTGTAAGATATAGTAGTCCGATTTCGATGAAATTTTGTCATCATGTATAAACTATCTTTAAACTTAGGTTTAGCGAGTTTGGTTGAGTTATCTTGAAAAACACAAAAGATTTTCGAGCAAAAACTAATTTTTCAACCGATCGAACCTATGGCAGCTATATGTTATAGTGGTCCGATCAGGCCAATTCAACTGTAGGTACTACCTGCAATAATAAAAAGCATCTGTACCAAGTTTCATTAAGATAGCTCTTGAACAAAGTCTTGAAAAACGCAAATAAAAAGACAGACAGACGGACAGACGAACATGACGAACATGGCTCGGCTGTTAATGCTGATCACGAATATAAACTTGTTTTTTTCTGAGACGTCTCCTTCAATGCGTTACACATTTCGTGACAAAATTATAATACTCTCCGCAAGAGTATAACAATGCGAAAGTTCAAATAGAATTTAATTTATTAATAACTCAAATTGAAATATATAATTTCATATTTTGTGTTTACCTTTAAGTTTGCTATAAATTGATTAAAAACATCTCTTGCTGATAGCTTAATATGTGTAAAAGAAAATTGCTTAACTTTCGTATTTGCAATGCTGCGGATGACATGTTGCCGAAAGTTTGCTGCCACTTTTGGTACTTGCCACTTGGCGCAGCAACAACCGTTAGCGCCTTGACACTTTTCGGGCGCTTAAACTGTCAGATAACGATGACGTTGCCAATAATGTTGAGGCTGTTGATGTTTAAAATGCCGTTTACGTTCCTTTTTACGGCGCATGTGTAAAATTGGATTTAAGCGACAATTGACAACAGGCGAGGCGAAAAGTTGCGAAACTTGTCAATCAGAGGGCAAACTTCGCAGCCAACAACATAATAAACATACGAGTGAAGGCACAACAGCAACAGTAACAACAACAACAACAACAACAACAGCAACACAGCCTTGCCAGTTTTGTTGACATTCTAGATAATGATGTCAAGCGTGTTATACTTAACAAATGCCACTTAAACGCAACGCCACCCACAAGGACTACCCGCCTGTCCGCCTTTCCGCCCTTCTACCCACTTATGCTCACTTTGTCTGCTTTTGAATTTCAAAAAGATTCAATGTCATTCACAAAACTTTTGCGTAGAGTGTGTCGCTTACAATTCGCGATAATATTTTGCTTTTAATGATGCTGAAAATTTAGTGCTTAAATTGTGTTAACTTGCAAGTCACTTAACGTCAATTATATGTATATATATATACAATACAATTATTATTCACTTATTCATTTCAGTCTCAAAATGTGTAATGAATAGAAATATTGGCATGGATACAGACTATCTTTCTAATGTGAGTGCTTTTTTATACATTTGTAATATATATTTAAACTTAACATTCATATATAAATTTGATTTCAATTAATTACGGTTTCTTTTATATACGGTTCTGTCACGGAGAAAAACGTAGGTGTCACAGGAGTTCAAGAGATTTCATTTTTTCGAACTTCTGTGTTCGAAAGCAACATGGCTGCCTCCATAGAGCTGTCAGCACACCACAGTAATTTTGTTAATATTTTTAATCGGTTTTATTATTGGTTTAATTAAATTAAATAAGAAAGTTTAAATGTTATAAAATTTGACATTAAATAGTTATATTTTTGGAACTTTAGTTTACATGTTACAAAACAATTCATCTGTATGACAACTCTGTTGCCTGCACCAACGCTTATCGATAACAAACTGAGAATGCACTATGAATCCGAGTTTGATTAGAAATATAAAAATGAATACGTCGTTTAATTATTTTTAACTTTCTTATAAAACAGAAATAAATCAAATATTCAATGAAACAAAAAGGTCGATCATTTTAAACTTTATTTGAAGCAAGTAGACAACTCTATGCCCGGTTGGTTTGCACTGTTGAATATTTTACTAGAGATTTTGTAAAATACAAAATTTATAACTTTATCCAATAAAATGTTAATAAAAATTAATAAAAAATAGTTTTCTTTTCATCAAAAAGATTGATTTAATTTCTAACAATTTTTTTTGTAAGTGAATTTACCCATATCTCTTGAGAAAACACGGCAGCTTTGAAACCAACCCAAAGAGATTTCTGTGACACCTAGGACTTGGTATTTGGTTGGAATTTGGTAATTCGATAATTAGGTATGCGAAATTTGCACGTTTTCTGATTTAAATACTTGATGTGAAAGAATTAACACTCACGAAAATGTAAGTGAATTTTTAACTTTTTTTAAACATATTTGCATCAAAGTTATTCATAGTTTACAAAGGTTAAAGCCTTTCAAACTCAACACACGCAAAATGTTATAATAAATATATAAAATAATTTTTATATGTAAATACTCAAACTACTTAAAAATCATTTCAATGGTCATGCACTCTGAAGTATTATTAAAATAATTCGAAAGTATTTTATACACTAGTGATTACCTGGTATTCAAGCAGTTTGCTTTTAATTAAATGCACATATCTTTTCAGTCTGCTGCTTGTTATGCAAAAAAAAAAGGAAAAAATAATAATACTAATGTTTACTCAATTTCGTATTGTGTTCATTGTTGGGCAGACACATTCTTTGCATATGTTTTGTTGTTTGGGCTTAAACCCTTCAGCTTATGCAACAAACGAAACTTTTTCAAATTGTACAAATCGGAAGCGCAGCAAATTTCTAAAAAATGTTTACACATGCATAAAAGTTTTTTGGCAAATTGTAGTGAGTACACACACACACACACACACACACACACACACACACGTGCATGTTTATTGTATTAAAATTTTTTGACCACAGCAAAAGGTATGCATAAAAAATATATGCAAAAATTACAAATGAAAGGCAACAGGAAATACAACAAATTCAAATTCCCGTAAACAGATTTTGACTGTGGTTAATAATCATTTTAATGCTTGTTGTTTTGTGTTTAAAAAGTGTATATACACATATATATTTTTTTGTCGTTCACCTTTTGTTACATATATGAAAACGAAAAGTGAATTAAAAACACACAGCGGGCAAACACACAAATAATATTTATTAAAAAAGTTTTTGTTGCTGTTGTTGTTGATGTTGATGTTAGTCGGTTTTTATTTTTATTGTAAAATGGCACAGAGTGTGTGAGAGTTTTATGTGTTTAGAATTGCATTGAGAAATATATGTCAGAAACTAGGCAGGTAATTTACATTTGCATGTATTTGACTGTGTGACAGTGTGTGTGTGTGTGAAAAACTAACCAACACCTGTGCAATGAACGTCCATGTCAACTGTTGACGTTGTACAATTCCCAGAAATCTAAAACATTTTCGGGAAAACATTTGGTACGCCTTGTCAGCATACACACACACACACACACACACACACACACACAAACACATTTCCATAAATATAACTAAAAATAACAAAAGGCAATAGGGTAAGAACGTGCGGGGATTGGGTAGAGAAAAGGCTAACAGCTGCAAAATTTGTGTAGCATACAATTTGGGGCCAGATTTCTTGCATATTTTGTGGACTCTTGTTGCTGTCGCAACATATTTTTGTTGGGCTTTGCTTTAAATGCAATTATTTTGTCGATTATTGTGTGTAAATGCAAACAACAACAACTACCAAAATAATTGGTTTACTTATTGTTGTTGTTGTTGTTGCTATTGTTGTTGTTGTTGACAAATGGTCAAATGTTATGTTTTTACTTGACTGTAACTATATCTAATTGCTAACATCAACACTTGCCAGTTTTGAAGCTTTAATACAAATGAAGTTTTATGCGAATGCATTTTGAACTTTAAATTTTGCCGCTCAGCGCTGCATTTAAAGTTTGGCACAAAAATCAAGTATACGCCCCAGTCATACAATATGGGCGAGTCGGTCGCCCAGTCGCTTTATCTGACATGTACGCTTGCTTTGTTTCCCAACTCTGGCAGGCGGTTATATACCAAAAATTCACGCTCGATTTGAAGTTCATCTCGCCGTGGTCGTTGCCATCTAACAGCCATAGAGACAAAGAGCGACAGAGAGAGAGAGAGAGTGGGAGAGTGGGAGAGTGAGTGAGACAGAGAACAAGAACCAGAGACACTAACAAAGCCAAAGCCAAAGCCAAAGCCAGAGCCACAACTGGTTACATAGCACACGTAAGCGACAGTTGAATGGATCTCATCTCAATGTCCTAACAACATCCATCCTGCCATCCAGCCAGTTAGCATTCTGCCCCCACTCATTAGGTAACGCCCAGTCAGACAGAAGCAGCTTCTGTCCTGACAGCCTGTTCTCATGATAGCCTCCTCCGTTTTAGACAGGCTTTCAGTTTTGTGTGTTTTTGAATTTGGCGCTGGTTATTTCGTCACTTGAGAGTCAAACCCATTGCGATATTGTTTTTGCATAAAGTGCTGTGTCCTCTACAAATGCTGGTGTTGTTTGGCCTCTCATAGGCATTGCCTGCAAGCTCCCAAAATTGTTTTCAAAAGAGGTACTGCCTTTATGATTGTTGCTTCTGCACTATGGGAACGCTATGGGAACGTAGCAGTGGCATAGGGGGTACAGCAGCTGACAAAGCTCGATAACCAAACAAAAGTAAACCAATTTGAAGCCATATGCTGTATACAATGTCAGTTTCTAATTTTTATGGTTGCCATTGTTGAAAATGGCTTCAAATGGACGATCATTCTGTTTTAAGTTTAAAATATAGCTTTTAAATTATAGCAAGTACTTAGGATTGAGCGATTTGAAAGGCTTATTAAATTGATTTGAACTTAACAAATAGATCATTGGTATATTTGTGTACTGTTTTAGTAGAAGCTTTAAGAAATTTAAAGATTTTGATTAATTTGAATTAGAACTTAAAAATGTAAAGACAATAAGAATGCTCTAGTCGAGTGTGCTCGACTACGAGACTCCCTGCTCCCAACTTGCATTTCAAGCAGTTCAGCGGCAACACAAGCAAGCAGCGCACTTCACTTGTCCAGTGCCTGTTAAACTGCTGTTTCTGCCGGCGGGGGGTGCATCCGAACTTTGAAATAAACTTGATCTGCGTATGGTATACAGGAACCTACATTTCAAGTTTTGTGTCTCTGGCTCTTATAGTCTCTGAGATCGACGCGTTCATACAGACGGACAGACGGACAGACAGACGGATATGGCTAGTTCGACTCGGCTGTTGATGCTGATCAAGTTTATGTAGTCGGAAATGCTTCCTTCTGCCTGTTTCATACATTTGCAGTACCTTATAACTTCCTTTTTCCTATTTTCAATGGGAACACGAGTAGTTGCAGGTATTTAATAGAATTTTTAAGTTCACAAACATAAGTTTGCATGTTGTTAACAACTTTTGCTTTAAAATATTGCCCTTACTCATGAGTTTTATTATTAATTAAACATTAGACAGGACTACATTTGATAAGCTTAAGTTAAATTTTTGTTAAGTTAATAGCATAAATCAAATATGCTCATCTTACAAAACTTACTTTTATCTTAATACGTAATACTGAGTTGCTAAAGTTGCAATATTTTAATGACAATTAAAGCTGTTCCCATTTATATAAAGTCAACATTTAGCTATATACAATATGCACTTTGTGTGTAAAAACACGTTCTGTTAACTTCCAGTTTAGTGACCCCGGCAATTTGCAGCTACTTGCAGTTGCAGCCTTCTCTACTTGGCATCTAATGAGATTATGGAATTATGTATTCATAGAGCAAAAATAATGTCAGACGTTGGCTTAGACAATGCTTCAAGGCGGAAGAGCCAAATAAAGGGAATAAAGTGAACAGAAGACAAACGCAAATTGCATACAAATGCAATTCAGGCGAAAAAACTGGGAGAGAGAGTAGGAGAAAGAGCGAGCCAACCTTTAACTGTTCACGTTCAAGTCATGGCATCTTAGCGCAGTCCTTAGTTTAATGTATTTCCCCAGTTGCCTGCATTCAAAACATAGCTGGACCAGGGACCTTCCTGCACTCCCTGGACTCCCTGGACTCTGTGGACTCTGTGGACTCCGGCCAGCTTACTTCCGTTACATTGCAGGCATTTTATTTGCAAATATTTTGCTATGGCAACTTCTCTGCCTGGCCTTTACTATAGTTATTTTTGTACCCTTATGCCCAGAGGGTATTATAATTTGGTCACGAAAGCTAACGTCTCTGACCCTATTAAGTACGTGTATTTATATGTCCTTGATCAGCATTCTTGAATTGATTAAGTTTCAACAAAATTGGATGAGCATATCTCAAACAATCGATTGAAAACTCAGTTTTCATGTGTGCAACTTTTCTGCAAGTGTATATTTCTTCGGCATGCCGAGTATATCTTTTCTTTATTGTTTCGTATTTTTTCTACTTTCATGCAGAGTTTGGCTAATGTTAGGGCAAACTAACTCTTGCTAGATAACAACAAAAATGGTGTTACAAATAAAATATAATGATGTTGTCTGATAAATAAGCTGTGCATACTTTGAAGCTCCTGATGTAAGAGTTGTGTTTTAAAGTTATTTGTCGTGTCGTCGTGGCCTTCAATCACAGTTAATTAAGCTAAATGCACGACCTACTTAGCACAATACTAAATTATTGGCTCAGTTTCAATCAAAGTTTATCCATAAATTTAAAGTGACGCGTCGTGAAAATGGCTTCAACTCTTTTGTTTGCTGTTTTTGTTTTTGTTTTTTTTTCTTTGGCAATTTTGGAGAAAGTTGTGAATTACGTTTATCTGCAGCATAATTTTTGGCGCATTGCCTTAAAGTATGGCAGCATTTGAAGTTGTGTTAGGCGAAAGTTGAATATACTTTTGGGCACCTTTGCGTCCGAAATGTTAAACTAGCTTAGCTTATTCAAAGATCTTTAGTTTAGATAAGCATCGAAAAGTTTTAATTGAATTTTTTTCGTTAGCTTTAATTGCCTAAACAAACTTGTAACAAAATTGCGAGCCTATATAAATAACAAATCAATTTGGCTTCATCTCTGAGCTCACTCTCTTCTCTCACATTTTTTTTGTTTTTTTTTTTTTGTCTCATTTTCAGCTGTTTGTTTTGGTATGGAACTATTATTGAACATTTGCCAGTTACTAAATTAGAATATTATAAGTTTTGGCACGCGGCCGCATCCTTTGCATAATTTAATTATGCGTCTCTCATGAATATTTAATGTAAAAGCTTTTAAACGCCTCTTTATTTATGTATTTTGCGTACAACACGCAAATTTATTTGTGTTTCCCCAAAATTATTTTTGTTATTGAAAGTGCCAAAAAAGATTTTACTTTGCGACCCCCTACCTCCCCGTCGACATTGCTTCTCTCTCTCTCAACACTTTCAAAGTGTTTTTCTCAGGCATTTTAATTAAATTTGCGTTGCCATAGCAACAACAAAATAAAAAATAAAAAAAAAATCCAAAAAAAAATTTAATTACAAAATTACATTTTTGCTAATTGGCTCAAGCGACTTTACAGAAAATCACCCTATAACGGGTCTACAGCCAACCACCATTTGATTTTCAATAGCTAACCAAATGGGACCCAAGCCAACAACGTTTTCTGGACTGCGGTTGTCCTTTAGATAGCAGCTACAAAATTGATAAACAAACGTATGCCATGTATCACCCATCTGCCCAGATATGTTGCATATATGTATTTATACATTAGACATGAGCAATGACTCTCTAACTGTCTGTGACTGAGTCACTGTGACTGACAATTGAGAGTAACAGGTTCTCAGTCACTTTGACAGAGTAACAGGTCCTTAACCACAGTCTAGATATTAACACTCACAGACAGCCGTAACATTCAGGCCTGTTTCGAATTCACTTTTTCAAATCAATTCCATACTAAATTGTGTAGCATACTTTTTGGGTGCAGAATATAATTCATATCATTTGATTTCCTGTGAGTTACTTTAGTATTCAGACGATCCTAAGAGTATTGAATTTAGAAGTGGAATCCAAAACAGGCCTGAATAACAATTACAATCACTATTGGAAAATTGTAATTTAAATGTGCTAACGGCAATAATATTTAAACAAATAGTTTATTATTATAACAAAATTTGTTTACAAATCTTATTTTCTAATATTCCAAAAAAATATTTTTGAAATTTTCGTATGCTTACATATTTTTAATTTTTTTATTTCTATTTTATTTTTCCCATATAATTTTTGAAATACATTTTTATCGAAATTAAATGGCAATAGCTCTTTCAAATTTTTGCAATTCAATTGAAGTAACTCAAAAAATTTTTATATATATTTAAAAATTGTTTAGAAAATTTTTGTAAAATTTTTTTTAATATTCCGAAATAAATTTCTTTTTTATACTTCCAACCAAAAGTTTTTATAAACATATTTTATAAAAAAAAACTTACAATTCCAATGGCTTTTCCAAAAAATGTTATCTTCTCAATCAATAACAAGCTTCAGATTTTCCGAAAAAAAAAGAAAATGACAAAGTTGATAATAATGTTCCAAAAAGAATTGATGATTCTAGGAATACAAAACATTCTCCGTGCTGTGTACATTTTCCTCATGTTACAGTCTGGATATTTTACCCATAACAGACACTTTTCCGATTACAGCTATAAATAGATATGTCATATAGTTCAGAAACAGCTGCATAGTATAAAGGATAACTAAGATACGACGCAACTCTAAAGTTCAAACAAAAGGAATGAAGTCTGAGATCTTTGAGCTAATTTAGTAACTGATACTTGAAGAGGGACTGCCAAATAACCAAACCGCTCATCTCTAATATTCACATTGCATATCCTTGCATTTGTTCTGTACATCTGTATTTGTGTATCTGTGTATCCGTGTAGGCGCGCGCATTTAAAAAGTGTTTCGCAAGCCACTATTGATAACATATCCCAGGCGACAGGCAGAACGAGTCGGGATGGAGGGATGTGTGTGGCGGGCGTGGTGGGTTTTCTATTGCTCCAATTACTGCAGCGGCATGCCGAAAAAATTCTCACGATATTTTGGAAATTTGGATGACCACGTCCACGTCGAGCATTGCCAACTGGCAACTAGCAAATGGCAACTGTTCTGCATACGAAAATGCCTGGAATTTTGCTTGTTGAGTTTTCTGCATGTTCTCTATACAAATGTACATATCAATTGCGATGCGGTTGTATTCTATAGATATGTGTGTGTGCGTGTGTGTGTGTATGTGTCTGTGCGTGTGTGTGTAGTGAGGCGTGGCTGCGTTTATTCTGTGCTTACTGATGCCTAATCAAATTTGCCTGTTCAAGTTGAGTTTTTTGTCGAAAAGAGCCGTCAAATTCTAGTCAAATGCAGTGAAAACATGAATATTTTGTAACATTTGCTGCAAATTTGGTAAAAAAAAAGCGCACAGGTGTTCAAATTTAAGCTGTCATATAAGTTAAAATTTAAGCTGTCATATAAGTTAAAACAAAACCTATTTTAGATTTAAAAAAAAAGTACAATTTAATTTGAAATTGTTAACTAGTTGATATCAATTATCAAAACAGAAACTCATATTTGGCAGGCTTTTTACCCAGCCGGACTTGAAAGATGGGGTTCATTTTCCGAAAAACTCTTTAATAATGTGTTTTTGAAGTGTATTTGGAAAAAATTTTTTTATAAGCATCGAAAAAGCTCTTATATCTATGCATCAATGAGTATGTTACCGGAACGTCTCTGCTATTTGAAAGTTATTTACGAAGTCATTGGTCCGTCGCTGATTATAAAAGGCAGTTTACTATGACTTTTTGTTTGGCAAGCTGAATTTTCATTCGTTTTTACAATAAGAATTTGGAAAATCCAAAACCAAAACGAAAAATCCAACTAATCTTGGGAAGTTTTTTAGTGTAAGCACAACGGACTTAACATGCGATTTTTGCATTCTGTCGTTACGTCGCGTGGTGGCCTAGATGGTAGAGCCAATGCCTTACAAACAGCATAAGTAGGTTCAAATCCCAGAAACTTTTTAAACAAATTTTTGAAATGCCTTGTAATGTGTTCAATTTGGTAGCGAACGCCTGAACACATCGGACAAAAGTACATCCTGAAATATCCTCGTATCGATGTCCCGCCCTAGTGTAAAACGATATGGAATACCCGATATTTCCAAAGTCATTCTGGAAGAAAAAAATACTTCTAAAGAATGATTTTTTGATAGTACCTTAAGTCCGACTGGGTTGTCTGATTGTTGCCTTATTTTAAGATAAGCTCCAATCTATTGATCTGAACCTTAACGACTATGAGGAATCAGATATCATTAGTCTTGAGCCGCTACAACGATCGTTTGACAGCTCACTCCAATTGTAACTCAGTCATAAAGGCGGCACTATTATCGTATTCCACTTTCGAATGAATGCCAGCTTAAAAACTAAAGCCGACTTTTAAGCGGGCATAAAAAGTAAATGAATGCATAAGAAAACTAAGAACAGTTATTGTAAACTGCTTCAAAATGAATTCTTTACGCTTTTCGGTGGAATGCTGATAATCAGAGCTGTTCCAAATATAAATTTAAACTTAAGGTCTGTTGTACATTCGTTTATTTTTGCAACGAACCTAGAAGTATGTTTTAAATATTTGTATGCAATTGATTCGAAAGTGGAATTCAAAACAGGGTTTAATCTCTTTAAACAACTAAGCCTTTTGAGCTAATCAATTAAAATTAATAAAACATAAAAAAAACCTACTCGAAATATGAACTAAACTATTAAATAGTGCTTAAAAAGCTTATATATAATGGATATTTGGAGCACATAACGTCATGTTTTTATAATGGAAAGCAAAGTGTAGCTTGGATAATATTATAGCCAAATGAAATTTGAATTTGTTTTTTCAACTGATTAGGTTATATGCGATTGAAATATGCTGGCTAATTACAAAGCAGAGGGTGAAAAGTTGAGCATTGGTTGCAACAGACTAATGGTAAAAAGCTGCACAAAAAGCCTATTTATTAGGGGCAACTATGCCGCGTATGTGTGTGTGCGTGTGTCTGTGTGTGGGGGGGATTGTGAGCGTGCATGTGGCATTCAAATTTATTCAAAACAATTTTATTCAAATCGCAAAAAACTAATTCGGGGCACGTACTAGGGAACAGCAACAGCAACAACAACAACAACAACGACAACAACAGCAACAACGACTACAAAAGCAACTACAAACATTTGCTAATAAAAGGCTTCCCCCACATGTTTTGGTAGTAAATTCATATATCTACGTTTATATAGATATGTGTGTGTATGTGTTTGTACTTGAGAGTGTATTTGTTTTTGTTGTTAGTTTTTGCCAACGTTTCACAATAGTTTTGCCATCTCCCCGCCTGCCGCACAGGCTCCATCCAGTTATCGAGAATATTTTGTGCACTGCCCAGCAAATTATGTTATTTCGCATATGTATTGAGGTTTACATTTGTGTGTATGTGTGTATGTGTGTGTTTGCATTGATTGTATTAGTTTTTGTGCGTGTGTGTGTGTATGTGTGTGGAGCCAGCTCTCTTGTAATTATGTCTAATTTTATTGCCTACTTTTACCATACCCAAACGATGTGAGTCCAATTCTCTTTAATAGTCCAGCGGCGTTGGTCATTTTATGATTGTTGTTGTTGTTATTATTTATATATGTTGTTGTTGTTGCTGTTGTTGTTGCTGTTGTTGTTGCTGTTGTTGTTGCTGTTGTTGTTGCTGTTGTCGCATTGATTTTCTGCTTTTGTGCTAATTGTTGTGTGTCATAAACAATATTGATTTTATGCCAATGTGCTCATTTCCCTAGCTGTTAATTAATTGTTTTCGCGGGCTTAATTATGACAGCAAATCTGAGGGTTTCAATTTGTTGCCGTACACACATATTATTCTAATATTTTGCTGTTTTTTTTCTTAAAACTTTTTGAATTTCAACTAACATATGTTGCTTTTAAGTTAAAATTGTTTGTGAAGCATTTTTCTGTAGCCCATTTTTAGAATGATTTTGAGTAATTGAAATTTGCTTTAATCAATTTTTTTTAAAAAAGAGGAAGAGTTTATTGGGCTTGTGAAATGTCCGTCTTTTCGTCTGTATGAACGTAGTTTTTATACTTTTTTTTTAAAATTGTTTTGAAAAAAAAGAGTATATTGGCTTTGTGAAATGTCCGTCTGTCCGTCCGTATGAACGCAGGTTTTTTCCACAGTTTTGAAGCTAGAGCAACCAAACTTGGTATACATGTTGATATATACCATAGGAAGACAAAGTTTTAAGATCTCCTCCCATCCCCACCCCTTCCCCCACAAACGACAAAAACCTATATCTTCCACAGTTGTACAGCTAGAGTGGCCAAATTCAGCACAAGGGCTACTAATCACATTCTTGATTGATCTGACTAAAAAAAAAGACTCCGCAAAGAGACTAAAAAACAGTATGTCTTACTTGTTTTTTTTTTTTTTTTTTTCAATTTTCACAAGTTTTTGCGTACTGAATTCACTTGAAGTTGATGAAGAATTGAATTTACTTGAAGTTGAGATATGATTACTTTTCTTGCTCTACGACTGAAATGAAAATCTTATGATTTGAGCGTACTAGGAGTTTTTTTTACACACCTCTGAGGCCCAGTTGGTCCAGTGTACCAGTCTCATTTGGTCCTCTTGCCGTACTAATCTGGTTATACATAAATCGAATTGAAATTTAAAATGCCCAATTGTATATTTAATTAATTTGAATATGAAGCTGATAGCATATTTGATTTTTCATTCATTTATTGCACTTGCATACAAAGTTGAAATTGTATTCTGAAATTTGATGCCATTGTTGTGTGTCAACAAAAAAAAAATCAAAACAATTGTTACATATTTGAAGTGACAAACAAAAAAAATGATGTCAATTGAATAAATTACAAAGCTACTAGCTAAAAATAATTCAATTATTTTTGGCTGTGTTGCAATTTGTTGCTTTTCATAACAAATTTTCAATTAGCTGTGGCAAAACTTAATTTTTGTTTATATTATTTTGCAATTAAATGAAGCTTTATAAATGCATTTAAAAACATTAAATTATTATATATATTTGAAGAAACTAGGATTTGCTTTTGATATTTGTTAGAAACTTTAAAGGAAAAACTGAAAAGTGGCGAAATAAATGATTGAGTTAACTATATAAAATCGAACACAATCATCAAATGTACGGGAAATGTTGTTGACAGCTAACAAAGCACACAATATATACAAATATATATGTATATGTGTATATATGTATATGTTATATAAATTGTGTTGGTGTGCGTGCTTGTATTGGCACTTAGGTGTACGTTAACAAGCCAAGAGCGTGTATAATATTTTCTAATTTCTCAATTTCCCGCACATTGACATCCGAAACTAATAAAAATAAATCGCACTTTGATATCCGCTTTGCAGTGCATTTGTTTCGTTTTATTTCGTTTTATTTTATTTTTTTCGTTGCTGCCTGTTCTCGTCCTTTTCAATAATCGTTACACACACACACACACACACACACACACATACACACATACACACATACATACATTGAGTCAGATATAACGACTGTCATAGACGGCTGCCTGCTTTGGTCAGCGCGCCACAATTTTTATATCATTTTTAGTATTTTGCTGTTGTTGCCTTTTCATTGTTTTTGCCACACTTTTGGCCTGTCGAGTTAGCGCCAACAATAAATAAATGCGCGCACAATTTCACCAGCTACACACACACACAAACACACAGACACACATCGGAAATTTATAGATCTAACCGGATGTGCGTCTCTCTGGTGACATACACAGATACCCGTAATGCCATAGAGCGCTTGGCATGAGATACGAACAGAGCAGAAACTTATAACTGCTGCTAACTCTATATGTAACACTCTTTACATGTATGTGTGTGTGTGTGTGCCCGTGTCTATTACAAATACAAATAACAACAAAATGACCAACTAAATAAATAGTTTTGTAACCACACACAGACAGGAAGTGGGCAAAATGCGGTGGGGGTAGAAATTCAGTTATGTGCATGTGAGTAAATGGAAGCACTATACTCAATGGGCCTCGAATGGGCGGAGTGCAAAAGTGTGTGAGTGTGTGTAAATGTGTGTGTGTGACTCCAGAACTTTAGCAAGCTGACAACAGAGCTGCCAAACTTTAAATGGAAGAAGAACGAATGTCGTTTAATTAGAAGGCAAAATGAATTGCTTAAGAATAAGATTTTTACTTAAGTATAAGAATGCTGCCCTATTTCACAGTCGTAATATTTCCACAGAAAAAATTATAGCATACTTTAAGGCGCAGAATATATAAAAACTACGTATATTGAACTCACATTAAGTTTTTCGGCGAGCTTGAAAGCATGCTTTGAATATTTCAATGCAATTGATTTGGCAGTGGAATTCGGAACAGGATTGTATAAATCTAATAAGACCTAACAATCATACTCACAGCTATTTCATTGTAAATAAGACAATCTTGTATTAAGCAACTCCAAGAACTCGCTTAAATTCATTAAATTAAAGTCTAAACTTGCTTTAAGAAATCACTCAACCTTGTTCTGACTTTCACTTTGAATGAAATGGCCCAAAAGTATATAAAGCGAACTTAAAGATCGTCGAAAAGATGAGCGAGCACATAAGAAACTTAGAGCAATGATTTATAAACTGCGCTCTGTGATATTGATTTTCAAATGCAATTGTAAAGCTGCTTGATTATAAATGATCGATATAAACCTTATTCTTGATACAACTCTCTCTCAATAAGTTTGGAGCGAACTTTGTGAAACCACTCTGTGTTTGCAACTGTATCGTTGATCTTAACGTAATCTTATTAAGATACGAAAATGGTACATTCAATGCCACTTATATAGCTCTAAAAATGTACTCTGGTGACATTTTGTGGTCTTAAATTTGCCGTAGAGTATAAAAATTTCTCAACGTTTCATTTGTACTACATGTGATTTATCTCAAGTTGCCTCAGTTTTATTCCTTCTCACTCGCCACACTGCAACCGAAGTAGCAGTCTTTTTCTAACCCATTTGCTATCATCCCTACTTCAAATAAAGACAGCATTGATGCTACTACTGCTGCTGCTGCTGCTGCTACTGCTGCTGCTGCTGTTGGCTGCATCGTAAATCCGGCAAAAATATATATCGCATACAATACAATATATATATATTATATATATATATATATACTTATAGCAAAACGTGGACCACACACATGCAGGCAGAGCAACGAAGTTGGGGCAAGCAAGCGTATTATTGCTTCAGTTTTTAGGTCGCAGCAAAATAAAATAGCTCAACTTGATGATGGAGCAAAGCTCATGTGAATGTGTGTGCGTGTGTGCGTGTGTGTGTTAGTGTTTTAGTGTGTGTGTGGCCTTAGATAGAGCTAACAGCAGCTTTTCCAAAATAAACACCCACACCATACTTTGCCTTTGTAACGCTGGCTAGGTCTTGCAACAAATGCAACAAAGCTGCTTATCGCTTAACGCTCAGTGTAATGCGTTTAAACTTGATGATTGATTCCGGGTGTATTCAGTGACCCCCCCCCCCCCCCATCCCTGCTGGCAGCTGCAACATAGTGTACAAGATAGACTTAGCAAGTCTTTCTTTGGTTCTTTGGTCAAACTTTAATGGGAAATACGGGGCCTAGGCTTGTTCTATATGGCCGGATAGCCGCTATGTTGCCGTGGTGGCGCCATTGTTCGTACATTTTATGTTGTTGCCTGCGTTTTATTGACTAGATGGTGTGGCAACGATGGCCTCGCCATTGTGTGTGCCCTAAACTAAAACAAAGTACTGTTAGAAACGCTTTATGTATATGTCACACTCTATATACACAAACCTCTCACACACATAGTGTGTATGTGCGTGTGTGTGTGTGTGTGCGTGTGTGTGTGTGTGTGTGTGTGTGTGTGTGTGTGTTTGTACTTGTGTTGGTTATTGCTCGTTATGTGCGTGCGTGTTACTGCGCAAAGATGGCTCATAAATTTTGCGCGTTTTCGCCTTCAATTTTTTGGCGTTATGTCGTTTTGACATTTTTGTTGTTGTATTATTTGCTTTTGCTTTTTTTTATATCGCATATTGCACAATTATTTTTGTTGCGCAAAGTTCCTTCTCTTTTTTTTTGCTAAGTTTAATGACTTTGGCAGCACTTGGCTAGTAAATCAAATTGTTACAGTATTGTTTTTTGTGTTCGGCCTGTCGCTTAATTTAATTCCATGTCTCTAGATGACATTTCAAATGTGTGTCGGAAACCGTTTGGCGTTCAAGCCAACAAAAAAAATAACAAAAAAACGCCTGTGTTCAATATTTATGAGTACTAATTAGCCCAAAGAAAAAAGAAGGAAGAAATGGCTGTTAGGCTTGTTCAGCCAGTCGCAAGCACATGAGAAGCGCCACAAAATCAAATTGGAAATGACACACACACCAGAGGAGAAGAGAGGACGAGAAAAAATCATCTTATTCGTGTAAGGCAGCCAAGGAAATCAGAGGAAATGAATGTGAGCAGGAGTAGGACGTAGGACGTGGGATGTGGGATGTGGGACTGTGTGCCAGGAAGGCAAAAGTATACATCCGTAGTGCGCTGCAAAGGCAGCGAACTTAAAACCAAATGGAAAGATGAAAGTGCCTACTACTACAAGCACATACATATATACATTTTAATCATAAATGAAGATAGACACGAGCCAGCGTATATAGCTGTATGGATTGTGAGACTTCAGTTGAAATATGCACATATTTTGATTCGCATTTCCAAATGCATACACTTTTACCACACATTTTCTTGCTATTTTTACTTAATATGACAGAGCTCCCAAATGTCTACAAGGCATACATTTAAATTACTAGCGTTTTTTTAAAAAAGAAAGAAGAGAAATATCGATGAAAGCGTTTCATGCTATAAACTTTTTCCAAATTTAAGAACTTAACTGCTTGCAAATTTTAAAGAAATTTCTTTTACCATAAAACGTTTTGAAGACTTAACTTTTGTCATTACATTTTGCTTTTTCTCTAACATAAGTCCATTTATAACAATTAGTTTCCAACAATCGTCAAAATTTCAACTGAAATTATTGAAAATATGATGAAAGTGTGAAAGTGAAGAATTTAACTAAATTAAAAATAATATTACTGTGCTGATTTCCGATCGGAATGTTTTCGTTTTTTCGTTTCCGAAACCAACTTCGAAACCGAGTTTTTATAGCAATAAAATTATATTTTCTGGATTTATTAGCTTAAGATTGTTTTTTTTTTATAGGCGTAAGCATTAAAATTCCTAAGGAGCATGCCGGAAAACCCTGATAGTGCAATTTGATATTTTAAAAAAATAAAAAAGATGTTTTCTGTTGAATGGTTGTCAGCACTGCTATCGCTGTGGGATATTCTAATGGAAACTAAAGGGAAATACGCGGGAAATTTAGGGGAAATTCGTCAAATTCTAGCGTAATCAAATACGTGAAATTCCACCGAAAATGGGAACAGGCCTGTATGTTGTAGTTAAATAGTAATTACTTACGAAGGGATTAACAAAAGTTGACCGGAGAAAAAACTCGAAATTTTTTATAATTTTTTTATTTATTCTTAATTTTTGTATTTTTTTATCTTCTCGTTATTGTCGTTATTGATTTCATTGCATTTCTTAAGCCTATAAGTCCACTTCTCAAAACATTCTAAAGCGAATTTCTGTTTGCGTTGATGGTGGTATTTTTCGATTTTTCTGAAATTTACAATATAACCTGGTATATTGCAAAAGCTTTGAGACTATGTGAATTTTTAAACGCCGCCAACTTACCGAACTTTTGTTAGACCCCTCGTAAATGCTGAATCGAGAACAGTCACGTTTCTGTTTTACAGACAGTTTCATAAATTAATAGTGAAAATGTAACTGTTATTCAATCTAATTAAAAAATTAACTAATTCAAATCTAAATAAGATGAAAACTATAAAAAAAAACTTTGAGCTGAAAGACTTGTTAGTTTTATTTCCCGTATAATCTGGCAATTACATTTTGACACGCAGACAAAAAGCAGAGCTTTTGAAAGCACAAAAATTGACATTTTGATGAATTCAGAACATCAATCAATTCCGTTTCCGCAAACTACGAACAGAGTCGGAATTTAGAACAAGCCAGAATATATATATATATTTTTAAGCTTTTTGAAATTAAGATTAAAGCCTTTTGTGATATATAACTTTAATTTTTGACTTTAAAAGCTAACTTGTCAATGTTTTATTATAACTATGATTTATGTTATCTTACAACGAAATTATTTTCATTAATAAACATAGTATATTGCCAAAATAGAAAGGTTAAATTCTGCAAATATAGCATTATGCCATTTGGCGAAATACTGCTGAAAGCGTTTTGTAACAGCTACATTCTAGATTATTTCTCTGACAAGGCAAAAGAATTTACGAACTCAGCGAGAGTGACACACATTGCACATGTGCACAACTCATCGTGTAACGACTCCAAAAAGCAACTGCAAATGCCATTTTCAACTGAAATTGCAACAGCAACAGCAACAGCAACAGCAACAGCGACTGCAACTGCAACTGCAACTGCATCTGTAATTGTAGCTTCAACTGTAAATGCCATTGGCAGCTTTTGCTTGCATACTTTTAGGCATTCCGCTTAACACCGTTGCACGCACGCTGAGCTGACCACAATGCCCAGGACGAAGGCGTGTAGAGGCGTGTGAGCAAAGAAGGCTTAACCCATGCAAAGGGCAGGCCAGCAGAGGGCAGGGCATAGCATTTTATGTGCTCGCATTTCCCATTTCCCATTTCCACATTTTTACATTATTTCTTTTTACATTTTGGGACTGTTGCAATGCCAGTTTGGTTGGCCCGTCCAACTGACGATGAGAATGACGATGACGGGGCTCAGGTGGCGTTAACACTTGTTTAAAAATTTGTTATTGGGTTTCTTTGTTCGCGTTGTTTATTTGTTGTGCATGGTGCATGCTGCATGCTGCGTAGTGAGATGGCAGTGTAAAGGGCTGGTATGTAGGGCCAACCATATAGTAGGTCAGTCAGGCTCTTTCTCTCGGAAATGGGGCTCTGTTGTCACTTTGCGTTGGCTTTATCGGATTGCACGTAATATTGCTGACAAATTGAATACAATTGCGTTTAAGCTGAAAAGCTCATTAACGAAATTGGATACCAACGTTGGTACCCATCGGAAATTAAGGTTGCAAAATTAATTTAAAGCGGCATATGCTGAAAATGTGAAATGAAAAAAAAAAATTTGAAATTAATGCAAACGTGCATTGATTTCTGTCCTTAAAATGTGCAAAAGAAAAAATTCAACAATATGCGTGTAAAAAATGTAATTTCATCACTTTCACTTTATATCTACTTTTTGATTGTCAACTAATTTGAAAATTAATTAAGATCAGTTCTGATTAAATTGGATTTATAAATTTTTAATTCAAATAATTGACTGTTTCGTTTAATTGAATTTATATGTTACCTTTATACAGGGTATCATCGCAATTCTTATTAACAAATGCTTTAAATAATATTAAATTAAAAATAAATTATTCATATATTAAATATTTATATTAAGCATTCAAAAATTCAAAAAGCATTTGAAATTAATTCGCTGCTGATTGATATTTTTACTTTGTTTTATACCCTTGCAGAGGGTATTATAATTTTGTCACGAAATTTGTTACGCATCGCAGTAGAAGTCTCAGAAAAAAGAATTAGTATATTCGTGATCAGCATCAACAGTCGAGTCATGTCCGTCTGTCGGTCTGTCCGTCTGTTTATATGCGTTTTTCAAGACTTTGTTCTAGAGTTATCATGATGAAACATGGCACAGTTGCTTCTTCTTATTGCAGGTAGTACCTATAGTTGAATTGGCCAGATCGGATCACTATAACATATAGCTGCCATAGGAACGATCGGTTGAAAAACAAGTTTTCGTACGCAAATCCTTTCTGCAAGGGTGTATATCTTCGGCACGTCGAAGATAACATTTCATTCTTGTTATTTTTATATTTTTGCAGCATGTATTGCTAATTTGTTTATAATTGTTTTTTTGTTTTTTTATAAGCTAAAATGAATTTAAATATTTAATGAAGCATTATTGTTGGAATGAACCACAAATACAAATTAATATTTTGACCACGCAATGGGCATAACAATTGACAATTGTATAAATCATTTTAGCTACTTTTTTGTTGTTGTCTGAGCCCTGCCAGCTCATGGCCGTAATTGCAAATAGAGCAAACAAAATGTAATTCTAATTAAGCACAAGAAACACACTTAAAGAGCAAGGTACAAGAATACTTGTTTTAAGTTCAACTTTCAACATATTCTCTCATAATTTAAATCAACAAAATTAGAGGTAAGTTGAAGCTTTCTATGTTGGTTCATTGTGGAATTATGTAACTAAAACTATTATCTGAGATTTGCTTAATGCTGTAGCATGTTGATGTTGTTGTCGTAGTTGGTCTATATGTGAACGAGAAGTACAAACAACAAGTAAATTAAGTTAATTATAAGCAAATGAAATATGAGAAAAGTTTGTATTTAAATGTTGCAAATGCTTTCAAGCCAAAGTTGAACGTTGCCAAGGACCTTCCCTCTGGGTGCCGACTGCTGTTGCTGCTGCTGCTGCTGCTGTTGCTGCTGCTGCTGCTGTTGTCCTTGTTTAGTCTAGCTGTCATTAGTAGACGTTGCTGTTGTTTGCGTTGTTTCGGTTATTTGTTGCTGTTGTTGCTGCTGCTGCTGCTGGCCCGCCCAACATGTTGCATAATATTTGCGTATTAAATTGTTGAGAGGCACACGTTTTACACTTCAACAACATTTCCGCCTGTTAAATGTTTGGCCATTACAATGGCGTAAAATCATTTTGTTGGTGAATTTAAAATGCCAAGTTTGCAACAGCCCCTCACTCCCCTCAACATACCCCCTACTTCGCACAGCATGGACACTGAACAGCTGCGCGTAATTTTAATGAGAATATTCATTGGAGCCACAATTGAGACAACCAACGTGGAGTCACGTGAATTCGCGTGTCTCTTCTCTCCTCTCTCTCTCTCTCTCTCTGTCTTGTTTTGACCCCTGTGGCTCCTCTCTATCTCTCCCGCTATCTCTCTCTGTTGCTCTGTTTCCTGGTGGTTGGAGCGGTTGCGTGTGCGGTCCGTTGCGTGGCCCGGCGTGGAGTTAGTGAAAGATTGGCCGCAGCTCTTTCCGGTTATGGCAGCCCAGCCAGCAACAGCAACAGCAGCAGCAGCAACATCAGCAGCAGCAACAGCATCAGCAGCAGCAGCATCAGCAACAGTAGCACTTAATGTAATGTAATTTTATGCTGTCGGTTAATTATTCAGCAAATTTGCTGCGGGGTTGTAAAAGCGGTCGTAGACAACTGTCATTTGATGTCAAAGTGCGTGAGCGAAACTTTATTTATATCGTTCAAAAACGGCTAGGTGAAAATATTTTGTCAAATAGTTGTCTAATTGTCAACCAGTCAAATGAAGTGATGTTTAATTGAATTGAGTCACGTTAACAAATTCTCTTACAAAGTACAACTTAATCGCTTTAGCAGCCATCAAAGCTGTTTTGCTTATTTATTTTAAGATTCATTCAGCATCGATTTTTAAGCTTTTGTCAAACTGTTTTTATGTTATTAGCTTCAAATTTGCCAAAAATAATTCAAATTATAAGCTCAAATTTCTCAACTCTATTTTGGGAGCCTGCTTTTAGATATATCTGTATTCTTTGCTCATTTTAAGCAGTTTTTATTCAAAGAAAACTTTAACTTTGATTTGTCACTTACTTTTTTAAATATATATGTATTCTCTTGATTTCAATTGTTTGCAAAAACTAAAATAAGTAAAGGACGCTTTTCCCAAGGTGCTCTAACTTTGCAGAGAGTATTATAATTTTACAACTTGTTTTGTTGCCAAGCTGTCTTAACCTAACTTAACCATTTTAAGTCATGTCATGAATATCTTAAAGCTGCCATAGGAACAATCGGTTGAAAAATATGTTTTTTTGTATATAAAAAACATTTATGTTTCTTAGTTATATTAACCAAACTCACCTATACTGTGTCTTAGAATGTTATTGATATGCTGAAAAATTTTTATTAAATTTGTTATAAAATGAGTTTTTATATGAAAAACTTTTTGTTTAACGGCAACGAGAATGGTTCCGTTTTCGACAGTTTCTTGAATATTTATCTGAGAAAACTGTACAGAACGACACTCGAGAAAGTGTCCAAAAAGCATATTGTGTCGCTCAGTTTGTGGCAGCCAGATACAAATTCTCGATAGTCGAGAACGGATCCGTTTTCAATCAGTTTTTCTATCGAGAAAGGGTCGAGAACGGATCCGTTTTCTATCAGTTTTTCTATCGAGAAAGGGTCGAGAACGGATCCTTTTTCAATCAGTTTTTTTTTATCGAGAAAGGGTTGAGATTAATATCGAAAACGGATCCATTCTCGACATTCGACATTTGGTTTCATTCCATTTCGTTCCCCTTAGTAAAAATAAATTAATATTGTTTTTCATTTATATTTAATAATAATTAATTGAAATTACAGATATTTCAAGCAAACTCGCAAGTACTTAATATTATTATCAAGCACACATGTTGACAAAGTTTTAACAAAAACGGGTGACTATATCTTATAGCTGTTATGCAAAATATTGCTGAAAACGTAAGTTTTTGCATGCAAACTTTTCTTTTGTTTAATATTGCTTTTATTTGCTATTTTCAAATTGGTTTATTTATTCAAAATTGACTTGCAGCCTTGATTAGCATTCTATTGTTAACATTTTCTAAAATATGTGCTTTTGTTGTTAATAAATTGTTGCTTTCTGTCTTGTTTTGATAGCACATTCACTTTTGATGTATTTGTTTTTCGCTTTCTTAACTTTCTTTTGTAGAATTTTGACAATTGCAACATTAAATTTCTTAATTTAGCTTACTTGTTGGCTGTCATCCAAATGATACAAAATGTTATATGTTGAAAGTGTCGACTTCTGGTTCTCGTTCTCGTTCTCTTTGATTTCAATTCACATTTGATCTTTGCGTAAATTGATTTTATTAACATGTTACGCGAGAATATGTGAAATCATTTGATATGGCTCGTGTCGTTTCACAAATTTCTGACATTTTTTTTCTCATTTTTGTCCATGAAATATTTACATTTTAATTATATGTCACATGACAGATGTACGAAAAAATAAAAATAAAAATGTGTATGCAATTAAATTGAAAGTGACTTCAACTAAAGCCATAAATGTAAATATAAAAATATTTCAACTGTTTTAATGTGCTGCATTTAACAATATTACAAAATATTGTGATCTTTAATTATGCATAGCTTCAAATTGATTTAAACTTTTACATTAAGCCGCAGCAACAAGAGCGAAACCATAAAAATTACAATAAAACCTTCACTAAGCTCAATTTTGTTCCAAAAACTTTTGCGGTTAGCAGCAGCAGCAGCAGGAAAGAGTCCTGTTTAGTGCCATTATTTAAAGCCCTGCTCGAAATGTCCGTGTTTGGCAGGTGCGTATACCTCTTGGGCAAAAAGCTGCATTAACCAAAAGGCATTTAGGCAAAAGCGTATCCTGGCCACGCCCACTGTGGCTGTTTGCAAAATTAAAAGCAAATTTCCGACACTCGAGCGACCTCATCCCTGCTTTGCTGCTTCTCCTGCTGCTGCTGCTTGGCTTTGCTGCGTTGTCCTGGCAGTTTTACGAGCCGGCTTTAAAATCACGTTAATGATATTTACAGCGGCGGTCGTGAGAACTGAGCTGCAAATTCGAAACTGGAGCACCACCAGTAGCAGTAGGGCGTGTGCACTGGAGAATCAAGAGCAGGGGGTGTGGGTGGAGGAGGGTTTGCCTTTGACCAACGCCTCTGACCGAAGTCTCTCTTTGCCATGGTGTTAACTGTGTGAATTTTGCGTTGCCAGCGCCAGTCATTTGCATAACAAAGATGACCACGCCCACAACAGACTTCTGCAACAGCCCCTCAGTTGGTATTTACAACATTTAAATTAGACATTAAATTTGAAAGATGGGCTGCCGAACAACTTTGCCCAAGCACATTTTCAGGTGTGTTGTGTGTTGTGTTGTGTTGTGTTGTGTTTTGTCTGGTCCTTTTTATGACCCACTACCATTTCCAAATATTTAGTTTTTTTTTTTTTTTTATATATTTTATTTAAGCTGCAGATAATTTCGACAGAGGCACTCGCAAAATGCTGCCCTTGATTTACTTATTTACTTTATTTTTATGGCACTTAAATGGCACTTGGCGTTCTTGTGTGTAATTTGGCTTTGTTGTCGAGTGTTTTGGGCTTGATTCAGATGATAAGCGTAATTTCTCTTTCTACCCAAAAGTTGTAGTTGCTTTTGTTTCTTTCTGTTTTTGGCTGTGTATTAACGACATTTGGCCAGTTCATATATTAACTTATTGGCAACAATTACGCCAGATAGCTGAGCAGACTTTTTTTTGTTATTTTTTTTTCTTTTTGCTGTTCTCAACTCTCATCGAAATTTATGGCTATTGAAATTGTAACTTCTGTTTATATGGTCTATATATTTTTAATGAACTTGTTGTCTGTTGTTAGAAAATGTATGTCTTTTAGCGTCTGTTCTAGTTTTCTTTGAGACGATAAAAATTTTAGAATTGAACATTTTTTGTAAATGAATCAAATGAAAGCCCAAATCAATTCTGAAAATTTCTGAGAGAGAGGTATTATATATCGCTCAGAAACTGTTTTAAATATCATAAGGTTCATATTTCAATTGGGTTGTTGATCAACAAAAAATATATTTTAAAAATGATTTATAATTCTAAAATTTGGCGAGAACAAAGCAATGCAAGCTACAACAATGGAAAAATGTTAATTTCGGGTATTATATCAGACATAGCTGCCAAAGGAACGATCGGTTTAAGACATGAGATGTGGGAAAAAGTTTTTTGTTTTCTTAAGATAGCTCAACCAAACTCATTTTATTCCAAGTTTTTACTCCCAGTTCCCATTAGAAATGGGAAATAGGGAGTTATAAAGTACTGCAAATGTATGTAACAGGCAGAAGGTGGCATTTTCGACAATATAAACCATATATATTATTGATCAGCATCAACAGCCGAGACGAACTAGCCATGAACTACATCATTTCATCTGTTGAACAAAGCGAAAGAAAGTTCACAAAACAACTATTAATATGAAAGCCAATCTAACATTATAGAAATAACATAGAGTTAACGTTTTATGAGATTGTCACTTGTAATTCTCAAACGGTTTTAGCAAACACTGGGTGTAGTGCCCGGCTGAAACCCGTTTATAAAACATCTTATTTTTTGTATCTTATTTAAATTCTTATTTGTGGAGTCACAAGTTACTCCAAATGGCTTATGCCATATTACATAATCTCCATGTATTCAAGGATTTTTGCCATTAGTCTTCTGTATCAATAAGATTTGGTAAAAAAAGAGTGAATAAAAGCGTAAACCGCTTTTGCAGGATGCACAAACTTATAAATGTAGTGCCCGACTGAAACCAGTTCTTAAAACATCTTATTTTTTGTATCTTATTTTAATTCTTATTTACGGAGTCACAAGTTACTCCAAATGATTGAAATTATGTAATATCAAGCCAAGTATTTTGACCACGTTCACAGTCAACACCCATTCCAGTGTTCGACTAAAACCCGTTAAAAAACATCGAAAAAAAACTCCCACAGCCACAATTTGAATGATTTAGCTTTGATTTTGGGTACACATATTTCTATTATCAATGTTAATCAGTTGCTAACAAAAAACCAAAGTTATTGGCGAATGTAATTCTCCCCGTCTCACCAGGCAGAAACAACAGTTGGACATGCACTGGACAAGTTGCTTGTGTTGCCGCTGAACTGCTTGAAGTGCAAGTTGGGAGCAGAGAGTCTCGTAGTCAGGCACACTAGACTAGAGCATTCCTACTTGTTCTCCATTTTCCATTCGACGTATTTTTATTTGTGACAAAATTTCATTAAAATTGAACAAAAATATCTTATAGCTGTTATAGCATCAATCTGTTGTAAAATAAGTTTTTGTATGAAAAGCTTGTTGCTTCTGAAGCTATCTTTACCAAATTCACAATTTCTGCATTATAGTTTGCTTTTTTATATTATGCTGACCGAATTCCATAAAATTCTTATATATGTATATCTTATAACTGTCAGAGAAACAATTGTTTGAAAATAAATAAAAATAAATGAAATGATGAAAAGCCTAAAAAGTCTGTCATTAATTGGTCAAAACGAAAGTTGGAAGGCAATTAAAAAATAGAGTGTAAAATATTGGCTTATAACATTTTGTGGCCTGCTTTAAGCTGCTTTGCTTGCTTTATTAGCCGATTTACATTTCGTTTGCTTTTTCATGGCACCTGCTGTTATTTTTGCTTCCTAATTCGGCCAAGAGCCACACCCACTGGGCCACTAGCCACCTGCTGCTGCTTTCCACTTGCCACTTGCCACGTGCCACCTAAGAACAGCAGCAGCAGCAGGATGGCCACCCAAAACAGATTTTGTGCCACAAAATATGCCTACTTATGGCCATTAGGACTAAAAGCTCAACGAAATACAAGAAACGAGAGCTCAAATTAATTTTCATACAAAATGTATATCGCGTTTGCTGCGAAGTCTGTGAAGTAGAATTGCAGAAGGGACAGCAGCAGCAGCAGCAGCCTCAGCAGCAGCAACAGTGGGCAGCAATAAATAAGAAAAACAACAACGTTATACAATATGCCGCAACAACAACAATAACAACAAGAAATAACAATGAAATCAGCACATTTGGTTTTAACGACTATGTGAGTTTCAGTATTTTTTTTTTTTTTCGTCTTCTTCTAAGAAGATGCTACAGTTTCTTATTTTTTTTTATATTTTGAATCATTCTTCTTATATTTTTGATGTTGTTGTTGTTGTAGTTGTTGCTTTTTAATGTGCATTTGCGTTGCCGTCGGCGCCAACGTCGCCATTTGAGCATTCCAACATTACAAACGTCATGCCATATTTCTGGAATGAGACGAGCTTTTTGTGATTGTTGGTATTAAATGGAACTGACAATCAAAAGTCTGATAAATTTCCTGAAGGGTTTGTAACGCAATGACGGAGAGAGAGAGAGAGAGAGACAGAGAGAGTAAACGACAAAGAAAGCGAAAGCGCGAGACTGAATGTCTGTTCTTATGCTTTTGTAAGTCTATCAATTCAATACATACTCCAATTTCAATCATATATTCTAGACATAAAGGTATAACTCTGTATTTTTGATTAAAATATTCAAAAAATCGAACTGCAATAATCAGGCCGGTTCTGCATTCCACTTCCGAATCAATTCCATAAAAATATGTACTGCATACTTTTAGGCGCATCGAAAAAAATATATATTTAAGAACAACAATTGAAGCAATTATAATTCTATCATGCTCTTAAAGTATGACTTACATTACTCTGTCAAAACGATTCGAAAGTGGAATTCGGAACCGGCTTGAGTAAAGCTGCATACGTTTTGAAATCCGAAATTTTCAATAAATTTGATCTGCGTATGGATATGCGTATACAGGAACCTACATACCAAGTTTGGTGTCTCTAGCTCTTATAGTCTACGAGATCTGTGGAGAAACAGATAGACAGATGGACATGGCTATATCGACTCGGCTGTTGATGCTGATCAAAAATAAATATAGTTTATATAGTCGCAAATGTTTCCTTCTGCCTGTTACACACATTTGCAATGCTTTACAGCTCCCTTTTCCCATTTCTAATGCGAACAGGGAGTAAAAAAATAGAGCAATTTGAGTTCGTCTATGCTCAACTTGATTACATTTTTGTTTGTCTGTGTGAATTTGAGCAGCTGATTTTCTGTCTGCGCACAGATGAGGCCAACATCATTTCATATCCGCCGTAGCAGACAGCAGACAGCAAACTCAAACTCAAACCCAATCCAATTCAAACCCAACCAAGCCAAGCCAACCCAACCAAAAGCTCAAACCCAACCACAACAGAACCAGAACAAGCTGAATTGTTATTATGCAAACAAATTATATGGCCGGGAATTTTGTTCGTCGTTAACGTCTTTGCCATTTCAAGGCATTGTTTTGATACCCATTGCAAAAATGATGAAACAGGGTATTTTTTTTTGGAACCAAAGCCATTCTTAGAAAGTTTATATAATTATTTTTAAAAAGCATCAAATGATGAGTCGAATAATATATTAATAATCTACTTTTTAGTCAGTTGAATGTGTGAAAAAACTGACTGTTTGTATGACAGCTATAAGATATAGTGATCCGATTTTGATCAAATTTGGTCAACATATGAAGAACGTGCTTTGATTTAGACATAGTGAGTTTTTGGTCGAAATAACTTTATAAACACAAAAGTTGTTCATACAAAAACTTATTTTCAACCGATCGTTCCTATGGCAGCTATAAGATATAGTTGTCCGATTTCGATAAAACTTTGTCATCATGTATGAACTGTTTTATAACTTAGGTTAAGTGAGTTTGTTTGAGTTATCTTGAAAAACAAAAAAAAGTTTTTCATACAACAAATTATTTTTCAACCAATCGTTCCTATGGCAGCTATATGTTATAGTGGTCCGATCTGGTCAATTCAACTATATGTACTACCTGCAGTTAGAAGAAACATCTGTGCCAAGTTTCATCAAGATACTTTTAGAAGAAAGTCTTGAAACATTGTAAGCAGATTTCCAACTGAATTATAGGATATCCCATGGTTAAGTTTTGTTAAATAGATCATACTTAATTGCTACTTATGTGCAAGTATATTTGTATATTTTGTAGCTGTTATTATTTGGTAATTTCAACTAGTATGCAATACTTAAATAAATACATAGTTAGTTTCATTTGTTTACTGCTCATATAGTTAAAATATGCAATTATACTGAATATAGAATGGTACTGTTTAAGATAGATTTGCATGTGCATTGCTTTGTCTTTTGTTGAGGAGGGGGTTAAGACTTTTATGAGCTGCTCATATAACTAATGAACGTGGAACCCATTGTTCTGTGAGCTGGTGGAACATAAATTCCCTTTTGGGAAAAATTAATAAAAATGATTGCAGTCGGTCGCCCGTCGAGTTTTGGCTACAATGAATGAATGGCGCATGCCAGCTGTTGGCCAAACATGCTTTTGATTGCCAGCAACAACAACAACAACAGCAACAACAACAACAATAATAAAAACAACAATGGCAGCAAAAGAAGAGAACAAAAAAAGGAAAATAGAACGCCTTTCATCAGCGTGTGCATAACAAGCGGCCAAGCCTGGATGGAAAACTTGGGTAACTTGGGCTATCCGTCGCTCACTCACAAAACTCACACAGAGCTCTCACGATGAGGATGACGAGATGGCTCCAGTTGGAGCTGGGCTTGTAGCCCATTTGCTATGTCCTGCCTGCCACGTCCTTCGTTTGTCCTGTTCCTGTCACGCCACTGCAAAATGACAAACAGCGCGCGCAAAATGTACAAGAAAAACAACAAAAAAAAGCAAAAAAATGAAGAAAAAAACATAGAATACGAGTATAATACGATTTGTAACTGAAGCAAATGAACATTTAGCTGGCAGAGAGCAACGCTGGAGGCTAAACCAAATGCTCAAATGTTGCCTGTGGCACCACAGCGAATTGCAGCAAAAATCTGTTAGACGTTGTGCTCCACACTTCTGCTATCCTCCTCCCGCAACAAGTTTGCTTATAAGCACTTCACATCTAATCAATTATGCTATCTGCACATTTGCTGCGGCTGCAGGCTCATAGACATTGAAAATTTGGCCAATGGCCACATAACATTTAAATATGCATGAGGGCTTTAAAGGCCAGCCAAAAGGAGGTTATAACGTGGAATATGGCCAGCCAAATGAAACTGCAACAGATAGCGTTGGGCTAAAACAAAACGTGGCAAAGCAAAAAAAAACATAGCTAGAGAAACAGCATCAGTTTCTGTGAGAATCCAACAGAAATCCAGGAAACCAAAACTTTGAATCAGTACCAGAATTAGTCGTTCTGCTGCTGCTGCTGTTGCTGCTGCTGCTGCTGCTGCTGCTGCTGTTGCTGCTGCTGTTGCTGCTGCTGCTGTTCGTGTGCTAATTCCGTTAGCAATTTCACTTGCCAGCGCTAAAGCATAACAAAAACAACTTGGCGGTCAAATGTAAAGAGTGCTCAACTGACGAATGCTCTATAAATGAAATTATTTAAATAAATCAGGCATGCTGCCATTTTGGAACTCATGATTTGCATTCCGTTTGACAAATTAATTTCAATAAAATCAAATCAAAATTGATTTTCTAAAGGCCACTTACTCCATGCGCCATATTGTTTCTTTAATAAAGTCCTGCAATATAATAAATTGTTTTCTCAAATTACTTAGTCTTTGTTTCATCTGCTTGTTAAATATTTATTCATGAGATAATGTGCACAGCGTATGAATATTTTTGTTTTTAGCTTTGTGTCAACTAACAATTATAAACAAAATTATGTCAAACAAGAAAGTTATGTTATCTTCGGCGTGCCGAAGATATATACCCCTGCAGCAAAGTTTTGCATAAGAAAACTTATTTTTCAACTGATTTTTCCATTGGCAGCTATAAGATATAGTGTTCCGATTTTGATCAAATTTAGTAAACATGTGTTGAACGTGCTTTAATTTAGATATAATGAGTTTTTTTTCGAGATATCTTGAAAAACAAAATAGTTTTTCATACAATAACTGGTTTTCAACCGATCGTTCCTATGGCAGCTATAAGATATAGACGTGCGATTTTGAGACAATTTTGTCATTATGTGTAGAACGTGTTTCAACATAGATATAGTGAGTTTGGTTCAGATATTTTGAAAAACAAAAGTTTTTCTCACAGGAACTTATTTTCAACCGATCATTCGTATGGCAGCTATATGTTATAGTGGTCCGATCTGGCCGATCTTAGCACTTTGTCAGCCTATGGCATACACCAATATATATACCAAGCTTGGTTTCTTTAGCTTCAAAAGCACTGCGTTCATACAGGCCTGCAGACAGACGGACGGACAAACGGACGGACATTTCCCAAATCCAATATACTCTATTTTCTTTTTTTTCAAAACAAATTAAAAAATTAGTATAAAAATGGCCCATAGAAAAGTTATTTAGTAATGCAGCATTATTTAATAAGTTCAAAGTGTTTTTTAAAGCATCAAAAATTATGAAAAAAATGGAAAATTTTCTAGTTTCTTAGCACATTTTGATATGAAAAATGTTTGGTTTTCTTCAATTTCATGCAATTCTTTTTGTTAATATTGCAAATTATTGCGCTCTTATGAAACTTGCGTTGTTAGGGGATGGACAAAGGCTTGCTTAAATTTAAAAATAATTTATTCATTTTCTAATATCAATAAAAATAAACAGGTAATTATACGCTTCAAAAATAGAGCAACAAAAACAGTTGAACTGTGAAAATTGCAATAATTTCAGCACTTTATTTATTGGTATTTATTTAATTTGATATATGTAATAATGATTTTTGTTTTCTCACAACAAATGCTTGAATAATTAAAAGCTTTTAAAGTTTTGTTCAAATAAATTGGTGTTTAAATTTTTCGACAATTGCTTTTATATTGTTAAAATAAACGAGAGGTCATTTAGACATGCCATTTTAATTAATTGTTTAAATATTATTTGGCAATTGCTTTCAAATTGATAGCAGATAAATAGAGAAACTAGTTAATTAGTGTATGATAAAATCAATCTTATAGTTGAATAATACTGAACATTTCCCTACAAATATATAAATTTAGAATTCAAGTGAAAATAATATAATTTATGCTATAATTGAATGTTGTTTTTTAAAAACGAGCTGTCTGATAAATCTCTTATACCCCATTTTGGTGCTGGAAAATAGCCTAAGCAAACATCTATGCATATACAGAAGCAAATCTTGTGAGGCAATGAAAAACGAGGCGAAACTGCTTAACGGCTGTTGCTATTGCTGTTGCTTCTGCTCCTGTTTCTGTTTCTGTTTCTGTGTCTGCTCCTGCAATGTCCAAAGCAGCATTCGCAAAATAACAAAAAAAAAAAAAAGAAAAGAAAACAAGTAAAAAAAATGGCCAAGCAAATTGTATTAGTGTGTTTTGGGATAAGCAAAGAAGGGGCTGTAGAACGTGTGGGAGTTGGGCACATCGTAACAGATTAACTTGCTTTACTGGGCTTAAGTACAGCGCAAACAGCGAGAGACAAGCTCAGAGATAGAGACATGAAGAGGCTGTATATGTATGCAGGATATACAAACGTATTACGTATATACGATATGTAGGTATGTTGAGAGCTGGCCAAAAGTGGAGGCCACACAAAAGCGACGTTAATTGCATTGAGGGTACACACAAGTTACGCCCACGCCCATGCTGTCGACAGCTTTCTCCCATGGCCCCTTTTCTGCCATTGGCCCCAACTCACTTTAAATAAAAGAAAACACACGCACTCGACTGTTTTATGTGGGATTTTCTTGTATTTATTTACATTAATTGGATTTCAATGTGTTTGCCACATAGTGCAAACCGTCAGATACATTTTGGTATGCTACCAGTAATCCTGCCAACCAGCACAACAACTGCCAAAGGGAATAACGCGCTAGCCGCAACTGCATAAAGGAAACTTTGTAATTTACCATTTACATTACGAATGACTTTTGTATGTATGTATGTATGTATGTGTGTATGTATATTGTACATACTTTGAAGTAAGCTTGTGTTTGTTTTTTGACTACACTTAACAGGCAACTAAATAAATTGCTTACTTTATTTTTAATGTTGGTTCAAATTTGACAATTGTTGCTATTTTTCGCAAAATTGAATCAGCTGGATATAATGTAAATATAAAGAACATAGCTCTAAAGTATCGATTTGAAGTGTCTTATGTACTTCTTCCAATCAATCTGCTGATCCTTATTACAATTCCATTTATATTCAACTCAGATTACAGCTTGTCATCAGCCTGTTATCACTTCATGCTTAATCAACAAAATTATCTTTCAAATGCTTACTTTTAATAGTCTCTAATATATTCAATGATTTCAATTGCCAACAAATCTTAAATTTGTCAACAATTTAACTTTGCAGCCACATAAATTCAAAAAATTCGTAAAATGACAAAAATCTTTGCTTGACATTTTAGCATTTAAAGGCAAAAGCAATGATAAGTCACAATCATGTTTTATTTATTATAACTGTCTCTATACAACTATTTGAACATTTTCATTTGTGCAAACTACAATTGGAATTCAAGCAGACAAGCCAAAGGCAAGGATTTATTTAGTAAGAACACACACTTCTGGAAATAGCAAACAAAACAAGTTGCAAATCATTTAATGTACTTGGCAATTGCCTTTGTAATAATATGTGTGCTTTAAACAATAGGGGCGTGTCGGTGGCAACAAGATTCAGTCAATGCCTGCCACATTGTGTGGCAACACCACAAAAAAGGCCAGGCCAAACGAGGCAACAAAAATCATTGGAAATTGCTGGTCAAAAAAGTAGCACCAAATTTTCTGCAACGAAAATTGCATTTTAAGGTATGCAATAAAGAGCCATGCATACATTTTGTTGTTGTTATTGTTGTTGCTGAGATAGCAGACAAAAGGACTCTCCATTGAAGCACAAAATAAGATTATTAACGTTGTTAAAATGAACGAGAAACGGAAGAACGCAAGAAGCAACAGGACAGCAATAGCACAGGAGGGCAACAGGACAACAGGACAACAGCGGACGGTGTATGTTCTTTTTTTTTTTGGGACCCAAAGCAAATGCGGAAACTGTAAACTACAAAAAAATTTATTTTAAGGAAACCATAACAACAACAGCAACAATAACAGCAACAATAACAACATCAACAGCAAGCGCTGACTGCAACTAGAAATAGGAAAATGGCAAGAGGCAAACAATTTAAGAAAACCATTTGTTGTCTAAGCCTTGGGGCTGGGGACAACAAACAAAAAAGCAAAATAACATAAAAAAATATAACAAGCTAGCAATTTTTTTATTTTGGGCTGCCGCATATTTAATACACTTTCAGCTTAATTCTACTTAGGCTCAATCAAAGCCCAATCAAAGATGTTACAGTTAGATGATTTTCATTAAAGCTCAGCAAAACCGGTTTCTGAGTTTGGTTCAAATATTTGTAAAAACAGCAGAGTTTCTTGTAAAACAACTTATTTTTCAATACAGCTATTTTCTATAGCAGCTATAAGCTTAAGCTGTCTGATATGGAACAAATTTAGTCTATTTGTAAAACTCAAAATAGATGAGTTTGATCTGGATTAATTGTGACTAGTTGTGACTAATGAATGTGACTAAAACATAAGTAATCGGAGTTATACAGGCCTGTCACGGAAAGCTATCCAACCGATTTCCAACCGAATTCCAACCGAATACTAATTCGAAGGTGTCACAGAAATCTCTTCGAAGGCTTCCGTGTTTCCTCAAGAGATTTGGATAAATTCAGGCACAAAAAAATTAAAAAAAAAATAAAACCAATCTTTTTAATGTAAAGAAAACTATTTTTCTAAGTAATCTGCATTTATTTGTATTAAAATTTGATTGGATAAAGTTTTTAATTTTGCATTTTACAAAATCTCTAGTGAGATCTCTAGTAAAATTACTTTGGTGTGCTGACAACCCAATGGAGGCAGCCATGTTGCTTTCGAACACAGAAGTTCGAAAATATGAAAACTATCGAACTCCTGTGACACCTATGGTTTTTTCAAGAGATTTACAAACTAACCAAAGCCAAAATCTCTTGAGATTTCCCCCCGATTATTTTGAATAATGTTTTTGAGATAGTGAGAAAGGTTTTCAATCTTCTCTTTAAAAAGAAAGAATGGCTGCTAAGTATTTCATTTAAAAAGCTCTCGGAAATGGGAACATATCTGATATTTGTACAGTTTTGATTGGAAAGTTGGATCGATAGCTCGAATAACCAAAATTATTCACCGATTATCTTGTTATGTGATAAAATTCAAATACCCTGTGCAAGTGTATGCAACAACAACAACAAAATCAACATGGATATGCACTGAAGAAATTGTAAAAGTACAGCAACAAAATGGCAGGCTAACAACATTTTAAGCCTCAACTTGGCCTGGCCAACTGATAACTTCCGGCTGAACAAGGGCGACAGGCATCATAAACAGCCACTTGGCACAATGGAGTTGAGTTTACACTGCTTCTTCTTTTGGTTCTTCGTTTTTTAAAGCAACCACTTGACTTGATCCTTGATACCGCTCCGCTGTAGACATGATAAATGAGCCCGACTGACGAACTGACTCTGAACCTGTCCTGATGATGCAGTTCTTCCTCCCTCCCTTTCTCTCTATCTCTCTCTGTCTATCTATCTTTCTCTCTCTTTCTCGCTAACTATAAATTGTCGCCCCATATGTGCTGCATATGTTGTGCATCTAAGCAATGTCATCTTGAACCATGTACCGCTAAATCTTTGGGTTTTACGCTCAATATGCGCACGTCTCCTGCAAAATCCTTGCTGCCCTTTGCCATTGCCATCGCCTTTTGCCATCATTGTCATTGTCCTGCTCCGACAGCATACATTTGTTATTGTCGCCACTGCACTTGGTTAGGGTCAGGCTCTATGTAAGTCGCATAGCCTTATTGTTTGTGTGTGTGTGTGTGTGTGTGGACACCCAGGACACCCATCATCAGCTTACTAAAGTCCTTTGAAGATGCGCTTGTTCTGGTGCATGTTAAGGCTTCTTAATTAAATTCCGCTATTAGTTTTAATCTGGGCATTATGCGGCCACATGAAGAATGCACATAAAGTTGCATTTGTATTGAAGTTCAGTTTGAAATTGAAAAGTTTCTATTTGGAATGACTAAAAATTCGTATGTGCTATAAATTAAAATTCAATTTTTATAAGCAAATATAAAATATATTAACAAAATAAACATTTAATCAAAAGCAATAAATAAACAAGTGTGATGAGTGCAACCATAAAACAAAAACTACAAACTAGCAGCACTTGCTAAAAGCCAAGAACGGAAACAAATACATAAGACAACAGCTAAATGGCAAATAGCAAACAAAGATCTATCAAAACAAGCGAAATAAATGAAACCTATATAGCCAGACACATATCAAAATTCAATAAAAAGGAAAACAACAGAAGGAAGCTAAATAAAATCTGAGAGTGAGCGTGAGAGAGCTAAAACAACAACAAAACAAAATTGAGGGTGGGTGGGGAGTGAAAGCCCTTGGTACGTCAAGGTATATCCTTTAACCAGATGATGATAGCAAAATGAGAAAAAAACAAGAAAAAAAACTTATACACCAAAAGAAAAAACCAGAATACAAAGAAAACACAAAACCCAAAAATGGTAACTGTGTAGTCACCGAGTTGTAAAAAGTAGACCCGTGGAATAAATAAATAAAATCAGCAGCTAACACAGATTTTGTTAGACGATTTTCGTCCTTTTTGTGTGTGTGTTTTGGTGTTTTTTGTTTTTTTGGCTTCAACTCGAAAGCACACAGGTGCAAATGAAATGCAGCGAAGCGAAACTCAAACAATAAATGGCATAGATAATGCCTTAAAATATTCAATTAGTTTATGGCCATGTTTATCAAGCAAACCTAGAAACCTTAACATCCAAAAAATGAAATGAGTTTCGGCACGTTTGCTGTTGCTGTTCTTATTATTATTTTTATTATTATATTATATCATTTCATTATATTGTTGTTCTGTGCTGTATTTCACGTGGACTCTGTCTACATTTTCACGTGCCACGCAGCCCTTTTAATGGGCAGCCGGAAGGCAACCGTAAAAAATGTGCATTAAAATATTTTTATTGCCTGTGAACGCACAAAGTGAAATTCTGGGATTAAAGAGCGTAGCTGAAAAAATGCGAGAAAAAAAATAAAAATAAAAATATATAAATAGACATTAGATAATGAAGCTGGGAATCAACATGAGCTTTAATAGCTCGTAAATGAAGCTTTGAATAATATATACGAATAGTTATGTCAGCTTTTAGTCGCATGAAAGAAATAGAGTAACTCTGTCGCTTTTGTATATATATATATATATATATATTTGTAAATGCTTATGTGACTGGAATTTAAAAACAAATAAATGTTGTCTATGTTTCACTTATTTGCAAGTCAAAATGTCATTTTAATCGGATGGCATATCAAATATTTGCAATTTAAACAAATATTTGTGCTATATTCACAATTCGTTTCGACTTTCAAATTCTTCTAGTTTCATTTGTGCCCTGATTGTCGTTTTAGAACTTTACGTAAAATTTAGTGAATGCTTTAGATTTGTTTTTTTTTTTTCTGAATAGAGAAAAGTCAGGTTTGATTGCACGTTTTTGTTATTGTTTTACAGCAAGTTTTTAAATGTAATACTATAAATGCAATTTGACTTAAAGCTAATATAAAAATGATCTAATTTATTTCTTAATGCGTTTAAGTTTACAAAACTGCGTAATTTGATTTCTGCTGACAAAAAAAGTACAACTTTTAAAAACGTTAAAGTTTGAAGCTTTGTAGAATTACCCAGTGGTGGAAATTTGAATTACTTAATCAGCGCAGCGTTCACAGCTGACTTCTCGGAATTGCCTTGAAAATGTTCAGGCCTGAAATATCTCTGAATAAAGAAGCGAAACTAGAAGCGATACGGGAAGATAGCTGTTACGTTAGAGGCGAAGGGGTAATCCCTACGAGCGTAAACGAACTTTTACGAAAATTTCAGATTGGGAATTTAAAACTAAAAGGGAAAAATATATATTAAATACATATGTGTGTAATTGTTGCTTTTGATTTGATATAGTCGGTAGCTCAGTGTGTAACACTGACTGTTGTTTGCACGGGTCAGGAGGCCTAGCGTTCGAATCTCAGTTGCCAATCGGGTTGCTTTTTAAACTATTTTTTATTAGGCAAGAGATCTTACGAAAGAAAGCCTTCTGTAAGTAGTACATCGCATACAAAAAGGAAAGCAAGCAGTATTGTAAACGCTCAGGCCTGAGCATTACTTTTCAGTCCTGAAATAATAAATTGATTCAGACCTGAACTAACCACTGGGTAAGAACAGATCTGAATTTAAGAACAATAAAAGAAATTGTATGTTAATCTTATTAGAATCGTGGTCCTAAATATACTACTGTCTCATATCAGCCAAATACTGAGTGAAATAAGAACTTATTGTAAATATGTTAAATATTATGTTATTTATCTAAAATATTGAATTTGCTAGAATTTCTATATTGTTATTGAAATTAAATAATGAACTATTTCAACACATTTTTATATTTTTATTGCAATTTAAAATTGAATATTCAACATACTTTCCTCAATTAATATATAATGAGCCATTCGTAAACAGTTGACTTTCATATATCTCACTTTGGCGAATCTGCACAAGAATGGTATAAAGCTCAGCTGCTCATTATTCACGGTTTTTGCAATAAGCTTTGCAAGAGGACAAACTGCATTAGTCTATATATAGACGAGATATACGTAGAATTTGCAAAGCTTTGACAAATTAAAGCACATCTGCGACAAGATCTTCAATTCAAATCACGCGACATGTCATACATGTTGTTGTTGTAGTTGTTGCTTTTGGAGTGCCATTGAAAATCAAGCAGCAGCTCATTTGCTGCATCATCATCATCATCATCATCATAATCATCATTGCTGTTGTTGTTGTTGTTGTTGCACGCAATACTGTCATTTGTGCCCAAAAGCCAGCTGAGTATGGGGCAATGTCGCAAATGCGCAACAATTCGCTCAAGTGTAAATAACGCATAGTGTGAGTCTGGAAGCAAGTCTGGGAGACACTGTGACAAAACACCTGCTCATGCGAGGGGGTGTGCAGTTGGAGGCGGGTTTTATCTTTTGTCATTTTTATATATATACATATATAACAAGTGGCAGCCAGCTTCCCCCACAGCTGCATTGTCTTTGTATATGTTTGTCGCACCTGCTGCTGTACAATCGGTGTTAATGTATTTGCCAGTGCCCAAGTGGCTACAACGTCGCGACAGCGAGTATTGTGGCATGATGATCCTGGGTTCTGGTCCTTGGACTGAGTTGTTTTTGTCTAGTGTTCACTATGGCGCCATAGCCAGCGGTTGTCAACTGTGCCGTCTGTCGTCTGTGCATTAGACAGCGACTGCTACTGCGACTGGGACTGGAACTGGAACTAGGCTACACATTTTGCCACTGGGGAGATAATAAGTCTGGCGTAAATTAGTTTGCCATTTTGAGTTATGAATGCGCATTTCAGCGAATCTATGTGTGTGTGTGTGTGTGTGTGTGTGTATTGGGGTGTTGCAGTGTGTGCACTGGATCACAATGGATTAAAACTTGGTTGCGTATTACTTATGATTGTCTCTTTACGAAGACAAACTTTGAGTGTTACATATTGTCTGGTCCATAGTGCTGCTGCTGCTGCTCCTGCTTCTGCTCCTGCTGCTTCTGCTCCTGCTCCTTGCTTGCAATATTCATGCGGAAATATTTGAGTGAGTTTTTAGGGATTTGTTTGCCAAAATCATTGGTTGGGCATTAGGATATTGCATAGTTACTACACACTAATCTACTTAAAAACTTTCAAACAATTTGTGTGGTATTTAGTTTAGAAACATAATGTGTTGCTTATTTTGTAGCCAAGATTCAAGTAGAACAAAAACAAACAAATTTTCATTTAGTATTTACATAAGTAACTTAACAGTATTGTAATTAACTGTAACGCCTAGTCGATAGCCTTAACTTTGACATTTTTTTAATTCGAAATAATAATTTTATACATAAACAAGAAAGAAATGTTATCTTCGAAGTGCCGAAGATATATGGTATACCCTTGCAGACAAGATTTCCATAAGAAAACTTGCTTATCAACGGATTATTCCTATGGCAGCTATAAGATTTGGTGATCCGATTTCGATAAAATTTGGTCAGCATGTGTAGAACGTGCTTCGATTTAGACATAGTGAGTTTGGTCGCGATATTTTGAAAAACACTTAAGTTTTTCATACAGAAACTTATTTTCAACCGATCGTTCCTATGGCAGCTATAAGATATAGTCGTCCGATTTTGATGAAATTTTGTCATCATGTATAAACTGTCTTTAAACTTAAGTTTAGTGAGTTTGGTTGAGCTATCTTGAAAAACTAAAAGTTTTTCACACAAATACTCATTTTTCAACACATCGTTCCTATGGCAGCTATATGTTATAGTGGTCTGATCTGGCCAGTTCAACTACACCTACCTGCAATAAAAAGA
This sequence comes from Hirtodrosophila cameraria, assembly GCA_949708635.1. NCBI lineage: Eukaryota > Metazoa > Arthropoda > Insecta > Diptera > Drosophilidae > Hirtodrosophila > Hirtodrosophila cameraria. The sequence continues at coordinate 60,752,069 of OX453090.1, forward strand.
AGCATCTGTGCCAAGTTTCGTCAAGATAGCTCTAGAACAAAGTTTTCAAAAACGCATATAAGCAGACAGACAGACGGACAGACGGACATGACGGACATGACTCGGCTGTTCATTCTGATCACGAATATATACATTTTTTTTTCTGAGACGTCTCCTTCAACGCGTTACACATTTCGTGACAAATTTATAATACCCTCTGCAAGAGTATCAAGCATAAGGGAATTCTATGACAAAATGAAGCATTATATTAATATGTATATAATGAATTTTTCTCAGAAATCCAATCTATTTCTATTTTATTTGTTTCAACTTTCAAATTAACATATTGTGGTTGGCTTGTTAAAGCTTCAATTTGAGTATATATGATTTGTGATCAACATTCTGAAACTTAATATATAATGTTTATATATTGAATAAATATATAAATTACAGTAATCTAAGCACAAAATTGGCACGTTGAAAAGCAACTTTCCTTCTCAGAAATCCAATTTATTTGATTTTGTTTCAACTTTCAAACGGAATTAAGATATTTAAACAATGTTGATTTAAACTTACGCCTTGTGTAAAATTAATTAACAGCTGCTCGTTTTAAGTGCATAGTTAAAGTACCTGTTTTAAATTCCCTAGGCATTAAATGTTGCGGCTCACTTAACAGCAACAAAACTTGGCTTAAACTTAAATGCTTTGGTTTAAGCGGATTGTTTGCCAAGCATTTAAATTATGCCCAGCAGCAGAAAACAGACTGCAAATCAAATATTAGTCGAGCAACTAAATTTAGCTAATAAAGCATAAATGAGTTGTTGGCAGACACAAATACACACATACAAATACATACGCACACACAGAGATACACCCGCATCATAAGGCATAATTAAACAAGTGATTGTAAGACAAGAGGTTATAGTCAGAGCCGCATGACTAATATGCCCAATCATAAAACTAATCTACATGAAAAAAGCTCATTAAAATAACGCATACGCCTCGTTGGCCTCTGTCAACAGGCCAGCCAAAGGCGAAGCATATTAAACACAAGCACAACAAGAGAAAGATATGTAACAAATGTGCAGGACTGATAGATGTAGCAACTGTAAATGCGTCTGCTATGCTTAGAGGGGGGGGGGATAGGTTTTTGCGGCCAAGAAGTCTAACCGAGCAAATTAACATAAATGAATTTGCAGCTGTCGCTCGTAAAGTTATTACACCGTACCAGACAAATGTGGCCAGCCCCCCAGAACAAATCACACTGACCTAGTAGTTAAGTGGTGTGGCCAACCTGTATTCTAGTATGTGTGTAAGTGTATAAGTGTGTGTGTGTGTGTGTGTGTGTGTGTGAATTAAAGATGAATGGAAAGTCGTGAAAGCTGTAAACATGTGGCTTTAATAACGCCACATGAATCATTTATGCTATGCTAAATCCAAATACCAAAACCAAGCCCAAGCATTGAAGAAGGTGCCAGGCATATTAAGTAATACGCAGCACGCTCAAAAAAGCTGCCAGCGCGACTTTAAGGACGAACTGGCACTAACCTACAACAATAAGCCAAAGGAACTGTGTCAGCTGAGTGTGGCGGCACAGTTGGTTGTAAGAGCATGTTGCAAGCACATGCGCACTGCCACATGCCATCCACAAACAATTCGAAAATGGCATCGTTACGTTGTCGTTGTCGTATCCTCGTGCCCTAACATTGACCAAGAATAAAAAAAACAAAAAAAAAAACAAAAAAGTAGCAAGAAGCACGCAAATGCCAAATGCCGACAGCAGCAGCATCCGTCGTCAGTCAAATGGCGTTGCTGTTAGCGTGCACAACACACAATATATCCTTTCCAAGAGGCAGCGTCGTCCTGTCTGTGCTATTCAACTCAACTGTGAAATCGCGCAATTTCTGACGTTTGTTTTGAAAATTACGCAAAAAGAAAATCAAGCAAAAAATAAATAAGAAAAACAAATGTTGCACGCTGTTCAATCAGGCGCAACAAAGTCCTGTCTCGCAGCTAAAAATCATATTCGTAATCAAAATCAAAATCTAAAAATCAAATCAAATTGCTAGCTTAAGTGCCTGTTGCCAGTGGAGTGGAAGTTTTGGGGCAGGGCAGGTCTAGGCAACGTTTTGCCTTGTTTTTTGACTTGTTGCCAAAACTTCTGTGCTTTTTTGGTGTCCAAAATTCAACTCAACGCCAGTCAAAGCAAGTCGTGGGAAAGCCGCTTTTCCTGAGGCATTTAATTAGCATTGTGTTGTTGCTGTTTGCTGTGCGCTTTCTATAAAAAGCAAGCAACTTGTGTGAACATGCCCAAATTAGTTTAAAAAACAAAGTCAAGTCAATAAAGTGAAAGCAATCAGTGCAAAAGCAAACATCAAAGCCAAAAATAAATCGAAAATCAAATGCTACTTCAAATAAAACAATATATTAAGAGCTTAAAATATAGATAAACAAAACATAAATGTATCAAGGAACCACCAAATGCTATAAATAACACTGAACAACATTTGACTAACAGCAATAAATCAAATTTCAATTCAAATTCAAATTCCAATTCAAATTCCAATTCAAATAAACGAAAAATTAAACCTTAAAGTAAACAAGTGACAAAAATTAATCAAAAATTAGCATTGTGTGTTCTTTTTTTTTCTGTGGTTCTCATTTTTTTTCCATCTGTAATATTTGCTTAGCAAATAGAGCATACATATATATATATATATATATATAAATAATACCATCGAAATAATCAAAAATATTTGACAGTCTGACCTAATTGCATACAAAATATATTTGCAATAAAATAAAAATGCAAATGCGTAAAATTATCACAAATTTAACTAAAAATGAAATTTCAAATGGCAAATAGCAAATAGCAAATAGCAATAAATCGATGGCATAATTGTGTGTGTAAGTGGTTTTAATCAGCACAATAAAATCTATTCGAGTTTTATCAGTGCGTGTGTGTGAATTCTAAAACGCATTAAAATAGAAAGCAACAAAATATATAAATATAAATTAATAACGTCCATAAAATAATAAAACGCCAATATAAAACATTTAAATCAGCGGCACGTTTTAACAACAACAACAACAAAAAGAAAGCAAAAAAAACGAACGTGTTATACAGATAATTTTTTTTTTTTGAAATGTGTGCATGTGTGTATCTATGTGCGTGCTAAATGCTTTAATTAAATGACTGGCATAAACAAAACGACATTTTTGGATTATCAGTGGAAATCCTGCGGGGAATCTACAGCCCTGCAGCAAATGCGCAATATTTTTGGTAAGCAACAAATATTATTTATGAATTTACAAAACAATAAACCATTTCTTTAACAATACACACAAATTAAGTGCAATATTAAATTAGTCGCATATTGTCGACTGTGGAAAGCTGAGGTGGAAATCTTAACACGTTTACCGATTTTAATCAAATTTGTTCAGCATAACAAAAGTATACTTAAACGTAATATAAATTTATATTATAAATTTTCTTCAGATAGCTTGAGAAACACATACAAAAAGTAATGTTTTAACCGATTGTTCCTATGGCAGCTTTATTTTAAAGTGGTTGATCCTGCCAATTCTGACATATGGAATCCTGCGTTGCGCACGTTACATTCGTGCGCAAATTTGCTTGTTAATATTGACACAGCTATCGTTCACATTAATAATGCAATAATGCAGTTCTTTGGAAGTACTTTTAAGCCTTTTTAAAAATTAAGGGTTAGCTGTTTTTGAAAAAAAGTTATGCTCGTTTCAAATGGCGTAGCGAACGTTATAAAAATGGAAGTTGACTTAGAAGCTTATGTGCATTTAGATATTTTCTTAGCGATTTTGGCATAAAAAACAAAAAAATCCAAATACAGAAAATGAAGTGAAATATATGACCAGATCAATCCAGCTTAAAAAAGAATGATAAGTCCCGTATACAAAAATTTACCTTTTCTGGAAATGCCCAATGTAATCATCTCAATTTGGAAAGACCACTAAAAATGCAAAATTGTAACAACTTTTGAATAAGTTAGCATATCATAAATGGTATCGAGCTGTTATTCGATATCATAAGAGCTAGAATGATTAAATTAAGTTGAAGACAATTTTCAAAAATCTAGCCTTCAAGTCATAAATTGACAGCTCCCTGTTTTCTACAACTTAAGTTGAATACTATTTAATAAAAAAATTGCATTCCAGGCTAAAAAATGTAATTTTCAGTTTGTAATCTAAGTTTTTTGAATCTATAAATTTCATTCCTATATCAAACGCAAAGAGCAGCAAGGGTATAGCAAGTAGTCGGCTATTGACGACATTGGTATAGTAGGAGGCAATCTTAGCACCTTCTCTACTATGTTACATAGTATATGCCAACTATGCCAAGTTTGGTTGCTATAGCTTTAAAGCTGTGAAAACAATAGTTAAAAACGGAGAAAAAAACCCTTTTCAAATTAAATGTACTCTTTTTTTTAAATAAAAAACAAAATTTACAATAATATATAATTTTATGAGCTCAGAGAACTATCTAACAAATAATTTAAAAAAAAAAAACAATCAATTTATAAATGCGTATGCAAATTAATTGCTATTTTTCAAAGCACACAAATAACAAGCTGACAATTTATAAATAATTCATGGCTTCCTTAATTAGATGCCAAGTAAAGTTAGCAAATAAAAATCCATTTATAATGAAATTTTTATTAATTTCGCCAAGCCATATAAAACGAAATTAATTGATTTCTAATCTAAAATTGATGAAACCCACTGAGTTGACATCGAAAATAAACAGCACACACACATTTGACAGCTTTTGTTAGCATCGCCTGCTTTGTCTGCTTCTACTTTTTCATCATGTTGTGTGTACTTTTGTTGTGTATTTTTGTTGTTTTTGTGAATCTCTTCTGTCAAAGTTTAGCCTCGTAGAGTGTTGATTTTGAGGCAAAGTCATCTACGCTCTCACGCACTCGACAACTTTGTTGTTGTTGTGCTTGTTATTTTTGTTATTGCATGTAATTAATTTAGCTGGCAGAAAAGTTGCCCGAGCAACAAACGAAGATAGAACATGAACTAAACTGAGCAACAATTAATTTAAATTAAGCTTAAATTGTTTTGATATATGGTACTATAATATAAGATGACACAGCGCTGAATCTACGCTAGAGCGCCTGCCTTGTGTCCTGTGGCAGTTGGGTTGGCCAGCAGCACGCTGCGTATGCGTTATATATGTAATTGTATATGCCCCAAGCTCATTTTCATTAATTGCTGCCATGAGTTCTACTTAAGTGAAAATTGTTGCGCAGCCGGACAAAAAAAAAAAAAAAAATACGAAATGAAAGAAAGAAAATGTAATTTTGAAATGGATCTCTCAAGAATTTTCACTCAACTCGTTGTCAACTACAAAGTAACATTCAATGTACTATATTGAGTTTTTCCTTTCGCTTTTTTTCTGCTTCATCTTTGTCTGTAACTGGAGCAGTGGACAGACAGCCCTGGGGAAACTGGAATTGGACTTTTATTCCGCAAAATGCATCTCGATGATGATGGACTAACAATCGTTTGCATAATGCAAATTAAATGCTATTGCTTTGTGCATATCGATTTTGTACTCAATTTCCATAGCACTCTGCAGTGATTGACATTGATTTATTACCGCATATTGTGTATATGAAATATATATATTATTTATGTATGCTGCTTTTTATAGCCGTCTGCAGATGCTATTCTATTAAATATAATAGCGTAAGAAAGCTGTCTTTGCTAACTGTTTCCAAATAGATTTAAATTTGAAACAAACAACAACTGTCATAAAATACAAATTCTTAAGCTTTTGTAAATAAATTCTAAAATAGATTATGATTATTACCAGGTTTTTGTGGTGTCAAGTGGGTCTGTAAAAGCAGCTGTGCATGCTGCAACATTAGCCCAGTTAAGTAAACTCTTTGCTTGGCTTAGCCATAACTAACATCGTGTCTCGCTACCCCCAATCTGCCCTCTACCCGATCACCGCAAATGCCAACGTGCTCAAGTGCTTGACAAATATGGCGGCGAGGCGAGGTAAACCCTTGCAAAAGCAAATCCCGCCTGGCAGCAGCAGCAGCGGCGGCAGCAGCAGCAGCAGCAGCGTTCGACTGGCAGCTGTTCCGGCTCAGGATGAGGATGAAGCTGAAGCTGAGGCTATAGCCATTACCGGGACCACAGCTATCTGTGGCAACAGCGGAGGTGGTCCAGGGATGTTGTGTGCACTGCTCAGCTGTAAGCTGAAACCAAACGACGTAAACAATTTGTAAGTCATGTGTAAACATCATAAGTTACGCGCATACCCGTTCAAATTATAAGCACTTAATGTCGCACTAGGGACTAGACTAGACAAGAGTACACGCAGCCAGATGGACCACGTATACGCAATGCGCAAATATTACGCATACGCCACGTAACACTGGCTGTCGTTAAACCAAGCAGAGACACAGCTGCTGCTGCTGCGTTTCTCGTTACTAGTTAGTTAAACAGCAGCCAAGTAATTAGATTTTTCCACATGAAGGCAACAGCACAGTCCATAGACATAGATACAAACATCTATATATATATATATATGTATATATACATATACATATACATATACATATACATATATAACGTATACGACTTGGCGTGCAAATAGTTTCAAGTGTAAACAAAGGCCATGCCACACCCCGCAGCAGCAGCCTAGCAGAACGGAACCACCCCCCGCCCCCCCCAGCAAACCACCCATACAATTCAATTAAAAAGCAAACTCACAGCGAAAACTTAATGCGTTTAATGCGTGAGGGGCAAGCAAATGGATTAGTGGCAAGTGCGACAGCATTGTAACCTGCTCCTCGTTTATTCAACTTCAACTTCTTCTTTTGCTGCTGCTGCTGCTGCTGCTGCTGCTGCTGCTGCTGCTGCTGCTGCTGCTGCTCTGCCATAAAGTTTATCCATATGCCACATGCCACATGCCAAATCTCCAAACGGTGTCTGTGTCTGTATGTGTGTGTGTGTTGTGTGCCTGTGTGCTGCAAAACTCCGCGAGCAGTGCTGCCTTTTGGGTGTTTGCCACTCGCTCTTGTTGTTATTGTTGTTGTTGCTGCCTGTCATGCCCCTGCCAAAGTTATAGCGGATATTCGCCGTTGTCGACGCCCAAAAGTATGCAACTTTTTTACGCCCACCTCGACACAGTCACGTGAACTGCTAAAGTTGTCGGTAAAAAATTGACACCAATTTTTATACTCTGCCAGTGAGTACTTTGCTTTGATTACGACAGATGTAACGCATTCAAAAAATACTTTGCTGTTTCTGCAAGTCACTTATATATTCTTGATCAACAGTTGTGTCGATTTTCTTCAGTCCGTTTGATTGAAAGCTTTGGCTTGCGTCTTGAAACTATTTTGCTCAAAGTAAGCACAGCTTTTCCTTAAATACTATATCAGAGTATATACTATATCATATAGCTAGCATAGGAACAAACGGACCCAAATGGAATAGTCAGAGGAATAAGCTTTCTTAGCAAAGCTTAACAATGCTAAGTTTTATTGTGATCTACATAAATTTGCTTTTTATAAAACACTTTTGCTTTTTTTACAATTTTTATTAAATTTTAAATGACTTGGTCAAAATTTGTTCAAAGTCAAAAGTCTTTATCTTTTAGCTATCTTATGAACAAAACTTTCTCCGAGGGTATTAAATCGTTGTCAAACTTGTCATGTTTTTTTTTTTGTTAGTATGCATTAATAAAAGTTTTGCGTAAATGCCTTAAAATAGCCAAAGTTCATATATGCAAGCAGAAATGTGAGCATGTTTTATGTTTAAAGTCACCATACTTTGAATGGGAACATATCAAAGTTGAACAATTGCTCAAAGCAATTTATCTTTGTAGTCAAAAAAATGCACAACAACTTTTGCATATAATACACGAACTGTATATATTTATAAAGAAATACAAGCTCAAATAACCTGCGGCTGCAAATGCTGAAATTCAAGTCCAATTTATGCATATTTTAAATAATGTGGACTTTAGTGCATGCATAAAACTTTATCCAAACTATATATGTATGGATGAATGTATATATGTATGTATGTATGTGTGTTTTTGAGTGTGTAGGTAGAGAACGCTTTGGGCTCTGGACCGTCAGAGACGACCCCTAAAAGCAAACGAAAGCAAACCAAACCAAACCAAAATATAAAATAGTCTGCTCTATATGTGTGCATAGCAGATAAAACAGCTGCATATAAATCATGTCATAGCCAAGATAAAGAGTGCAAATAGCCAGGCCAAAAAAGACTCTAACAGAAATGCAGACTTCCACTTGAACTGCGACTGAGACAGAGTTCGTGGCTAAGCCAGATATATACAGACACACAGACACACAGAGACAATGTTTGATTTAGTCAGCTTACTTTTATAATGGAAATATGCAAAATAAATATAATTGAATCACCTTTTACAGAAAGCACTCGCTGTGTGTTTGCTGCCCAAATGATAAACTGCTTTGAATTCTTAGTTCAAAATGCAAGTATGGCAGGCGTGATGAGTTGCTTTGGGGCTCATTGATATGTTTATCTAAAGTATTATTATAGCTTGGCTGTAAGCAAGTAAATTAAGTATTTTCTATAAGTTTATTTAAAGTTTTTCAATTTAATATGTTGAGAGTTGCCTTTAAAATATTAATATAAATTATTGAAATTATATAAAAAAGTGCAAACTGTATTTGTAACTATTTCGTTGATCAAAAGCCTTCAGCATGCGTTTTTTAATTAAATGCTGCTGCATTTAAAACTAAGAAATTTATCAAGCAGGCAAAACTTTTCTCGTTTGCAAAAAGTGCGTACATGTTTGCTTAAATATACATTATTGAACTCGATTATCGTATTTGAAGTCTTTTGAAACTATCAGTAATTAGAAAAGAAAACATATATTGCAAAATGTAACTGCGATTAAAACTGGGACATTGTTCTGTACAATGCACAATGGGGAAAAAGTTGATTTTTTTTTGGCATTAATGCAATTTTCTTGTGTTTAGTATTTTTAAAATGATTTTGGTTTTTCAAATCTTAATACTCAAGATTGAATATAAATAAATTTTTTTTAAATTTTAATGACTACCATTAATGTTTGACGCACTATCAAAGTCAGCTTGTTTCTTTCAGTGTTCGTAAGCTTTTAATTGTGAAACCAGAAATAAATGGAAAATATGGAAAATATTAGTAATAATTAGTAAAATTAACTGTTAACTCAGTTTTTTTGTTATTTGTTGTGTCTTTTTTCCAGGAGTCCAATGTTTTGTTGATTTGTAATTTTAGGTCCATACCAAAAGATGTCCATATGTTCTGTGGAATACAAAGCGAATCAGCAAGGTTCAAATGAAGTGTTTTAAGCAAATAAATATAGAATCAAATGTAGTAAATGCTCTTTGCTCGTTTTTGCCCCTTTACAAAGAAAAGTTGCATTTTTCACACGAAAACTTGATTTTCGATCGATTGTTCATATGACAGCTGGAGGATAAAGTAGCCCGATTTTGATGAAATTTGCCCAAAGTATATAAAAAGTAATTAAACTTACAATGGCTAAGTTCGGTGGGGATATCTGTTAAAACAAAAAAGTTTTTCATAAAACAACTTACTTTTCAAGCAAAAAATCATTTCTCATCTGATTGTTCCTATGGCCAAATTTCGACCGATCGTGTCCATTCCAGCTATATGTTAAAGTGGTCCAATTAACATTTTTTTTTTATTCGAATTTCTATTTTGGTTTAACTAACATTCGAGCAATATTTGGAGTCTCTCAATATCTAGAGTTTATTCGATTTTGCCCATAGTGCAATGTCGAACATAATACGATTATGCCATTATAATTCAAAATTGCAGCAGCAATCTCATCCTACAGATGCCACTTTTCATCCACTTAACACAAACTTTACACAGTCAAACAAAGTTAGTATGCTATTATGTTTCCAGGGAAACCCGTACCCGTAATCTCTCACGCTAATCCCCAAGTAATTGTTCGTTTAAGTGTTGCCTGTCAATTTATTGACTTGTCCATTCATATAGTGCTCAAACAGTCGCAGCAGCTGTCGCAAGGTAGTTAACTGTCGATGTCGCTTATTATTATTGCCATTGGCATTACCTTTGATTTTGGTATTTTTCTTCTATCATGTATTTCGTTTGGCATCAGCAAACAGAAGTTTTTGTGTATTTTGTTGGCTTAGAAGTTCGTTGCACGCAGTTAGCACGTCGCAAAAACTTTCTCTGCTTCAATTTTTATTATTATGCGATTTTATTTATTTTGATTTTTAGCCAAGAGAAAGTTTTTTTGCGCCAAGCCAGTCATAGCCATTATAGACAGCAGCGTATAATGATGTTAACAGCTAAGGGCTTATCCGGCGACTAAATCAGCTTACGATCTAATAACTTGGCTGAGTCTTCGGCTTCTAGTTGCCTTGGATAGTTGCCATAAGCTGCACTAAGTGCTTTTTTTTTTTTTTTTTTTGTTCTTTACATTGGTGTGGAAGGGAAAGCACAAGTTTCGAGTGAATTTTCAAGCCTTACAGATGGTTACTGCTTAACTAGGGTACTGTCTTGTGTCTTAATTAATACCCTGCATCAAGCATTTTCTTTCTTTCTTTCTTTCTTTTTTGTTGTACCTTTTTACCCATATGCAATTTAATTTTCTCATTCTACATTACGTAAGTAAGTAAGAGGAGCATAAGGAAAATGCAATTATTTTTGCCTGGCTTTCGCACCCACTTACAGAGAAGGCAGAGTTGCGAACCGAGAATATTGCAATCAGTATACCCACCAACAGCAGCAGTGTCCTGTGTGTCCTGTTGCCGGACGGTGTCGGCTTGCTTCCGGCGCATTGATGGTCATAAATTTTTAAACAACAGAAATTACAATTACTCGACTGCGCGCAATGGATGAAAATTGGGAAAAATGCATAATGGAAGCAATCCATATTAAAATATAAATCACGCAATACGAACAGTCGCAGGCAGCATCCTTCTGACAACATATCTGTGTGTGTGTGTGTGTGTGTGCGTGTGTGTGATTGTCTGTGTATGTGTGGGAACAATAATAATATGCCCAGCTGTCAGTCAGCACACCCGCGGCGTGTGCTTCACCAAATAATTAATTGGCTGCATTATGGATCTTGCAACAACAGCAGCTGCCTGAGCGAGTCCTAGAGCGAGAGGCAGAACGGGCAGAGAGAGAGGGACAGAATGCTACCGAGATAAATGAAGGCGGTTGGGTAAACATTTTAAGTGCGGCCACCTGTCAGTAGCAGTACAAATTTCAGTTCCAGTTCCAGCTACAGCGCCAGCTTTTGCTCCTGCATCTGCTGCTACTCCTGCTCCAGCTCCCACTCCCACTCCCACTCCCGCTCCCAGTCCCGCTCCCGCTCCTGCTGCTTTTCCTGCTTCATAATGGCAGCATAATTTTCAACTTGTTGTGGTCGCCCAATTGCCGTTCATTAACAGCGCGTAATTGCGGCCAAGTGGTTTTTTCAAGTGGCTGCCTGGTGTCTATCAGTGGATCGGACATGTCAGCACCTCGCCAGCCACATGCAGCATTTATATTCGAATATTTAATTTTAATAATATCATTTTTGTTAAGCGTTTTTAAAGATAATCGTCATTTGAGCCAATATATGTATATAATATACAATTATGATTGATTCGTAGCTTTTTGTCTGCCTGTGGTATATTCTAACAACCAAGTTTGGATGCTCTATTTTTCAATACAATGGCTAAAATATCCGGGCGGACAAGCCCAAAATACTCTATTTTTCTTTTTTTGGTTGAAAGAGTTTTAAGATCATTGAAAATGGTAGCTTATTTCATTGAACAAAATATTACTGTGGACGGCAGTCCATGCCTACTCACGATGTTAAAGTCTGGTGACGATGCATATTCAAGCTCCCAAATTTCTTGAATTTTGTGCCGAATTACATTCAACATGCGCTATTCTAAAAAAAATCTAGTCAGACATTCAGCATACTGCATAAAGCTATTGAAAAGTACTGCTGTTGACAGTGATGCTTTTTTTTAAAGTTAAAAGAATCAATTGAAACATTTGGGTTGCCGAAATTTGTGTTGATTTATTGTTGTTATATGAAAGTGAGGTTGCAATTAGCTGGAATTTGAATTATTTCTGTTTTGAAGTTTGCCTCTGAATTACGCATCACTCTGACTTAGCCAATGGCTCGCCATCTGGTTGGCTATCTTCTCCTGGTAGCTCTTGATCAGCATTCCCGACTTTTTCCCTAGCAAAGACAGCAATTATTTATTGAACTGGCTTAGCCAATGGCACATCATCTGCCTCGGTTTCATCACCAGATGGCTGTTGATCCGCGTTCACCTTAGGATACCCAGCATACACAGCAACAACAAGATCATGACGTGGAGTTCTCAAGGATGTAAGTAAATCATCCACATCAGCGAAAAGTTTTTTTCGACTTCTTTGCAAAATCCCACTTTTTTAATATCTGCAACAAAAGTATCAGGCTCCATCGTCTTATTTAAAAATTTAAAAATGTATTTTTCCAAAATATATAAATATGATTGGTATGTATGATCTTATTTCTTTTAATTGTGCTTAAAAATTTCAATTGTTGTTTTGATAAATTTAATGTTTTTTAAGTAGTAGTTTTTGTCACACTTGTGAAACGAGAATGAAATAAAGAGGTTCAAGAAACTTATAACACAAGCTGGAAATGACAATTTTAGCATGGAATACTTGAATTTTTTTTCTTTAAATTGCACTCAACTTTAGTTATAGAAAAGTAGTTAGCCGGCATTGCCGCCTCACCTGACTATTTTAGACTAGAATGCTACATTTTTTTTGAAGTTGTATTCAACACAAGTTACAAAAACTTGTAAAAGTCTTCTGTCATAATGGGAAACTTTTGTAAAAATAACGCTTTCTAACTCTTATGGTTTTGGGCTGAGCGTTGATCGACTGTTAGTCAGTCAGTGAGGGCAACTTTCGAATAAAATACAACATTTTAATTATTGCAGGCTGCACAAATTAAGGCACAACACATTAAAGATAGTCCTTGCGTTTTGTGATTCTAGTTTTGTACATTTATTTGAAAATAAAACTATAATAAAGAATTCGATTCGCTTTAATCATTTAAGTGGTGACCGTAAATACCCCAAAAATTTCATAATTTTCAAAAATTGTGCTAAGAAAAAACAAGTTCAACCAAAATGTATATCTATAGTTACATACGGATGACCATTTAGATTCAAAAGGCAATTTTGAGCTAATTGTTATTGGGTAAGCTGTAAGTTTTTCTTTAGTTTACTTAAGTTAAAGTTCTTATTGAGTTTCGCAGCAAGATATCTACGTTCCTTGCAACTGTTAGCCAGTCCAATATCCAAAGAAACAACAAGAATATTAGCCAGAATTGAGCACAGATGTTGTCATTGTCGTTGGTGTTGCCGCTGTTAGTCCTGTTGTCCTTGCTTTTATAAGCTTTGTTGCATGTAATCAGTTAAGGATATTCATGGACATGAGTATGATTTTAGTGTACACAGACTGGACCAGGCGTCTGGCGCCAACACACAGCAGGTCCTTGCGCGTGTTTCAACAAAAACAAAACAAAACAAAAGCTAAAACAAGAGAAAACTGCAATGCTATGCAAATCCCTGCAGAGCAACATGGAGCTCTCAACACTACATCTGCTTGGTGATGGAAGCACTTGCTTGGCCGTCATCAACATGCCTCAGCTTGCCAGGATCTTTACTGGCCTGTTTCTCGTCCTGGCCCTGCAATATATGGCAGCAGCTATGGCTCTAAGCACATAATCAGGCGATTTGCAGGCATTATGACCAGTTAGCCGTTCAGATGTTCAGCAAGACAGATGTCCTTCATGTGAACGGCATACAATGAGCTATTGTCTATGCTTGGTCCTTTCTTAGCAGCTGACCTTTGGATTTCTTTAAGGTGTATATTGTAATATTGTAATTATATAATATACATAAAATAGAAAAAGACTTTCATGCATGCATACTTAATTTTGTTGAAAATTTATACAAAAAAATTGTCATTTACTTAGTAATGTCCTGCAGGGTATACAAAAGTCTTAGCTAGACAGCTTGCTTAACTTAAGTTTCTCGTTTTTCTGTCTGTTTTTCATCGGCACAGTTTCGTTACGTTTAGCTGCTTGCCCAAAAACTCAAAGCACACACAATCTAGTTAAAAGATTTTCAACTCTGTGACACACAAGCTTCTCAGTGGCAAGCAGCTTTGTTTCATTTCCCGAACAGATTTTCTTTAGGCAGTGCCTATTATTTCAGTGCTTTGTAACCGCTTTGCCTGCCTGTCTAATCTAAGGTAGTCTCTGTGCTTTTGCTCAATGATACAAAAAAAAAAAAAAAAGAAAACAGCAAACTATCATCTATCTTTTCCATATGGAAATCCGTTTTTCCTTTTTGCATCTCACGCATATCAGCAAAGTGGTTTTTCTCTCTCTCTTTCTCTCTGTGTGTGTGGAGTACATATGCTGACATCTTGCACAATTTTGCCTGTAATCCTCACCCCCCCACCCTACACTTCTATGCTACCAGCTCCACTCTTGGTGACAGTTGCAGTTCTGTTGAGTTTTTTGTACGCTTTTCATTACGTCTGGTTTGCCATTGCCCTTATTTTCTTGTTACACTTGCTCAAAGAATTATTGCCTTTTGCATATTCCATTGCTGGGTTTTTCTTTTTTGTATTTTTTTTTGCATTCCCCGCACTAAAATGACAGCTGACACTTGCGTTTAACCGCACAGATTTGCTCTAGCTTGCCATCTCTTTTCACTGCATGTGTCTGTTTCACTCTTGGCCATCAAATTGTGGTCCATCTGTTTGTACGTTCATTTGAAAGCAAGTTGTAATTGTCGTTTGTATTACCACCGACGAAGTTGAGCGTTGGTTTTGTGGTTTCCTGGCAGGACGTGGCCTGCATTGCCAACACATCAGCTATATACCTCACTCTCTCTCACTCACTTTCTCTCCCTCTCTCTCTCTCTCTGTCTCTCTCTCTGTCTTAGTCGTCTCACATTCTCTTTCTCTCTCGTAGACGCTGCCTGTTGCCAAATGTAAGAGCCGAAGACAGCGAAAAGTCCATAAAAAAGTGCATGCATTTGACTTGGCAGATTTATAGCCACACAGATTGCAAATTAAAAACGTGTTTGCGTCAATTTCCCTTTTCATTTATTAAATTTTTTATTTTTGTAATTTTTAAAGCAGCGTTTTGTTGTAGCAATTTCATTAGAGCAAAACATTTCAGTTCATTGAATGCAATCGTTTTATTGTTTCAACTTTTTTTTGCTTTCCAAATTTTGCTATTGTTTTTAACACAAATTTTTCATTATTATTCAGCTATTGAACTTGAATGAGACTCAAGCAAATACATCGAACGGTAAGCGAAATAAAATTGAACATTTTCATTCAATTTTTACTCCCTGTTCCCATTAAAAATGGGAAAAAGGGAGTTATAAAGTACTGCAAATGTGTGTAACAGGCAGAAGGAAGCATTTCCGACTATATAAACTATATATATTCTTGATCAGCATCAACAGCCGTGACGATCTAGCCATGTCCGTCTGTCTGTCTGTCTGTCCGTCTGTCCGTATGAAAACACAGATCTCGGAGACTACAAAAGCTAGAGACAATAAACTTGGCATGTAGGTTCCTGTATACCATACGCAGATCAAGTTTATTTCAAATTTCGGATGCACCCCCCCGCACCCCCGCATATCGCAAAAGACTCCCACAGCCACAATTTTAAAGATAGAGCTTTAATTTTTGGTACACAATTGCACCAAAGTTATGGAAAAACTTATTTCCACTGTCTCAGCAGGCAGAAACAACAGTTTGACATGCACTGTGCAAGTTGAGTACGCTGCATGCTTGTGTTGCCGCTGAACTGCTTGAAATGCAAGTTGGGAGCAGGGAGTCTCGTAGTCGGGCACAATCGACTAGAGTATTCTTACTTGTTTTTAATTATTATTTTAATTTTTTTTTTAGAACACACCCAGTTAATTCTTAATCTTTAATTTACTTAATTTTTATTTTCAATCTTAAACTTTTCACGTGCTTATTGCACATAGTCAACATTAATCAAATAAATTAAATAATTTTAAAAAATCACAATTTAATCATATTCTTAAGTAAAAATAATTTACAATTTAATTTTTAAAATTTAATTTTTCAAGATATTTATTGAAAAAATGTTATCGTGCAAGATATTGCACAGACGAGTGTTGTAACCAAGGCTGCAAACTGGTTCCGAACCGAACCCCTCAGAACCGGTTCGGTTCGGGTTCTTAAGGTCCTCAGAACCGGTTCAGTTAGGGTTCTTAGGTTCCTCAGAGCCGGACCATGAACCAAACCTTACAAACTTTTCTGTCCCTGAACCTGAAGCCTAACCGGAACACTTTTCAACAGAAAGGGTTCGGTTCAATGAAAATATATGTTCACAAACACTTAATTTTTTAGGAAGTTTTATTTTGTGAATTTTTTGCTGTGCAAAAAATAAATTAACTTAAAATTGTACATCAAATGATTCAACGTGTGATGCCTATAAAAATTATGAAACTAGTTACTTATAAAAAAAAATTGTAATTATAAATAAAAGACTCTTTGAATAATCATCCAAGAAAGCGGCATCAGCAAAAATTAAAATTTTAGAATACTCGTAAAAGAAAAGTCGTAAGAAATCTTGCTTTTAGCTATTACTGAAACACAAGTTTTAGTAGAACGTGTTTTTTCACGATCATATTTGTTCATTCCGACCTTCTATTGATACGAAGTTTTCTTATTGAAAATAAAAAATTTTGAACATTGAATTGAATAAAACGAATTAGGTACATTTTATTAGAAAAACTTTGGGTTTTCAAATTTATGTTAAATATTCAAAATTAGTCCAAACTCATTTATATAAAATTGTATTAATTGCTTTAAACTTCAATGAACCAAGGTTCGAACCAAAACCTCCGGCTCGTGAGTTTCGAAAACCGGTCCGACACACATTTCAAAGTTAAACGGCCAATTTGGCATATTTTACAACACCAATATTTTAAATTTTACAACACTTTTACTTACTTTAGACGATGAAAGTCTGAAAAAGCGTGAGAGCATCGCATCATCTGCTTAAGGAATTAAAATAAACTTGAATTTAAGTAACTTTTCAATCTTATATTACGAAAATTAAAGTTTTAATTATAATGAAACAAAAACCTATCATTCTTGTCTGATTCATTCAATCTGAAATAAACGAACTAGCTCGAGGACAACCAGAAATCAAATGAACGTAAATTCTGAATGATGCGTGACAACACTAATAAAAATATACTATAGTATTGTTGATGGCTTAAAAATACTCTGAGTAGGGATTTGTAAACGATACTCGGTGTCAGCTGCGCCAATGGTTTGTTGATGTTGTTGTTGTTGTTGTTGCTGTTGTTGTTGCTGTTGTTGTGCCTGCTGTTATGTGCATACATTTGCATTCCATTTAAGTAACACAATTGGTTGAAGCATTTGGGTTCAGCACAAATATTTCATTTGTTGTTGTTGTTGTTGTTGTTGGCCTTGTTGACTCACTCTGATTAAATATTGGCTTATTTTGGTTGAATGAAATGCCAGCGAAATTTACATGAAAACCCATGATAATCCCATTGCTTGTGGTCCGTATCACGCTGCGTATGCTCAATATTCCACTGCTATTCAAAAGCATCGCAATTGTGTTTCTTACGCAGTTCAACTACTTACTTTTACTGTAAAGCCACCAAGGATGACATGACAATTTGGTTTCACGCTGCGTGTGCTTACTATTCGACTGCTATACAAACACCTAGCAAATTTGTATTGTTTTATAGTGTGTGTGTGAGTGTGTTTTTTTATTTCCCCAATCTTTGTTATACACTCGATAAATATTGTTTTTTTCTTTTTTCTGTGTGTTTTTTTTGTTGAACAACAAAATTTGTTTGTACTACTCGGTTGTACTCGTATATTGTCCGCTCTGAATTGGAAAAAAGCGTCAAGTGGATTGTTTTTGTATTGTACGTTATAATTGCCAGAATGGAACTGCTGCTGCCATGTTGATGAAATATGACAAAGGATTTTTGTACACAGCGAGTTTTCGAGTGTTTTATGATGCTGATAGAATATGCTTTCACCTGGGGATTTGACACGTTCAAAGCAGGTGTGGAAAAAAAAAAACAATACATAGTTTTGTTTTTTTTTTTGTTTTTGTTTGCATTGCAGTTTCTGGTTTGCAATTGATTAAACTTAAATTAATTTAAAATTCAGACTCTAGAATCTTTTTAAGCTTTCAACACAAGCTTCAGCTTTATTTACTGGTGCATTTGTCTCAAGACAAAACTTTGCAATCATCCACTTTGGAAAATTACAACAACAAAATAAGAAAGGCAAATAAACATAAAGTCCAAGAGCAAATGGCTTAGAAAATGTTCGCTAACAAATTGACATAAATAAGACGATGGCCAAAGCCAATATGAAACAAAATAAAAGAATTATCGACAAACAGCGAGAGCCACGACGACGATGACAACAACAAGGACGACGACAAGGACAACGCAACGCAATGCTGACAATAAACAAATAAGATTTAGCTCAAAAATTTATTTAATTTCATTTTATTGGCTAAAGTCAAAGGCGGCATCGCCAGACAGCCCAAAAAACAAAACGAAATTCCGTTCAGTTTTTAGACCCAAAACAAAATATTTTCAACGCCGCGGCGTCAGTCCAATAAGAAATCATTAATCTTTTTTTGCTGAATCAGCATCCAAAGAGCTTCGTCCCCAACAAAAAAAAAAGACAGGCGAAACAAGTCAAACAGTCAATTTCAAGCACAGTCAGAATTTGCCTAGTCATTGTCGGAGACTGAGACTGCGACTGAGACTGAGACTCACATTGTTGGCCATTTGCAAATGAGTCGAGGACGATGATGGCTACAACCACGACTTAATGGCCATGAAGCTATTTAGCCAGCCAGTCGGAATAATGGCTAAAATTGAAGCTGTCTAACGTTGAACAACTCGAAGATATTCTATTTCAAGTACAGAAGTAATAAATATTATTTGTATTATAATATAACGTTAAGTTCTTCAAAGTTTGTTATTAAACAGTTGTTCGATTTCAATTCGGCAACACATTCATTGGATCAACTTTCGTTTGTGCGTCTAAAAATTAACATAATTAAAATTATATTCATTAAAGCATAGCTCAATTCTAAATAATTTAAAATATGAAAAATAATGCAATTTACATTTCTAAAAATATAAAAAAAAAATTAAATTAAATTTTGATATTATCTTGGGATAAATATAGTACAAATAAGTAGGTCCAACATTTATTGCTCGGTTTGGGAAAAGCCCAGCAAAAGTTAGTAATAATTTATATTCCACACCTAAAAACTCAAGAGATAACCAAATGCTTTAGATAGTTAAAAAAGTTTTGAATAAGAAACAGTCAACGCAATCATATATGGGCTAATCCTGCGTTGCGCACGTTACATTCGTACGCAAATTTGCTTGTTAAGATTGACACAGCAATCGTTCCCATTAGTATATTTTAATGAAATTTTTTTTGCAAAATGCATTTCTTTGGGATTACTTTTAAGCCTATTTTAAAATAAAAAGATTAACTGTTATTGAAAAGAAAGTTATGCTTGTTTAAAGTTTCGTTGCAGACATTACAAAAAATGGAAGTCGACTTTGAGGATTATGTGCATTTGGACATTTCTTAGCAATTTTTTCATAATAAACAAAAAAATTAAAATTATAAAAATTTTGTGGATTTTAAGACCATATCAATCCAGCTTGAAAAAGTAGTCCCGTGTAAAAAACTTTCATCAAGTATTCTCATTTGACAACGTAAATATTAAAAAAAAAATTTGTCTAAAAATGAACAAAATTAGGGCAAAAAGCCATTTTTGCAGATTCCAGTCGGCTCGCTCAAGTTATTGAACAAAAAGTTATGGAAAAGTAGTTTAAAGTTAAAAGAATCAATTGAAACATTTGGGTTGCCGAAATTTGTGTTAATTTATTGTTGTTATATGAAAGTGAGGTTGCAATTAGCTGGAATTTGAATTATTTCTGTTTTGAAGTTTGCCTCTGAATTACGCATCACTCTGACTTAGCCAATGGCTCGCCATCTGGTTGGCTATCTTCTCCTGGTAGCTCTTGATCAGCATTCCCGACTTTTTCCCTAGCAAAGACAGCAATTATTTATTGAACTGGCTTAGCCAATGGCACATCATCTGCCTCGGTTTCATCACCAGATGGCTGTTGATCCGCGTTCACCTTAGGATACCCAGCATACACAGCAACAACAAGATCATGACGTGGATCATGAGCGAAAAGTTTTTTTCGACTTCTTTGCAAAATCCCACTTTTTTAATATCTGCAACAAAAGTATCAGGCTCCATCGTCTTATTTAAAAATTTACAAAAGTATTTTTCCAAAATATATATATATATGATTGGTATGTATGATCTTATTTCTTTTAATTGTGCTTAAAAATTTCAATTGTTGTTTTGATAAATTTAATGTTTTTTAAGTAGTAGTTTGTCACACTTGTGAAACGAGAATGAAATAAAGAGGTTCAAGAAACTTATAACACAAGCTGGAAATGACAATTTTAGCCTGGAATTCTTGAATTTTTTGTTTTTTTTAAATTGTACTCAACTTTAGTTATAGAAGTGGCTAAAAGATAGAATATCGCAGTTGGGTGCAACGTTCTAGCTTGTTTCATTTTATAATTAAAAAATAGTTCAGGATGTTTGTAAAAAAAACACTTTCTAAAGACTTCATATACCATTCTTAACTACTCTACAGGGTATAATAAAAACAAATTAGGCTACAAGTTTGCATGGTCCATTAAGCAACAATTTTGTTCAGTGTGTATCTTTATGGTGTTTATTTATTTGCAATATAGTATTTGCCCGCCTCGTTCAATTTGCACAATTTATATATAATTACTTGGCCTGTGTGTTTGCTGACAACTTTCATATTGAGTTTTGTTTGGCCAGCACTTGAAAGAGAGATAGAGAGAGCGTAGAGTTGAGATCAGAAGAGGCGTGGCACTTAATTTGCGCATGCAATTGAAATTAAAAATTTAAATGTAACATGAACCCTCGAGGCAAACCCAGGCGAACCCAAGCGAATGCCGAACCGAGGGCCACAAAACAATAAAAATGAGAAATATGCGCCTGTTAACTTGTTCATTACCCTAATGGAGCGTTTGCCATGTATTGTGCGTGAGTGGAGTAGCGACCCTTGGAACTGGAGGGTCGTCCTTGTTCCGGACTGGGTCGTTGCTGCGTCTCCTGTTTGTCCCCACTTCAATTCCAATGCTATTGTCAGCGTTGAGTCGAGTGTTGTCTGCTTTATGTTTTGTTTATGATGGGGCTCTTTGGCTACCTACTCGAAGGTTGTTTCTTGAGTCGCTTTTCTTTTGGCTTTCGTGGCGGCTGTTGTTCTTGTTGCTCTTGTTGTTGTTGTTGTTGTTGTTGTTGTTTATTGTGTCCTTTTTCATGGGTGTCAGCCCATAATAGGGGCACATTTTTCAGTGTTTGTTGCCACGCTGTTATATTTCATTTAAATGACATTTTAATTAATGTCAACATTTTGTTATTGCGGCAACATTCGCTACATTATTAGGCGTATGAAAGTATGTGCCTGTTTTCCTATTACAATTTTAATTTGGGCTTCATTTTCATTTCCTTTGCATATGATTTCTTAATTAAGCAATTCAGTTTTTTTTTTTCTATTTTCTTTTAGCTATATTCCAAAGCCTGTAGCTTATGAATAACCTTTTTCGAAACATGTTTATTGACAGCAACTGGTTTGTTGTGTTAATCTTGTAAATTTCAAAGGACTTAACCGCAAATACTTACACTGATTTACACAGTTAAAAAAAGAGTATCAGTAAATAAGCGTCGAAGGGTTATGCACAAAAGTCAAAAGCAAGTCAACTACTAATCTTGAGCTTAACGTCAATTTTAATCCCCCAACAAAGTCCATGCTGACAGTTGAAACTTTTCCAAAGTAAAATGTCGAATTGGCGCACATACACATACACACCCAACACACACACACACATACACACACACATACACAGACTCTTTGAAGGCAACTCTCTATCAAATTGTACACAAGAGGGAAAAAGAAACAAAGAGAGAGAAGAAGAGCAGACAAAACAGCAAAACTTTTAGTTACAATAAATTATATGCAACAGTTTAAAAAAAATTGCAAAATTGAAGCCAAAAAAAAAAGGAAATAAAAAAAAACAAAAACATAAAAATAAAATATAAAGCAAAGCAGAGAAACCAAAAGAGTTAACAACGAGGCGGCCGACTGAAAATGTTTGCCAAATAAAGCACTTGAGGGAATTGTACATAAAACGAATGCCATAAGGAGACTGTAGGGTAACTGGGTACTGGGAACTGTTACACGTTGGCGTTTGGCTCCCACCTGGGCTGGCCATATCAGAGGCCCATCATTGGCATGTGGTACAAAAAAAAAAAGAGTAGTAGAAATCCTTTCATTTGGGATCGCCATACAGCTAGCCTTTGGCATGCATGCTGCTCCAAATATTTGCAGGTAAAAATAGGCAAGGCTTAAGGGACAAATCCCAATGTGCCAGGCACTTTATTGCAATCCCTTTAAATAAGTTTTTTATTATTTGCTACCTGGCCGAGTGTGTGTGTGGCTAGAGAAAGAGCTACGTGCAAATGCGCAAACAAATGCGACTACTTTTGCTTCTAGTTCGAGTTCGAGTTCGAGTCCTTTTTCAAATCCTTTTCTTTTTTTCTAGCTTGGCCTTGCCTTGTATTTGCCTTGCCATACAATGCGCTGTATCTCAACTTGTGCAAAACCAAATAAAATATGGAATTACTTAACGGCAATGGGGTTGACTCTGTCTCTATTTGTTTGGCGGTATGCTCTAGATCTTTTGTGCTGACTTTGGCTAGGATTTTATTTGCCTGATGTGATTTGTTTAGCAGCAAGCCACCCACAATAAAGAAGCAGCAGACTTACCCCATATGTCAGTTTGTCTTTAAAACTCGAGTGTGAAAGGTTTACTTATTGTCAGTAGCAACCCTTAGAGACTAGGTACAGGGGTGTGTGTGTGTGTGTGTGTGTGTGTGTGTGTGTGCGTGTAAGTGCTACATGTGTTTGCAGGGGCTTTAAAAGTAATGTTGTTGCGGAGAAATTGTTTTTTTGGGGACTTAAAGTAAACAGCGCATTCAGGCGTGTGCAGCTGTTGCTGCCGTGCCACGCGGCGTATGATTGATATTTGTGTGCTTTAGGGCACAGCATCAACAAAAAATGAGTTGGCCAATGCTTAAAGCAAATTGCGCTTAATCAAAATCACAAAATATATTTATATATTTAATGCCTGGCCATTAAAAACTTTTTTTTTTTTTTATCGCATTTGATCTATAATTTTTTTGAGCAGCATTTTATTAGCGCTATGTTTTATCGCTCAAAACATAAATAAAAATGGTCGAGCAAAGTTTTTGCGCCTCTAACTTCAACTATCAAGAAAACATTGTCGTTATGCTCATTAAAAACTTTTTGGACTGAGCGCATAAATTTTTCTATTAGACTCTGTTTTCCAGCTAGCTTAAATTTTACACGCTTCATAAAGCCGCAAGAAAATGAAGCTCTGGCAGCAGTTGGCGTTAGAAATAAGAGTAATGCAAAAAAAAAAGGGTTGCTTGCGCTTCATCATGTTCATCATCTACATTATCATCATCAACATCATCATCATATACATACATACATACATAACAGCAGCGACTTGAAAACTCATCATAAATTCAGCTTGCGTGGGCGAATCTTATGAAAACTCAATGCCATACTGATGACATTCATTGTTTTGTGTAAAAAATACTTTAAGGGACGGCAGAGGGGAGCAAATCTTCAAGGCATTCTTTACTCAGGCACATGTGCTTGAGAGGGTGACCAAAATATTCAACATAACTTGCCAAATTTTTAGGACATTTTTTTGCCAGCCATTCAGAATTGTGCTTCTTCATTTGGCTGTTGTCTGGTCTTGACTTTGTTTGCCTTTTCAAAATTTGTTATAAATTTCATCTAAGCGCGCAAAGTGACTTCAAGTTTTCATTTCCGTTGCGTTGTCAGGTGTTTTTCTTATTTTTTTTTGTTGTAGCTGTTGTTGTTGCTGCTTTCTACGCGCAAAGTTTTCAAATGAAAAATTCAGCTGCTGTCACATTTGGATTATGCTTTATTTTTTTCTTTTATGTATAACAACAATGCAGCTGCATAAGCTTAAAGTTCTTGAGTGGCAGTTCTACATAAATGATATGTATACAAATATAAAGCATAAACTGCATATTGTATTTATTTAAGTAAATAAAATGTATAGAATTAAAAACAGCTAAGAGATTTAAATATAAACTTAAATGATTTTTACTTTGATATATTTATGTTCATTATTTTTGGCTTGTCTACATTTTCATCTTCATCTACATCTTCAATCTTGTGTACTGAATGGACTTTGGCCTGACTGCAATTTCATTAAAGCCTATCCTACCCTCAGGCAATTTATTAAGTGTCGAGCGTTAAAATTGTACACTTTCCCCTTCTCGTCCACCGTCCAGCGTCCAGCGTCCACCGTCCAAGCATCATTTATATAGTACACTCAGTGCTGTGGATGCGAGCATAACAAGGCATGACTTGCAGAGTGCTGGACAGAATAAAGCAATTTTAATTTGCTGGGGGTAGTAAAACATCAACAGCAACAAGCAAGTAAAAGAGGAACCATCCAAACTTTTTGCGAACCCAAATGCAGTGGGCGGCTGGCGGCTTCATCCAAGTGTTGCGTCTCATAAATAAAAGCAAGCGAAAGTGGTAGAAAGGGGCAACGAAGAGATAGAGTGTGTAGTAAGAGAGCAGTAAACTATGAGGCGCTCTTGGCCAGTGTAAAAGCATATTTTCTGCTTTTAATTGCAATATATTCTTTTAGACAAAATGACTGATGATGGCCAAGCTTGGCTGCTTGGTTTGGCCAGCAAAAATATATTGCCATGAAATTTGCACAACGGCAGGAAACGGAAAGCCAACGGAGACAGCGTCGTTGTCCTCGTCGTCGGCGACTCCGTTTGACTGCTAAATGAACAGAGGCAAACTCATCCGCCCTGTTGGCCGCTATGCGCCTCAAGCTGAAGCTGATGCTGAAGCTGAAGCCAAGCTGAGCAGAGCATTGTGGTCGCCAGCGTTGTTGGTTACTGCGGTTGGTTCTTGAATCCCTTGCATCTGAGATACAAATAGCTTTGGCAGAGCGACAGAGCGACAGAGAGAGAGAGAGAGAGAGTGAGAGGAAAAGAGAAGAGCTTTGTCTTAGCCAGTTCCTTTGCCCGACGCCATTTTGATGATGAATAAATGAAGGCCTTTGTATTCCTGTGAACGTGGCCAACGAAAATTTACCACTTTCATTTAGTCCTAGAGCACAACTTGTTACTTGAAAATGGAATAATTAAAAAGGGGTTTTTGGTGGCTGCCTTCTTTCTTTTTCTCTTTCTTTTTTTTTTTTGGCAGTTCACGCTGCTGAAAAATCCAACAAATCTTTAAGCTCAAACTTGTCGTTAGCAACTTCAGCGCCATTACTCACATAAAACTCAGCCAGTTATAATTCTCTAATTTATTTAGTACTAATTCCGTGCAGCTGCCATTCATTGGCCTGTAGATAGCATCCTGGCAAATTTGCTCAACTGCACAAAAAACTGGCAAATCGCACAGAGAAATCTAATAATTTTTGTATTTTCTGTTTTTTTTTTTTTTTTTCATTTAGCTGCCACGATGTGAACAACGTAAATTTTATTATTGGCATTGCCAAATGCAGCGGCAACAACAGCAATAACATCACTGCCTGTAACTATGGATTTTCATTATTTTCTGTCATATTTT
Source organism: Hirtodrosophila cameraria (assembly GCA_949708635.1). Taxonomy (NCBI): domain Eukaryota; kingdom Metazoa; phylum Arthropoda; class Insecta; order Diptera; family Drosophilidae; genus Hirtodrosophila; species Hirtodrosophila cameraria. The sequence goes on from OX453090.1 coordinate 60,778,003, forward strand.
CTTGGTTTTTTTTTTTTTTATATATTTTTCCATGCACTTTTTAACAAACTATGGAAACTGCCGCGTGCTGCCAGAACCTTCGCCCTCTCAAACAGAAAATGATTAATGAAGCTTTGAAAACTTGAGCACAAATTTAATCAAGCGCAAAAGCAGATCGAAACAATCGTAAAAAATGAAAAACTTATAATAAGCTGGAAATTTGTACAATATGCTTGGCAAAAAAAAAAAAAAAACCAAAAAAAAAAGTTATCTTTGACGTGCCGAAGATGTATATACCCTTGCAGACAAGAATAGCATGAGAAAACTTATTTTTCAAGTTATTGTTCCTATGGCAGCTATAACTTATAATGATCCGATTTTGATAAAATTTTGTCAACATGTGTGGAAAATGCTAAAACTTAGACATAAAGAGTTTTGTTGAGTTATCTTGAAAAACAAAAGCGTTTTTCATACAAAAACAAATTTTTCAACTTATTGTTCCTATGGCAGCTATAAGATATAGTGATCCGATTTTTACAAAATTTGGTCAACATGTGTAGAACGTGCTTTAATTAAGATATAGTGAGTTTGGTCGAGATATTTTGAAAAACACAAAAGTTTTTCATACAGAGTCTTATTTTCACCCGATTGCTCCTATGGCAGCTATAAGATATAGTCGTCCGATTTTGATAAAATGTTGTCATCATGTTTAAACTGTCCTAAACTTAGGTTTCGTGAGTTTGGTTGAGTTATCTTGAAAAACAAAAAAGTTTTTCATACAAAAACTAATTTTTCAACCGATCGTTCCTATGGCAGCTATATGTTATAGTGGTCCGATCTGGCCAATTCAACTATAGGTACTACCTGCAGTAACAGGAAGCATCTGTGTCAAGTTTCATCAAGATAGCTCTAAAGTTTTTCAAATGGCAGCTATAAATATATTTTTCACCGATTTTTATGAAATTTGATCAAAGTATTTAGAATTTTAAAACTTGCATATGCTGAGTTTGGTACAGATTATAGTTGAGATCGAGACGGGAATCCAGAAACATACTTCGGTATCGGTCAGCATCGGGCAGGGGGAACCGTGAACACTTTTCTATACTGCACATGACGATGGCTTCGAAACATCTCTCGGATCATTAAGAATTTGATAAGTTCCTTAATTCAATTATATAATTTTTGCATTGTGAACGAAATGCTTAGTTTAAATTTTAAATTTTTTTAAACTTCAAAGGAATATGGTATTGTTGTAAGTCACCATAAATAAATGTCGTAAAAAAGAATAAGAACTTTGCTCAAATTGTTCATGGGGTCTAAGATGTCTCCTTTAATGCGCAACACATTCGATGACAAAATTATAATACTCTCCGCAAGGGTATAAAAAACTACAAAAACAAAAGTGCGATGAGGCTTAAAAAATAAATTATGTTATGGCTGACGGCGTATTGCTTTTAGGCAGCTGTGATTTATTACGCGATTTTTGACATGTATCTATTCAGTATTGTTTTAGTATCCTTTTGCGGGAAGAGAGGTAGGGAATGATGTGTAATGAATTGCTTATATGTAAATAGTTGTATAAAAAAATGGTTATTTATTGACATTTTTTTTTAATATGTGTAGCTAGCTTTTATAGCATACTAAATTTATAGACAAAACATAAACAATAGCTTTTCAAATATTTCATTTATATATTGTATAATATGTATAGATAAATTCATTTATAATAGTACTTGCATAATTGTACAAACAAGCAATTAATTTCCAAGTTATTACAGAAAAACTTTGTTTTTTTTTTGGCGCCCAACGTGTGGCACTAAATGATAAAAAATTAAACATGCTTTAGCTTTGAGTTCTTTTTTTATTTTGCTCTTTAAAGCAATTGCTTTAGATTAAAAGGTTTCGAGTAGAATATTAAATTTCACAATTTTGTCTCAAATTTCAAAAATATTCTCATATTTCTTTGAGGACCTTTTATTGTCTTTTTCTATTTATGCACACCTTTATCTAACGCACGTGTTACAAGTCAACCTTAAAATGTAAATAAGCGCCGAAATATAGCCAAACTTTTGCCCAATCAAAACACATTCATCATGGCTGTCAGTTTTATGTTAAAAATTTCATTAAACTTTTAGTCGGTGAATTTGGGCCAGGCCCTTGTCAGTGGACAGCAGCCAGCAAAACACGACAATCTAATATAATCAAGTGCCCATTTCAAACGTATTTGTTTCTGACGTATTCATGAGCTCCAAAACACCATCAATTTTGTGAGCAGCATTTCGCTCTTTCTCACTTCTCTCTTTCTCTGTCCTCTTAAAGCCAAGTTCAAGTTGCAAACATGACAGCTAACTGGGCCTAACTAAAGTCTGACACGCCTTCTGCCAAGCAAAATTTGACAGGTTGAGGCCGTATTGACAGGCCATGGGAAACCAGAAGTCGACATAGTCCAATTATTATCATGAGCCCCAAATGAAGATGACGTTCACATTTGATGGGTGAGAAACTTTTAATGGCACTGTTAAGGTCGATGCTGCTGGCAACAACGTGAGGGGCAATTAATCACAGACGCTGATGCTCTGACTCGAAAATCAGAATCAAAATCAAGTCTCAATTTGAGTGTCACTTAGTTTTTATGGGTCAGGAGCGCGTCAAACGCAGCACGTTCAATTGTTTTATGCCATCTGCGCTTTGATGTACTCGTCTACTGTGCCGCCCACAAAGGACACAGCCCCAGTTGAGTTCAGTTCAGTTGAGCTCAGCTCAGCTCTTCGCCCGCTTTATGATGTCCTTGCTGATTGTGCTTCAGCCATTTTGAGTGCTGTAAAACTTTGTGCTTCCTGAGAACGTCAATTTGGCTCAAATATATATGTATATATATACATATACATATATATACCTACTATATATGTATTGTAAGTGTACTGTGGGTGTAAGTGCTTGGCAAGAGCTTTTTAATGGCCATTTGAGGCAGTTTATGCAGCTGCAACCAGCCCCTGCTCACTAACCACTCCTCACACCACCCCCCTCCCCCACCACCCCTTATAAAACTGTACGTTGTGTGTTTTGGCCAAGACGGCCCAAGTTGTTTGTTGCTATTATTAAATTAGTTGCGGGCGATTTGCGGTAATTAGTGTGAAATTTTATGGCCCTTTGAACTTGTTAGTTGCAGATAACTTCTGTTCTTGACTTTTTGAATATTTTATACAATGTACAGAACATAAATTATAATTTAATGCAATTTATGTTCTGCAGCTCACAAGAATTTTTGGCTTGTGCATATTTATTAACGATGTGTCTAGTGTTTCAACTACTAAAATTTGGATCTTTAATATAGATAAATTGTTGCTCCTGCTTAGACCAAAAATAATTATTAAAAGCTTGTCTTACATTTTGTACATTTAAGCATACATTATGAAAGCTCAAATTGTGTTTTATGATTATTAATTTATTTGATTAGCATATAGAAATAATAAAGGTATTTACGACGCTCTGTCTAGTTGACCACAAATGCGTATATTGAACAATGATTTTAAAGTCTTAGAGAAAAATAAAAGGGTTTTATTTTAACCAAAGCACTATGGGGAAAAAGTCTATTTTTTGGGCATTCATTTTCTTTTGTTCGGCATTTTGAAATTGTTTTGTTTTTTAAAGTCTTAATGATCAACATTGAATATAAATACAATTTTTAAAATTTTACTGATTAACATTAAGGTTTGCCGCACTATCAAAGTCAGCTGATGTCTAACTGCTTTGTGAATTGAAAAAGCACGTGAAATTTCTTCCAACTTTTAGCCTTTCTAAACTTTTAACTGTGGAACTAGTGAAAAAATGTAAATTTGGAAAATAATAGTCAAGATATGTAAAATTAACTGTTAAATCAGATTTATTTTGTAGTTGTGTCTTTTTTCCAATTGTCTGATATGTTGTTGATGTGTACTTTTAGGTCCTAGCCAAAAAATGTACATATGTTCTGTGGAATATTACTTTAGTTGAGCAAAGCGAATCAGCAAGGTTCAAATTAAATGTTTTAAGCAAATTAATATAGAATCAAATGGTGCTAATGCTTTTTGCTCGTTTTTGCCCCTTTTCGAAAAAAAGTACATGTTGCAGTTGCATTTTGCACAGGAAAACTTGATTTTCGATGATAAAGTAGCCCGATTTTGATGAAATTTGCCCAAAGTATATAAAGGGCAATACAACTAACAAAGGCTGAATTTGGTGGAGATATCTGTTAAAAAAAAGAAGAGTTTTTCATGCAAAAACTTATTTTTCATGCAAAAACCTGTTTCTCAACTGATTATTGCTATGGCAGCTAGCCAGCGGTTCGATTTAAGTTAAATATTAGTTCATGGGTATCCTAAATGTAAATGGACAGAATTGTTGAATTTGATTGAAATATCTCGACATTCTGCGTGCACTCTGCAATGTTATTAAAAGTAACTTAAATTCGACGAGCTTTCAATTGAAATTTTTGAAACGCTTTTGCACAGTTCATCTTCATATATACTGATGCTGTCTCTTAATCTGTTCGTGCGTGATGTTGAGTCTTATCCGAAGCATCATCAGTTATTTATGCTTGCCACAGACTCGGGCAAAGCTACCACGCCTTGGCGCGCAATCATGAGGCGCTGCCCAGCAGGAGCTGTAGTGAAAGGAGCAGCATCCTGACAGCGACGACAACACCTGGCAAGACTGTTGGTGTTGCCACAGCTGCTGCTGTGGGTGCTACTATTGCTGTTGCTGCTGCTGCTTCTGCTGCTGCTGTTGCTGATGGTGATGCATTCGTGTGGTTGCCGTGTTAATAACACGTCAACAGCAGAGCATATCAAGCATACGTCGTGTTGTGCGAGGCATGTTACACATTGTTGCTTGAAGTTGAGGTTGACTGAGGCTGGCGGTGGTAGGGGTAATGGTTGGAGCAGGGGTTAAATGGGTAAATGCTGCCTGCTGCACACTAAACGCACTTTATGTCCCACGTTGCGCTCTTACCAGCTGGCAATGAGCCATCGACACACTTCGCCTTCCAAATTGCAATTAATTAATTGAAGTACTTAAGCGTCTCTTGCAACGCGTTGCCTGCCTGCCTGCCTGCCTACTTGAATGCCTGAATGCCAGCCCATTAATGGAGCAATGGTGCACAACTGGCACACATACCATACAATGCATAGAGCTCCAATTTTAAATGGGTGTCACGTGTCTCTTCACGGTGTCTCAATGTCGCTCCGTGTCTGGGTATGGGCTTGGGTTTGGGTAGATGCAACCCACTGAGCTGGCTTATTAATGTGGCTTCACGATGAGGCAGCTATTAGAGTTGCCTCGACTGCCATTAGCAGGATCACAGCACAAGTGCGCGTACGTGCATCCTTGAATCTACTTTTTGAATTTATACAAAATTCTTAAGAAATGCCAACCGTATATTCAAATGTATATATACATATATCTTGCTTTTGCATTCAACACATTCAAAATTAATGAATTGATATAATTATAACCTCAGATGCGCCACAATCAAAATGGTCAATAATGTTAATTAATGTCAGTGCAATATATATATAATTATATATATATACATATATATAAAAATGTGTATGACGATGACAGTTGGCATACTTCATCATAAATATTACAATAATTCGGCCTGCCAGCATAAAAAAGAAAGCTTGCAAAATTAATTTTTAATTCAATCAAATGAATAATTTCTTTTTGGGCAGCTGCAAATCAATAAAGGGATGCAATTTTAAGAACATAATGAGATCAGAGTAAATGCATATGTAAGAAGTTGCCTTACTTATGCAAATTAAAGGAATTTCAATATTTTATTATTATTATTCATCTGGACTTTGATTGGTTCACAAAATACAAAAAAATTGTTCTGCATATTAAAATACGAGTACATATAACATACATATACATACATACATATGTATGAGCAATCTGATAAAACACAAACGAAATAACTTCAAAACCAATATTTATTGTAATTTGTTTGCATTCATGTAATGATAAAAAGGACAGGCGATATCAAAAGGCAAAAAATATTGAAATAAAAACAAAAATTTTAAATGTTTTTACATTTAATATTCATTGAAAATATTTCGTAACTGTAATAATAATGCGGTATGCGTATAGACAATAACAACAACAACAACAAGTACTGAAAACAGCGACTGTATTAAAAATAAACAAGCCATTCCATATATAGATATAAATACTTCATATCTACATACATACAAATACAAAGCGAGGGCTGTTTAAACTCTTTCTTTTAATTTTTTCGAAAAATAAGAAGAAAAATGTGTACATTGGGATTGTGAAATGTCCGTCCGTCCGTCCGTCTGTCCGTCCAACCGACTATCCGTCCGTCTGTCCGTATGAATGCAGTTTTTTCCACAGTTTTGAAGCTAGAGAAACCAAACTTGGTAAACATGTTGATATATACCATAGACAGACAAAGTGTCAAGATCCCCACCCCACCCAGACCCCTTCCCCCTCAAACGACAAAAAACTATATCTTGTACAGTTTTACAGCTAGAGTAAATAAATTTAGCACAAGGGCTACTTATCACTTCCTTGATTGATCTGACTAAAAAAAATTGACCACCCCCGCCCCACAAATAAGCAAAGTCTGTATCTCCCACACCCCTTTGTCTAGAATCATCAAATTCTTTTCGCAATTTGCTCATAAATGTTGAGTTAATAGTACTATAAAAACAGAAAAAATGTTGTTTGACCATTTTCGATATTTTCCATTCGATTGAAATAGGAAAAAATTATTTTGTCTTAATAAAGAATTCAATTTTGTAGTTTATAAAAAGATTAAATATATTTAAAAACGTTTTGGGTATCATATATAACATCTTTTTTGATATTCTCTTGTTATTTGATCAGATGGCTATAGCTGAAGATATACGCAAAAATACAGTCCGATATCACAAAAAAAAAAACCAAAAACCGCTTTTATTTTAGAAACTGCAAGTAGTTTCTGAAAAGTGTGAATGAAGTTTCACTTGTAGGTATTCTCGCTACCGAAATCTTCCATCAAACCTTTGAAATTAGTTCTAAAAATTAATGATTAACATGTGTCGCTTACTTATCAATCGGCCCTCGTATAAAATGCGAACAATTCGAAATGGAAAACACGTCGAAAAGGGCTAAAGGTTGGCAAACGTAAACGTGTTTTTGGTTGAGGCAGGATAAAGTTAATTCCCAATGTAATGTGTTTCCAGCAAAACAAAGGATACGCAGAAATTCATATATACTACATAATACACATACATATAAAACATATTAAAAAAAAAAAAAACACATTTGAATGTTCTTTGAGTTGTTTTTAACGAGTTGAAGTCATGTGAAAGGGCATCTTATTGTTTTGGTTTTAAGCTTGACAGCATTTAAAGTCTTGTTAAAAAGTTGATTAATAAAAGCAAAGCTTAAACTTTATATTTTTTTCTACTTTTTGTAACATTAAGAATCTTGAAAAGTCTTCGCACAAGTCTTGCTTAATTTAGCAAGTTAAATTCCTAGCACCTACCAAGAGATATTTAATATAGCTTCTAGTCGCATGTAAGGCATTTGATTAAATGGCCATTTGAAGCACATGCTTATATAGTAGTATACAACATGCATATATATCAGGCATAATGAATTCAATTAATTTACTTCTGCCAAAACTCACATCCACTTATGCTTTTTATGCTCATTCCGCAGGATTTCGACCTCGTCTCGGCATCATTATGATGACTGATTATTGCTGTCAGAGTGTGTCTGCCCTGTGTTAGATTCACTTTACCCTCCTTTCTATTTTTTCGCATTTTCGTATTTTCGCATTTTTCGGTATTTGTTTTTTTTTTTGCTTTTCTTTTGTTTGGTGCACGTTCCTGCGGTTTTATTAATGTGTGCTAAATGTGCCGTCAAAGACGTCGTCGTCTACTTATAATACACACTCGAATACTTTTTCACATTCATAAAACCACTTGCGTAGCAACTTTGGCACATTTTTATGAACACGATGATGAACAGAAGAAGGTGGATATATTCACCATTCTTTCCATTTTTCCCTCCCCCTTTCACTTCCCCTTCCACTTATATGTTTATATGGTTTATTTATCCAAGCAAACAATGCAAGTCAGGACATGCCAAGGCCATCTATCTATCTAAAGTGTGTACTCTACTCGTAAGAGTATGTTTACATCTCAAGTGCCAGAGCAATTTTCATGTGATTTTTCCCCCTTTTGTTGTTTCAAGCAATCTCTTCTAAAAATTGCTAGCAATTTTTACCATTTATTGGTAGTACGAGTAGCAACAACACAAAACTGACTTATACACTTTTCCATGACCATGCCCCATTTGACGCCCACAGATAAACAAAACTAACGCATAATTGGTTGCATTTTTCTCTGCGGCAAGAAATTGTTTTATTTTAGAGTGTGGTTTTATATTATGCACAGTTTTAGCGCAAATTTATGCAATTAAAACTTTTCATTAGCCAATCGATGTGTGTGTTTGTGTGTGTAAGCCATGTTGAAGTTTATTGACAACACATTCATTTTCCTACGCATAACAAAATGTAAATGGTATTTTCGTGTGCAACAAACTAAGTTCGAAAGCTGTAAAACTATTGCAATTGATCCGATTTTGATGAAACTTGGCCAGCATATATAAACTCTCTTTAACCTTTAGTTAAATGAGTTTGGTTTAGCTATCTTAAAAAGCAAACAAGTTTTTCCTACAAAACCCCACTTTTCCACCGATTGTTCCTATGGCAACTATAAGATACAGTCGTCCGATGTCAATTCAATTTCGTTACACATTTTGTTTCAAAAATATTATATCCTCTGCAAGCTGAAAAGAACACTGATGCCATTGAAAGTGCCATCGATTGAAACCGCATTGGAAAATCTTGATCTAAATTCCATATTGTAATCTCATAAATAGTCATCAAAACTGTTGATTTAGACTAGAGAAAGAAAATATATCAATAATGTTGATAGTGCAATTGTTTTATTTCATGCTCTACTGATCACAAAATATGTGCATGTTTAACATAAAACATTTGTTTTATACGAGTATGTTGTATGTGCCAAAAATGGTTGGTTCAAACAAAAAATTGCAAGTACACATAATGCGTCTCTTCGGCACTTAATGAATTTTGTCAAGAACTGGCCCCTAGTTGTCCACATAAGTAGAGGCGGTCTTTTGGGGGCATGACTGCTGCAAATGGGAAACCTGTGTTTTGTTCTGCAGCCAAGTTGGCTGCCAAGTTGGCCAACTTTGCCGTGCGCCTTTTTATGCAAGTGGCAAATAAAGTAACGCCGAGGAAGTTCTTAGTTTTTGCAACTTTTGATATAGTTTTTGTGTTGTGCAGAAAGAAAAAAAAAAAGAAGAACAACTACAAATAAAATATATAAAAATAATACTGACTGGTAAACAAAAAACGTCGCGACTGTCGCAGTGCAAAAATGTCCGGCTCCGGGTCTGTTGCCAAGTTAAATGTAATTGTAATTTTTAATTTTAAGTGCTTGCCAAAAATAGTAGTATGCAAAAGTATTTTGTGCCAGCAATGCAAATGTTAATTGCGCAACACATAACTCATGCACCAAAGGCAGCAGCAGTTGGAGAATGAAACACAGATAGGACCAAAAGATAGCACCAAAATATAGTTATATAAGTAAGGGTAGACTATACGTATATGTATGTGTGTATGCTGCAATGGGGGTAAGTGCCAAGAGCCAGTAATGAGTTGTGCACCATCATAATTGGTTTTGCTGCGAAGAAAGAGAAGACAACATCAAATGTTGCCAGTTAACAGGTTCTGGTGCGGGCACATAAAGAATAACAGTTACAACTTGTGATGTGTGTTCCCTAAACCACTTTCTTTACAATTTCGTCAAGTATATTTACTCCCTGTTCCCATTGAAAATGGGAAAAACGGTTATTAAAGTTAAATGTATGTCACAGGCAGAAGGAGGCATTTCCGACTAAATAAACTATATATATATTCTTGATCAGCATCAACAGTGAGTCGAACTTGCGATGTCCGTCTGTCTGAAATTTAAACTTCTACTTTAAATAAAGGACACAATTCATTTGCTGAGCAAAGCGAAAGAAAATTCACATAACAACAATTATAATCAAAGCCAATCAAACATTATAGAAATCACATAGAAATAATGTTTTTTTAGATTGTCACTTGTAATTCTCAAACGGTTTTAGCAAACATTGGGTCCAGTGCCCATCTGAAACCCGTTTATAAAACATCTTATTTTTTGTATCTTATTTGAATTCTTATTTGCGGAGTCACAGTTACTCCAACATATTCTCTACTTCTCACGGTATTTTAGGTATTTTTTGTTTAGTGTACTGTATCAATCAGATCTGGGAAAAAAAGATTGAATGAAAGCATAAGCCACTTTTCCAGGATGCACAAACTTATAAATATGGTGACCGACTGAAACCAGTTTGTAAAACATTTTATTTTTTGTATCTTATTTGAATTATTATTTGCGGAGTCAGTTACTCCAAAACTCTCACAGTATTCTTGCAGCTTAAGTACTTTTGGTTTATAAGATTTGGAAAGTACGAGTGAATTAAAGCGTAGAAAGCATAAACCGCTTTCCCAGGATGCACAAACTCATAAATCTAGTGCCCAACTAAAACCGGCATTTAGAACATCATCTTATTTTTTGTATCTTATCTTATTTCTTATTTGCGAAATCACAAGTTACTCGAAATAATTGGCATGTTTAAAAACCTTCACAGAATTCTTGCATTTTATATAATTGGTATCGGTAGGATCAGGGAAATAAGACTGAATGAAAGCGTAAAGAGCATAAACCGCTTTTCATCAACGGCCGAATCAAACTACCCATGTAACTCTGTCTGTATGATTGCGCCGATCTCGGAGACTTTAAGAGATAAAGACACCAAACTTGGCATGCAGGTTCTTGTATACCATACGCAGATCAAGTTTAGTTGGATAAACAAATAATGGTAAAATTTCGACCATAACCATAAGATATATCCAAAAATGTCCTGACTATTATATTAAGGATGTTAAGTTTCCTATTTATGAAATTCTTGATTTATTTGATCGGATGGATTCAACTGAAACATAGCCCGACATCGCAAACAGACAAAAACCGCGATTATTTCAAAAAGGTAAATGTCGTTTTACTTGTCGGATATACCGATATATAAAAAACGAAAAACTTTGAGAGTTTTTCATTGGTTAAAACAGAAACTAAGTCACTTGGAAATTTTTTAGAGGAACACGAACACGAGTTTGTGTGAAAACGCGACGCTCGAGAAAAGTAACATTTGCTGGCAATTGTGAACGAGGCCTGGAGAAAAAGAGCCTTGAGGAGCCTCAGTGTGTCCTGTGTGTTCTTGGCGTTGTTTTGGGCTGGGGGGAGGTAGGGGGTTTCTGTCTTTTGTGTCGCTATTGTGTTTGATAAATGCAGCATGTTTGCCGGCACGTTTGTGCAGCCTGCAGAACAATGCATACTACATTTGATCCTGTTACTGCTACTGCTACTGCTACTGGTCTACTGCTACTGCTACTGCTCTACTGCTGCCCACATGCAGGCCAGGCCGTTGTGCTTTATTGTGCTGTGAAGTCCTTTTGCGCCGTCGCCATTGCCATTGCAATTGTTTTCTATGGCACATCGATGATATGGTCATGACTTTGTCGAGTGTTATCTTAGTCGTTTGGCCCTTGCCACATTCCTCGTTCCAGTTGCAACGATTAATTTTCGCTCTGTTGTCTCACTGTGCGTACAGTGGTGATATTAATCAGCGTGAAATCGTTGATTGTCTGTGCCTGCCATTGGCATTGCCACTGACATTGGCACTGGCATGCTGACTAAAGTCGATTATCGCTTCGAATACATGGCAATCCGCTCAGATACATACATTCATACATACATACAAACATACAAACATACATATGGCATGCCATAAAGAGCCTGCAGGAGTCCATTCATTCATTACCAATTTTCGGTTTATTAAACAGTAATCATGAAATTTTTGATCGAAGCAGCATGTTGCCTTTGCCTGTGTGCTGTGAAATTGAAACAGGAAATCCTTCATAGGCTTTTTCGCGTTTTCGCGTACTTTAAACTCAGCATCGCTTTCCACTTTGTGCATACGTTTTTTGTCTGAAATATTAAACGTTTTATTGTATTTATTATTAGCTTTATGTTGCAATTCAGATTTTTTAACAATTTTATTACAATTCGATTTTTTTTTGTTAAAGTCCTATTAAAAAATATTGTTTTCTCACATTTTTGCTATTTTAGCTAAATAGAATTCATCTGCTTTTTAAATGTTTATCCCTGCGTAAAGGACACTAAATTATTTGTGCATCTGCTTTATGTTTTGTGTCAAACAATATTTATTTAAGAACAACCACGACCACTTCTGACGCCGCAAAGAGGCGAAAAAAAGAGTTCTTACTTGTTAAATGTACTTTCTGTACAAATACACTCAATTTAAGCATCAAAGTAGCTCAGGGCAAGAGCAGGCGAGTGGTAACAGGGGGAACTGGCAATGCTCTTAACTAAAGGAGACTAATTTTCATATTGTGTTGGAAAACAAGCTAAAGTTTTTAAACATTCACAAGCTTAACAGCTTTTTACCTTAAGCGAAACTTGAGAAAATGAAACTAGTTAAACATGAGTTTTCAGCCGTCGAAAGTAAGGGTTTAAGGATTGTTAATTCGAACGTCAAGTCGAAGTTGGGAAACCAGCGCTTAATCAAAATATTTATTTCTCTTTTATATCTATTATTTTGCATTTAACTTGGCTCAATAATAAACGAATTTCACAAATTTCTGTCAAAATCTTTACGTTACTCGATCTATTTTGTGAAGTTTGAAAATTAATACCAATTAAGTCCCGCCTTAAAAATAGATATTATTTTTAATTAAACAGTACCTAAAATAGTTTATAATTAATTTTCATGCTGTTGACAGAAATGTGAGCTCTTTGTGGCCATGGGTTCCTTTGACCATATGTACTCATGTGCTATGCTCCTAAAAATTGCAGGAACATAACAGATAATTATGGGCTGAGGTTTGGTCGGATGCGGTTGCCAAACTGCGTTGCTTTGGTTGCCATTCAAAATTGTTATTCCTCAATGCCGCCAACAAACGCAATGTACGCGAACTGTGTGCTGTGGCCAGGCTGCTGGTGTATCCTGCGTAGGAGGCAGCTTGGTCAATTTTTCTGGCTAATGATTTGGTTTCCGCCACAGTTGTGCGTATGTGTTGTGTGTTTGTGTGTTGTGTGTTGTGTGTTTGTGTGTGTACATAACACTATGTGGTTAGGTGTGTGTTAAATTTATGGCCTGCCAACTGCACCACTGAATTGTGAATATCACTGTGAATGTGGTGGTCAGTCCTGAAATGTGCTCATAAGCAGCAAAAGTGGAATATTCCGCGAAATAGCAATTGAACGGCGAGTAAATGTGCAACGGCGGCAAAAATTAGCTATAGAGAGCAGTTTAAAGTGATTAAAGAGTGAAAAGCGAATAATTGTGTATTAGGATCATAGTCAGAGGTACTCAGAACTATGATTGCATGAATGCTGAACTTGGTAATTCTGTACTTGCCGCCTGCCAAAACAAAAACAATCTAGACTGAAATGTCATCTTCGGCGTGCCGAAGATATATACCCTTGCAGAAAATATTTGCATGAGAAAACTTATTTTTCAACTGATTGTTCCCATTGCAGCTATAAGTTATTGTGATCCGATTTTGATCAAATTTGGGCAACATGTGTAGAACGTGCCTTAATTTAGGTATGGGGAGTTTGGTTGAGATATTTTGAAAAACACAAAAGTTTTTCGTACAGAAACTTATTTTCAAGTGCTCGTTAATATTGCAGCTATAAGTTATAGTCGTCCGATTTTGATGAAATTTTGTCATCATGTATAAACTGTCCTTAAACTTAGGTTAAGTGAGTTTGGTTGAGTTATATTGAAAAATAGAAAAGTTTTTCATATAACTATTGGTCCGATCTGGCCAATTCAACTACAGGTACTACCTGCAGTAACTGGAAGCATCTGTGTCAAGTTTCATCAAGATAGCTCTAGAACACAGTCTTGAGAAACGCATGTACACAGACGGACAGACGGGCAGACGGACATGACGAACATGACTCGGCTGATGCTGATCACGAATATAAAAATTTGTTTTTTCTGAGACGTCTCCTTCAATGCGTTACATATTTCGTGACAAAGGTATAAAAATGTGGACTTGGACTCGCAAAAGATTTCCTTTTTTGCTCCAATCTTTAATAAAAGCAATTAAAAGCTAGTTAACAGCTCATCAACAGCACTGTTAACAATAACAGCACTCGGTTTGCATGCGTTTGGCATAACAGCCATAGTTAACTAATCTATGTTAGGTTTTAGTTTTAATTCTTTATGAATATTGAAAACAACTCGAAATCCAGCACAGGATATCGAAAACGATATTTGTAAGAAATTATAGTCAGCTCAAGCAAGTAGCTTAAATAGTAATAAGCTTTTTTTAAGCAGTTGCAAATAATATATTCCATACATGTTCAGCAAGCGATTTCAATGCTAATGAACCCTTTCCATTTCCCACAAACATTTGGTAATTTGTCTGATGGGTGTTGTAGGTCATGGCATTCTGGTTGGACTTACAAATGCTACCTAATGAGCAATCCCATTAAACTACAAATTAAATCCCCAAACTAATTTTGGTTGCGCGCCGAGAGAGCAGCACGCACGAGTCCTTGCTCCTAGCTGCTCTGCTTTGCCCAAGCTACACATAAATACTTGTGTATGTGTGTGTGTGTGTGTGTGTGTGTGTGTGTAAGTCCTTTTTGGCAAAGTTGACAGTTTCTGTGTCGGTATTTAGCAAGTGCTGGGGCTTACACGAACTACAATATGCACAGGCGATTGAATCAATTAAAAGTTGACAAAGTTCAACAGCTAACCAAAAATGCAAATGCATAAAGAAAATATCTGAAGCGAACACGAAAATTCTCAACAGTTGGCCAAATTGTAGTATGTGTGTGTGTGGCTTGGTTTTCTACCCAACTTTATTTGATAGGTAATGTGCACAAGTTGTGCGAAATATTTTGAGCACACTTTATTGACCAATATGCGAAGATGGCAGTGACTGTTGCACTCGGCACGCTCATATTGCCAACTTTGCTCGTAACATAAAGTTACAGCACACACAAACACACACACATTCATACACAGTGTACCGTTAGCCCTTTCGAAATGGTCAACAAAATTTTGTGTAAAGCCACCAAGCAAAGAGACTTACAAAACACCAAAAATGGATTAGTTTTTCAAAACTTTTATACAGTTTTTGAAATAGGAAATCCAAAATATGAATGCTGGCAAAAAGTGCGCTTTGTGCAAAAAACACATTTTAAAAGCTTTTATTAACTTTCTTAATCATAAATAACTGATATAAGTAAAGTGTTGAAATGAAGCGTTTAATGTTATTGCCACTGTTACCGACAAGGCTTCAAAACTGTTTTAAACAACATTGAAAAGAAACAGTTTAACTTTATGCAGTTTAACTTAAGAATCAAAGCTCTTAAACATTCGCTAAGAGGGCCAAGACTGGCAAACTTTGTGTAACTTGCGGCAGAAATGGTAACATAACAGCCTTACAGCTGTTTAACATAACATGTTAATGTAATTAACAGTGCGCCACAACTGTTTAACGTTAATCGTGCCAAGACTGTTCACTTTGTACAGGATCTTTAGGCACTGCCCTGCAGCAGTTTAACAAAACATGCCAACCCTTGTACAAATACATCTGTTAAACTTTAGGCATAACTGTTTGTTCGACTTTATGCAGACAAGTTGGAAATTCTTCAGTTGAGGTCCTCCACTCAAAATACGATACAAAAATTTTTATTTTGGTCTCAAAAAATGCGGAAAAGTTTAAGAATTTGATTTCCGTTGGCGAGGATAGACTTTTATGCAGGAATATATGATAAAAACCATAAAAAAAGTTCCTAACAGTGCTGTTAATGTTAACAGAGTAGCAACATTGTTATATTTGGCGCAGCTGATGAAGAATTTGAACAAAAAATCGGTCAATTATTTCAACAAAAAATCGTACGATTTCAAAGTTGAAATCTTCAAGTTAAATTCTTTTTGTCAACACTGGTTTCAAAGTTGGCCTTTGAATTTATAAAATCCAAATCATAGAAAAAGGCATCGCTTTAACTTAGCCATCAGAGCTCGATGGTGAAATCTTGCTCTGATCAGCTGGTTGGTCCTCCTCGAAACTGAAATCAGAGTTCCCCTTCATATCACTCTCAAGACATTTAGTAAGAAAAACAACGATCTGTATGTTAACAGTGGCGCATATGTTAACAAACTCACTACTGTTAACGATAACAGTGCTGAGCTTGGGTGCATTTGGACATATCTTTAAGAGGCTTTTTATATTGCGACATAAAAGTAAGCTTCTGATCAAAGTTTTGACTTTAAATATATATATATATATATATATATATATATGTAAATATGTGTAAAATAGCTAATCAAAAAATTTATATATATATATAAATTTTTTGATTAGCTATTTTACATACAAAATAAGTTACCAGCATTAAAACATATAAAGAACATTAAGACAGACAGAAGGACATGGCTAGTCCGATTTGGCCGTTGCTTATTACGCTTTCATACACTCGTATTTCCCAAATCTTATTTATACGAAGTAAATAAAATGCAAGAATGCGATGAAGGTCTTAACATTTTTTAAATATGTCAATCATTATAATACTTTGAATAAGTAAACAAGTATTAGGTCTTCAAATTTTTGAAATATGTTAAACAAATAAGAATTCAAATAAGATTACAAATATAAGATGTTTTATAAACGGGTTTCAGTCGGGCACTAGATTTATGAGTTTGTGCATCCTGCGAAAGCGGTTTATGCTTTTTACGTTTTTATTCACTCGTACTTTCCAAGTCTTGTAAGGCAAAAATACATAAGCTGCAAGAGACAAAGTTTTCGAGTAATTTGTGACTCCGCAAATAAGAATTCAAATAAGATACAGAAAATAAGATGTTTGAGAATTACAAGTGACAATCTAAAAAAACTTAAACTCTGTGTGATTTCTATAATGTTAGATTGGCTTTGATGTTAATAGTTGTTTTGTGAATTTTCTTTCGCTTTGTTCAGAAAATGAAATGTGTCCTTGATTTAAAGTACAAATATAAATATCAGACAGACGGACATGGCAAGTACGACTCACTGTTGATGCTGATTAAGCATATATAGTTTATATATACGGAAATGTCTGCTTCTGCCTGTTACATACATTTGCAGTACTTAAAACTCCTTTTTTCCCATTTTTAATTGGAACAAAGAGTAAAAATGCGCCAGCAAGCTAACAAAAATCTTAAACTAGCTAAATAAAAAGTCTTTTTTGTGGTACAGGTAGATTGTGTAGATTGTGTAAGTATTGGCAATACATTTCGTAGGAACTTACTTGCAGCCTTGCCAATAAAATTGAATACATCGTATAGTGTAAATGCCAACTCTGATTTAACAACTGGATCGGATCTATAATGAAATTCAAGGCGTTGCACACAAAAAATAAGAAGTAATTGGCATGCAATAAAATGAAAGAAAAGAATACTAGAACTGTCACTAAACTCACATGCTCACACGCGCACGCACACATGCATAAACATATACACATACACTTATGCTTTCGTTCAATCTATTTGCAGTAAGTGTTCGTTAGAAAATGTTTGCATAGCAGCACTCAACGTCATTCAAAACACATGTAAAGCAGTAGGAAGTGAGCTGCTTGAGCGGAGGCACTGTAGATCTGAGTCAATGTGTGTGTGTGTGTGTGTGTGTGTGTGTGTGTGTGTGTGTGTGTGTGTGCAAAGAAAATCAAAGAAAATCAATAAAGGCAAATTGTCCTAGGAAAACAGAAATGTGCATCATTTTCACTTTATGCAAATTGCAAAATGTGTGATGAAGTCTCAACTCGAAGTCGATGCCGATGCCGACTTGCAATGAGCATCAGGCACTGAGCTGTATATGAATGAGTACACATACTCTTAGCACTAACTGTGCCCATTCCCCCATTTTATATATATATATATATATATGTGTGTGTACGTATATGTGTGTGTGTGTGTTTGCTATGTGTAAATGCATGGCTGACAAAAGGCATTTGCATATTTAATGTTATTACGTTATTTTGCATGCCACACAAAAATTTATGATTGCATTCTGGCATGGAACGACGACCAACTACCAGCTTCACAGATTTTAGCCTCTCATCTCTCATGCTGAATTCTGAATGTGCATATTCCTATACATATATATATATATATATATTTATATATATATACTATATATATTTTCCACAAATTTTACAATAATTCCGTTACAACTTTTGAAGCAGAGCCGCCGACCGACACAGTTTTCACACTCCACACGTTACAGCATTTTCCCACCTTGTCGTTGTCGTCGCCATCATCACCATAAATAATAAAATTATTTTGCTGCCAGTTTGAATTTACGCCCCACTGTCATGCCCAGACCAACACAAATATTGAAAATTGTAACGATAAATTGCATAAAAAGTGCCATTAAAATCTCGTTTCGTCTATTGTGAAAGACCAGAGAGCATTTTGCGGCATCGTCAAGTCAAGAATTATACATTTTTTATTTCAAATTAAGTGTCTCAAATGTAATCAGACAATTAATGGAAATTCTTTACACGTTTAATTGCTTGATATCATCATTTATTGATAAATGTATGTAACTTTAATTGGCAGTCATTTTAATTGTTTGTGTCGCTTGTATAAAATAGTAAAAACAAGAAAGGAAGGTTAACTTCGGCGTGCCGAAGATATATACCCTTGCAGAAAAGATTTGCATAAGAAAACTTATTTTTCAACTGATTGTTCCTATGTCAGCATTAAGTTATAGTGATCAGATCTGGCCAATTCAACTATAGGTACTACCTGCAATAAGAAGAAGCATCTGTGACATCAAGATAGCGCTAGAACAAAGTCTTGAAAAACGCATGTGAACAGACGGACAGACAGACGGACATGACTCGGCTGTTGATGCTAATCACGAATATACAAATTTCTGAGAAGTCTCCTTCAATGCGTTACACATTTCGTGACATAATTATAATACCCTCTGCAAGGGTATAGAAAGGTTTTTGAAGATTTTTTCATTTGATTAAACCAAAAATGTAAATATGCCATAATAGGGTGCTTCAAATTGTATTTATTTTTGTAAGTATTTCATTTGAAAACTTATTTATATGCAAAAGAAATTCGAACACATATTTTTATTATTTATTTATTTTTTTGATTCATATTTCCATAGGTATATTAAAATTGGTATATTTTAAGCTTGTTCTATGGTATGTTGAATACAAATCCAATTACAAAAGAAAAAGGAGTTTTTGTTGAGAAAATTTCAATTTTGCAAAAATTAATGATAATGTTTTAAACAACATCCGGAACACTTTTATGCACAAGTTGAAACCACAACTGCCATGTGGTAACACAGATTGGTTGTCAAAAAAAAAAAAAGAAAAAAAAAAGTTTGACTTCAGGACACTTAAAATGGCCAGGAAAGCAGAAGCCAAGTCTCTGCCACACATTTTGTATGGAAGAGCAATGCGGAAGTGTCAATCAGATACACCTCAACACATTCACATACACGTACAGACACACACACACACACACACACACACATGTACATTTACAAATAGCTGACAATCATGGCAACCGCAAATCATCATAGATATTTCGAAAATTTCATTACACTGTTGGTTTGGTTGCCTAAGGTGGATAATCCTTAGAGCATTTGGTTGAATGTTATCTACAATACAGAATGTTGTCAATGAATGGTTAGATGAGGTGTGTGTGTGTGTGTGTGTGTCTGTGTGGCTTACATAACTTCACACACACACATACACTATACACTGACAGTCAGTTGAAGGCAGACACGCAGTTAATGATGGCCTCAGTTTCAGCCTCGATCCGTGTTCCAGGCTGTCGACTTATGGAGCAGGGGTAGGAGGGCTTACAGCTTGGCATTGGTTGCTTCTGCCTCTGGCTCAACTCGGTTATTTTTAATTTTTTTTTTTTTCTGTTTATTGTTCATTGTTTTTGTTGTTGCTGTTGCCGCGTCGTTGTCTATTGTCTCATTGTCTGTGCGGCCATGTATGATTTTTTATTATAAATAAGCTTGTAGGCATGTGTCGGCCTCTGTACATGCCAACTAAACTACAGCCGTAATCTCAAATGGCAAGCAGCAGCATCAACAACGACAACAACAACAACAGCAACTACAACAATAATAACATCAACAACAAATACAATGTCTGACAATCATGTTGTTGCTCTCGACATCCTCGACATGCCATACAAAATGTATTGTGCGATTTAACTTTAAGATTTAAAAGCAAAAAAAAAACATTAACCAGCATAACAAACATTCTTTTTTCGCATTGAATTGCAGCATATAATAATGAGATAAGAACACTTTTTTAACATTTCATTGAGTTTTTAATCAATTTTAATTGTCTTTTATTGCAGGCCAGGCTCAAAGTAAAACAGCCAATACGGTAAGTGATAACCTGGCAGAGGTTATTTTTATTTTAAGCTAAGCAGTATCGCGGATGTCTCGGAAGTCTCCTTTAAGCAAATTCCAACTCTTAGCTGTCACAGAAATCTCTAAGGATTTTGATTTAAGCGTTGCCACCATACAGAAATAATTTTGTTTTAAATTTATTCACACTTTTGTTATTCTTTTTGACAAACAAATTTATTAAGATAATTGTATATTAAAGTAGTAGTACACCAACTTATTTTTGCAATTATTATTTTGAGCTTTTAAACAAAACACTTTCAAAATTTGTTGTTCACCAAGTTTACCAAATTGTGTGGCAACTCTTTTCTGTAGCAATCGATTTCGAGCAAGTTGGCAACTCCTATAATCGGTTGGTTTGGTTGATGCAGATTTTTTAACATATGCCAAAATCCAAAGCCTCAACAAGTCATAAGCTTATAAAATATAATCCAGATAATTGAGAAAAACATTTCTGTTTCCATTACAAATATTTCTTTAATTTTTAATATATTTCTTTTTATTTTTGTTCTCAACCAAATCTCTAGTAATTTTGTTAAAGCTTCAAAACTAACCGAAAGAAGGTTTTTTGTTATCCATGATATTTAATTTGGCTATAAATTGATTATAATTAAATTGAAATTGCTTCACTGACTCTTAAATAAGTCAAAAAAAACTAAATATCTTAAAGCATTTCAGCAACGTCTGTTTCTATGATCCAATGAAAATGCAAAACGAACCGAAAATCTCTAGAGATTTCCGTGACACCCCCGTATTATTTATTATATTGAATACGCATATTGAAATCAAACTGAATTGCGTCTTGACTGAAACAGTTTAATGATTGCATAAAAGCAATTTAATTTGATATTTCTTCAATGGCTTAACTCAAATGATTTGATTGAATTTTATATATTGCGGCAATCATTTTCACAAATTAATTCATTTTAAAAGTGGGAAATGGGGAAATGTGTGTGTAAAAATGCCTGACACGCAATCCAGTCAATTTGATGAACAATCGGGGAGACAAATGCTATTTTCAGTATACTTCAAATAAAATACCCTTACAGAGTTTCCAACAGAATTGCAGCCATGACAAAAACCAAATGTATTTAATACAAAAAAACATATGTTTGGGTTTGAATATGCTACTTTTTACTCACAATTATTTTATATACATAATAATACTAACAAAAATGAATCAGTTTGCTTATAATTACTTTCAATTCATTACACATTTCATGAAAACTTGAAAGTAACCTTTGCTAGGGTGTACTCGTATGTAAAGTCATGAAAAACCACACTCAAATTTAGATCCATGCAATCATCTACTCACATGTGTGTACTCGTACTTGGTCTACTGAAACCTATTTGGGTTTAGCATATACATTTTAGAAAACAGCACAATACTCACACACACAATTTGAGTTGTAAATCGCAAACAAATCGAAGCCAAATTCACTTGCCACACAACCCACAAAAATCACCCACAATCCCAACGGAAGTGAAGGCTGGCAAAGAAAAGAAGGCAAGTAAGATATTTACAGGTTGCTTGCCTGTAGCTATTTGTTGGCAGTGTGGCATTTGCAACACTCTGACTCAATCCCCAGGTTTAAATGAATAATATCAGATGCCCTTAGCCAGTTTAGCTATGGTATAGCCAATACCAATACCTATTTTCATACAGAGTCTGAACAGAGGACATACAATGCGACCGCAGGAGTTGAGGGCTGGCTGAGAAGAAGGCTCTCAGCTGATTGCCATTATGTTGTTAAGGTGAAAAGCGCAGTGGCCTTGTTATTATTATTGTTTTTGTTGTTGTTGTTGTTGGTGTTGTTGTGGCTGCTGACACTCAAGCAAAAGACAATGGTTGCACAGAATTGCATGTTGTGGCATCTTTGTTGAATGGCAAATGAGTTTACACTTAAACAAATCATTTGCGTTTTCGCATTGTCAAATCGAATTTGCCAATTGACAAGCAAAAGGTCAAATATTACTAATATAGGAGGTATATATATGTATTTATATATATACTATATTTGCACGTAACACATTGCGTATACACAATGTGCAGCGATAGCATTGTTAAGGCCAGCAAGTTATATGCATTATGCCAACTGTTTGACCCTCGTGACGTGCCAAAATCAAATTTGATTTTAAATTGGCAACTGGAATTGGTCAAGTCTGATCGGGGAACATACCCAATTTGTTTGGCTAATTCAATATGCAGGCGGCACAAAACCTATGATGGCTAAAAGCAACGAGTCTGGCATAAGGTAATTGGATTTTCAAGTTATTGTCTAAGGTTTTTTTGTTTTTTTGTTTTTTGTCACACATTGCCACGTTTTGATATATCGAAAAAGTTTGCTCCCCCTGCTCCTGTTGTAACAGAGTTTTACTTTGTTGCTGCTTTGGCTATGGTTTGAAACAAAAAAAAAAGAAAGTATGTTTAGTTTTTATGTAAGAATTGTTGAAGATACAAGTCGTATGCACGTTAACCCTTGGCTGACCAAGCGTACCTAAAACTTTTAAATGACTTTCGGCTACTGCCACGCAGACATTTCTATTTGCATTTGCACTTATTCGCTTATGTGTGTGTGTGTGTGTGTGTGTGTGTGTGTGTGTGTGTGTATGTGTCTGTAGAGAAGGGAGAAGGGTATATATACCCATAGGGGCCAATGGATATGAAATAACAACAACTTTGCCAACATACAAGTTTAGTTTAATTAAAAAAAATGTCAGCTCTTCTCACAAGTTTGCTGCTTTCTGCATGCATTTTGTGACTTGTCGACAAAACTATTTCAATTTATGTAACGTTGCACATTTGACTTGAAGTTTTTCCCAAGAATTTATTTTACATGTGTCTCTGAATGTGTGTATGTGTGTTCGATAAACTTTGCATGCAACACATGTACTATTTACTTGCTGTTAAATTCTTAACTGTTTTTGTCCTGGCCAATTATCGAGTTTATTTCGTTAAATGGTTGACTACATTTTGCCAAAAATTTATGCATATAACTATTTCTTTTTTTTTTTTGTATAAAAGCTTTAAATAAATATATGTATATTATTTTTTCATTTAGTCAATTATCTTGCTTGTTTATTTATTGCATTTATATTCGTTTTATTATATATTATTTTTTTTTTGGATTTGATTTGATTTAATTTTATGCACTCAAATTTAATTAAATTTTTGTATTGCCTGCAGCAACATTTGTATAACGATGAAACAGGAGCTGCCTATGGAAACAATTGTTAAAATTTAAATAAAATGTACATTGTACTTCATTTAAATACACTGTAAGGCATGTAACAATATGTCTGTTCGCGTAACTGATGCACATTTCAGACAATAAAGTTAATGTTGTGTATACAAACAAACAAAAAAAAAACATAATATCAATTTATACAAACATTTCACAGGCATAACAATATTTTGCATTCACTTTGTTTCATGCGTGGCATAACTTGTCATCTGCAGAACATATCTTAAGCGGTAAAAAACAGGCAGCCCCAAAAAGTTTTTTGTTTAACTTTGCTAACTAGCACACACACACAGACACACACGCACACACGCCCACACATGCAGCTGTACACTCTTCTTGCAACATGCTGCTGCTCGTTTTAAGCAGGTGTTCAACTATTATATTTCCATGGTTTCCTGTCAGATGTCTAGCAGCCTGCTATCTATGCATCCAGGCTATCTGTGTATACCCTTGCTGAGGGTATTATAGTTCTGATGAGATTCTCGTTCAGCCTTTATTCAAATTAGAACTAGTCTCTAACTATTGCCATTCAAAACATCGTTCGAAAATGAAGCTAGCCCAAACTCAGCAATCATTAGTTTAAGTTTAATCTAAGCGTGTTGACTAAATTTGATTAAAGTTTGATGACTATCAAGTTTGTTTGGTATTCTGTTTGCGTATACGGCATTGATTGCTATTCTGAATTCCTCAAAACAGTAAAATTTTATATTTTTAAAAGATTTGCTTTTATGTCTGCGGAAGGAAAAGCAATTATTAGATTACTCAGGGAATTTAAATAAGAAATTCCGAATAAATAAATATATTATAAATTTTCTTAAATTTTTCAGCTTACTTTTAAATAAATTGGTTAATTGTTTAACTTGATTGCAGTCAAATTACATTTAAGTTATAAGATTAAAAAACTATCCGTTAAACATTAAGGAAACCGTGCAAACAAACGTAACTGATCTCGATTCGGTTTCGAAATCCGTTTTAAAAATATGTAAACGAAACCATTCCGATTAGAAAACAGAACAATACTTCGTAAATCGTTAAGAATTCATTGGGATTTTACTTTTCAAAAGCGTACGAATTTCAATACAGGCCTAAACGCTTTCTTATGCAAAGTTCTTTGTTGTATGATCAAACATTGTTTTAATAACTCAACCGATATCAAAAGTTTCTATCTTTATTAAATATTAAATCAAATACAATCAAAATCGAGCGACTATATTTGATAACTATCATAAGAAACATAACGTTTGACGTTTCGAGTATTTGAAATTTCGAACGGTATCGGAATTTGGAATGAAAAGAGAATTTTCATTTTAGATTTAACTATCAGCCGCACTTGATAGCTTACAATTTTAATAATATAATAAGAGTAACGAAAAAAACTAGCTTTATTAACAATAGATGTGAAACTGAATACTTTGCAAATTCTTATGAACATTTTTTAGTTTTGCTGCAAATTTTTTTCTTCTTGTTTTTAACAAGGTACTCTTTTTGGAAAGCCTTCGGTTGCGAGCAACAAAAGGCTATCGTTATTTGTTTATATGCTTACACACACACACATACACACACACACACAAATATAGAAAAATTTATTTATAATAGAAATATGAAAAGTACAGGCAGAAGTTGCAAGTTTTTAGCCTGCTCTCTAACTCAACTCGTATACTCTATCGCATATGTGCTTTGAACCTGCCACCTTCCGCTGTAATTCAAAACAGTTTTTGTTGCAAGTCTTTGATAAGCATGTGTACGTGTGTATGTGACTGTATTTGTTATCAGCTGGTTGCTGTTATTAAGTTTTGTTGGTCAACTCTCTCACATCGAGTGTGCCTCTAAAAAGTGGTATGCAAGTCAATGCTGGCTGAATTTAATGCCACATTACACAAAAATGTTGCAATTGCAAATGCATGAAAATCAAAACCAATTCAATTTTACACACACACATACACATAGTGCACACATACACTGGCAACAATCATGCTGATGCTTATTGCCCACTCAGAGTGCTTTCTCTCTCTGCATTTGACTGTAGCAACAATTGCAAGTGATAATAAAAATCAAATGTTATTGAAGGGGCAGCCATGACAACAACGAGTTGCAAGCAAGCAGCCAAAGAGCTAACAGCAACAACAACAACAACAACAACAATAACCATGCAACAGCAGCAACCACAGATGCAAAGCAGCAGTAAAAACTCAATATGCCACTGGTGCATTACTCAAGTAGGTAATGTTGTGGAGCTGTGCATGAAAATGGAAAACGGGCAGGCCAAGGACTTGCCACAGACTTCAGCTATTCAGCTTGCTGCTACTCAGTTTGCTATTTGTTGTAGTTGCTTGGGGCAACCAACCAACCAACCAACCAACCAACTCTCCCTCTCTCTCCACAAAAACTTGTGGGTTTTAACTTTCCATTTTTGCAACATCTTCGTTTTTAGCCTGCTGTTGCCTTTTGTTGTTAATCGGCTGCAAAATGCAATGTACTCAAGTGGCAAAAGTTCACCCAGCCAACTGCAAAATTCTGTTTTCTGTTTCTGTTGCTGTTTCAAAATGTGGTTTTTGGCCAGGTGAATTTCTTACCAACTAGAATTGCAATCATGTTTGTTTGCTGTTTTTATTTCTTTTTTAATTCTTTTTTTTTTTTTTTTTTTTTGCACTCGTTTCTAGCCTAAAATCAAGGCATTATGAATGAAACATAAATTTGAGTTTCACTTTCGGCAGTCTGAAAATATGTTTTGACCTAGTTGGTTTTATTATAAAACAGTACTAAATAAATTCAGCTACTGCTCCTTGCATAAAGATCATAAGGTCTCAAAGGCAGGCGAAAGCAAATGAATGAAATGAAAGATTGAAACAAATTTTAATTAAAGTGAATGTTGGATAGTTTAAACTTCTTGATATAAGATTTTTACAGTAAATATAATTAGCACTTTGCAGAACTTTGAGCTAACATAACCAAATGTAGTTTTTGTCAACATTTGTTTAATAAATCATTTTGATATTTAGGTTTTTGTGAATTACAAGTTCAATGTAACTAAATTTGAAATAAACTTGATCTGCGTATGGTATACAGGAACCTGAATGCCAAGTTTGGTGTCTCTAGCTCTAATAGTTTACGAGATCTGTGTGTTCTTACGGACAGACGGACAGACAGACAGACGGACAGACAGACAGACGGACAGACAGACGGACATGACTAGTTCGTCTCGGCTGCTGATGCTGATCAAGAATATATAGTCGGAAATGCTTTCTTCTGCCTGTTACATACATTTGCAGTACTTTAATACTCCCTTTTTCCCATTTTTATTGGAAACAGGGAGTAAAAATCTGAAAAATCTAAGACAAGCGCTATTTCGAATGCTGCCAAACACTCTTAGCAGCTATAGCAAGTGTCCACTGTACTCTAATTATTGTTATTATTTGTGTCTTCTGGCTTTGATATAACACTCTGTCTGAAAAACGCACGCAGCATTGACTACGAGTCGTATACTTTATATACTAGACATAAAATAAAGTAAGCTAAAAGTATATTTGGAGCAAAGTCAAATTTCATCAATATCAAAGCAATTTCTACCTGTAAATAAACAAACAAGTCAGAGCAACAACAACAACAACAACAACAATAACAATAACAACACAAAGTTAGACATGTGCTGACTGCTTGTTTGAAGTGGCTACCAATGAATTCGAAATGTGTTTTTCTGCTTAGAAGTTGGTCTGTTTCAAGTGTTTAGTTGTTCTTGTTGTTTGTACAATAAATGAACGAAAAGCTATTAGGACTTGTCGTAAGTTCAACAGTTTATTGGCTGCTTACCGTTAGTTTCTTCCATTCTCCTGCCCCGCCCCTTGCCTTGATGGGGTCAGCAAAAGTGCAGTCAAATATTTTGCCTTACTTAATTGAAAATGCACTTGAGCTCATGCTTCAGCACTCAGCTTCTCAGCTCTCAGCTCTCAGCTTCTCAGTTCGCAGTTTTCAGTTCTCAATTCTCAGTACACATTTCTCTCAGTTCTTAGCTATTGCAGCTGCCAGTTGCTCGTCCTGGACTCGATTCAACTTAACTCGACTCGAGTCGAGCATTTCTAATGAGCACTTAACAATTACGTTCTTACTTCGTACTGAACGTTCTTATTGCAATCCTTTTTTTTTTTGTTCACTTAATTCTCAGCTGCAAAAGTTTATCACATACTTTGGTTCTAGTTTATATGGCAATGTCCATTTAATCAATGTAAACTTGACCAACAATAAAGACATCGTCCACGACGCTAAGCTTACCTATATGAAGTGCTCTCAAGATGCACTCGTTTTACAATTGAGTGTCCCTTCAATAACTGAGGGCTTTCTCGCTTTTCTGTTATTGATTGGGCTCTTGCTCTGTAAGTGTTTGCCCTTTTAAAGATTTAAGCAAATTGCAGACTAACTCGCAAGCATAATTGCATGGCAACATGGCATAAGCTGCGCAAATGAAAGGTTCAAGAGCAGCTCCTTTATATTGCCCAGCTAAGTGAACGGGCTTCCTCTCTGTGGGCCAATGTTAACAAGTAGCTCGCATGTCCATGTCGAATTAATAAACCAGAAATGGCACCTAGCAGCACTCAATGGAGCTACCTTAGTCCCCGCCCTTTGCCCACCCCTTGCCCACCCCCTGTGCACTCTCTTTTCGTTACGCGCCTAAAACCAAACTGTGATTTTTTTTTTTACCCTATACGCATAATGTAGAAAACGTGGGTATGCCATAACACATTTTAACAAGGGTATGTAACAGGCGCGCTCGGGTGTTTATTTGGTTTGAAATGTTTGTAAAATATATTCGATTTTTTCTTAATTTGTCAAGCTCCGATATTTTATAATTTAATAAAACTGAATGACCATTT
This sequence comes from Hirtodrosophila cameraria, assembly GCA_949708635.1. NCBI lineage: Eukaryota > Metazoa > Arthropoda > Insecta > Diptera > Drosophilidae > Hirtodrosophila > Hirtodrosophila cameraria. The sequence continues at coordinate 60,806,736 of OX453090.1, forward strand.
TATTTTATTGAGAATTTGTGAGGACATTGTCTTTTTGTTTATGTAAGTATTTTTTAATAATTAATATTTTATTATTATTTATTTTTCTTAAATTTTTAAAATTAAAAAAATAATGTATTAGATGTTTTTTACGTCTTTTTTATTTATTAAATTTATATTTAAATTTCAAAATAAATAGCAAACAAAGACATTCATTTTAAATTTCACTTTCAAACTTTACTTTTTACTTTACAGGGATAGGATATAATTCAAAGCCTTTGTTTCCCTGTGCGTTCATTTAGCCCTTTCGGGACTACTGTGACAATACGTTTTCAAATTTCGGCTTAAGCACTCATTGGGATAATATGTTCCACTAGAAATTCTTATTGGGATTATATATCTCAGTAAAAAAGGACTATTTCAGGATTTTCTAAAATGCACTACATTTTTTTTATTACCTATTCAGAATATGTTAAAATATTTTCTGTGACTATCTTGGATTTTAAAATAAAACTCCGTCCCGAATCTTCGGACTTTCCTTAAAGTCTGCTTAACATACCTTTTTCTGTTGACTTCAATAAAAGTTCTGAACACGCCTGTTTTTCTTTTACATATTTGAACACTGTTTCAAAATCACGTCTACTTAATTTTCTTGAAAGTGTAAACGTTCTGAAAGATATCAAGTTTTGCAAGACCAACAAAAGGAAAAGTACTTATAACAGGGTATGTAGCTGTGGTTACTCTTGACTTGTTTTTTTTTTTTTGGTTTCGTCCTTTTTTTTGCCATATCACGACGAATTTATGCGGCTTGCACGTTAATGATATGACCAAGTCCACTTTGTTTGCGTGTGTTTGTGTGTTTATGTGTTTGTTGGAGCCAGGAGCAAAGAGCTTTTGTTAATTATGCACATGTGCAGAGGGTTGGGGCAGGGAAAGGGGAAGGTAGGTCTGGTTACATTAGTTGTACGCTTGTGTGTGTGTGTTTGTGTGTGTGTGTGTGTTTGTTATGATAATGAGCAGCAACAATTAATCGTATAAGACGCTTGCAAATGCGATAAAGGCAAATGAAGTATGCATGGTATGCCAAATGAAAAGCAAAAGAACAAGTAACACAAAAAAAAAAGGGAAAAAAGAAAAGAGAAAAGAACTAGAAAAGCGTTCGGAAAATGTGCACACATTAACACTATACTCAAAGCTGTTAGCTCTAATAGCTGCTGGTTACTATTCACATAGTTACATAACTACATAAATAGGTAATGGTTTGCCTGGTGTGAAGTCCTTAGCCCATTGTTCCCATTGTGATTATTGCAGTGCGGAATCATTGCTATTGTAATGACGCTCTTTACACTCGATTGTTCTTGTTGTAATAATTAAATAAACCACCACGCCCACACATATGTATGCATGTACATACATACATACCATACATACTTACATACATACATACATCCATACACGACGCGAGTTCAGAGTTTATTTAAAAACATGCAATTAATTTTTAATAACATGCTCTTTAAATTAAAGGACAGGGCCATTAAGAAAGTTTTATACGTGTGCGTGTGTGTGTGTGTGTGTGTGTGTGAATGAAAAGGAGGCGTGACTGTTTAATTTTCACTTCATCCATATGTCATTACTTGAGTCAACATGCAATCAATCTGATATTACGAGCCAATTGCCATATAATGCCAAGTAATTGCATTTCATTTGCCAATTCAGCATGGAAAATATGTCACCATACTATATGAAAAATGGAAAAGCTAAGCTTAAATTACTTAATGGCTTTGGCATGTGGTAAAAGTATCACAACCTGTGTTTGCTTTATGTGAATGGTGAGCACTTTAATAGCCAGACCTTAATAGCTTGTATACGAATTGTTATTGTTCAAATAGGAAATCATATTTATGGCTTCCACTTTTGTATAAAATCTAGTTTTACTTAAAGGTATCGGCTTTCATTATTCCGATTCAGCTAGTGACTTGATTCTTATCTCAACTGCAAAAACTTAAACTTTAAGTCTTAAAGCCTTACTCTTTGGAAAGTGAATTCACTCCGCAAAATCTTGTCAAAAGTGTGAATAAGAGAAATAACTAAAGATACTTAAATATATACAGCATACTTTCAAACACTACAACAATTTCAATAAACTTAGTAAAAAGTTGATCGTCTTATTATACAATTGCAGAGGGTATTATAATTTTATCACGAAATGTGTAACACATTGAAGCAGACGTCTAAGAAAAAAAATTTGTATTTTCGTGATCAGCATCAACAGCTGAGTCATGTCCATCTGTCCGTCTGTTTGTCTGTTTATATGCGTTGTTCAAGACTTTGTTCTAGAGCTATTCTGATGAAACTTGGCACAGAGGCTTCTTCTTCTAGCAGGTAGTACCTATAGTTGAATTGGCCAGATCGGACCACTATAACATATAGCTGCCATAGGAACGATCGGTTGAAAAGGTATATATCTTGCCGAGTACAGTATAACTCATTTAATTTCAAACCATCTTCACTAAAAAAATTCTAAGTCATTAAATAATGAAATGTGCTTAAGGTTGATCAAATAGTATTTCAAATTTTGCCTCTTCATCTACAAAAATCAGCTTCTTATAAATCAGTAAATCTAGAAAAAATGTATTAAGTTAAAAACATGCTTGTTTACAACTTTAAATACAACACAAGTTACATAAGAATTACAGCTTCAATTTCAACTTGCAATACCTCCGAGTAAATATTTTGATATAGTGTTGCATCATAAATATATATGTATTTATATATATATATATAAGAAAAAAAAAAAGAGAAAAACGTTTATCACGTAGTGCTTGGCAATTGATTCCGAAATGTGTTGAGTTGGCATCGCCACTTGGGTCAGTTTTCTCAATTGGGAAGCGTTCGCTGAGTGATTTCGTAATTAACACAGAACATTGGAGTGGCTCTAAGGGAGCAGAGAGTAAGCCTGGAACACTTCACCATTCACACATACACACACACACGCACACACACAATGCCAAACGAGGCACGTGAGCATAAAAAGCCCGGACACACATCAGGCGCAGGAGACCCCTAGACGACCTGAACATCCTCGATGTGGGTCCAAACACAACTTGCTGCCCGGGCCAGATGTCATTTTGGATGTTGAAAAGTTTGCTGGCGGTTCGGTTCGGTTCGGATCAGATCGGATAGGGACGGGTTTACGCTGCTGATGGCACGCACTGAGCGATGTCGACGTGACAATAAAGCGCCGAACCGTTAAACTATTGTGTACCATAAGGATTAATGACATTTACATAATTTGCTCATGTGCGTTGGCATTTCGGGGATGTGGGTGTGGGTGGTGTGCGAATGAATGTGGGTTAAGGAAGCTTGATGTTGCCTCTATCGTCGCATAAAACCAACAAAACAACAACGGGAACAACAACACATACCGAAACACATTGGCATTGGCCACTTGCACGAACAGCTGCTGCAACATGATTGAGCTTTCAATTTGTTGTTCACCCACACTCTAACTATTTCTAAAAACCCAAACAACCACCCAACCACCCAACCACCCACTGCCACCAATAAGCCACCCAACACTACGAATCCGCAGCCATCAAAGCACCAAGTACCAGCCCACGAGCGTGCAAGTGTCCAACAATTTCAGTACATTGCCACGTGGTTGCCCTGCTCTCAGCTGCGTGTTCATTTGCCACACTAAGCCGCTGACAATGAGATGAATTTAGGACGAGTGTTGGCTTGTAGGTGGTGGATGGCTGGGTGGGTGGTTGATTGGTTGTTGGATTGCTGTACGTTGCATCAAAACCACTCAATTCGTTCAATTCTATTATTTTCAGCGTAAATACGCAAAGTAAATTCCGTCTCGGATTTTGCAATTTCATTAACATTCCTTATGCACTGATTACATGTGATTGCAACATTCATTATTTCGAAACATGTTTGTGCTACATACAAAGAAAAAGTAATTCGTACTTAAATCATTACATTTTGATGTCAGAAGTACGGTAATTCATGTTTTTCAAACTCATTTTCAGACTAAAACCACTTGATTGGAACTCATTTTAAACCTTGATTCAAACCTAGAACGCTCAAATTGATTCTGGTCTTATCCCCAATTTAAGAAAAAAAAATTAGAAAAAACACAGATTGCATTATTAAATTTTATAATTTTTAAGTAAATACTTAAAACCTTCCTGCTGAGCTGCTCAGTTGCTGGAATTAGTTGGAAATTTATGCGTTGATTCAATCAATCAATCCTGTTTTAAACTTGACATAAGAATGATTTTCTGAAAAGCTCGAATGCTGGAATGCAGCTGAGAGAGTAAATTTCGCTTACTCTTCTTGGATAACGATATTCCAACAACAAACTTCATCTACTTAACTTTAACTAGGCTACACCTTTACACCTTAAAAAGTCAGCGATTAAAAATAAGGCAAATTGTTATCGAAAGTACTTGAAACACATATTTACGATAAAAATATGTTTTACAGAATGCTGAGTTTCATTCCTGAATGCACTATCGTGTTTGGCTGCCACAAAACAAGTCAACTGCAACCCTTTTTTTTTATATTTTTTTTTTCAATTTTATTCCTTAGCTTATTTGAAAATTTCATGCTTTCATACTTTTCTACAGCGAACAATTAAAAATAATCGAATCTTACGCTTTGTTACCTAAATGCTCCATAACCATATCATTCGACTCTTCCGGCAAATGGCTATGTAAGTCGGTTAGGAATTTTCGACAATTACTGCAGCAACCGCAGGGCGTTCGGAGTCGACTCGCACAGCGAGTGAATCTCATTCGAATGCAAGGCGAAAATACGAGTTGGCTGGGGAATTGTCAACGACATCGGTAGCAGTATGACAAAAAAGATATGGAAGCTGTCTAACCACAATGGAGTAACTGGCTCTATTCCGTGGATCACTCACGCGCGTGGTTGCTTAACTATGAGAATAGCTTTTGGCATTGACAGTGCCTGCCAACTATCCAAGCTGCCACAGTTGGGCACATTTCTCAGTAGCGACAATTGCATTGAAAATTGGATTAGGCCATCATGCAGTAGGGGATAGCCAAAGGCAACTGCACTGACAGAACTCTATGCATTTTAGGCATGATTTATGCGCAAATCATGTATGAAATCGAACCTAGAATAACTTACTTAATCATGGATTTCGAATAAAGCAGTAGTTTATACATGAAATAGCCATAAAGCATACACAAGTCATCATTATGCATAAAGAAGCATATATTATGTATTAATATGCAAAAACTATGCATTATTAGTCATATATTGTGCTTAAAAAACTAAAAATTATGCATACATAAGGATATGTTACTTAAAGTGTTAAAATTACGCTTTTATTAATTAGATATGTATAAATCATTATTGTGCATATAAAATATAAAATTATGCATTAATAAGCATATGTTATACATTAAAATGTATAAATTACATATTGTGCATTAATATGCAAAAATTATGCATTATTAATAATAAATCATGCAGAGAAAATCACAAATTATGCTTACGCAAGCATAAACTGTGCAGTATAGTGTAAAAATAATGAGTTTAAATCATAAATCATGCATCAAAAATTCAAAATTATGTTTACACAATCATAAATTATGCAGTAATAAGTCAAAAGGATGCTTTGATAAGTCTTAAACAAGTTACAAATCGTGATAAGAATCCACTTTATATAGACATCGGTCAGTTTTATCTTTGTTTTATAATATTGTGCATTGATTGCTCAAATTGAAGGTTCTTAAGGAACTGAACATGCTCAACAATTGTAGCGCATCTACAAAATAATTTGACATGTGCAACTATTTCACATCACTTACTCCCAACTGTCGCTGCTGAAGAACTATGCATGTATGTACGAGTATGTAGGAACATACACTCGTATATCGTTTTATTCGACATCATAGTACGCTGTCATCACAGTCAGTCATATTTCATGGTTTGTCCGTTTGCTCCACGGTCTGTCTCTGTTCCTATTTGTTGACTACTCTCGTATATATAACTCTATAGTCGCTGCTCGTACGAGCTTTCCTGGTACTAGTTGAGTTTGCGTTTCGTTGACGCGACGTGATGTGGCAAGACTTTTGGCTCGTTGAGCATGACAATGCCAAAAACGGCATCCGTCCAGCGTCTAGTCAAGTTTTTATTTAACTGGCATTTGGGTATATATATGTACATGCATATATATATATATATATATATATATATGTATATAATATATACACGTATATTGCTAGATTACACGTGTCAGTGGCCATGTCAATTTTTTGAATGAGTTGGCATTTAATGTAAAGATTCTGTGTGACAGCTGTGGCTGCTGCTTGTCGCCCCAGATAAATCAAAAAACCATCATAATGTGGTATATAATTTTTTGATTTGAACAGTGCATATCCATTAAGACAAACAATCTGTGAATAAGCCAGTAAAACCACATTATTAATATGCGCGAACTAAGACCACAAATAGTAGGCATCCTCACGTACCTTTTACAAGAATGTTACATGTATGTATATATGTATGTATGCATGTACATACGTACATACGTACATACGTAAGGGTAGTTGGCATGGTGACACGACAATCATCATCGGTATGATTATCGTAATCACATCAGCTTAATTATTATAAGCCACATGCTGATTAAACCCAACCCACATAATCATAATCAAAAAGTTGTCGACCCCGTCCTGAACTCTCTCTCGAACTCTCGAACAACACGCGACATGTGTGTGTGTGTGGCATCGCATTTAACGCTAATGAAAGCCAACTCTAGATGGCGCCAGTTAATAATTTTTGCATTTAATTTTGCTCATTTTCCGTAACTTTCTAACAACTTTATCCATTCCTCCCTCTCACCACAATGCTAATTTCTTGTCCCGATAAATGCCAAAAACGTTTAATGTCCTTAAACTGAGCGTTAATTTCGGTTCAACTAATTTGGTGGCGACAATGATGACGACCTCAAAAAGTGCTTCGAATGATGATGATGATGATGCAGCAGCTTGGCTTAGATAAATTGACTATAACTGAGAACATGTTGCACATTAATAACTTCTGATTTATATTGGAAAAGAAGAAGGTAGCTGCTACTTATGAAAACATCTGCTGCACAAAGAAACAAAAAATATGGCTTCAAATTACTTGTAGTTAGTTATGAGTTTCGCAACTCACCTTTTTTTGTCTATGTGTGTTTAGAAAGTTTTTGAATAATTGATTGAATTTTCCAAATGAATCAACAGCCATTCTATAGACTCATTATGACTATGATTTTAACAAGCTGTCTGTTTTGATATATTTAAGTGGGTGTATAGCCGATTGTTTTGAAAGTGGAATTCTGAACAGGGCTGTTAGCTTACATTTTCTAAATTCTAATCAATAATTTCTATACACATTTTTTAAACATTAAAGTAACAGTCTTAGCTTCTTGAGTTAATCGCTGAAAACATTTCCATATAAGTACTCCGATTATGAAGCGAAAAGAAAGATAATAAAAACCAAAACCAAAAACAATGATAATGCCAGAATGCGGCGTCTCACTGATTTCTAAACTGCCTTTTGTTGTGCGAACAAAAACGCATTAAGTATATGATAGACCATCCCTAGACCATCTCACAACCAAAACTTAAAACCCATCCAGTAATCCGACCTACCCTACAGTGGGTAAGCTATGCTGCAAGTTTTGCAACAATGCACAATTTTTACGCGCTCTACTTCATAAATTAAATAGCAGCCGAGCGACATGGCACTGTGACTGCATGAGTGTGTGTTTGTGTGTGTATGCGTGTGTGCGTGTGTGTGTGTGTGTGTGTGTGTATTGCGTAATTTTCTATACACAGACATACTCATAACGCCATTGTCTTTTGTGGTTGTTGGCAAACAAAACGTCAAGAAAAGTAATTCACTGTTCAAAACGAACAAGACGAGGACCACACCAGACTAGACAAGTCGAGACAAGATGAGATGAGACGCGACAAGATGAGGCTCAAATGTTGTAAAGCTGCGTCTTGACAAAGCCAAATGCCAGCACCCGATCTTAATACACATCCTTCTTCAGTATTTGCCGCATTCCTAACTCACGTACAACTCACACACAACTGCAATTTGAATAAAAAGCAGAAATTGACAACGTTTCAAAGCCAACATATTCGGGGCTGTCACGGAAATCTCTACAGATTTTAAGTAAATTTAAAAAAAAAACCTAGCTCACGAGACTTAAGTTTTTAAAACATCTGGTTCCCAAAGCAACATGGCTTTTATGTTAACTCTTATATAAAACATAAAGATTCAATAAAACAAAAAGTTCGATAATTATACTCTTTTTTTTAATTTTTTTAAACAAAAAGAAGAAATGTGAAATGTCCGTCCGATTGTCTACATGAACGCAGTTTTTTTCCACAGTTTTGAAGCTAGAGCAACCAAACTTGGTATACATGTTGGTATATACCATAGGCAGACAAACTGTTAAGATCTAATTGGTGATTTTACTAGAGTTTGTGTAAAATGACAAATAAATAATTTATTAAATCAAATGTTAGCAAACTTTGATGAAGATGCCTCAGAATCATAGTTGTGTTTCCATTGGAAAGATTGCTTTGTATTTTTTAAAATGTATTTGTGGCTGTATTTGATAAAAATGCTTGCAAAAACACGAGAGCTTTGAACGAAACCCAAAGAGATTTCTGTGACACCTGTGAATTGGAATTTGTTTGGAATTCGTTTGGCAAAGAAAATTTAATAAATATTTTCACATTCGAAATAACCTTTCAAAGGAATGCGCTTCATTATCTTTTTTATACTATAAGCCTTTTGACTTGTTATTGCATTTTTTTTTTTAATCAGCCTGAAAAAATGCTTTATTTAATTAATTAATTAATTATGTTTAATCAAATATCAGATGCATTAACTTATAGCATAAAAAGACAAAAAAAAAAAAAAAAAAAAAAAAAACTGGATAAAGTACATTACTTAAAATTCAGCGGCAACAGTTTTTCCCAATCATTTATTAATTTCTTTGGTATTTATCACATTTTAAATCATACTTAATATTTCAGTTTGGCACCCCATATACTCGTACTACAACGAAATTTGCATTTATTATTTGTGCTTTGTGCAATATTTATTATGACAATATTAAACAGAACGTTGTTCAGATCAACAGCATTCATTCATTCATTCATTCATTCCAGTGTGTTGTGTGTTATGGGTTGTGTCAGGGCAGCCTTTGTTCGTGTGCATAATTAACCAGTAGACTCCGGATAAACAACAACAAATTACCATATATCAATTCACACAGGCTTTGTTTTTTTTTTTTTTTATGTGAAAGTCAACTTTATATCAGGTGAAATTTAATAAAAGCGCTTTTTTCCTTTTTTAATATGGCACAAAGCTGGCGAGTAAATGGTTTTAAATGCGAATATAAATACGTGATAAAACTGCAATTGAAACTGTGATTTAATAACATTTTTTGTTTTTTTTTTTTTGTGTGGCGCCAGAATCTGTGCCTATACTTTATTATAAATCTGTGGGTATTTTTAATTATATTATGACCTGTAACTAATATTTCAAATGGCAACAAAATGAACCCTTAGCTATATTCTTAATTAAGCTTTGGACTTTGTTGTTTTGTTTGAGATTTGGGAAAATCTATACTTGAGCTACTTTTTCGAAAATCGATTTAAGTGATCGGACAACTAGCCATGTCTGTCTGAAATTGAAATTTGTACTTTAAATCAAGGAAACATTTCATCTGCTGAACAAAGCAAAAGAAAATGAAAAAAACAACTATTGTTATTAAAGCCAATCTAACATTATAGAAATCACATAGAGTTAACGTTTTTTTAGAGTGTCACTTGTAATTCTCAAACGGTTTTAGCAAACATTGGGTCCAGTGCCCGTCTGAAACCCGTTTATAAAACATCTTATTTTTTGTATCTTATTTAAATTCTTATTAAAGTGCTGTCCACAAGGGTGTTTTGTAGTCGGCTCAAAATATATTTGTAAATACCATTAGAAACACTTGTAATGATTAAGTTCTTATCATAAATTAATGAACAGAACATATGCACAATGTTTTAATGAAAATCCTTATAAATCTCTGTCTTATTTGATTTAATTACAGTTTCAACAAGAGCTTAAATTCAATACCACAGAATTTGAAGCCACACTCGCTGGCAATATACAACAATTGCACTAAACGGCAAACATTAGATAGATAGCAACAAAATAAAATCGGCAAATTTAAAGCAGCAGCAGCAGCAGATAAAAGAAGCCACTTTGATTGCAACATAAAATTGCCACAGAAAATTGCATATAAAGTTGCAGCAAAGGAAAAGAAGCACAGAAGACTTGACAACAAAAAAAGGAAGGAAAAACGAGGAACGAGAACGAGAACGATAGACGAATCTAAACGGGGTCAGTAATTTGCTGCACGATTGCCAGCCGAGCCAAAAGTCCAACGAGCTGGAAGTTTAATTGCCTTTGTTGATGTTGTTGCAGTTGTTGCAAAATTTGATTGTTGTTGTTGTCTGAAGTGAATGCAACAATTAAAGCCAAAAACTTTTTGGACAAAATGCTGCTGCCTACGCCCGGATGCCATTTCGCTGAACAAATCCAACGACAACAATTGTGCCGAGCATAAGAATACTATAACTTAAAATATACTGAAGAGCCAAAGCGAAAGCATAAAGGAAGCAGCTGAAGTTGAAGGACGAGGAGCGAAGCTTATAAATTGTCTGCTTCTAATTTGAATGGACTCAACAGCATTCGACATACAAATGCATATTTGGAAACTTTTGTTAATTGGTAAGTGACAGTCCGTGCTATTTTATGCCCCTACTGCCCCCCGTCTTCCAAGCCCCAACTACTTAACCCAGCCCTGGGCTGCCCAGCTCCAAGTTGTTTAGATTGTAAACAGCGGACCAGGGCATGAAAATAAGAATGCTAATTTCCAACTTTCAACGCGCTGCATTCGTTAAATTAAAGCGAGCAACAATACCAACAACAACAACAATAACAACAACAACAAAAAGAAAAGAGAGAAAATAAAATTAATATAGCGAGGGCAACTTTTCTGAAAAAGGATTCAAAGTTGCAGGCCACGTAGTATTTCTCTGCTTGTGTCTTCTTCCTGCTTTTGGCCTTCATATTTAACGTGGCCTGCAAAGCAAAGATCCTGCCTGAAGATATTGCTACACTCCTTTTCTATACCCTATAACCATTAAGTGTGTACAATAGTTGCAACTTAAAAAGGCAGCAGGTGAACTGACTATAGAGCATAAATATTTTCAAAAAGCTCAGGCATGCTCGTTTATTTGAAAACAAAACTTTTCAAAACGTAACAGTTACGCGTTTTGTGAAATTCAGAACAGCATTCAATTCCGTTGCCGCAAATAGGGGTAACTAATATAGTACATATGTACATGGCTAAAAATATCCCACGAATTCAGTACATTTTAGAAAAGTTAAAACGAATGAATTATGAATGAATTACGAATTACTCTTCTGATTTTCGAACGAATTGGTTTCGTTTTCTTTTTTTCGAAACCGAGTTTTCATCGTAAAAAGTCTATTTAGTTATCATCTAGTAGGCATTGCTGTAACGAGAACAGCTACGTTATCTTTCACGTCTTTGCTTCTGTTGGAAAGACAGTTTTTCAATTTACTATTATAAATGTTATTTGACTTTAATCTTATAAATAAATTTAGTTAATCTTTTGCAAATAAGATGAAGTATATAAGAAAAATGAGTATAAGAAATTGTTTTTTTGAATTCTTTGTGTAATCTGGCAAATACTTTTCACTTTTAACGTAAACGATTGACGTTTTGAGTACTTCAGAACAACAATCAATTCCGTTTGCGCAAATTTCGAATGGAAATCGAATTCAGAACAGGCTTGAATAAAAATATGTTTCAGAATACAGCTTCTATAATTTAACAGTAAAGTTATTTAAAAAAAATATTCCCCACAACGTAAAGTGTTGGAAAGTGAAATGTAAACATGCGACCAGGGTATATCAGAGTGTTCTATGTTGTTGTGCCTTTTTCTGCTATTTTTTTTGAGAATTATTTTTTTTTTTTCCTTTTTTGCTAGGCTGATTTAAATAGTACTCGTAGTTTTTGCCTACTACTACTTTCCAGCCTCTCAAGTAGAGCGAAAGTTTTAGTTGCGTTCCTCTCGTTTGTTGCGTAAAGTGTGCGGCACCCGAGTGTAAAGTGTTGAGTGTTCCTTAAGCAGAGGAGAGGAAGAGGAACAGAGAAAGACAGAGAGAGAGAGAGAGAGAGAGAGAGAGAGAGAGAGAGAGAGAGAGAGAGAGAGAGAGAGAGAGGAAGAGAGTCTCTTGGCGTCTTTGAGGTGTTTAATTATGAAGCCGCACAAGCTGTGCAACTTGCGGCCACTTAGTTAATTTGTTTTAAAGTTTTAATGCTGACTTTATTAGCTTGAGTTGAAACACAATTTTCAGCAGCTGCTAGCGAAAATGAATTGCATAAAACTAACAAAAAAAAAAAAAAAAAACAGCATATGCTGCTGATATTCTTGAACTGAAAATTTTCGAAATGTCTGTTTTTTTGCACATATATTAATTAGTAGCGCTCTAAATGGCTGTAATTAAAAGTGACAAACTGTTCAAGAGCTTGCTTCAATTGATTACTTTCAAAGCGTACAGCTTAAAAGCATTTGAACAGAAGTTTCAAATTGAGTTACCTGTCAGATAAATTCGAAAATTAACAAAGGCAATTGGTACAGATTAATGGCAGGCACAAAACGATTTCAACTTTCATTCAGGCTCAATTTCAGTTTTCAATTTCCTTGTCCAGTGCAGTTTCTTCGATTGCAATTTAACTTATTTATGTAGGTGTGTGTGTATGTTTGTAGATCTGTTTCTATCTTGTTTAGTTTTTCTATGGCAAGAACTTTTCAAAAGACATCCTTGCTGGCAATGCTGCACTTAATAAAGTTACGTATATATATGTATATCTGAAGTGCTTTAGTGTCGAGACGGAAACTTGAGTTGAGGTCAAGTCTCTGTGACTCACTTGTGCTTTGTTTTCAAAGTGATTGATGACATCGATAAGTTTTTATAAATTGCACACATATCCTGTCGCACTGCCCAGCCACATCCTGCCAGATAATCTCGTTGTTAAAACATTTTCTAGCTACACTAAATTACGCACAAACATAAATAATAATCTATGGCCAAGCAAATTTGCATGCCATGACCACGAAATTCTTGAAACTGACCCACACATTCATTTATCCATTTATATACCCGTGCAGAGGGTAGTATAATTTTGTCAAGAGCTGTGAAACGCATTGAAGGAGATATCTTTGAACACATATGGACATTTCCAGAAAAAGTTAAGCCAGCACCGAAAATTATTAAAGTCAATATTAATACCTGTTTCTTCTGAATCATATGCTTCAATCGATATAAATTGTTTGAAATTGTTACAATCTAACAATTTACAATCCAGTTCACTAATTATCATGAGCGAACCGACTGGAATCTGCAAAAATGTCTTTTTGCCCTAATTTTGTTCATTTGAAGACCACTTTTATACTCTTTTTTTAATTTTTGTGAAAAAAAAAGAAAAAAGGCAGACAAAGTGTCCAAATGCACATAAGCCTCAAAGTCGACTTCCATTTTTTGTAACGTCCGCAACGCAACTTTAAACAAGCATAACTTTTTTTTCATAAACAGCAAGCCTTTTATTTCAAAATAGGTTTAAAAGTACTCCCAAAGAACTGCATTTTGCAAAAAAATTACATTTAAATGTGAACGATAGCTGTGTCAATATTAACAAGCAAATTTGCGTACGAATGTAACGTTCGCGACGCAGTATTACCACATATAGTTACTTTATATATTCCGTCTGTTTGTATACGAACTAGTCTCTCAGTATATATGTCAGAATCAGCTGGACAACTATAATATCTGCCTTGTTTTCAAGATAAATATGCTAAACTGTTCTTTTATGAGTCTTAGCATTAACGGTTGAAAAATTAGTATTTGTATAAACATCTTTTTATACTCTGTTTTCCAAAATGGAAAAAAAGAGTATATTGGGTTTGTGAAATGTCCGTCCGTCCGTCTGTCTGTCTGTCTGTCCGTCTGTATGAACGCAGGTTTTTTCCACAGTTTTGAACCTAGAGCAACCAAACTTGGTATACATGTTGGTATATACCATAGTAAGACAAAGTGTCAAGATTTCCCCCCCACCCCCACCCCTTCCCCCACAAACCGCAAAAACTTATATCTTCCACAGTTTTACAGCTAGAGTAACCAAATTTGACATACAGACTACTGACCACATCCTTGACCGACCTGCCAAAAAAAAATATGCCACGCCCACTACCGCCCCCGCAAATGAGCTAAACCTGTATCTCCTACACCCTTATAGCTAGAAACCCCAAATTTTGCAGTATGACTCCATTTGAACTCTTCGATAGATTGGAGAAAAAAAATTTTGCCACGCCCACCCCCGCCCCAGAAAACGAGCGATCATCTTGACAAGTACGCGTCTCGCTCTGCTTTGGGAGTTTGCAGCGTTCTGCACTTAGTAGAAAGAATTTTATAGTTTGTAGAATATATATACAAGTAGTCTTTAAAAGAATTTAATTTAATATACGTACAGAAAACAGAGTATATCGCAGTTGGGTGAGCCTGACTGCAACGTTCTTACTTGTTTTTTGTTAAATAAGCTGTCTTAAACAAATTCAAATTCTTTTCTCCGTTTTAATATGTGTTTGTCATGTTGACCAAATTTGATCAAAATCGGGCAACAATATCTTTGGTTCGAAAGTTAAGTTTATCAAATTTTCTAGAGTATTAATCATCGGCATTGCGTGTTATTTTTTTTTTGCTATATTCTTACAGTATAAACTCACGCAATGCACAACATTGAAAGTTGAACTCCACTTGAGACTTTGGCTTAGCGGCTAGCAGAGAAAAAGAGAGAGTATGAAAGAAAGGGAGACAGAGGAAAAGGAGCGAGAGTTTAAGTGCGTTCTAATTTTTGGGGAGTTAGCAGACTGTTAAACTTCTCTCGCCGAAAGCGCTTTATGAGTGCCTCGAAAACAGAAGTTGCATATAAGTATAAACTATGTGTAACGGTACTCCTAGTTAAAAGCAAGTGTTTTGGGAGTAACAAAAGCCAAAGCAAAAGTCAAATGAAAATAAAAAAAATGGAACAATTAAACTTTGGGTTAGCTTGGCAAGTGGCAGTCCAAACTGTTTTATAATGAATGTAAACCTATTCAAATATGCAAAAAAAAATTAAAAAATAGTTCTAAATTTCGAAACACCTAAAACTGTGTGTGTGTGTGTGTGTGTGCAAGTGTTTGACACTTTTGAAATGAAATACAAATAATATATAAAAGTTTTAAAAATACCATTGCCGAAGGAAATATGACTGCATGAGAACTTGTTTAAATAATTGCGCTTAGTTATATTTGAAAAGTTTTAAGAGAAGTTATTTATGTGCATCCAAAATGTGTTTGCTAAACTGACGAGCAAAATAATGGATTAAATATAAGCAAAGTTTATAAAACTCTTATAATTTATAAGTTAACTGTTTGTTTTTCAACAACAGGCAACTCTCCAAATGTATTCTAGCCATAAACCATTTCAACTTAACGTGTCGAAAGTTATCACAGCATACAGCATTTTGCCATAAAGTTCAATGAAAAGTTATCCAAAGTCGAAGAGCTTTTGTTTCGCAAAAATTTATAGAGCAGCTATAAAATCGTATCCTATAAAAACTCGTTCTTGCATTTTCAGTAGACAATAGAAGAGTATTTTTTTCAAGGGAAATTGTCAATGACTTATATTTCCTCATTTGACACTGAAAGCTCTGCAGCTTAAATAGTTATTTTAGTCATATGCAGCATCAGTTATATTTCTCTATTCAACTTATACCTTTATACGAGCAATTCCAAAAATTGTCTTATACGTAGTTTTATGAGATGAAATTTCCTGCAGCTTTATATGACTGCATCCGAATTTAAAATCCTTTTGCTTATGAGAGTCAACAGCTTTTTATTTCCCAATAACAAAATTCAGTCAAGCCAATTCAAATATTTTTCCTTTTTGTACATAGCTTATCTATTTTACTATAAAAAAGAAAGTTGCTTAACAAACTGTTATATATCTTTTTTAAGAGAGTATTATTTTAAAGCGCGTAAGAATTTAAATGCCAATATTTCTATGAAGCATTTTTTTCTTTATTTGATTTAATAACAATATTTATTTTAATATTTATAATATAATTGTAACAATCTTTAACTAATCTAATATCAAACGGTTTGTCTTTTATTCTTGCTTGCTCGATTCAAAAATGTACCTTTAAGTTTCAAAGGGAAATTAGGAATGACTTATATTTTCCCATATGACAATAAAAGCTTAGTAGCTTAAATGGAATACTTACAGTTATTTTAGTCTGCTACAGTATAAGTTATATTCCTCTTTCAAACTTATACATTATTACTAGCAAGTCCGCAAATTGTCTTTTACGTCGTTGAAATATCCTTAAGCTTTAAACGATTAACTCCGAATTCTAAATACTTGTATTAATGAGAGTCAAAAGCTTTTTATTTCGGAAATACTATTTCCCAATAATAAAGTTAAGTTTCAACTATAAAATATACTATAAATTTGACAGATGTTTAGCAAACTGTTATATTTTAGACTTTACTATAAATGTGAAAGATGCTTAGCAGACTGTTATATGTTTTTTCTAAGAGAGAATATTTTACACGCTCTTAACTTAAGCTTAATAATTTCTGGTAAAGTCGGAAGGCTCTAACTTAAGTCAAGAAATAAAAATTAAAAATAATAAATACAACGCTCTTGACAGTTTAAATGTAAATATTTCAATAAATGTTGTTTTTAATGTGATTTAATAACAAAATGTATTTTGATATTATTAAATTTGTAGTCAACTATTTATATACTAAGCAGTTTGTCTAAGTTATTAAAGCTCATCTTAAATATTTATTATTTTATTCAATATGTTTTTCTATTGACATTTGCCAGTTCAAATAAGCTGAAAACGAAATAAAATGATTTACAGCAAAAATAATAATTCAATTTGGCAACCAAACATGTCATCCATAATAAAGGCATTTTAAACTGTTGTGGTGCCAGAACATAAACAAATTAGAAATTATGAGAGTGCCAACAAAACCAGCAACTCCAAAAAAAAAAAGACTAACAAAATGGTAACAGGCCAACATGATAACAGAAGCAACAACCAACCGCATTGGACCAGCAACAGAGACATGGCCAGAAGCTAAAGTCAGCTAAAAACTATAATTTGTGTGTTGCGCACCCACACTTTGCCCTCATCTCGCCCCTTTAGCCCATCAACAGCCATTGCCACACACACACATGAGTCTAGTTTTATTATTGTGGCTTCATTTGCTATGCACAAAGAGACCAACAGAAACAAAGTGTGAGTGCGAAGGAATGGAGAGGAAAGGAGACTAGAGTAGAGTAGAGGAAAGGACCAGAGATGAGTGTAGGCAACTTAGTGGGCGCATCTAAAATGAAAAATCTCTAGCACTTTGGATACTCGCTTGAAATATTCACATGTTTATAAATATATATATATGTATATATATATATATATGGTATGTAAATATGTATGTAGTTACATATACCCCGCAAAAATATTAGCTAAGGCAAACAAAAGTAACAAAAACAGGATGCGAATTCTTCGAGAACAGTGTGGTCAACACTTGTGGCTTTTGGGTCGCAAATTTGAATACATTGAGAAAAAAATTAAATGTGAAAATCATAAAAATATTTCATTTTGTTTCATTACACGAATTGCCCAAGTCGAAGAGCATAGTTTAATTCTATTAGCAATAATTTCTAAAGTTTGAAAACGTTTTTGTTTTTCAATTTCTAATTTGCGAAGAATTCTAATTTCCGAAAGTTCTTTTTAATGAAAAACTAATAAAGATATCTCAAATTAAATGATTTAAGGAGCTAATTCATTGCTTGACAGTTTGGAATATAAAATCAGTTTTGCTTTGTTTTCATGTTTCATTCTTTACCACAAAATAAAAATTTCCAATAAAAATGCAAGTTTTAATTTCTGCAAAATTCAAATTTCTGCAAAATTTCAATTTCTACAAAATTTGAATTTCTGCAAAATTTGAATTTCTGCAAAATGTTAATTTCTGCAAACTGTTAATTTCTGGAAAAGTTTCATTTCTGCAAAATTTTATTTTCTGCAAAATGTTAATTTCCGAGCGACAACTTCGTTCAAATTTACTTTGTAAAGTATTTTGAGCTGTCGAAATTAAAAAAGTATTTTCAAAAACTTGATTATATAAGAATTTGGCTCATAGTAGCTAAAATGCTTTAAAGACATAATTTAAAAAAAGCACAGTTTTTATTCTATGCTATGACTTTTCCAACGTATTAATCAAGTGTGTACTTGCAAAACGCTTTAAAAGCTCTTCGACAAGATTAATTTAATCAAGTATGAAAAGTTTCTTTTTTTAAAGCAGTTTGCCCTAAATGCTTGTGCTTATTTGGTCCTTTTTTTCAGTGTGTCGAGTGTGGGTGTTTAAATTGCCGCAGATACAATTTGTGTTACCACCAAGCAAATGTTGACACTTGACATAGACAAATACACACAAGCACACACACACAACACACACAACACACACAATACACACACAACACACACACATAGAAAATGAAAGCGAGTAAAAAAGACTTGGCAGCTAACCCGTTAGGAGTTTGTTTTATGCTTCCGCACACTTGACATTACGCTGCCATTGCATCCTTCTGCTCCTGCCCCTGCTCAATCTCGTTGTGCTGCTCATCCTTGTTGCCAACTATTTGCCACTGCCTTGACTCATTTTGGTTCTGTTGTTGTTTATTTGTTTGCCTGGATGTGGGCGGGCATAAAGGACGTGGTTGAAGATTGTAACTCCTGCCAGGTTCGTGCCTTTATTCAATTTCACTTTGACTGCTTAGCCAACAAGCTGCACACTCCATAGTCCATAGGCAGCACTCAATATTTGGATATTTTGGAAGAGTACGAAGTGTCCAGGATTTGGGTGCAGGGGGGTCCTTTTGGTAACAGCCACCCTTGGGCTGTCGTTCGTGACACTCCTGATAGCAAATTATTACAGTCTGATGAGTTCGTCCTGCTGATGAATGTTCGGGGCCAATAAATTATGCTTTGGGCGCTGATATTCAAACAACAAAATACAGAAAAAAAAACAAAATATAGAAAAACTTTCAGCTTGCCAAAAATCTAAAATCTTTGTCTCTAACATAAATTTGTTTGCTTTATTTAAGTTTTGTCTGCTTCACTTTGGGTGTTTTGATAAAAAAATTTATATATATATAAAAAAGGAAAGAAAATGTTTGTTAGCATAATCCTAAGAGACACGTGCTTCATTGATTGTTTGCCATGTAATATAACGGGATAGAGAGAGAGAGGAATACTGACAACAATATTTTCACAGGATCTCGGAAATAAGTTTGGAACTGTCAATGGCATTTGGGCTTAAGGCCGCAACTTAATTAAACTGCGTTTAAAATGGCAAATGACAACAGAAAAACAAAAAAAATGGCAGTGAGAGGAACCGAAACCAAATTAACCGCGTGCATAACTCAAATTGCGCAGCCTGTTGTTATTGTGTGTGTGTGTGTGTGAATCAGGACATTGCCAGGATAATGCCAAACCGCAAATGTGCGCGCTGCCAACAACTTTTGCTGCTATTTTGGGCCAAAAATATTTCTCCAAAGAAATTAATTACACTGAACGGACGAGGTAAGCGAGCAGAGCAACGCATCAGCTTGCTGGGATTCTCACATCCTGCCCCAAACACGTTGCGTGTGTGTGTGTATGTGTGTTTTATGACCGCCACAGAGGCAGACCAAAGATATGGGCGCTTGTAGCATACCTGTATATCCTTATTGGCCATATAATGCGACCCGGCAGCTGTTGTTGCTGCTGTTGTTGTTGCTGCTGCTGCATTCCTTGGCAGCAACCTCAATCCTTGCAATATAAACTACTTTGCGGTTCAAAGTTGATGCCTGAAACTTTGCTGAATGTTTCGCGTCTGCAAGTTAATTAAAGTGCTTTATAACTCTCTGTAAGACCACTACCCTCAACCCCCCCCCCCCCCTCCCCTAACCCCTCCCTCTCATCTCGCCTCCCCTCCATCCTACTGCGAGAGATAAGTAGGTTCCACTAAAGCAATCGCAGCAGCTGGCAGTTTATCTTGAGTTTGTTGACTTTGCATTGGTTTAAGACACCTAAAACTTAACACAAAAACTCTGCACTTTGAATCTGTTAAGCGAACTTAACGCTACGCAAACACACACACAAATCCTTTGAATCTGTAAAGTATTAATGCTAACTGAATTTTAACTAATTGCTCAGATCTGCTTTCCAGGCAGCAGTTCACATTATGGCATTTACCATAATGCCAGTTACATTTGTGTATCATTATAACTAGAAAGCATAATGTGTAAGTAATCATATCTTATTATCAAATGTAATTCATATTCTAAGGTGTTAAAAACACTATGCAACACTGAGAAAGTAATTTTTCTGATTGCCTCTAATCACAAAAACATTTTATCTTTAATTTTTCCTTTGGAAGAACTTTTTCTTAAATTTTTTTTTTTTATTGGTTTTTTTTTTAAGTGAGTTTAGATATTGGATATTGGAGATACTTGGGCACAGCAATGTCGATTTTTAAAAATGATTTAGCAAATAAAATTCAAGATTTAAGCCCACAAATAAGTCTCTCACAATTCATACATGCATCTTATAGTTTTGGGAGATATTGAATTTAACATTTCGAAATTATTTTTATTTTCCAAAAAATTTAGATGGAATTTAATTTCAAAACTCGAAAGAAAAAGCTTAAAAAGTTGCAAAAACCTTATTTCTTCTTGGAATATTTTGGTTTTTCATAAGATTTTAAAAAGTCATCACTCGTTTGAAGCTATGTCTAAAATTCGAAGCTATAGTAATTTGAGCAGTTTAACAGTTTTTCAAATTTTTTTGGTATTTATCTTAAAATATTATATGGGACCTTTAATGAATCCTAATATTCAATTTCTGTTTTACCCCACGCATAAAACGTCACTTTGTTGCATAGTGTAATCATTAACTAATTTCATCTATAAGCTTATCAAAAATCTGTTGCCCACAAAACTGTATTCAATTATGCAAACGAAATTGAGAATTTAGCCCCAAGGAACTTGGTGGCCAGGTCAGGTAAATGAACGCAGACAAAGGCCACAACTTGTGTCAAAGGAAGTTGCCAACAACAGCAACAGCAGCAGCAACAACAGCAGCAGCAACAATTGCTCCCGCTGAAATATATCTAGAACTGGCAACAGTTTAACTTTAGCTCTGCTGCGTGCTAAACAAAAGCCGAATAAAAAATAAAAAACTTTTTCTTCCACTTTCATTTTATTTTTGAAAAAAATTGTTGTGTGCAACAACAAAAGCTAAAAGGTAGCTGCAAACTTTACATGAAAATTAAATAAGTAGCAGCTTAAATAACTTGAGGGCTCCTTGGCCAGGACAATAACGGAAGCGTGCGTAGCAGCTCAATGAGTAAAGCAGCTCTAAGAAAGTACACAACAACAAGAATAACAATAACAACAACAACAGCAACATCAACATCAACAAAATAAGTAGAAGGAAAACCAAATAACACAAAGCATGAATAAGTAACGGGGCTATCTGGGGAAAGGACACCGCACACACAAAAGGTCAGCAGCAAAGTGCGAAAAACGAAACGAAGCCAGTGCAACAAAATGGGGCACATAGAACTTCAACTTGTGGCATAAATGACAACTTGAAGCACATCAAAGCACAAGAGGACATAAAGTTATGTCACAGCAGGACACCTGTGTATGTGCGTGTGCGTGTGCGTGAGTGTGTAGGTGTGTTTGCCTAAGTGTGAGCAACAGTGGCGTATGAAGGGTTTGTTTTTCCGGGTTCAACCCTCCTAGAACATTCTTTTAAATGAAATTATTTTAAATGTTGCATTTCGAATCGAAATCTGTTTGTTAATTTCCGCAAACAATAAGTTATTATTGCTTATTATTTGCAACGCATCCTCAGCTTTCTTTATGAGAATTAAAAATGTTAATTCCTGATTCTCAAAGAATTAATTTTATTAGAATATTTACCAAAATACCTAATTCTTGAAGAACTATTTCTAATTTGAATTCAATTCTTTGACTTCCTATGAAGAATATTTCTTTTATGCTTAATTCGTAAAGAACTAAATCAAATTTCAAGACAATTCTTTATCATTACCAAAAGCTGTTTTTTACGTTTTCATTCACTCAAATTTTCCTGATCCTACCGATAGCAACTATATAAAAAGCAAGAATTCTGTGAAAGTTTTTAAACATGTCAATCATTTCGTGTAACTTGTAATTTCTCAAATAAGAAATAAGATAAGATACAAAAAATAAGATGATGTTTTAAAAGCTAGTTTTAGTTGGGCACTAGATTTATGAGTTTGTGCATCCTGAGAAAGCGGTTTATGCTCTTTCCGCTTTTATTCACTCGTACTTTCCAAATCTTATAAGCCAAAAGTACTTAAGCTGCAAGAAGAGTTCGCAAATACAAATTTAAATAAGATACAAAAAATAAGATGTTCTATAAATGGGTTTCAACCGGGCACTACACCTAGTGTTTGCTTAAACCGTTTGAGAATTACAAGTGTCAATCTAAAAAAACGTAAGCTCTATGTGATTTCTATACTGTTAGATTGGCTTTGATATTAGTAGTTGTTTTTTTTTCAATTTATGGAGCTGTGCAATTTGAGATAAGCTTGATAAGGTACAGGGTGTAAAAATATCAATTTTTATGAATTTTTTTTTTTGAAAGGTCGAAAATATTTGTATCGGTTTTGGCACCAAAATCAGTCAAGCCATAAATAATTTGTGTTCGCATGAGTCAAATTCGCGAAGCGTAAAACTCATAAGCCTACAATTTGTTGTACTGACACCCCCCCTCCCACCAAGAAAAGAATGCCGCGTACGCCACTGGTGGGCAGTAACAGCAAAGATGGAGATATGGAGCATTGTTGTCATTCCTCAACAGCTGCAGCTTATCTAAATGGCTACCTAGCTGCCAGAAGTCTACGTTCTATTCGAAACTTTTGATTTAAACAGTTGCCAGCTGGCAGTTGTTGTTGTTTGTCTAGTTGCTGTTGTTGCTGCTATGACAGCTGCTTTGAATTTTGATTTGGGTCTGAGGCAAGCAAAGATATTTATTTAATTTTAACACCCAATATAGGCACACATACTCAAACACACACGCACACACACACACACACACACACACACACAAACAGAGAGACACACACAGACATATTATTTACCTATTTACTTTGACATCAAACACAAATGTTGTCCAAGTTGAAGTTAATCAGCATTCTACATGCACTTGCACGTATCTCCAACTTGGTTTGGGAATATAACTACGTCCTTACCCATATGCTACCTCTATCAAAAAACGGTATTCAATAACTCACTGCAATCTGTCTGATAAAATGTTAGCTCTGACAAATTTGTGTCGCCTGCCGGACATTTATCATGTAGAGCAACAACTGCTTGTCACAATTCAACAAAACTCTTTTAATCATTATTATTGGCAAAGCAATCTGCAAAACCCAATCCTGTTACCATTTCGACCAAAGTTACTGGCAACTTTTTGCTTCCGCTTTGCTGGTCACAGCTGAACTGATTGTGGTGGCATTTTCGGTGTTGCCTGTTATCCTTTATGCTTTGGTCCTTTGTCTTTAGCAGTACTTTTTCGCTATCCTGCTGCTCCTTTTGGCAGCTGCAAATTGTCACTAGCAAGTTTTTTATGCCATCTACGCATTGTTGCCGCTGACACTGACACTTTATACAAACGACCTGCCAAATTGTAATACTACAACGCTGAAAGCAGAACGCACAACGCTGCGTATACGTTATGCAATTCGATACCAGTATTTTAATTGTATATTATTATAAACTGTCATGCAATTGTTGTGGCTTTGCGTTATGTTAATTAATGTTCTTTATTGATTGACGTACATTTCAAAAAAGAAACAATTTTTTACATTTTATCATATTAAATACTTTAGTTGGCAAAAGGATATGACGATCGTAGAGAGAAAAAGCTATAGAATTCATTTTTGGTTTACATTAAAAATTGCAAAAAGGGAGTTATAAAGTTCTGCAAATGTATGTAACAGGCTGAAGGCGCCATTTCCGGATGTATGAACTATATTCTTGATCAGCATCAACAGCCGAGTCGATATAGCCATATTTACTTCTGTCCGTCTGCCTGTCTATCCGTATGAATGCGACAATCTCAGAGACTATAAGAGCTAGAGACATCAAATTTGAATTTAAAAGTTTAATATGAAAACCATAATGATTTTACTGTAAAACTTTATTTTTGACTGTGCACATGCTGTTGCTCAAAAATATTCAGTGCTGTTTCTATTTCACATTACGTTTTAAAACAAATCGTTTTCAAATGCAATTCCATTTCAGAATGTTGTTGAAATGGATTACATTTGACAAGCTGACAGAAAAACAACTCAAATCTCAGTATTCAAAATCGTTTACAATTCAGATTTCGAATGAGCTTTGAGCGTAAACGGAAATGAAAATCCAGGTTTTCAACTAATTTAAACAGTTTTCTTTGATCAAGTTTTTCGCAATAATAACGCAGCACTCTGCCAATTCAAATGTGCAGCTGTAAACTGAAATTGTATCGAATTAGAATGGCAATTTTTGTGATGCTGAATACGTTGGCCATTGTTACGAAAAATAATTGCCAAAAACATGGCCAACTATTCATTAGTGATGCAATGGCCAGTTACTGCAAAGAATCGATGAACAGTTTTGACAACAGGTAACTGCAAAATGCATTAATGCATGTTAAGGTAACTCTTTGGAAATGTGGCAACGTCAAATTGCATTTGCAGCTGACCAAATGTGGGTGTGTGTGAAATGATGTGTATATGTGTGTGTGTGTGTGTGTGTGAAGAGGTCAGTACTCCAAACAATGGCCAATACAAAATAGCAAATAACAAAAGGCGGCCACACAAATAACTCACGACAATGCAGCTTGAAATGAAGATAGATGCCTCCCGGCCAGGACTTGCCATGCCAGCTGCGTGCTCCTCTTCTCATCTTCATCTTCTTCATATGTACTCGCACTCGCACTCACACTCGTACTCGTTTTCGTACTCATTCTCATATGAATGATGTACAGGCTGCCACAAAACGTGCGTGCCTAGAGGGTTGGGATATGGATGAGAGTGAGGGATAGTTGTTGCCTAGGGTGGCTCTCCACAGTTGAACTGAGTGACACGCTAACTGCATGAGTGAGTGCATTGAATGAATGCCTGACTGACTCACTGACTGACTCACAAACTGACTGACTGACTGACTGACTGACTGATATATGCACTCGACTTGGCTACGCTTCAATGTGAGCCAAGTTATTGTGCGAGAGACATTAAATGAATTGTTGTTTATTTGTCTCGTTTTGCCCACACTGATACACACACACACAAACGAATACGCACACACACACACATACACTCTGACGAATAGCTGACGTATATTTGCAGCCATTTTATGCAACACTAAATTGAAATAAAGGACGACGCACTGCGCTTGTCTAAAGCCAAATGAATGTAAACGGACATTAGCAATTTTCTATGGCAGTGCATTGAACCTTGAATGCAGTTAAATACTTCATCAAATGTACTTGTCAAAGGTCAGTTAAATGATGAATTTCACTTAAATCAATATAATTTCATTTTTAATTAAGTTGAGACAAGCAAATATTATTAGTTGTGGTTGTCACAAAACATTTAAATTAATCTACTTACCACACAAATGTTTGTTACTAATGCAATAAGAACATTAGCAAAAATATAACAATAACTAAAATGAGTCTGTAAAATAATGAATATTATTAAAGCTACGTATTTTTCACTTCAAAGAGTTGGCGTAGTCACGAAATATTTGTATACCCTTGCAGAGGGTATTATAGCTTTGTCATGAAATGTGTAATGCATTGAAGGAGACGTCTCAAAAAATATAATTTGTATATTCGTGATCAGCATCAACAACCGAGTCATGTCCGTCTGTCCGTCTGTATGTCTGTTTATATGCTTTTTTCTAGACTTTGTTCTAGAGCTATCTTGATGAAACTTGGCACAGGTGCTTCTTCTTATTGCAGGTAGTACCTAAAGTTGAATTGGCCAGACCGGACCACTATAACATATAGCTGCCATAGGAACGATCGGTTGAAAAATTAGTTTTTGTATGAAGAACTTTTTGTTTTTCAAGATAATTCAGCAAAACTGACTTTACCTATTATTAAGGAGAGTTTATACATGATGAAAAAATTTCATGAAAATCGGATCACTTTATCTTCTAGATGCCATAGAAACGATCGCTTGAAAATAAGTTTCTGTACCAAACTCACTTTATCTAAATTAAAGCACGTTCTCAATATGTTGACCAAATTTGATCAAAATCGGATCACTAAATCTAATAGTTGCAATAGGAACAATTAGTTGAAAATAAAGTTTTCTTATTCAAATCTTTTTCTGCAAGGGTAGGCACGCCGAAGATAACATTTCTTTCTAATTTAAATTATGGTGAACTTACTATAAAATTTAAATAAAATAGTATGCCAGTCTAAAGACCTATTGATAAGTTATAAAAATCAAGTTTATTTAAAATATCAACCTTTTATTATCTTAATCACATTTGAACAAAAACGATTTAGAATTATGATAAACAAAATAGAGTAAAATAATCTTAATTTGTCTACCTTTAAAAATACAAAGTGTTAGAGTATTTTTAAGCATGTATTGCACACAGCTTATATTAGGATTAAATATAATAAACATTTGCATCTTTCACTTAAACTTCATTTAAGCGTATCCTGCTGAATACCTGAATAGTCTTGCATGAATAAATATCTGAGGACATGACTGCACATTGATTAACACTCATAATGCACAAGTTCACTTACATGAAACGAAATGAAACAAAGACAAGTCAATTATGCGGCGTATTTGCAATGCATTTTGAAAAGACTACTCAAGGCAAATGGAATTAGATGTTTTTTTTTTTTTGCATTGTAAAAGTGCTCAGAGCACACTTCAATGTTAATGCAAAAAATCAGAGCAGAGGCTCTTTAGGTCTCAGACTGGGCTTTAAGCAAAGAGCCCAGGACTCAATGCACATGTCTAGAAGTCGCGGAAGGCACTGACAAGGACACACAGAACACACAGAACACAGAGCAGAGAACAGTGCGAAATCAAAGCAGAGCTGGAACGTGACAATGGCAAATTTATGGGATTTCTTGCATAATGAGGCAAAAATTGACATAAATTGCGATTGAGGCAAAATACCAAAGCTCAAAGAATAAGCCTTTAAAATGTGGCAACAATGTGGCGAACATAATTTTAAATTGTCAACTGAGGCGGGTAATCGGACAGCGACACGCCCAAGCACACACACATACTTACTTACATACATATATATATATATATATATATATATATATATATATATATATTATTTCATATTCCTGCCTGACTTTTGACTCTTGAATAATTTTGAAAAGTTTTACATGACCGGACAGGCACCATGTAAAATATGTGATGGGTGCCAGCAAAATGCAAATATGTTGCACCAAAAATTTGTTTATATATGTGTGTGTGTCTGTGTGTGTGTGTGTAGGTCTATTTTATGCTGCATTTGTTCATGCAGATCAAAATATATTTACCAAATATTTATGCTAATATTCTGTCAGCCAAACATTGTAACTTTTGAAATTTACTCAATGCTTTTGCTGTGCACCTAGTTTTGTTTATTAAATTTTACATTATTATGTTTGTGTGTGTGTGTGTGTGTGTGTGTGTGTGTGTCAGGAGTCAGCTTTAATTAGACAACCTGCTAAATAAAAACGCATACATTTTTCGACCTGATGCAGCAAATTATTCGGCTGAATAGATCAGCGTAAAATATTTTGCTGGGCTGCAGTTCAATTTAATGGATAATGTGCAACAATGTTATGATTTTATAGTCAAAAGTTGTTAATGCGAATGTGTATACCCTGTACTTATACGATATATAGTATAAGTACAATAAATATGAGAAATAAAGATCGCTTCACATATCGATAAATGTGCATTTTTCAGTAAATATGAATGAATTCCGTCTAATGTATTTTTTTCCATCTCTATCGGAGGTGTCACGGAAATCTCTAGAGATTTTGGCTTTGGTTGCATTGTAAATCTCTTGAAAAAACCGTACGTGTTACAGGAGTTGAAGGAGTATGTATATTTTTTGAAAATTACGTTTCAATCAAAAGATAATTCAAACATTTAACCATATATTTTTATTAAAATACAGGGTAACTGCT
The DNA here is from genome assembly GCA_949708635.1 of Hirtodrosophila cameraria. Taxonomy (NCBI): domain Eukaryota; kingdom Metazoa; phylum Arthropoda; class Insecta; order Diptera; family Drosophilidae; genus Hirtodrosophila; species Hirtodrosophila cameraria. Next base: position 60,835,201 of record OX453090.1, read on the forward strand.
TGTCTAGGATTTCAGACTAGCAGAGTATTATTCATTAGATTTTAATTTGTATATATAACAATGTATGCCAAACTTTCTAAATCGCAATACAATCTTGTTATTTATATAAACAATTGTATATGTGTGTGTAAGTAAAATTGTAAATTTGTATGCATTTAGATATTAATTCATACAAATTTCCATAAAAATGCAAAATATGGCATTTATAATGATTTTACATTGTTATAGAGATGTTTGGCTTAAAGTTGATTATACAAAATATTCTACTTTGTATTCCTCTCTAGCTTTCACTCTCTCTGTCTGACACTCTCCCTGTCTCACTTTCCGCTATAATAAGTTGTATTAATTATACCTTTAGGAAATGTAGATTATATTATCTAAGTTGCATCTTTGAAGCTAACTTCATTTGCCGGCTGCTTCTTATGACCAGCTTGTTTTATAGTATGTTTAATGTGTTTTATGTTGGCAGTAATCGTTGGCTATGCTCGTTGTTGTTGTTGTTATTGTTGTTGCTCTAAGTGATCGGCCTGACCAGAAAGCTGTACGTTCAGTGTGTCCAGTTGGGGACAACATGTTGACAACAACAACGACGACAACGAGGACAACAAACATGAACAAACACATGCCTTGGACAGGCTGCAGAAATTATACGAGTACACACCAAAGTGCTGTTGTTGTTCATGTTGTTGTTGTTGTTCATATTGTTGTTGTTGTTGTTGTGACTGTTGTTGTTGTTGTTGTTATCCGTGTATACATGAAGCTAAAATATCGTTCTGCTCGGCAAGAACTGACATGACAGTAACTTCAGCTGCAATGCCAACAGCAGCAACAGCAACAGCAGCAACAGCAACATCAGCAATAGCAACAACATCAACAACAACATTCAACAACAACAATGATGCATTCATGTGCGGGGCAAAAGTTGCATTTATGCATGCGACGTGTTGGTCTCTGCCCTTTTCGCCTCAACACGCTGCCATTTTCCTATATGGAAAGAGTACTCACAAAAACTAAACTAAGAGTAAGTGTGTAGGGGACAGTTAGAGGTTTGATGCAGTTTAGCAGAGGCTTTCCTTCATTTAGCAAGATAATTTAGTGTAAAAACTTTTGCTAAATATGCCATCAGAGTTGTGCAATTTGATGATGATAATGAATCCAAAATGTGTTGTATAGTTTAGGCAGAGCTTAACTGTTTAAATTTAAGTGTTTGGGCATAAAAAAGAGCTTTCAATTTCATTAATCTATTGCTTAACTTGCAGTTCCAACATTTAAGAGCATGTTATAATTAGTTTTTAAACTTGTTATCTATTGGTAACTATTATCTAGTTGACATGAAAATATATTCCAGAACGTATATTGTGTAATAACACTAAAAATGCAGTTGGGTTTAAAATGACTTTATGTGTTCACAAAAAAATTTGAAAAATTTTGAATTGTTCAAACAGCCTTCTTAACAATCTTATGAATGAATCTCTATGCAACAGCAGAATTTGGGAAACTGCAGTTTTGTTTTCGAATTTTCAATTTGAATTCCAACTAAAAATGTTTTAAATAAAAACATTTTCCTAATCTTGAGCTCAATATCTCCAAAACTAGCTTGGAAGTTCTGCCATTGATTTTGACGAGTGATGACTTTTTCAAAAGCTTAAGACTCAATCTTTATATCTAATGAAAATATAAGGCTATTGCATTGGTTTTTTCTAATTTAACTCGAATTTTCAATTTGAAATCCGAATAACAATTTTAGCATACAAAAATTTTTTGAAATGTCAAATTCAATATCTCCAAATCTATTAGATATATGTATAAAATTAAAGAGACTTATTTGTAGGCCTATATATATTTACTTACATTCGATGTATGGTCTATGGTCAAATATTGACACTTACTTCAAAAAAACGTCAGCTAGAAAAAAAACTTTGAAAATTTAAAAAAGAGTCTACAAAAGCCTCAAATTGTTGCATTAAGGATTTGTTAAATTTTTTAAAAAATTTTTTGTGTACATTTAGGATAACCCAACAATTGTCAAATGTTTCAAATTTCAAATCTACTTTTTTGTTAGGTAAAAAATCAAGAATCTTAATCATAATAAACATTTTTTTTTTAAGCAGCCAGAGTTTTTGTTTTTCTATAGTACTTTATATAATATCGATGCTTTCGAAATGAACTATCGATAACTTTCCATCACGTACATTGTACATGTTTTTCCACCTCTAAGCCCTACAATAAATCACGTTAACTCTTATCATTTTCAGGCTTAATTGTGAAAACGATATCAAGCCTATTGAACCAAACTGTTCAACGCAAATTTTGATTAAATCTATGAGCATTGTTAGTGTCGAGCATAAATTTTCATGAGTCGGCTTCACTAGTCGCATGAAAATTAAAAATACCGCTTTCTAAATGCTCTACATTTGACAGCTTTAGCTGTCTGATGCAGCTTCTCATGCGATTTGCGTAGCCCACCAGTTGATGCATTATCCAATGCATCTGAATTCATATTGAGCGTACTTGTGGGGGTTACTGGGTTAACACATACATATGTGTCTATGTGTGTGTGTGTGTGTAACTTACATGACTGTCTATTCTGCCCAGCTGGTGGAGGTCGTGTTGGGCTGTCAGTTGAGCAAAGAAGAAAAAAATAAAAATTGTGCAGTTTCGCCCATGTTAAAATGCATAGAGAAACTTTCATGGCAGGCAACCTTCAAAACAGTTGCATGCATTTTTCAATTTTTGGCGCAAGAAACGCGTTGATGCCACGCCTCCCTGTGGCAGGCTCTTTGCTGCACAAATTTCACCGCATGACATTCATCACAGCAAGCCAAAAACAACCAATCCTGCCAGCCCCCCATTCTCTCTCTCTCTCTCTGTGTGTGTGTGTGTGTGTGGGCTGCTGTGCGGGCAAGGAGTTGGCCAAATGGCAAATGTGAGTTGTGGCAGCGGCGGGTGGCGGGTGGGGCGGCGTAGTGTTACTGGTTTTTGTTTGGCTTAGATATTTGGGTTTGTTTTTGTACTTGTAGCGCACACAGAGAGAGAGACTGTATGTTGCATGTGTCTATGTGTGTATGTGTGTGTGTGTGAGTGTGTAGCCAAAACAAACATTGCAAAATTTATGTCGTCTCATAAATTTGTTGCATAATTCTGATGATGCTGCAGCCGCCACTTGAAAATGTTTGGCTGCAATTTTGCTGTGTTTGTGTTTTTTTGTTTTTTTGGCCAAGCGACCGCTCTGACTTTTTGTAGTTGTTATTGTTGTTGTTGTGGTTGTTGTCGTTGTTGTTGCCTGCCGCCCAATGCCACCCCACAGCGTTTCCGCTCCAACCCAGTGGGCTACTCTGTCGTCTGTGCCAGCTCGTTTGCCCTTTGAGTTTTGCTCTTTGTCTCTCATCCGTACGTTTCACTCTTTCACTCTTCCTCTCTCCTGTCGCACTCACTCTGTGTTTGTTGGGCTAACGAACCGCGTGAATGCAATTTCTTGGCTTTCTGTTCCGTTTTTTTTCTTTTTTCTTTTTTGGCCTTTGCCTCTGGGCTAGAAAACTTCAAATATTTGGGCCTGCATAATGTTTAAACTTAACTTTGTAGTTTTTTGCGCACACGTTGCTACGATTCAAACATTTGCATTTGCATAAGCCACTTAGAACCGAGCTCTTCTGAGTAATGGCCACATGTGTGTGCATGTTCGAGTAAATGGTTGATGTTGCCATATTCCAAATTTCGTATTCAAGAAGTGCCTCATTTCAGAAGTCGATTTCATGTTACATAGATTGAAACTGCAATCTGCTGGATTGACCTATTTTTTTTTTCAAAAATTTAAATACGATTTTGTAAAGTTGAGCTTAAGGCTTTGAAACTACTTGTAAAATAATTTTAAATAAATGTTTTATTGCTAGTTAAAAGATATTGATATTGAAAACGCAATTTTGAGATTTTTAGCGCATTAAATTTCTACTAATTTTAATCATTTTTTGCTCCGATTGGCATTTTCTTAAAATTTACAGAAATTAAAATTAAAATAAAAAAATATTAAATGAATTTATCATTAAAAATAAGATTTAAATTAAAAATGAAATTAACTGGGAGTGCTTAAACTTCAAACACACATAAATATGAATATAATATAAACTTTTTAAAAACAATAAACTATAATATAAAGTTACGTAATTTCGTTCATCAAAAATTATAATTACTTTCGTTTTGAAAAAGAATTTCTAAGGTTTGACTTTTAACTTGAACATGTCATGTTACTTAACAAAATCTTTGCCCTATTGCTAACTAAAACGAAATGATTACGAAAGAGATTTGAGAAACATCAACATGAGCGACTCACACATGAGACTTTTGAAAGTAGCGCAATCCCTTTGAGCATATTATTATATCACGACCCCATTACGACTGTTAACCTTTAAGCTTACCTGCGATTCCACCTGGAGCCAAGAGCAATAGCAATAGCAAAGAATTTCTTGCATTACTTTGCTGTCACTTGCATTTGGCTCTGTTGTGGTAAGGCTTTTGGTAACCTCTGCTTTGCCAGTGGCTTTGGCTTTGGCTTTGGCTTGCTCCTTGCTGCATGCTGCATGCTGCTTGCTGCTTGCTGCTTCCTCCTTGCTGCTGCTGTCCCTCATGCATATGCATAAGTGAGCAGCATTTGAGTGGCAGTTGGAGCAGCAGAGCAGCTGCAGCTGCCACACGCTGCGTATGCGCAATCTCGCCATTGCGGGGCTTAGGGCATTCAGGCTTACCCTAATGCCAACTAAGCGCATTATGTCTGTGACTTTTACCAAGACATTCGCCCCAAGCCCACAACCATGCATTCCTAATTTTTACTAATTGATTTATTAGACGCCCAATATCCCAAAAGATACTGCAATTTCTCAGCTGATTATGTGACAAATAATTGATGATGGTCATGATAGTATCACGTCAACGTTGGAATTGTTATGGATTAGTTTTCTGCATTGACAGCAATTTATTAATATTCAAAAAGTTGGTCGCATTTTGCTGACAGCAATTGGGGAATTCGCACTATGAACTTTGGCTTTCAAAGCTGTCTCTGATATGCATAATTGTGGTAAAGTTCCAATTGACATTTGGCTTTTGGCTGCCGAGTTTGGTCAATTCACAACGAGAGTCAGCCAACAAAAAAAAAAAAAACTGAATAGAAAATATCATACATTTCATTGACACTTTCTATATGTATGTGCCAGTTAATCCACGATAACCACAGCTAAAAATGCTTTGCAAAAAAATTTAACAAAAGTTCTGTGGAAAATTAATCGAATCTGGAGGACAAAGACCGCAAGCACATTTCACTTGTCAATCGGATTTGCTTTTTTTATGGTTACAGAAGTGCAAAATTTTAAAAATAGAAGATTTTTTGATTATGGTAAGGCAAAAACAATAACAAATTAAAGATAACCTTATCAAGTTGAAAACCAATAAATTCTAAAGTATGAAAAATTGCACACCCTGTCAGACATATTGATTTTCAATTATTTTTTTGGATTCACATTGCAAAAGCAATTGTGAACAATAATTTAAAAATTTAATCAAAATTATGAAAAAGCAAAAGCATTTTATCAAACGCTAAAAACAATATACCTACAGACCTGTTCCGAATTCATGTTCCGTTCGAAATTCGCGAAAACGGAACATTTATTTTTTTAAAATATATACCTTTTTGCTGCGGTATGAAAAGTATTTGCCAGATTACACAAGGAATTCAAAAAAATATATTCCTAAACTCAATTTAGAATTATACGTCATCTTATTTTCAAAAGGTACAGTAAATTTTCTCATTAGATTAAATTCAAATAACATTTATAATATTAAATTGAAAAACTGTCTGTAAAACAGAAGTGAAAAAGTGCAAGAAAATGTAGCTGATCTCGATTCAGCAATGCCAAATATGAACTCTGTTTCGAAAAAGAGAAAACGAAACTATTCCGTTCGAAAATTAGAAAATTCGACTTTATTTTTCAAAAACCTACTTCATTCGGAACAGGCCTGAAAGTTCTTTTCCAATATATGTTTTTCTTAAAAACTTATTTAGGCGATTTGATTTCAAGTAAATAATACAAAATATATATGTAGAAGCTTTTAAGCTGAAACTAATCCAAGTCCGGCTAAACAACTGGCCAAAGGCCATAACAATTTTCAAGACAGGCCTATGCTAAATTAACCAAACGAGAGACAAGAGCAGAAAAAAAGAAATGTTAAGCCAGGAAATTATTCTTGTGGTTCTTGCGTCGTCACAAAAAGACAGTCAACAGGAAGTTGAGGTTGCCAGGATGCTCTGTCGACCTCATAACACACACAGGCACACACACAAGCACACACACACACAGCTCAGCCATAAAAGTAAAAGCCTGTGCCATGTCTGAGTAGCTGAGGGTGCGCCTCATCTGCCTAGTTGACTTGCAAAATAGTTGAAATTTTAGCTAACCGCAAAACACCGAGCGAAGGCATTGCAAGACAAAGCAACGACAAAACCAAGCGGGCGTATACTTGATATGCAGACCGGCGCGCAATTTGACCTACATGCATGTGTAATGTTGTTTGTATGTACACTCCCCCTAGCTCACCCTCTCTTTTAGCCCAGTTAGGTAGACAGCGTAAATTTTAATAATTCACATTTACGAGTGAAAGTCAAAACTAACATCATTTTGATAGCTTTCGTTTTTTGTTGGTTTTTTTTTTTTGTTGCTGCCGCCAGTTTTTATTGAATTTATATTTGCCTCAGTCTCTGCTCATTAATTCGCAGCTTAAAAATGTTGAGCAATTTAAGGCGGTTTTTGCGAACGCTTAAGCTTTGTCATTAATTTGGATTTCGGTTAGCTGCCTGGTCAGCAGATTTTTTAGTAGACCGCACAACGAAAAAAACAAAAAAAATTTGCTTTAAATCCATTTTATGAGCGAACCATTAAAAATATATATTCAGCCTGAAATGTGTCATACTAAAGCTTTGACACAAAATGTTTATGATGATGCGTATACGCCACGTGTGCTACTTGAAGAATCTCTCGATGATGGCCTCGAGTTGAAAGTTTTTTTTTAGTTTTTCTTCTTTTTTTTTTTTTTTTGTAGGGGCTAACGCCCCAAACTTTGTTAGTTTAGTGTAATCAAAATACAAAAATTACGCATACGGCACGTTAGACGCAGTTAAACACACATTTTGGCATTGAAAACTTTGCTCATTTATATGCTTATTAAATATATGCCTGGTTGCTCTTCACAAAAACGCGTTAGGTCTGCGTCTGTGGACTTTAAGAGGGCAACAAGCTGTTTAAATGTTAGAATATGATCAACATTAAGTTATCCTCTATTTTGTTTTGTGCATTTAAAGTCTTTACTATTTCTGATTATAACTAAAACTTAAAGGCAACAGATCAAACAGTTTTAGATTGCCTAAAATCGATATAAAGCATCCTTTACCCAATGAATGTTTTCCAAAATGTCTACACACCTTTTAAATAATAAATAGTTAAGAATAATATACCCATTAAATGCTGAAATGCGGCATAAATGTCTCAGAATGCTGTTCAAAATCATCAAAATCGAAATTGTTGATTTTTCATCTCGTTGCGCATACTAACGAGTCTTAAAAACTTTAACCCAAATGGCACACGCAGACACATATACACACATATATAGTCTCTAGCTCTGGCACCTCCTAATGTGAGACACATCCTGTGACACATTTTTCGTGCGTTTTCGATTTCATTTTGCATTTTGAGAACTTCTCGTCCTTGTGCTCTTCGTCTCGCTTGGCTTTTTGTCGCCAACTGGCGGCACTTGCAATTTCCGCTGTGTGTTTTTTGTATTTTTCTTTCTTTTTTTTTTTTTGCTTTAACTGAAACCCTTTTTTATGTTTTCCCTTTTCATTTGGAATCCCAGCAACCATTAAACCCTTTGAATGCCTTTTTGTTACTGCTGCTTCTCTGCTGCTTTTCTGCTGCTGATGTTGACTGCCTGCTAAACTGCTAAATGTCGCATAATTATCGTATTTTACTTGACAATTTTTGGAGTTCGGCGGCGTTGTTGGAGCATGTCTCATTATGCCGGATTGTCTGCTTGTTTTTCGCCCCTTTTATCTGGGGGCCTCTGTTGTCTCTGTAACTTTGTAGCTGGGCTACATACGCATATTACCAACATTAAATGAAATTGTTTTTTATTAATTTCGGCATGTTTCATATTTTTATGTGTGCCATGCTGTGTGCTGTGTGCTCTTTGCCGGGGCACTGGCTTTTTATGTAGAACCCAGCTAATTTGGGTAAGTCGCATGCTCAATGGTTTTGAATAGATTAACAGCAGAATACATATACATGACAAGAAGCAAAAATATATTGTCATTTTGCCATGTATATGCCATTAAATTCAACTTAACCAAGCTTTGATAAGCTACAAATTTTCTGGCGTGCAAAAATATATATTAAAAAAATTGGATGAAACAAAGAAGAAAAGTACAGCAAAGCTAAGTACAAATCTTGCTCAAAGCTTTGTATATTATTAGGCAGATGCTCTTATAATTTGCATTTAGCAGATGCTCTCATTAATTTGCATTATGATTTTCAGTTTTAGGTCAAATCATATTAGTTAAAATTCAACTTTAAGTTAAAATATTTTTTGAATTTTAATCAGGTTCCGTAACGGCTATGAGTATTTTTAATAAAAACTATTTTTAATAACTATTTGCTGTTTTTCAAAGTTATAAAAATATTAAAAATATATTATCATTTTTGATTTTTGTTATAAAAAATCGCTTGAAAAAAGTCTAAATTAACTTTTGATTTTAGAATCAGCAAATAATTATATTTTTCAATTTTTTTGAATTGAAAATCATTTATATAAATCAATCATGATTTTTATTTTTTAAATTCAAAAAATAAATATCAACCAAATGTTTTTTCTGACACTTTTAAGCACAATTATTCGAAGCGAGTTTTTTTTTCTACTTTTAGAATACAAAAATAAAATAGTTTGATTTTTTCATAAAGATTTTTTACAATTGAAATAAAAAATTATTTTCCGAAATATAAGTTTACGGCATATTTATAAAGTCGATTAAAAAACAGAAAGTTTCATATATTTTAATAATGTATAGAGCCACTTTTTCCAAATTTGTATTTATTTTTTTACAACAATTTAAATTAAGAATGATTTGAACTAAAATTAACAATATTATCAAAATAAAAAAAATAAAATTTAAATTAAAATTAAAAAAAGCAAAAGTAAAAATACAAAAAAAAAAACTTTGAATACACTTTAAAAAAATTTATTCAACATTTATTGCAAGGATGATTTTTAACTAATTTATTTATTTTATAACCGTTTATTACGATCCCTGGTTGTAAAACATATGAGGTAGAATAAGTTGATATATTTAATTAAGTTTTATTCAATTTTCATTTGATTTGTTTCATTCAAAAACCGCTCACATTGAAATCAATTACAATTAACAAGATCACGAGTTAAATAATGGCAGACATTAAAGTTAATTGTAGGCACGCAGATTGGCATCACAATTCCCCAAGGCCTGTCAACAGTTAGTCTAAGCCAAAACTTAATCTTATAACCATTATCTGGGCAAAATGAAGCAACAATGGCCAGCTGGACGTGGTTGTCCTCTTGTGAAATGGCCAAAAGTTTTTGGTAGATCGCACTAAAGTGCAATTAAAGTGCACAATAACAATTAAAATCATTTAAACCATTCAAGCTAACTTCAAGCTCACAATATATACTTATATGCTAATGCAGGGATAACTGTCTATGTATGAGTGTGTGTCTCTCTCTCTCTGTGTTTGTGTGTGTATGTGTATGTGTGTGTGCAAGTGCAATAACCATAAACTATTTGCACAAAACTTGCCACGACGCGACATCGTTAAAGGGACAACAGGGGTTAGTTGCGGGAGTTGGGCTTTCGAGTGCCCCAAAAAGCCGCAAAAACTTTGCAAAAGTCCTGCACTAATCGTTTGACAAGGCACATGCACAGATATACCAGTGTGACCAGAGTGCTCTGAACTTTTTAAGTGTTGAACAACGAACACAGAACAAACACAAAAACAAAAAATAAAAACAAAAACCAAAAACAAAAACCAAAAAAAACAATCACACAAAACACGAGTACAATACAAGTTTTTGGCCAAAATTATTTTTGGCTCAAGTGCAGCCGACTACAATTTGGTTTTAGCAGTTTTCGCTTTTTGCTTGGCCTTTGTTTTTGGCGCCTCTCTCGTCAAGCGCCAAACTGGCCGCCCCTTTATGTGTGTCTGTGTGTGTTTGTCTGTCTGTGTGTGTGTGTGTGTGTGTGTGGCTTCTTGGCCAAGTTGTGTGCCCTGTTCCCTGCTTTTTTTGGGTAGATGTTTATGTCCCGGCTTTTTACGAGCCAACACGCAGCGCAACATTTTATTATTTTGTTACATTTTATTTCCGTTTTAAAGTTTTTTATGTGTGTCCTGCTGAGCCTAAATCGCTTCCCTCGCCACAGTTTTGTTCCTGTTTTTTTGTCTTTTTATTCCTTAGCTGTATTTTGAAATTATTGTATCTTGGCTTTGTTGCCTGCTCTTCCCGTCTTTGTTATCTAAACATTTGCCGGCATTTCCTTCGGCCATTTCGAAAGTTGTGCTCGACTGTGTATCCTGTCGAGTTATATCGTGTGCCGTGTAGCTAAACGTTTTATTGTTTCATAAATACTTAATATGTGTTGTAATTACTATTAAGGATCTTATCATTATTGTTGTTATCCCTGCATTAAAGTTTTTTCCTGCCCTGGCAGGCGCTCACTTCTTAAATTGCCGGTGCGTTTAACTTTATGCTCGAATTAAATATACTTGAACATTACGTTCCATTTCGTTTCGTTTGTGGCAAAAAGATGATGGCAAAAAAAAAAGGATTCTCTGCGGTTAAACACAAAATGCCCGACACTTGGTTGACCCACAAAACATATGTTGGCAATGCTCTGCTGCGGCCTGGCAGCAGCACCAAAGGATTTAACATTCCGACAAAGTGTGAATTTAATTGCAATTAAACTGATGCGAATTGGGTGTGTGAGCTACACTTGGGGTTAAGCTTTTACAAACAAAACTAAAGTGTTTGCCTTTGTAGCTTAACAATTATTCGTTTTAGATTAGCCTTATATAAGAAAAATCAAAACTGAGCTAAATTTTCTTATTTTGAGTAACCATTTCATGTTCAAAACAAACTAAAGGAATGTTCCCATTTCCGCGAAGTTTTCTTGCCGCATTGTTTTCAATTGTGTGTACTAGATTTCAAATAAAATGATAATCATTTTCGAATTCACCTCATTCTACTGTTTCCAAAAGCAAACTAAGCCAAATATTTTTTGATTGGAAGCGGAAATGGGAAAAGTTAAATGGCGTTTATATGCTTCTTTTAAAGCTTGTAACTTAAATAAGTTAATTTTATATAAATTTATTTATATACATTTCTTGTCATAGAAATAAATATAAATTAAAAAGGTTCAAACAAACTGAGAATGCTGTTTATGTTTATATCTACAATTTTGTTTAGAAAACTATCAAATAATCTCGTTTTCAATAAGATATAACACCCACACACGCACACACACACATACATACAGTGGGCAAAGTTTGCCAACAATTGTCACATTGAATTATGAGGCACTCGAGAAGTAACAAGTTTTCGCAAAACCCAATAAAAGTCAACATATAATAACGAGGCAAGTGTAAAGCATTGCAATGTGCACATTCTAATCCACAAAAGAAAACACACACAAACACACACACACACACACAAACACACACATACACACAACAAAGGACAACAACAAAGGGCACGTAGCAAATAGTGCAGAGTGCAATAAATGTGTGCAATAAGCTAACAATATATACAAAAGGCGACAAATGCCAACAACGAAGAAGACTCGACCATGTTCCATAGTGTAGCCTTACAATCATGTACCAAACAGCTACCACTGTACATACATACATACATACATATGTATTTATGTATGTACAATGTACATATTTATATGAATGTAAAAAGTGGCCAAATAAAACCCATAAATCGCCAGACAATGCACCAAAAACGCACACACGCATCAAATAATGTCAGATGGTGTGTGTAAGTGCCTGTGCTTCTGTCTGTGTGTGTCCGTGTGTGTGTGTGTGTGTGTCCATGTGTGTGTGTGTGTGTGTGTGTGAATATTTGTAATATAAATACAAGTGCAATGGCAATTGCATGTCGAAAACGAAATGGCCACAGTATTAACTAGTGATGTCGAACACTATCGAATCGACTATCGATTATATCGATGCCAGTTTTTTTTCTAGATTTTCAACACACGATTGCTATATTTACAAGTTTTCTAAAGCTGCACCATCCCAGCGTTTTATGGATCCATTGTCGGCGCCCCGAAGTTTGCCTTCTAAGGCACACCTAAAATTATTAAATATTATTACTTCTTTTCCTAAAGTTATTCCAAAATTGACCAAACCCACGTTTCCTGCTTTTGCGTATCCCTTTTAATACCAATATTTTATAACTATTCAATGTTTTTCAAATATACTGTATCAAAAAAATTAAAGTTTCTAGCTTAACTTGCTTATTCAGTTTTTGTATTGTATTTCTGAACCAGATTGATTCATTTTTGATTGAAACTGTAAACGAATCAGGCAATGAATTACCAAAAATTGGAATTAATTCATTATATGGAAATGTGATTTGAATTTAAAGTTAATTTCATTCAATTTGAAAAGTGATTTCTATTGCAATTTGTTTCAAGTCACAAAGAATTATCAAAAATGGCATTAAAGTCTTTACTTTAAAAATGAATTGTTTAGAAATTTGATTTAAAAACGAATTGTATTAAATTTGATTTTGGATTTTACTTCAAAAATGATTTGTGTTGAAATTTGTTGCAAGTCACAGAATCTAAACAAACTGACGTTTATATAATTTTCAAAGAAATTCATTTTATTTTTAACTTTAAGTTTTTCTTTTAATTTGTGAAACGCTTTAAAACTATATCTGAGGTTCATAGTTTAAAATTGTTAAAATAGATCAATTTTGATTTGTAGAGCCTTACAGTCAAGTATTCTATTTTTCTATATATTCCATCCCTGCAGATTTGTCAATACTAAACCAATTTCTATAGGGAATGCCTTTATGGTCACTTGGTTTAATTTCCCTATCAAATATTAATATTTATTTTTAAACGATTGCAAACATTAAAATTAGACGCTTTTTGTTAAAATCTCAGCTGCCATATTTTTCCTAGATATTCAACTAAAACAAGTTTGTTGAACTGAATTAATTTTCAGACGTGTTATTAATTAGGCATAATTAATGTTACTTTTGACATCACACATTGATAGATTCTTTGAAAAACTATCATAGCGATAGTTTGTCTGCTCTAGTACAACAACATGCTGAACCCCAACTCCCACTTCAATAGCATCTGCAACCCACAAACGACATTGAGTCACAATTGTTGCAGTTGGCATGGCAGTGACAAGAGAATTATACACTGAAACCACACTTCCTCATCCGGCCGTCGAACATTTTGCGAGTGTCCGTGTTTGTGTCCGAGTCCATGTTGTGCAGTGTCCATTCATCTCGGTTTTTTAATAAAATTGTGGCAGCGACTCAAGTCAAGTTCGCAGCTGAGCTGAGTTGAGCTAAGCGCACTTCAATGTACTATTGCCAAGGTGGGCGTGGCACATAGTTTGTAGGCCAGGCCATGTCTGCCACATGCCAATAACAGCAGCAGCAGCAGCAACAGCCAAACCAAACCAAACCAAACCAAACCAGCAACAACAATCCAACAAACACTGACAGAGAACACGGACAGAACAGGACAGCGCTGAACAGGAGCATGCAGGATATAACAGCACTTGACCACATTTGAAAAGAGTTATGAATATTGCAGCAAAGTCTGGACAGCAACGATGCAAAAGAAGCAGACCAGTGTCCTTGTATGTATGCATGTGTGTGTGTATGTGTGTGTGTCTTTTGTATGTGTGTGTGTGTGTGCCTGAAATTGTTATTTATTTCAATTTATGAGATTTTTATATGCGCACTTTTGTGGCTAGCGTTTTATAGTATATGTATATGTATATGTATACGCATGTGTATGTGTATTCTTACTCATATACTCATATGTACGATTATATTGCTTTCTAAACGTAGTTTATATTTTTTTTTTTCTCTCTTTTCTTCAAATTTCTTTATAGCTTCGAAAAGCCACACACATAGTCTCGGCATTGAAAATTATTTGTTGTTGAGCTCAGTTCTTTATTTTGATTAAGTTTTTCTTCATTTGAAGCTTCAGATTGTAGTTTGTGTGTCCTTCAATCTACAGGAATATGGCTTAAATGTTGCTTTTTTCCTGTGTTTTTCAACTGATTTTGCAAAAAGCGAAATTTAAGTACAAATTTTCCGTTATTTTTGAGCTACTGGAAACTAACAGATCGCTCTCTGGTGCCTGAACTATTCCGTTTTCCGCGCTGAAGATCTAGAAGATCATCCTCCAGATTATGAAGTTCCCAGTCAGACTTGTTCCAGTTTCCACAGCTCTCAACATTTTGTGAAACAGAAATTGTTTAAAATTCTTTAAATTTCTTTATTGTTGATGAGCTAGTTAGTTAAATTCAATCTTTAAGTTAGTTCAATCCTCATAGACAAAAATTAAAAAAAAAAACTTTAAGTAAAGCTTTGCTGTAATTATTTATTTATTTATTGTCAACTAAAAACAGTCGACACAATTTAATACGATTATAAAGAATTTAAAAATAATAAATATGAAACTTTATTTTTTTATATATAAAAAACTGAAATTAAATTTAAGCTTTAAATTAAAATTAAAATTAACTGGGGATAAATTTAGTAAAAATAGGTCCGAAAATTGATTGGGAAAACCCAGCAAAACGCAATCAGAACAAAAATAATAATATGCAAAAAGATAGTTTTCAAAAATTGCTAACTACGAACAAAAATATAAAATAGAGTTTTTAATAACAAGCAGAGTGGATTCAGAATTGAAAACACGAATGTCGGAAAGTCTGTCAGACAAGACAGAGGCTTAAATTAAATATAAAAAAAACTACAAATCATATTTTAAAGAGACATCAATGCGCAACATTTATCAGAAATTTCTTTCAATATATTTCCTCAACTTTTGCTAAAATCTGAGCAGGAATTGATCGCCGCGAAAACCACTTCTGTTTTTGTCCCGAGCGACCACCCTGTTTTTTTGCAAAAATATCAAAAAACGAATAGTTGCCCAAAATCAAGTTTAGCACTAATTATAGAGCTAATTAAGAACTACATTATAATAAAAAAATAAAATAAAAAATAATAATAAAATTTTGAAAATCCGAGCAGGATACACATGTAATGTGTACGATTGTCCCGTTCGACATCAGAGACTATAAGTATATATTTTTCCTAACTTTTTTTTTCTACTAAAATATGCACTTTTCATCAAAACTGCAGATAAATTTCTATGCTTCAATTTGAGTAATACGACCACATTTCACTTTGTGAATGAATATATGCAATTTTTGGATTCTGCTAAAAATGCTCATAAGTAACTGCTATTAACTTCTTTTAATTGCATTTTCTGTTCAAGAATTAAAGAGCTCTTTGAACACTTCATTTTGTGCACTTATTATAACAAATATGAAGTGCTCAATGCGATAATGTGGAAGAAAGCCAAAAATGCAGACAGAAAAAAAGCGCAACAAAAAAAAAATGAGCTGTGCAAGTATTTACCGATTAAAAGCGCACGGTGTGTGGGGGGGGGGGGGGGGGGGTTAAGAAAAAAAAGCTCATGAAATTATCGCACTCATCCGGAAGGTAGAACAGATCCACTCACAGATTGGTAAAGCAACTGCCAATGTCACTAATTCAATTTCGCAGACCACGCAAAGACAAAAAAAAAAAGAAAGAAAAAAAAAGAGTAAGAAAAGAAAAATGTGAAAAAAACATAGTGAAAAAAAAGAAGAAGAAAAGAACTTAAAGTGACTGCAACTCGGTCACGAACTGCCATAAAAAGCGCAAAAGGAGAATCAAAGGCAGCGTAGTGACAAAAAGAGCGAGAGAGAGAGAGAGAGAGAGGGAGAAAGAATGAAAGCGAGTGTGGACGAGTGTGAATTGAGATGGTGTGTGAGAGATGTGAAGGGTATCCAGTGTATTGGAGTTGATATTTGCGCATCAGTGCGCACATTGAACTGTCAATGGCAAGCGACAGGAGCGGAGCAGAGCGGAGCGGAGTGGAAAGCAGCAGCGGTTGTGCCAGCAAAAGGGGTGGGGGGGGGAGGCGCTGGCTGCGTAAAGCGGGCTGGGGTTATTGCCAATTTATCAATTGCACCACTGTAGCAATGGAGACTGAGTATGAGTCTGATTCTGATGCTGAGTCGGAGTCTGCACTAATGCAGCCATTGCTATTTGACCTGACGTTGCGGGAACTGGGCAAATCAGAAGAGGATATACCAATTCCCGCTTTCCTACCCCTCATACTCACCCCCCCCCCCCCCCCCTTCCCCTACCACCAGTGTCCAGTCAATCCCATCATGTGCGTGTTGAAAAAGTAATTACATCGCTGACTGGCACTATAAATAACTTGCCTTGAATTTTATTGCAACTTTAAAGTGTCATTTGGGGCATAAATTCACGAAGAGAGCGAGAGCGAATCTGCCGAGTTGCTTTTGCTGCTTTTAATATATCCTGTACAAAAACAAAAAGGGTTTAGGGTATGCCAAACTTGTATACAAATTGGTCTTAACAAAAGTCACCAGAAAAGACTACAGGCAATTACAGCTGCTTATTCGGCGAAGAAGTTGTATATAATAAGAATTCAGCAGAGAATGTAAATTTCGAAACGAACTTTCGCATTAATTCCACATCAAATTGTATAGCATACTTCGAGGAGCTTTAAAGCTTATCATTTTTTTTTCATTTGTATATTTAATTTAAACAACAACTTAATCTTGTTTAACATAAGTTTTAAAGCTTACACTATTCAACACTAAAAAAGTTGAATTCCAGCTAAAACTTTTTGCAAAAAAAATATTTTAGAAATGTTAAATTCAATATCTCCAAAGCTATTCCATATATGTTTGAAATGTAGGCACTTATTCATTGGCCTATATATTGACTTTCACTTGGTCTATCGTTTTTGAATATTGGTAATGCAGTACGCACGTTATGGTATAATATTTGAACTCACTTGAAAAAAGCCAATTGGAAAAAAATCTTTAAAAATAAAAAAAAAATAAAAATACAATAGAAAAAATCATAATTATCGTGACTAAGGACATCTAACGAATCATAATTTTCAATTTCAGCAATATGTTGCATAGTGTTATCAGTCCTGTTCCAATTATGTAGCATACTTATTGGAGGACGATAAACTTAAGAAGCTAAGCTTTTGTTTTGCGTTCATTTAATTTGAATTCGCTGCTGAAAGTATGTTTTATATATTTCTGTGAAATTGATATGAAAGTGGTATTAAGAAAAGCTCTATATATGAATTCATAAGAAATGTAAGCAAAGAATGTTTAATCCTACTTAAATTTCAAAAAATTGCCTAACTAGGTGATTCTTAGAAACAAATTGTGATCAAAATCACTAGAAATGTAAGTGATTTAAGCAATTTGTTTATATTTATAAAGTATTCGCAAGTCGAGCATGCTCATCAAAAGTATTTTTACATAGTGCTAGTGAGTTTCTTTTCATCTGGTAGCTGTTAGCCTGCATAAATCAACGCAAATGAATGCTATTTAGTTGATGGCCCAGGCCAGGAAATGCGCCGCTTAGCCAAACACAAACACATACACACACGCACAAACACACACACACATATACAGACAGTGGGTAAAAGTTAGTAGTTGAATGCTGCTTGTACAGTTACAAATGCAGTTGGCTTGGCATTTTCCACATGCATTTCTCAAAAGGGAGCGGAAACCACGCCAAATGCAGAGGCAAACATCAACAAGCAGCAACGTCGCCATCTTAAGATGTATTGCATTAGTCTGTGACCTGCAGCATACAGATAGAAGTAGACATATACATATATGTGTGTGTATGTATGCATGTGTCTGTGCTTGTATGTGTATGTGTGGCACTTCCGTTTGATATTAGCCTGCACTTATATGCGTTTAGTCAACAGCTACAAACATGGCGCAAAACTTGCAGCAGCATTTCGCATTTCGCATTTTCGGTCCGTAATGCATTTCTGCGGTTGCTGCCAGGCCCAAACAAGCGAGACGAGTCCTGAAAATGGGAACTGTGAACTGGCAACTGGGAGCTGGGAGCTGGGAACTGGTTTGGCTCTGAAACTGGGGCCAACTGCCTTTTATTTGTTGCTCAAGATGTTCTACAGCCGAGCCTGTTATTGGGTTGGGTATTGGAGGCTCGACCGTCGACATCTCCATCGACATGACTGCATTTTGCATTTTGCATTTTGCCAAGCAGCTGGCATTGCCACATCCTACTGCCCTCTTGGCATGCCCCTTTCATATTTTGCATATTTTTGTGAGGCAGTTGCATAGCTCATAAATCCAGTAGGAAATGTATCGCATCATAAGCAGCTGCAACTTTATGCTGCCGTATTTTCGGTTAGTGCTGCAGTTTTCCTAAAGCTTCTGATAAGGTTAAGCGGCATGCCAAATGATTTGTGCACTCAATTCTAATGGCATCGCTTAAGGCATTTTCAGGACTCTCTCCAAGACTCTACTCAACTTCAACATTATTGAGCTATAAAACCAGCAGCAACTTAGCAATCGATTTTGCAGCACTTGGCCAATTGCTTGCCTTTTATCTTATTTCAATTTCACATTATATTCAATATATGTTTTTATAATCTGAACGTATTTGATCATGTCTAAGCTTTAAATCAATATTGATGAAACTTGGCCAAGCAATACATATATCAGAACCGGCCGAATCGGGCTTCTATGTACTATGTCTGCCATAGGAACGATCGGTAGAAAGTTTTGTTTTGCAAGATAATTCGACCAGACTTACCAATTCTGAGTTTAAGCACTATCTTAACACGTTTACAAAATGTTATCAAAATCGGTGCGCTAAAGATATAGCGCCTTAAGAACAATCTGTTAAAAAATTAGTTTTTATACGAAAAACTTTATTGTCTATACAGATAATTTAACCAAACTAGCTTCCACTTCGAACAGAAACTTAACGTAAGTAAGCTGTTATCAAGTTTGACTGATAATAATTTAAATCTATCTATTTATTTTATCAGATACACCAGATATACCAATGAACTGGCCGTCATATTTATAATATATTTGTATACCCTTGCAGAGTGTATTTTAAATTTGTCACGAAATGTGCAACGCATTGAAGGAAACGTCTCAGAAAAAAAATTGTATATTCGTGATCAGCATCAACAACCTAGTCTTGTCCGTCATGTTCGTCTGTCCGTCTGTCTGTCTGTTTATATGCGTTTTTCAGGACTTTGTTCTAGAGCTATCTTGATGAAACTTGGCACAAGTGCTTCTTTTTATTGCAGGTAGTACCTATAGTTGAATTGGCCAGATCGGACCACTATAACATATAGCTGCCTTAGGAACGATCGGTTGAAAACAAGTTTCTGTGCGAAAAACTTTTGTGTTTTTCATAACATCTCAACCAAACTCACTATATCTAAGTTAAAGCACGTTCTACCTATGTTGACCAAATTTGATCAAAATCGGATCACTATATCTTATAGCTGCCATAGGAATAATCAGTTGAAAAATAAGTGTTCTTATGCAAATCTTTTCTGCAAGGGTATATATATTTCTTCCTTTTTATATATTAATCCATGACTGTTTTATGAAAATAACCAAATAAGCTGCTGAAATAGCGGCTGACTCGCATTTAATCATATAGCAATAATATTTGTCGTTTAATTGTCAACTAATTAAAACTGTTTATCTTTTTCTATACTTTTTTTGCAGGTAAGTGCATTCAATCAACTTGTTGCCTTTGCTGTAAGTAAAACATTTATTTTATATGAGTGCAAAACACTTCTATTTGCACAATGTGGCCAATAAGGCAATAGATGCTTAAAAGTGTAATTTTTTTTTGTTTTTTTGTTATGGTCAACTAAGTAAACATAGGCATGCTATGCTTGTGTACGCTGCTATAATAATTATAATAAAATAAATAAACGTTTTATCAAAGCATAGCATGTATAGTTTGAGCAAAATCAACATAGCTGATAAATTGAAAATATATATACGATTATTCACTTGACCACGCCCAAAAAAAAAGGAAAGCGAATCCATTTTAAAGCGCCAATTCAATTGTTGGAGAAAATGAAAAATAATGCCTAGAATATTTCAAAGTGCGTGCAAAAATGATATAAACAGCATTAAAAATTACATTAAAGTGTGTGTAAAACGCATATTGGCATGTGTGTGAGTGTGTGTGAGTGTGTGTGTGTGTATGTGCGTGTGTGTGTGCGCTGTGTTTGCGCTGTGTGCGTATTTGTGTGTGTGGAAAAGCTTTCAACTTTCAACAAGCCAACGACGGCATGCAGAATATTTCTTTTTTTGAGCTCCTGCCACGTTGCAGAAGCCTTTGCCACAGCCAACCAGGATAAACGAGCATACCTTTGACAGGGACAATGCCGAGCATAAAATGATGGGTGGGGGGTAGGGGGGGCGTCGACAACGACATTGTTTTATTAAATACAATGTAATGGCAACTCACAATCACACACTCCCTTACCGATCCGATGGGAATCGAGTGAATGGGCTTAAATCATTTTACAACTTTAAACTGGCGTTTTTTTTTTTATATTCAGCAAACGGCATGTGATGAAGAATGGATACGAATTGTGTAAATACCTTAACGAGAGACACATTTTTTATTTTTAGTTATTTTCATACCTTTAAAAAATGTGTAATTTTTCAGATGTTATGAAAATCATTGTTAAACAAATGGATGCTCAATTAAGTGCTTGAATTGTAATTTTTTGCATCAAATCGTCTGTCTAAATATGAACAATTTTTGAAAATAAAAGTATAAATACTGCGAGTTCGATATCAACTTACAAAGCACAGTCCATGCAATCAGTATACTCTAGTTGTAGTTCAAAGGCATTTACTATTTTTCTTGCAGTATTTTTTCCATTTAAAGTATATATAATTTAAACTTCTAATCCCACACAAATATATCATAAGCCAGTTTGGCAATTTTAAGACTTATAAACTTCGTGCAGTCGTTTTGAGTAATGACAACTGCTGCATTAACTGAAATCCGGATACAAATCATAGCTCAATTATATGATTTGTTGCATATTTCTTACATACATATTCACAATTCAATAAAACTTCAAAGTGGTTGGATTAAAATTATTTGCCTAAGCTGACATGATGTATGGCAATGCATGCATTACAGAGTCCTGCAATAGTTTACAGCACAGTTGCCACTTCAAAATATAAATTTAGTATCGAAATTTGAAAGTTTTCTCGCTTTTCTTTTCAAGCCTATATTTCAAAGCTCAACAACATTATTTCAAGACATTCTGACGTGCGGTAAATGGATGGCGCTCAACTTTTGTTTATTGATAAGATTGGGCTCTAAGTTCATTTTCAAAACTCTTAATTGAAAAGTACAGCTCAATTGTTGGTAAATTTATGGAAAATGTGTTACAAAAAAAAAAACACAAAAGTTTATAAAAATATCCTTAACAAGCTAAGAAATTGCAAGTTTTCCTTGTTAAAATTTGATCAAAATCATTCATAAACATAAGCTTGAAAATAATGCCAGTTTTCGCAAATGAACAGTGTATTAACATTGAAAGAGCACACGAGCAGTAACAGAGCCAAGGCAGTAAGTTAATAGTGCGAGCGCATAAGAAGAAGGAAAATTTGGCAGTTAAGAGAGCATAAAACATGTTAACTAAAAGGTATTTGATGCCGTTAGCTTAAAACAAAGTTCTAACTAAACTTTGCATAAAATATTCATCAAAGGTATCAATTAAATTGAAACAACTAGCTAAATAAAAGTACGAAAATAAAAGCTAAAATTTCCATTTCGGTTTTTTGTACTACAATTAAAACACAATTTACTAACTTGTTGACTTAAGCCATTGAAGCTGCCAACATTAGCTTAAGAGTTGTTCTGTTAACATTAACAGCCATCAGCTCCGAACTGGCTCTGCTAAACTTAACAGCAACCGGCTACTTCAGCCAAAAGAGCAAATTTCCCTTTTTGGGACTCGGCCGGCAGCCAATCAAAATGCCGACTTAACTTTGAATAAAATAGGCACAAGCAGTTGCAACCAAATTTGCATACTTTGTTTTGAAAACTAAGCAAAAATATTAAAAAATTACAAAATTAAAAACTTCTTAAATTAAAGTTATTATACAACATTTTTTTACTTGTTGACTTAAGCAATTGAAGCTGCCCAACATTCGCTAAAGAGTTGTCGCTGTTAACATTAGCATTAACAGCCATCAGCTTAGAACTGGCTCTACTAAAGTTAACAGCAAACGGCTAGCTGAGCCAAAAGAGCAAATTTCCCACTCTGTAACTCGGTTGGCAGCCAATAGGACAACCTACTAACCTACTGAGCGCATTTTAACAGAGCGTCAAATTCAAATTCAAATGAAGAGCAGGCAAATGCTTGGTTTCTTATCAAACCAACAATAATGTCCCAGTAACTGCTGCTGTAATAGCTAACGTTACAGCTGTTAAACGCATCTGCTGCTGTTTGCAGCTGCTGCTCAGCATCCTGCTGTTGCTGCTGCTGCTACTGCTTCTGTCTCTGCTGGTGTCTGTGTTGCTGCTGCTGCTGCTGCCGCTGTCGCAGTCAGTACATTTTGAGTTGTTGACGGCGGTGCGCACGTTCTCGGCTGCTGTGGACGACGACGACGACGACGACGACAACGATAGCGATAAGAAAGATAAAGCTACAGTTTAACAGAAATTCATGTGATCTATGAGCTTGTGTTTCGCGCGAAAGATTATACCACCAAAAAATGTAAAAATTGAAAATATAAATTGTGGGGAGGGCAATAAAGAAGTAATGTTTGTTTACGTGTGCATTCGGTGTCAAAAAAAAAAAAATATAAAATAAGGAAACGACGCGACAATATACAGTAATACGAGTACTACATCAGGAAGATAAATTATTTTAATGTGATATGATAGCCGAAAATTTATGTGCACTCACATTTTAAGATGCCTGCTGATAAGAAATTTCATGCAAATCAGTTTCAAAATGAATAATGAAATGAATTAAATTGCAAAAAAAAAAAAACGTTTATATTTTTTTTTGTCGTGATAAGCTATAAGATTTAATACATAAATATACATATATATGATAAATGGTGTGTGAAGATGGTGTCATTAAAATTCCAGTTCAGCAGTAATCAAAGCGTGCGTGTAAATAGTTTAATTAATGATCTCTCGCACCCCCCTCGAAATGGATAATGAATTATGATGAAACAGAATGATGATGATTGAGATAAATACAGCAAATAATGAAGCAGCATTATATGTATAAGTATATGTGTAAAGCTGTTAATCGAAGTGGCAATTATTCGATAATGCAATTAATCGAAATATGTGAAATACTTCCAAAACTGGAATATGTTTTATAATAACTGACAGCAGACTTACCAAAAAAACGTACATTCTTTTTTTTTTGTTGCAACTTCAAACATAATTATTGTGAAAAATGCTTTTAGTGAAATTTAATTGAGTTATGTTTGACACAATTTAAGATCAATTTCATCAATATTAATATAATAGACTTAACTTTAAATGCAATTAAACCGAAAACATTTAATCCTATTTAAAAAAAACAAACAGGCAGTTTTTAAAATGTGTCTCAAAACAATTAAACACATACAAATTGATTGCAAAAATTACAGCAAATTGTACTTAAAAACAACACGTTTCAACCACAAACAAAATATGCGATTTTCATATATATTATATTATATTATATTACCATTATACACATATGATATCTGTGGACTGACGCATAAAATCGCCACAATGCTGCTAAGCCGCTTAAGTGCTATCATGTTGTATACAACGTCAATCCATAAAAGGCCATCAGAAACATGATTAATCTCAATTTATGACAACAACAAAAGAATACCAAAAAAACAAAAAGGCTAACTGAATTTTTGTTGTTTTTTTGGTTCAGATTGTTGCTGCTGCGGCGTTAGTGTCATCTGGGCTACGCTAACGATCAAGCCATCAATCAATCAATCAATTTATCAATCAGCACACTCTGTGCGCAGGCCAAACCAAGTGGGAAAAATTATAAAAGCAGAGGCAATGTTGCTGCTGGGCTTCAGTTGCAATGATTGGATTTGGGTTAGGGAAATTGCGCTTCGGTTTTGACGCCTGATTTAAGCATAATTGGCATTTATGTCTACTTAATTATGGCTACATTGAGCTAGTTTATGATTTATGCATAGCCATAATTAGCATTGAGCTCATCATCATCATCAATGGACAGTAGCAGCAGCAGCAGCACTACTCTAATCACATTTAGTTGGCTAAATAAAATATTAATCATGCATACTAACTATTGGTAGTGACCTGTATTAGCTGTTGTAATTGTGTTTACTGTTAATTAGTTTCATAAATCAAGCTATAAGCCCGGATGAGCACATATGCATTCACCCGCTCAGCCCTTGACCATTTAATTGATTTCAAATGTTTTCCTGTGTTTGAGCAAAACAGACAGAATTAGATCTCTGCACAAATTGTTATTAAGTCGAGAGGATTACAGACAAGAGTTTTGCATTTGTGCTTTTTTCCTGTGTTGCATAATTAAAACGTGAGGACTCTTACAACATATGCCGCTCGTATGCCACATAAAACTGGCAGCATCAAATTGCACGCCACCCAAAACAAATCTTACTTTTACACCTTTTGTGGCTTTCTGGCTTTCATCTCAATGCCACTTCACTTTCATTTACACTTTCACTTTCACTTTGCCTCTTACTGTTACTAACTGCAAGTGTGAGTTGCGTAGATATGTATCTTCAACGCTCCTAATTTATTATTTCAGCTTCATTTGCTTTTACCAAGTATGTACTCTTGTGTGTATTTGTGTGTGTGTGTCTGTGTGTGTGTGTGTGTGTGTGTGTGTGGCCATTATACTTTGTGACCCTCTCTGCTTGGGATCAACTTCACATGCGGACTCATAAAAACCGTGCTACATTATGATTACGATTATGTGATTTGTGTGTCAGGGATATGCTGTTTTGTCAACGTCTCTCTTCTCAGTCATAAAACATCTTAAACTTCAATGAACACACACAATACGTAGACGCTTCAATGCGCTGAGAAGTATGCTATATTTAAGACTGATTAAATGTGAACTCTGTTTCTCAACAACTTTTTGGCACCACATTATTGTCTGGCGCTTAAATTCGTGTTGTACAAAAACTGAACAAATGCCGATTAATTCAACTACAAATAATTTTGAAAAACGAGACCTCAACGTAAATTCTTAAAAGCGCTTAAGAGTAGACTTTATTTAAGCAGCCATAAAGATTAAAGCCTTCATTAGTATTTGAAAATTTTAAAAAATTTTCTGAAGAAAGAAAATTTAAGCAATTCTTAAAAGCACTTAGAAGTAGGCTGTATTCAAGCCTCTTTAAAGATTAAGCCCTTCATCAGTATTTGCAAATTTTAGTTCTAAAAAAAACAAATTTTTCATTATAATGCAGTCTGCTTTACTTAAACTTGAAATTGATTTACAAAAAAAAGAATACAAGAAAAACTTTTATTAAATTGTAATATTTTGAACGTTTTCCCAGTTTTTTCTACAGGTTAGTTTCGGTTTTCACTTCGGGCTTTCACTTCAAATGAGAATATCTTAGACAAAATCACTTTTGCAATATATTAACAAAAGTGGAAAGTAGAATCTAAAGTTGAAAGAAAAAACAAGATTATAATCACCAAAAGTGTTGCGAAATTCACATTCAAATCAATTTCACACAAAAGTTTTTAAAATACTTAAGCAGGCTTGTTTCCATTTTCGAGAAATTTTCCTTACGAATCGTTTTTGATGTTGTATGCCAATTTTCGACTAAAAAACATCAATCGTTATTCTGTTTTTTGAGTTAAGTTTGAATTTTTCACATTTAATTTGCTCCAGGCAAAAAAGTTCAGTGTTCCATCCGTATTCGAAATTCAGAACAGCTGAATTACTCTGATTCCAAATGCTTTGAGTTGATTTTTAAATTTTGATTGTTATATTGGTGAAATTGATTGCAAAATTGCGTTCGAAAGATATTTGAAAACAGCCATTCTGCATACATTTTTAAATATTAATTCAAGCAGCTGCTGAAAATGAAATGAACACATAAGAATACAAGCGTTTTGAAATTTTTAATAAATTTAAAAAATGATTTCACATACTCTTAGGTGGAATTGAAGTGAAAGTGAATTTAGAAAAAGGCTGACACCTTGTTTTGCAGGAAATTAAACTGCTCTACAATATAATCAAAATCTAAAGATCTTTTAGTTATTTAGCTACTTTTATATATTATAAAAGGTATACTTTAGAGCACCTTGTATAGCGGCCCATCAATTTAAAAATATACCGCAGTCAGCTATTTAATCCTGCAGCCAATTTGACGATACAAGCCAAATGTCTTGGGCAAAGGGCCAACATTTGGCATGTCAACTAAGCAGCAAAGAGTTCAGCCCTTATTATATATATATATATATATATATCTACATATCGTACGATATACAGGCTATATATGTGTAGAGTATATATATACACACATACACTTGACTAGCCATACAATGACTGAGGCAGTCATGTGCACAATATATTGATGTAAGCGAGCCTATAGCCTGCAGCAATGTGAACAATCTTGGCTATCTAAGCAGGCAGCGTATAGCCCGCATATTCACGCACATTCACACACACACACAAAAACACACACATACGCGTGAGAGAGATAAACAGCCGTGATTTATTGCATCTAATTGCTCACAGATGGGTCCGAAGCACGTGCTCCAATAACTTTTGGCTTTCACACCTCAGCAGATTCGCCAGCCATGCTACCGCAGATACATATCAACGATGGCACGAAAATGTCCACCCAGCGAACCACGCTAACCAAACGACCAATGACCATTTGCGGTTTACAGTGCCGCCAATCAATTTACGGCCCACGACTGGCCGAGCGGAACGAACGCTTCATTAAAACCAATTTTGATGCGCAACGTGGCCAATGCACGTTTGTCAGCTGTTAGCTGGCCAAAAAGCACTTTGCCATTTATGCTCGTGTATAGCATTCATTTTGATTTATGGCAAGTCAACAATTTCTGACACCTGAACCAATTTGTCTATATTCGTATTATACTAACAAATAAACTATCAACATTTTTTATAGTTTCAGCTTCTGCAACATCAAAAATATCTCTTCAAAATTGTGCATTCATAGCATAGTTTTGGTTTTAGTGCTTGCAAAAATTCAGAGCATTTTCTTTAATCAACAAATTCTCTGCTGAACATTGTGTTGAGCTTTCAAATATATATACGTATACTTAATAAGTAGAAATCAGTCTAGGGTACATCAAATTTTCGCTTCGGTTATGTCCTGTTAAGCAAAAAATTGTTTTCATCTCTTTTGCTATGATAGCTAAATGGAATTCATTTGCTTATTAAATGTTTATCCCTGAAAAAAAAGCGAACAGCTAATTTACACTTCTGCTTTGAGTTTTGTGTTAAATAATAGTTATGAAAAAATGATAAGAAAAACAAGAAAGAAATGTTATCTTCGGCGTGCGGAAGTTATATACCCTTGCAGAAAAGTTTTTCATACAAAAACTTATTTTTCAACTGATTGTTTCTATGGCAGCTATAAGATATAGTGGTTCGTTTTTGATAAAATTTGGTGAACATGTGTAGAACGTGTTTTAATTTAGGTATAGTGAGTTTGTTTGAGTTATCTTCAAAAAAGAAAAAGTTTTTCATATAAAAACTTATTTTTCAACCGATCGTTCCTATGGCAGCTTTATGTTAAAGTGGTCTAATCTGACCAATTCAACTTTAGGTACTACCTGCTATAAAAAAAGCATCTGTGCCAAGTTTTATCAAGAAAGCTCAAGAACAAAGTCCTGAAAAACGCATAAAAACAGACAGACAGACGGACAGACGGACATGACGTACATGACTCGGCTGTTGATGCTGATTTCGAATATACAATTTATTTTCTGAGACTTCTCCTTCAACACATCCGTTACACATTTCGTGCCAAAATTATAACACCCTCTGCAAGGGTATAAAAATATATACAATTTGACTAATTAGTGCTCATCTTTAATATTTCTTTTATTTAAAACACTTCAACTATTTCATAAATTCAACTGGAGAGCTGAAATTTGTTGCTTAGTAACCATAAAAACAAATAAAAAATGCTATTTATTAATTATAATTTTTATTCTCATTTACTTTTTGATAGTTTGACAGTAACTTTTTAAACCAAATAAAGTTGTCTTTCAATAGATTCTTTCAAACATAAGCGTTGTTGTAACAATAAAGCCCAAACTTGAACTTAAAATCTAGTTAATACAGTTAATTATATTTCATATATTATTTTATAAATTAATGCTTATAATGGTTTTCATTTATTTAGCTGCTTTTTAAGGCAATTACAATTTATTACGAAATTTAAAATATACAAAATGTGAGTTCGTGGAGGCACTTTGGCATAAAACAAACTGTCTATTGATTGCAAACAAAAATGCATAAAAAAAGAAATATAAAAAAAGTTTTCTAAAATATATAAATAAATATTTGTTGCCGAGAGAAGCCCTAAGCTGAGGCGCAACACATCAAAAGTCTTAAAGGCACTTCAATTTTAAGAGCTTTGAATATGAGATGGTTGTCCCAAAAGTGGATTCAAGAAAGCGCTCAAAAAGCATTTGGTCAAAGCAAGAAACAAATATAAGTTGTGCTGCCTTATAAAATGCCCATATGTTAGTTGCATCTACCAAGGATACTTAAAAACAGGACGCAACAAGAGTGAGAGAGAGAGAGAGAGAGAGCGAGAGAGGGTCAGATAAGTCAAGTTGAACAAGTTGGAGTTGTGGCTTTTTTGTAAGGCAACTACAAGTTGCTTGTTTATAAACAACAAAGTTTTTTAACAGATATGCAAAATATATATGCATAAAATTGTGCTGAGTTTTTTTTTCGACTATTCGAAAACTTTTAAGCTTTAGAAAATTTCATAAATTTAATACCACAACTAAGACTATTTTCTTTTCTTTTTTTTTTATTGTGTTGTAAAGTTTTGTAGAATTTTATAAAACTTCATTTTCTTTTATTGTTGCTGGAACTTAATTTGCCAGCTTTTCTTAACATAGTCGCATAAAAACTGTCAAGTTATTGAATCACATCACGTTGCAGCATTTTATTTGCTTTATGTGGCAATAAGTATGCTCCGGCCTGCCACCAATTGGCTGCCACAGCTGGCAAACAAAATACATACATAACATACATAACATACATATATTCCAATTGGCAATCGGCAGACAACTCGAGAGTTTACTTTATGTTTTGTATATTTGTTTGGTTAATAAACATGCTGCCCCAACTCGCTGTCAGGCCGCCCTCTCCATGCCCTCCGCCTGCTCATGCATATGCAGTGCTTGGTCAGCTGCGTCCTGACTATATCCTTGGCCACTTGAGTGTGGCATCCACAGTGTACGCATTTATTTACTTTTGCGTTTGCGTTTGCTACAACCCAATTAATTTTTATTTATTTTAATTCTTTTTTATGTTGGCGGAGTTTGTTTGGTGGACGGACGTTGGACGGTGGGTGGAGTGTATGTTGCACAGTTGCAGCTTCCAGTTCCAGTCTCGTTTGCATCAACCAAAAATTTATGCATTACTTGCAATTTATTGACCCAGTTTTTCCACAAAGATGAAAATGTTAAAATTCACATTTTATTTCTCTTGTTTTAACCGGAAAACAAACTAACAATTTTCTTCTTTTATTATTTCTGTTTTGGCTATGGAAAAATATGCGCTGTGGGTTCTTTTTTTTTTTTTTTTTTTTTTTCAAAAAACTCCAACTTGTTTTTATGCATGCAGAAAGTTACGTTGTAAAACTTGTTACAACAACTGCAAAGCTTTGCCCATTTTTTCTAATTTTTTTTTTTTTTTGGTTGAACCCAACCCGAATAATAGCTCAAATAGTATGGAGAAAAATGTGTAATATGAAATTGGTAAAATTTTGTATTCGAATAATGCTCGTTTTTTAATTAGGCTGGCATTTTTGATGTTTGGCTAATTAGAATTCTTTGGTAGAAAACAGCAACAACAACAACAGCAACAACAACAACAACAGCTGCTCTTAAACAATGCCAATTCCAACAGTTCCTGACAGGACAAGCTTACTGACAGCTCCCTAAGCAATGCAGGGGTTGAGGGTTGCCGCAGGCAAATTAACTTAAAAGTTAATTACTCTGATTTAAACACTCCACACAGAGTGAGATAGAGAGAGAGAGAGAGAGTAAGACAGATGGCTGACTGACAGCCGCTGGGATTAGGGAGGGGGGAGAATATTAAACCAACTGATTAGCTGGCAATGAAGACCATATACTATTTATCAGTACACATCGTATTCAGGACATCAACAGGCTCTTCAATTCCCATCTATGCCTCCCCCTCAAAAAAGAAAAAAGATGCGGGCGTTTTGCTGCTGCTTTTGGTTTCAACTTTCAATTTTTTTCTATTTTTCGGGGGCGCCTCACTTTGCTCATGCGACGCGTTCAAGTGTACAAGAAAAAAAAAAAAAAAAATGTAAAAAAAAAAAATGGAAATCTAACAAGTTGCAAGTTTTTCAGTTCTAGTATAGAGGGGCGTGGCAGCAAAGACTACGCTTCAAGTGTGCTGGGGCATGGAACGTGAAAATTTAATTAACTTGTTATTGCTGTTGTTGTTTTTGTTGTTGTTGTTGCTGCTGTTATTCTTGTGGATTTGATTAAATTGTTTGCATGCCACGGTATCTATTTGTTATTTGCAAGATTTCTGCATAAATTAACTTTGAAGTATCTACTGCGGAAGCGCACACACACACACACACACACACAACAACACACACACACTCCGTGTGGCCATTAAAACACGATTAGCGCTAGGAATTTGTTGACTTTTTTTGGCTAATGAAGTTAGCTTTGTTTTTTATAAAATAAACAGCGGTAAGGCAATGAAAAATGTTTTTGAAAATAACATTATTTAAAGCCGCTTTTTCAATGTCCAAATAAAGTGCTACATAGCTATGGTTCACATTAGATTATGTTTTAGATCAAGTGGCACATAAGAAATTTCAATTTTTCAATCGACTTTTCATTTTATTTGGGAGAGGGGCAACAAAACTGTCGAAATCAAACCGATTCTTTAAACGGCTGTTGTTAAAGATTTTACTGTCATGCGAAAAACATATAGCATACTGCTTGGACATTGATCGAAAAGTATCCCTTTCTGTTCCGGTATATATCAGCATTGTCACCGCCTGGTGATTTTATCCGAATGAGTGTAGTCAATGGCCCCCATTATCTTAGGGATATACGCATGACTTCATTGGACTCTCCAAACTTAATGTAACTCTTCGGCAACGAAGTAATGGCATTAGAAACCACTTTCTCTATCCCAAATTCCCACAGTCATAAAAACCCAATGAAAATATGGCATAGTTCCTTAATAGTTTCAGCTAACCAATTTGTACTCGACTCAATTTGGCTTTTGATTTTTGCATTCAAAATAATGAATGTTGATTTTGAAAGGCGGTATCTATTGATAAAAGCTGTTTCATCCAAATCCTCAAAAAAGTTTGACCTGGAATGATATACTCGGGTAGTGTTACTCGAAGTCATGTCTTCATCCGAATCTTCCAGAAAATGAAGATAAATTGCACGGTTTAAATTTTGTATTTTTATGAAGAGCGGCAATTTAAAACTGGCCAAATTCACTTTGAATGACAAAATTTCATCAGCTGTTTTTACTTATATGGCACATAGCAAGCCTATATGGGAGATGAAGTTCCACTTAGCACTTATGCGACACATATCGTTTTTAGGTCCTAAGTGTACATTATTAAGTTTATCTGACCCATCGTGTTTATTGGGACATTGAAAAATGGGCCCTTAATGTTTTATCAATATCAATTATCAATGAAGTATATGTTTATAGCATATTATGATTTTCAACTGTTTAGATCTATTGTACTCCTTTCCGAGCCTGAAGCTGCTCAATTTCTTGAAAGAATGCAAACATTTGCATTTGGTTGAGTTTTCGTTTAAGTTTCTCTAGAACTCTACTTCTGTTTTGAACATTCATGCCAGATTATGAGTTGAGGTTTTCATCTCACTGACCAAGTTGACTTTGCAGCCTGCAGTGTCCTGTCAGCAGTCTAGTTAGTATTCTGATTGAGTTCTTTGCTATTGGTATTAGTTTCCAAAATCGTTTCTGAACGTATTTGCCTAGATGTGATTCAGACTGTTTGAGGCCTGATGTTTAATATTGTTCTCCTCTAACCGTATTAATGTTACTTTTATCACAAAGAAGCAGCTAAGCTTTCATTCTGGTAAATTTATCGGCTGCCTCATTTCCAGTTTCATCTTTAACCCATCGTTGGGCATTAATATATTTACTATTTTTCACTTCAACGTATGTTGTTTTGTTCAGGATCAGATGGGCTTCCTTTGACATACTGACAAATATGCATGACAACAGTATAAAGTATCTATTTTAATTAGAACAAAATGTACAAACAAAATAAGCCTGTTTGAGACTTAATTGATATGAAAACCAATTTTAATTAAAGCGCAGACAAGCAAATTGAAATTAACTACATTTATTTATATTTTAATTATATACAATTGTTTAAATTACAATAGCTTAAACGAATGCTGCTTTATTTCAACTATGGTTAGCACAGTCTTTGTACTGTTGAAAAACAAGTTAAGTGAACACTTTTAAGAAATATAAGTAATCTGCTAGCTGCCTCACATATAATGTTGGAGGACTTCCCCTCATAAGCTGCTTATTGGTAGTATTTTTGGCAACTGTTTTATCCTTTGCCCAATATTGTTGCCTACTTACGGGCGCCACGTAGTCAGCCAACTTGCGCATTTTGTTGAAAAGTGGAAAACCAGCTTTAAACCTTTTCAAAATTAAATTTGAAAGCTTATGGCTTTTGGAGAAGTTTTTCCTATGTCTCTCAAGCAAGCAGCAGCAGCTGGCTTGGCTGACGACGAGGACGACGATGGTGCTGCAACCTGTGCCGTGGTTGGAGTTAGGCAATATAAATTTGCGCTAAAATGCGCACAACTCGTTCATCAAATCATTTTATGGTAACTACCTAGTACCAGATTTTGTTGAGGAGTTAAAAGTAGCAAAAATATGTATGTATGTATATCGTGTGCTTTGGCAGCTGCAGCAGCTCTTGCCTTCATATACATTATATATGCAACAAACAGTTGCAACTCATTTTTCAGTGAAGACTTGAATAAATGGGTCACACGGCTGAGTGCATTTTTTGGGCGTGTCAAAGATGTCGATGTGTAAACAGCAGCAGCTGGTAAGAAGTTGATTCCACTGCCCCCCCCCCCCCCCTACCCCATCCCCCTAGACTACTCCTCAAAGTTCCTCTAGATTATTATACTGTAATGCGTCGTCTATGTTACTTGGCAGGCAAATGCGAAAAATGTGTCACTGGGCAGCTCCCCGTTCCCATTCCCATCCCCCTTTTTGCTTTGCATATGAAATATGCTAATGATCAACTTGAGACATGTTCAAATTATTGTCAAGCAGCTGCGCTGCGTCCAACAAGTTAAACATTTGTAGCAGTCGCAGCAGCAGTAGCAGCAGCAGCGCCTTCAAATTGCAATTCTGTTGCAAAAACTTTTTCATGACTTTGGGGCAAGTTTTTTAGGGGTAGCTAGCTGAGCAAGTATGAGAGGATGTTACCCAAACTCAGCAATCCCCGCTAATTAAGTCAGTCTCGCTTCTATTTTATTACTCCTTTCATATTTTATATATTTCTTTTTTTTTATATTCTGTCCAGTTTTTAATTTTATTTTTTTAACGTGTGAAAGTCTCTCTTTCATTTTGGCTTGTGAAGTTGCTGCTGGCAACAGAATATTGTTAATTGTCTCGTCGGCTCAAGCAAATTATTTTTTATAAATTTAATTAGCATGGCATATTACTTAGAGAGCTGCCGGCAATTTTTTATTAAGTCTCAGGCAAATGACCAGACAGACAATGCCTGTTGGTGAGGGCATGGGTGGAGGGAGTAGCGCAAGGATAGCTTAAAGTGTGAAAGTAAATGACTTTTTACTTAGATATACACTTAGTATAATATCTAATTAATTAAATAGCTTAAGCAGCAATTAAAGTGTCATGCTTAATTGATTAAAAGGAGTGCATTGCAATTTAAGATAAGTGATATCAAATGAAATCTTTTTTTAAAAAAATAAGATTTTCAATATAAAGATTTTAAGAGCAAGGCTTAATCAGTATCATTTATCACTGTGTTGATAAATAATTAAAAACGTGGAGAGATTAAAAAATTGCGAAAAAGGTCTACTTTGAATGAATACTAAGGAAATATTTTCAAAAAAAAAATTAAGTGAGTTATTTAGGGCAGACTGTATAATTAATAGATGCATTACATTGTGTCTTTGTATTCCTTAAAAAATAAAAAAATATATAAATAAATATTCAGCGAAATAAATTTGAGTACAATTTTATTTATTTTTTATTTTTTCACTAGATTGAACAAATAACTCTTAAAATTGTGAAATAATTATTTTTTTTTTAATTTTTAAAATAGTAAAAATAAAAATATTTCTTAATTTAAAAATTGAAAATAAAAAATTGTTTTAAACATCTTTTGAACCGATGCGATGCATCAGAAAAATTTAAATGAAATGTAGATTAATTACACTTTTTATAAAAATCAAAAATAAGAGTTATTTTACAACTTTTATATTTAAATTGAAATTTAGTTATTAGAGAGTTAAAGAGCTAAAATTTTATTTCAAAAGTAAGACATGTGACTTTTTACTTCCTGTTCCCACTAAAAATGGGAAGAAGGGAGCAATAAAGTACTGCCAATGTGTGTAATAGGTAGAAGGAGGTATTTCCGACTAACTATATGTATTCTTGATCAGCATCAACAGCCGAGTCGATATACCCATGTTCGCCTGTCTGTCCTTCTGTCGGTATGAACACACAGATCTAGGAGACTATAAGAGCTAGAGACACCAAACTTGGCATGTAGGTTCCTGTATACCATACGCAGATCAAGTTTATTTCAAATTTTGGATGCACCCCCCCGCACCCTTGCAAATCGCAAAAAGTTCCCACAGCCAACATTTTAAAGATAAAGCTTTGATTTTGGTACACATAAATGTTTTATCGATCAAGATTGATTGGTTGCGTAAATTTCATTACGATCGGATAAATAGCACCAAAGTTATGGAAGAATATATTTCCTCCGTCTCAGGAGGCAGAAACAACAGTTTGACATGCACTGGCCAAGTTAAGTGCGATGCTTGCTTGTACTGCCGCTGAACTGCTTGATATGCAAGTTGGGAGCTGAGCGGCTCGTAGTAGGGCACACTCGACTAGAACATTCTTACTTGTTTTTCATTCATCCAGGACAAATTTTATAAGCGCAATAACTCTTATTAACAGTCCCTGATATCCTTAGATAATAGAGTTAGTCCTTTGTATAGCAATTAGCTTTGAAATAAAGACAAAAAAAGACACAAACGATTTAAGTGCAACAAATTAATTAGCACAACGATCAGTTGTTCTATTGTTGCAAGTTTTCTCCACTTGTCAGCGTGTTTGTCGCAACGAATCATTTGTAATTTCTGTAACATGACAGAGAAAGAGAGAAAGGAGCTTAGTGACACCTGCATGTTGTCTCTTTCTTTTCTAATCTCTCTAACCTATCATTCGTCTAAACTAAACTTGTAGCCACTTTTTCTCTCATTCCCCACTCAATTTAATTGCAATGCTGCTAGTTGCTGCTGCTGCTGCTGATGTTGCTGTTGCATTTCGTTGCACATTTCTACGTGTGTGCTAGTTCTTTTTTGTTGTTGCTGTTGTTTTTTTCCATCAGCTAACTAAGGCGCGACAACAGAAAGGGCTTTGGGCTGACTCACTCACACACAAAAATAACAAAACACAACAAAATACACACACACAGAAACAGAAACAGAAACAGACACACGTAGCCAAGTTGCACATTTTCCCCATTTGCCACTTGGTGAGCGCTGGATGTGATTGTAGCGAATGCAAGGACGAATGCACAGGATCCCGCATTAGCTCACGCACGGTTCAGTGCGCCAAACTTAATCCTTGCTCTGTGACGCCTCCCAGCACATGCCACTGCTCACTCCTCACTGCTCACTTCTTACACTCTATATATATATGTATGTGTGTGTGTGCGTGCTTCGGTGGATCGTTAGTTTATAATTTTAAAGTTGGATTAAGCCAGCCAGCAAGGATGAGAAGTAGGAAGCGTTGTATGCTATATGCGAAGGACGCACAAAGAATGTGCGCTGCTAAAATCAGGTCAAATGTATGTGTCACTTTTACAGCTTATTATGGCAAGCAGGATAACCGACCTCTGTTCTGCTCTGCTCTGCTCTGCGCTGCGCTGCGCTGCTCTGCTATGTTCTCCTTTAAGCAACCCCGCGCGTGCTTTTAGTTTATCCTTTATCCGCCTGCAGCCTTTATGGGCAACATTATCGCATAATGTAATCATTGGCCCAATGATGGCATGTCCTCAAGACAAATTCTTTGTTATATTCCGCACAGCACACAGGACACTGAAAGAATAGTGAGCGAGTGAAAGTGAGATAGAAAGAAGGATAGTGACAGAGAGAGCAGCGCGTAGCACGTAGTGGTCCATAAAAAATCCAATAAAATAATAAAAGTTAGTTTAGTTAAAGGCAATCAAATGACAACACCTCGCATCCTTCTCGTTATCCTGTTACCGAAGCACAATGGCAAATTTGTCTTGCGGCTCTTCTCCATTAGAATGTAAGTAAGAATATCTATCTGAATAGCTTTTTGTAATGCATTAAAATGAGGATTGTGGCTATTTACAATGGGACTCTATATAGAGCAACAATAAAGTTCAGTTCATCTTAGATATAATTCTACAAAAGTCAGCTACAACAACAAGCAAATCATAACAACATTTCTGCAAATGGGGACTGTTTTATAAAGATGTATTTACAGAGATTTAAGCATAGTTTTTTTGTGGCTTAGTTATATTTGTAAAAATAAAGTTTCTACAGGTATATAGTATATATAATATTTTTTGTGTAAAAGTTTATCTTTTGAAAAAATAGGCCACAAAATTTAATAAGTTTTTTTTTTTTGTATTTTTTATTTTTGTCGTAGGTATACAACCTACTTATATTTATTTACAAAGCATTTTGGCAGAGTTATTACAAAGTTTGCGCTCTTCTGAATTCGTGTGGCACAATAAAAGTTCTTAATAAGGTTGTTCGTCACATAAAAGTTCATTATAGCGAAGTTTTGTTTGTGGCAAAATAAGTTTTGTGCTCTGTGTCTTATTGCAAACGCAATGGATTTTCCACAAGGACACCGCAAAGATCCTTGTCAGCTAAAAGTTGCCTCACACACACACACACACTCACACACACGCACAGCGAGAAAACTAATGAGTTTCCGGAAAAGATTTGCAGTTGTTCCAAGTTGCAAGTTTAAGTGATTTGCGGCCAGTTTTAAGTTGCATTCTTTTTGCAGGATGACCACTTGTGGGGATCTTTAACTTTTTGTAGTTGTTCTTCTTGTTGAATAATGCATTTTTATGAGTTTCGTTTCATTGCACGCCAAGTCATGGTCAATTTTTATTTATTTTTCTTTGCCTTTCCCCTTTTTTTTTTGGCAACAAATTTGCATATTTATTGCACAGTTTTGTAGAGTGCGCAAATCGAGGCAAATAAATTTTAGGAAAACTGTAAAGGGCCATAATGTAAATAACGGTTGCCATAAAATGAAAAAAAAAAATGAAAAAAAAAAAAAACTGCTGCAAAGTAAACCAAAATGAGTTCCAGCTTATCTGCCATATTGATCTCCTTAAAGGACTGCCTAAAAATAAAAATATGTTTACTTTGAGTCAGCAGTTTGATGTATTGCTAAGATACTCGCATTACGATAACTGCGAATTTATTGTGTTGTTTCTTTTTCTTTTTTTTTTTGGTTTTTTTGTATTTTATTTAGCTTTTCTTCTGGCAATTGACAACCTAACAAAATCAAATCCTTTGTGTCTACAACTTTTTAATGCGCAAACTGCCAAACTGCCAAAGAACAACAACAAGCAGCAAACAGCAATTTGTCAGAGATATATGTGTATGTATATGTGTGTGTTTGTGTGTGTTTCTGTGTGTGTTTATATGGCACAGACTTTCGTCCACGATAATTGATTTACTTTCTCCTCATTGTCGTCAATCAATTGCCATTGCCATTGCCAACACTCATACGCCACGTGCGCCCACCCATTGACGACAACAACGACGACAAGGACAACATCATAACGAGCAGCTCACACGTTGACTCTGCCATATATTCACTACATGCTACAGTGCTGATAACACACTCGGAGGCGTTGCCGACTGGGCGTGGCCACGTGCACATTGATTGATGTCACTTTGGCAGCGCTATGCCATCAACATCAACGCTATGCCATCAGGGGGCACTCAACTTTTGCTCGCAGCGCGATAAAGGATTAGGAAGGAGCAAAGATTGCTTGCACTTCGAACGTTACGAAAAATGTCCTTAAACACTTTGTTGCAGAAATATAGAACGACACTCTGGCTTTTGTCGCTTTTGAGCAGATCTATATGTTTATTTATTTGAAACTTACTTAGTTTGATTTATTTATTTTTGTTTGTTAGAAACACTTTTTAATGGAAAAGCTACTTACATGTGGTTTAAAACTTCAAGATAATTTTAAAGAGATTCACATTGATATATTTTGCGGATATTTTTATATTATTTGTTTTTTTTTATTTAAATATTAACTTTATTATTTTTTTTTTTATAGAATTAAAATTTTAGAAAGTATTTTTCGCTAGAAGTGCATACGAATTTTGAATAATTTAATCAATTGTTAATTCCTTAAATGCAAACAGTTCTGAAGTTGTCAAAAACTCTACTTATTTGATTGAATACTCTTGGACTATCAAGTATGTTCTTTTTCTTTCTCCAAAGCCCAAATTGCCCATATCTCTGAAATACTTTTATATTCTTTGGTTTAATTTGAAATACTTGAATGACAGCTTGAAGTTTCTTCATAGTGAAGTTGCTTCATAGTTGATGTATGCCAGCTCTGTTCTGAATTTCTTTTTATTTTTCAGTTGAAACTATCTGCTAACAAAATGAACATATTCATCTTGGCAAGTAAGAAAACAGGATAAAATTACCTTTAGAACAGTTTCTTATAACACGTTTTAAATAACTTAAAACTGACAAGTACAAAATTTTGCGAAGTTTGTTCAAATTTCAATAGTTTAATTTAGCAAAAATGTACTTTTGGCTTCATAAATTACTAATTACTTTTGCTCTTCCTATTTTGACTTTGTTGTTTTTTGATATTTGCAGTTTTGCTTGGTTTATTTATATTTTAGTTAAAATATAAACAAACAAAGCCTTTTGTTTTGCTACAAATAATGATATGCTTGCAAGCCTTTAAATTATTAAAACTATTGTTTTTTTTTTCTGTTGATGTATATTAAATAACAATACGCTTCTATTCAAACTAACAGCATTGTTCGGACTCGTGCTATTGGCACGCTTCCATCTTTCACTCCAAGAGTGTAATTTGATGTGTGTGAAACACAATTGCACCATTTAGATGAGATTGAGCGTACTATTGTAAGTCAGTGTAAGTTTGTGTGTGTGTGTGTGTGTGTGTGGCTTTGTGTGTGTGTGTGTCACAGTGTGATGGCAAAAGTTTGGCACGTGACAAAAGTCTGGGCTCAGATGGCATAACGGAGCAGGGGTTAAAGTTGGGGCGCTAAGTCGCGATGTTGGCCGCAAAAATGGCAAGCAGAAATAATGACGCTTATATTTATGAAATTTATGCGTGACACCCACTTGTATTTTTGGTATGCCTGAGTATCTGTGTGAGTGTGTGTATGCCTGTGTGTGTATTGCTGTCTTTGACGCTTATCAGCAGGCCACCAAGAGTTCGAGTTCGAGTTCCGGACAAGGAGCTGCGGGATTCCAACAGGCCGTGCTGCGCTTTTCTCATTTTTAATCTTAATAAGAGAAAAGTTTTTTCTTTTTTTTTTTGCCAAAAATGGCAAAGAAGAAGGCACATTTATTGCGCCATTTTTAGCTTAGTGTTGCTGACAGGGGGCATAACAAAAAGCATAAAGAAGAAAAAAACTACTCTTAACAAAATGGTTGTGTCATCTGACAAAATGGCATAGCATACTATCATACTTATGGCCAAATACATGGCATATATATACATATACAGATAGTATGTATGTATGTATGTATGTATGTATCATTATTATCAATGCAATGCGGGCACAAAACTTTTGCTCTTTTCACACTTAAGTTTTTGGGGCCAAATAAAATGAAATCAAAATATCATAAACACTTCAGCTAAAGTCTGTGCTTCTTTTACTTTTCTGTCATCTTTTTTTTTTTTGTGTCTGGGCGTGTGCCAGTCAAGATAGATTTTTTATGCCTCTGGCGGCAGAGAGCCATTAGATAAATAATAGCAAATAAAGCTGCCCGACTCAAGTCAAGTCGACTCGACTCGATTCGATTCATTTCTTTGATTTTTGTTTGTGCAAAGTTTTGCAACAATTTTTATTTCACTTTACTTTCGTGTGTGTCAGTTTCTAGTCAGTTTTTCTCTCTTCTGCTCTTTTTTTTTTGGCAGGCGTTGGCGGCGAATCAACAAACAAATAAATAAAGCCAATAATGGCTGGAAAATTGATGCGTTTTTCTGTATTTTTTTTTTTTCTTTCTTTTTATTGAGAGTTTGCCGTTGAGCTTTTGAGCTGCCTTTCAAAGTAGTCTTATTTGCTTTTTATTTTATTTTTTTGTGTGTGCCCCTGGAGACGTAACCTGAGTAGAGTCCAAAACACATTTTCTTGTCGTGTTGGCATTTTTTTTTTTTTTTTTTTATAAAATATTTATATTGTGCTTACCCTTGTGCACTTTTCACGTTTTTCTAATCAACTTAAATTATTTTAAATATTTATTATGTTGCGCTTTGGGGCATTTTGCATTTGTCGTAAAAGTTTTCTTAAATTAATATTTGTTGTTGCTGCTGCAAAAGTTAACAATATTTTTAATTTATCATGAATGTTATTGTATGTATTGCAATGTGTTGCAAAATAACTGCGGCATGTCATTCAATACTTTCCATATAAATTCGACATATTGCTTGTAGATATGCCAACAATTTGCTCTGTGTGTTGCATGTAGCAACAACAAGTACTATAACAACAGCAACGACAGCAACAATACAGTTATTTTTTTTTTTTATATTATTGACTGTGGCACAAACAAATCAAATAAAAACGCAAATAAAAATAAAAATTTTGTGACGGAATGTGCGGCATATCAACACTGAACATTGAACATTGAACACTGCATGCTTTGAGCACAACGCAACAACTGCACAAATACAAAGCAATTTAATACATATATATATATATATATATATATATAAGTATATATATTTAAAGAGGCGTGGCAGTCGGGCTGAAAATCAAATAAATCAAATGCTCGTAAATAAATCATTTGAATTTATTTTCATATGACCAAATGGAACGTTGACAAAATAAAAGCACGATAAATACTCCAACACGACGACTCGACACGTTGCATAAGGACCTCTTACCCCAAAATAACAACAACAACAACAACAAAAGACACACTGACTGACAGCAAATGGAGCAAGACGCCAAAATACTACAGGCAGGACATATTCTGTATATCAGGACAAACTGTATGACAGTCGAGCCTGGGCCAAAAACCAAAAATGTTATTTTCTCACTTCCAACGTCCGTCTCAGTATGTGTGTGTGTGTTTGTGTGTGTGTGTGTGTGTGTGTGTGTGTGTGTGTGTGTGTGTCTCTGTGTGTGTGTGCTTGTATCTGTCTGTGAGTGTATTTAAGTATTTGTATGCTTTGCACTTGTGGTTAGTTATTTGGTTGCTGCTGGTCGTCCTCAAGTGTTTGACGAATGATGACAATTTTACTGCCTCCGCCTCTGTCTCTGCCTGTATTTTATTTTATTCCATCACTATGCCGTTTTTTATATACTTACATATATATATATCTTTTTGTTGTTATTAAATATGTGTAGCGAGGGCGAGCATTAGGCGCGTATCTATGACATCATTACAGTTCCATCACAAAGACCTATATCTAATATTAAGGCGATTTGGTGTCGCTATATAAACGTTTGTATAAACTCTGCCCAACTAATGCCAATTTCTTTTCCATGAGCATCTTAGGCAGTTATTAAGATCTGGATAAAAGAAAGGCGAGCACAAAAAACATACCAATATGTTACCTACAAATGAAGTTGAGCACATACTTTACTTGTGTTTTTAATAGGAATTTTTGGACATACTTATATGATAATACAGTTACTAAGCATTAACCTTCTCAGAGCTGCATAAGCGTTTCCAATAAGATTGCATTGAAACCAAGTCTGAATTATAAAGCTTGGTTTCTTAAGGGGTTGGATTCAAAAATGATGAAATTTTCTCGATTTTTTTTCGACACTATAAAAAATATTTGTTCAAAATCTTTTGTCAACGTCGAATAGTACATGTTTCTAAGAACTTGTTGAAATTTTTTCATTTAAAAAATTGTAATTAATTAAAAGGTTATAGGCGAATTCCAAAAACGCATTTTTTGCGTTGGACATCATATCTTGAGAGAGTTTGATTTCATATCAAAAATTCTAAAAAAAAAATTCCATTAGTATATTGTATTGCCTTGTAGCTAAACATGGGATTTGTAAAAATTTTGATTTAAAAAAAAAATGGCGGCGGCTCAACAAAAAACTGTCCCTTTCAATGCATAAAATTTCCGAATTTTTGGTCTAAAAAAGTTTTCAAAAAAATTGAAAAATTGATTATCATAATAAATAAGTGATATAAATTTGGTGTTGAGCGAATACATTATGTTTTAGTAATTGGTCCACCACAAAAGTTATTTCGAAAAATCAAGATTCTGAGATAATCGCGTTTATAGTTTCAAGTTTGTTTCTGTGTGCTGTGCAAGTAGTGCACTATAAATAGCTATAGCTTCGGCTCTTATGCTGCGAAAGCTATGAAATTTTGAGAGAGTATGTTCGAGAGTATGTACTTTAAGAATATGCATTAAAAAAACTTGATTTTTTCATCCATCACAACTGTATATAAACCTTAAGTGTTAGTTAGCTATGTCTGCATTTGAAATGCTTGACAGATATACCACTCATGCTGCGTTGCCAAGGCTTGTATCAATACATAAACTCTAAACATTTAAGCACTCTCGTTTTCACCAAAATAAGACAATCAAAAAAATTCAAAGAAAAAAAACGTTCAACTTGAAATTGACAATAAGTATGCATTTAGCAAGAATTTTTTCAAAAATTTCGCTCTAGTTCAACAGAAAAATGTGTAGCAAGCTGTTTGGAGTCGTATCAACTTAACAATTCAAAGAAAAAACCATCGAGAGTTCCATGAAATGAATTGAAAAGCAAATTTTAAAACAAACCTGTCTGTAATAGCTATGATTTTTGACAAAACAACCCTGCCTGTAATAGCTATGATTTTTGACAATTACACACAATTAAAACATTACCAACTTTATGTCCAATTCAATTTTATTTCAACTAACATGAACTCTGACTGGAACAACAAAAAACCATCCTAAATTATCAACTTTGCTGTTGAGGCGACTAAGAAACTTTCTACAAACAAGCTTAAGTAAACAAAGAAGCATATCTTTCCTATA
This sequence comes from Hirtodrosophila cameraria, assembly GCA_949708635.1. Lineage (NCBI taxonomy): Eukaryota > Metazoa > Arthropoda > Insecta > Diptera > Drosophilidae > Hirtodrosophila > Hirtodrosophila cameraria. Next base: position 60,879,222 of record OX453090.1, read on the forward strand.
CTTAAATTAAATCGACAATATATATGTTGTTTCAATTCAATTGCTAATGCACAGATATTTTACAACTAAACTATAGTACACTAAGTATCTGCAGCTCTTTCGAGAGCTCTTGAGAACTGCGCACTAAAATCTTAATTTAGACAACTTCCTGCCCCGCGGCCACAGACAAATCTTATAAGCTGCGTTCCTTGTACGTTGTCTGTTGTACGTTGTACGTTGTTGTTTATGGCTAAATGCTAAGACACAAATTCAACAACTCGTCGGCTGCAAGTTTATTCCTGGTTGTGGCTGCCACCATTTAGCTGCGCCTCATAATCCCAGCTCAACTAGCGGCTTTCAATTGTCAGAGTTAACTTGGCTAGCAAAAACTTGTCAGCAACTTGGCCAAGTTGTTTAATTGAAGCATCGTTGTGAGTTGCCCCATTAAGTGTTGCAAATTAATTACATTTTATTTAAGTTTCAATTTGGTTGCGTCACAAAGTCGATTGATTATTTGCTTATGCATATACTTTGTTTTTTGTTTATTTTTTTTTTTTCGTGTATACTGTTGCAAATTACAGCGGCAAAGTTTGCTCGTGCAACTTGCAACTTGCACAGCTTGTCAGACTCTTATGCAAGTTTTGTATTTGCAACTAGGAGAGTCGGTTTTTGTTGCTGTTGCTTTTGCTGTTGCTGTTGCTGTTACGTTGTTTGGCTAGCACGTGCTCTGCCATTGTGCTAATTGAATAGTTAAGCCCATTTGATGCACCGCTAAGTTGCATAGATGCGAAATGCTGCAATTTTGTTGCAATACAGCGCTGAGTGCTTCATTTGCAAACGTGCAACGCGTGCCGCGCTGCCAGCTTACTGATGAGCAACAGCAACCACAGCAACAACAATAATAACAACAATAACAACAACAACAACTTTGCACTTAGATCCTTTGCCTGCAACAGGCAATCTGCCACTTTTGCGGATATGCTGCTTAAAATTGTTTTAGACCCCCCCCCGAACCAACAACATTGCAACCACATTGTTGTTGTGCTCGCAAACTCTTGACAACAAGAACAACAACTACAACAACAACAACAACGACAACATATGTTCAAATGCTTTTTTGGCCTCTCGGCTGCCGCTGCTGTTGTTCTTGTTGTTTGTAACTCCAAGTGACGCCAGTTTTTCATATTTTGTTGTTTTTTTGCGTATCTTATGTAGGTCACTTCTTGCGCTGTTAACTCATTTGAATTGCACGTCAACAATTGTGAAAACAAAACCAAAACTTTTGTCATTTGTCCAACAACAGTGAAACAACAAGCCAAAAACAACAACAATATCCATTGTAGTACTCTTGAGAGCGAGTACTATGAACAACTTTGTCGCTTAAAGCCGCTTACAGTTTTGTTTGTGTGCTACTCACGTATGAAATCTGGTATTATTTTTGTAGATTTTTATTGGTACGGTATTTTGGGATTACTTCTGTTGCCATTTCAAATAACTATTATTGACCATTGTTGTGAAAATAAACCCAAAGAGCGTCTTTCTATGTCTCCCATTGAATCTTTAAGAAACAACAGAGAAAATCGGTCAAACATAGCTTTATCGTCTTTAAAAATTGAGTGTTTTCTTCGAAAAATATAATGCTTATTTATATCCTTAATTTTTCAAATGACCGCATAAAAAAGATTTGGAAAACTTTAATGAAATTTTTTTGGAATTATTCTGAATATGTTTTAGAGTAATGTTATTTCTAATGACAGTTTTTATACCCTTGAATATACCCTCTATTCGAAATCAACATCAACAGCCAAGTCATGTCAGTCTGTTCGTCTGTCCGTCTGTCTGTCTGTTTATATGCGTTTTTCAAGACTTTGTTCTAGAGCTATCTTGATGAAACTTGGCACAGATGCTTCTTTTTAATGCAGGTAGTTAAAGTTAAAGTTGAATTGGCCAGATCGGACCACTGTAACATATAGCTACCATGGGAACAATCAGTTGAAAAATTAGTTTTTGTGTGAAAAACTTTTTTGTTTTTCAAGATAACTCAAATAAACTCACTTTACCTATGTTTAAGGACAGTTTATACGTGATGACAAAATTTCATTGAAATCTGACTTTTATATCTTATAGCTGCCATAAGAACGACATGTTGAAAAATTAGTTTTTGTATGAAAAACTTTCGTGTTTTTCAATATAATACAACCAAACTCACTAAGCCTAAGTTTTAATACAGCTTATACTTGATTACAAAATTTCATCGATATTGGATTTCGATATTCTATAGGAACGATCGGTTGAAAATAAGTTTTTGTATAAAAAACTTTTGTGTTTTTCAAAATATATCGACCAAACTCAGTACACCTAAATAAAAGCACGTTCTACACATGTTGACCAATTTTTATCAAAATCGGAACACTATATCTTATAGCTGCAATAGTAACAATCAGTTGAAAAATAAGTTTTCTTATGCAATTCATTTCTGCAAGGGTAAATATCTTCGGCACGCCGAAGATAACATTTCTGTCATTCAGATGCAATAAACAATATTTTTATTTTTAATACATACGAGTATTTCTGCTTTGAACTTTAATATGCTTTAATTCATAGCTGTAACTATAATATTTATTTAAATACTATAAATGTTATAATTAGAAATCTTCAAAGGTATCCTGATTATTTTAATATTGTAAATGTTATCCTTAACTTGTCAAAGCAGCCCATAAAGTAGAAGAAACAAACTTGTAGTTAACTTTATTTGAAGTAAACAAAACTTTTCTTTTGTCGGGTTCAGCTTACAAAGTGTGCAATTTCATTTCCTTCTTTTGCCAGCAAAGTTGTAATTAATATTTTTCAAGGAAATCATTCAAGCAAAATAATATACCATTTTCATTTCGGGTTGAAATGGCATTCTTGTTTTACTTTTACTCGACCAAAAAAAGCGCAAAAACTGGCAAGGTTCTCCGACTAATTTACTTGGCGTATTTCCTCTCTTTTTGGCGGGATTCAGCAAACAAGTTTTTGTCCATTAAACTTCCTGCCACAATTTTGCGAGGTTTACTCTTATTTTTTTATTTTATATTTTATTTTTGGCGCTTTTAAATGTCGGCTCTCAAACTCTTTGGACACTCGACTGTGTCGCTGTGGTTACCAGGCTGTCCGGAAAGTTTATGCTTTTGTATTTCCGGCAAACTAGTGCTAGGTTTCATTTTGACTTTTTCTTTATATTTTCTTGTGGCGGAAAAGTGCAATTTCAGAATTTTCAGCGCAGCATCGGCGGAGGCGGCCGAGTCTTTTATGCACAAGTCTTTTTTAAGAAGCAATGTTTGAACGAAAAAAAAAAAAAAAGTGATGAAAAAAATGAACAAGTCTAACTTTTTGGCAGCAGACGAGGGAAGGCAGGGGGGAGCGTACAACTAGCTGGCTTTTAGCCTTAAGTCTTTAAGCTGTGACTGCAAAACGTTACTTTGCGCACATCAATTTGCATTACTTGGCCAACAACAACAAAAAGAAGCAAAAAATAATGGCTTAAGTCTTTAAAAATGTTGACGCTAATTTCGCTGACCTCGTTTTTGCATTATTCGCATTTGATAATCATCGCGTGTCGCTTAGCGCAGTCATATTGCCAATTGATTTCGACCAAAAATGCTTTCAACTTCTGTTGCCACAAATATGCTATGCATAATTTATGAAGCATGCGTATGACAAAACTGGCGCCCAATGCCCAACGTGCTTGGCAGCCGAAGAAAACCGCCAATAACGGAACCCATTTGTATGCAGCACTCAACGCTGAAGCGGAAAAGCGTTAAAGCAATTGAGTTACTAATTACTTTGCGTGAGCTTTAATCGCCTTTTCTAACAGGAGAAGCTTAGGGCTCAGCAAGCAGACCAAAACTTGATTCAAGCAGATCCAAGCAGACCCAAGCAGATCCCAACCAGTTTCAAACCAGACCAGACCAGACCAGACCAGCTGTCCATTAAAAGTGCCTCTAAAGCGGACATGAAATGGTTGAAGTACCCTACGCTTAGGCGATGGCATAAACAATTAAATATTTACGTAGCAGAGCAGAGCAGCTGCTGCCGCTGCTACTACCAATCGCCCTGCAGATAAAGGTCAAGGCTGTGTGGCAAGGATAAGCCATGCCCCTTCGGGGCACATTTGCTCAAGTCTTAGCTGCGTTAATTGGCGCCTTTTGTTTAGCTCTAAGTTCGCTAATGGCCCTAAACTGTTGTTACAACCAACTGGGCAGCGACTGTGTTTGAAGTGTGATTGAGAATTTGTAAGCGGCACAGCGCGGCATGGCGCGGGCACAGCTGCAACACGCAGCAGCAACAACAGCAGCTACTTCTAATTGCAAAACCCTGGCAAGGTAAATACCTTGCCGCAGGCTAAGCTAGCTTTTCAGCAGTGCAATGAAACCTTGACAAGCCTTTGGCTTTACATAAATATGACCCAGATATACGATTCAGTTAGCAGATTCATAACTCATTTCAAATTGCTCGATTTCATTTGCTTTTTGACCAAATATTAGCCTTGGCTGCCATGCCATTGCTTTGCCCAGTGATAATTGCTAAAACAAAACACATTAAGGCCTATTCCAAATACAATTTCACAATAATATGCCAAGCATACTTTTCGCAATATCAAAATAGAAATTAATGTTCTAACAAACTAAGATTTCTTGTCGAAAAGATAGAACAGTGCAATTTCTTTGTGATGACTGTTGCATTTTTGTTCAAATATAAGCTGTATTTTATCATATAAATAATATTTTATGTTATTTAAAATATAAAACCAAGTAGAAGCAATCAAATTGGGTCGTTGCTTGTTGCTCACTCGTCTGGAATAAACCATTTTTTTGTTGTTTTGTTATCTGTTTGCAACGAACTTCAATTGTGTTTTTGCGTATGCCACAAACTATTGCCTACTTTTGTGCGTTGTGAAAAGTTTCTAACACAATTTACAAAAAAAAGTAAAAAGACATAACAAAAAGCATCTACTAAAATAGCAGCTTAATCTAATTTAATGCCATAATATATATAAAACGAAAATGAAAATAAATTTGCTGTCTGAACAACAAACAAATTGACACAAACGAAAAAGTGCAAAAAACAAAAAAAAACAAAAAAAAAAAGTGGCTTTAAAGTTTATGACAATGTCAGAAGTTTTTAATAGCTGCTGATAATAATCAAAATCATGTTGATGCTCTGACAATGATGCTGGCAGCACGACAATGTTGCTGTCGTTGCCAAAATGACGTAAATAAACTGAACAATTTTAATTACAGCATAGTTGGATAGACAGATAGATGGTTTGAGTAAATGTAGGGATAATAAAAAGCATTTTAATTGTCAACTACGGTAACATAAAAAGCCACAAAAAAACAAATGTTCACACAACAATGGGGCTGAGTTTGAAAAATGTGAAAGTGAAAGTTGAAAAATATTTGTTTTATTTTCAGTTGAAGAAAATGTGAGTTTTTAAAATAGTGCATTTAAAATATTAATGCTTGGTACTATGAAAAACGCGCAACATTTTGATTTATGCAAACGCCATAAAAGTGCACAACGCAAATTGCAAAAATACCTCAAAGGCAAAAGCAGCAATATCAACAGCAACATCAGCAACATCAACATCAACAACATCAGCAACAGCAGCAAAAGCCACCGCGTGCTGCTCATTAAAAATAGTGGGAATCAAGAAACGGCAAAGCAAACTAACCAGCAACTTAGAAGAAACAGTCGCATTTATCATATAATCATTCACAGCAACTTCAACAAAGTGAAATTACAAAGCCTCACGCCTCTACCAAACAACAACAACAACAGCAGCAGTAGCAGCAACAATAAGAACAAGCAGCAGCAAAAACAAATTAATTGCGGACTGCAGTAAACAACTCGGCAATTTGGTCTATACAAAAGGTGTTGCTGCCGCGCGCGCATCAGCAACAATCATAACAATAGCTGCAACATCAGCGATTATACAACAGCAAACAGTTAGCAACAACAACAACGTGAAGTCGTCGTTTGCTGCTGCTGCCATTTGCCTGCGTAGTTATGGTCGATCCATTAAAAATCTTTTGGGTTTTGACAAATAGCACCTATTTGGGTAAGTGTATATTGCAATTTGTGTGTGTATGTTGCTGTTGTGCAAAATAAACTAAGCACTTCAATGTACTATATACCATATGATTATTTACAGCAGTGAGAGCAACTGTCTTTTAAAATTTCATGATATGTAATTTAAAAGAAACGCGTGTGTGTGTACATGTGTGTGTGTGTGAGTGTGTGTGTTGTTGTTGTGTCTCGATGGTATGGCAAACTAATGACACCCTTGTGACTGTACTTTTGTGCTTTTTAAATATGCATTAATATTTTTGCGAGTGGCTTTTTGAGTGGGATTTTGTCTTCAACTAAAGTGTATAACATATTATTTGGTGTTTATTTTAATGATTGCATTTTATACATAAGACTAGTTTTCAGATAGAAACTCTCTCTAATGACTGTAATTTGTTTTTCTTTCTTTTTTTATTATAAATTACGTTTGTGTTTTAGTTTTCATTTAGATAAAAGCATGCTTAATATTTAAATTATGCAATTTGTCATGGCTATGATTTTGCCTTATAATTGATATAGTATTATTTTTCAAATAAATAACTATGCAACATAAATAACAATAATTAATGTAATTGAATTTACGCTAAGTAAGTTCAACTAATTTCGGTTTTCATTGACACTGTTGAAATCTGCCTTTGGGCAACAAAAAAAAAAAGCAGCTTTGGCAAACTTTATGCAAATAAATAAATGCTTTTAATTTACTAATTAGTTTTTGTGTGTAACACAAACAAATAAATAAATAACATGCATAAATAAACAGACAAACGAACAAACACACAGACAACACACACATATCACACAGTTTTTTATTGTTGTTTTGTTTTTTTTTTTTTTATTGTTGTCAGCGCTAAATTTTAATCCTTAAGGCAAAGTTAACACTGCGACAGCCACGCCCATGTCTATGCATACAAAGTGACAAACATTGTGTAATATATTAGCCAAGTTTATGATAATCTGCTCAATTGTGTTTACACATGTATTTTGGATTTAGTTTTCAAAGCAACTTTTTCGCTATATTATGCAAAAAAAAAAAGAGAAAAAAGAAACAGTTTCTACCCTCTTCAATAATGTTTTGTAAATACATAAAGCAAATATCGAGTGTTGTGTTTGCTATTTACACATATTATTTGTGTATTTAACTATTATAAGCATAATATGCTGCTTGAAGGGGGTTAATATGCGTATGCGTGATATGTCATAATGTCAATGCCAAAGGCAAAACTTACAAATGCTTTTAACTGAGTTGTTGATCTATTTATAAGTCAAAGACTTTATTGCTCTGACAGTTCATAATAAATTTAACTTATTTAGCCTTAGGCTTAAATAAATGTCTTTGTATGTGCGTGTGTTTTAATTAGTTTTCACCCGAATTTATTGCTTCATTTGAACCTTTTAAATAGACGCAGCAAAAAATAAATGTTAAATTTCAGTCATTATAAATATGCCATATATCACAGCGTTTAAAATGGGGTAGACTTAAATTATTTCTACATTTTCTTTAATTTTTTAATTTGTTCAGATTTGACATAAAAACAAAACAGAAATGTTATCTTTGGCACGCCAAAAGTATATACCCCTGCAGAAAAGATTTGCATAAGAAAACTTATTTTTCAACAGATGACAGCTATGCCAGTTACACGATATAGTCGCCCGATTTTTAAAAAATTTGGTCAACATGTGTAGAACGTGCTTTAATTTAGATATAAAGAGTTTGGTTGAGTTATCTTGAAAAACAAAAAAGTTTTTCATCCAAAAACCAATTTTTCAACCGATCGTTCCTATGGCAGCTATATGTAATAATGCTCCAATCTGGCCAATTCAACTATAGGTACCACCTGCAATTAGAAGAAGCATCTGTGCCAAGTTTCATCAAAATAGCGCAAGAACAAAGTCTTGAAAAACGCATATAAACAGACAGACAGACAGACGGACATGACTCGGCTGTTGATGCTGATCACGCGTAGACAAATTTTCATTTTTCCGATACGTCTCCTTCAATGCATTACACATTTCGTGACAAAATTATAATACCCTCTGCAAGGGTATACAAAATATAATATAATCATGTGGCCTTGAGTATTTGGGTAACTTTTGAAAAAAAAGAGGTTCCACTTTTAATCAGTGTGTTTTCTGAGTAGAATTTCCATTAAACATGATTATTAGCATGCATAAGCATACAAGCTATGCATAATAATAATACTGACTGTCGAATTTGATCAAAACGCAAATTTTTGGCGTGAATTAAAATCAGCAAGCGAAAAAGTTTTTAATTGCGGTTGACCCTCAACGGACATAGGTCGTAATTAACACGCAGCCGAGTACGTTCGCATACCCCGTAAGCATCCTGATTCAACTCAGCTGCTGCTCGTCCTGTTAATGAAGAGTCCGCTGCTGCTGCGGCTGCTACTGCTGCAGCTGTTGCTGTTGCTGCGACAGGCGACATTAACAACAACAGCAGCGAGAACAACTTGCGACAAGACCTTGACAGGCTCTGCCAACAGCAGAAGCAACAACAACAACTAAGGCAACGGCAACTCATTATGGCTGACAAAATATTTGTCAACTCATCAGCGGCTGCCGTTAACGCCATTGCCGTGCACCATATTCTTTTTTTTTATATCGCCATCTTGCTTTTTACACTGTTTTGTGATGCTTTTTATACCCTTGCGGAGGGTAGTATAATTTGGACACATAATGTGACAGTCCGATGATATATTAGGGAGCGTCGATTAACTTCAACCAAATTCGTTATCTGCGCTCAATTTCAAGACATTCTTCCAAAGAAACCATGCTTCCAAAATTAATTTCTAATCCTCGCTTTTGCAGTTGAAAATTGTAATTTTTTTCAACATATTTTGGTTTTTAATAATGTAATTTATTTTTGTTGAGTTTAATGCGATAGACGAGGCCAAGCTACTGATAAACATTTTGGCAATTCAAAAGAAAACGGCTTCTACAATTTTGATAAAAATATATGCGTATGGCAGCCATTGAAGTTCCGAAAGTTGTGTTATAGAACACACATTCCAGATATTGCATGTTTAATGTACCTACTCATACACAATACTTTAGCCAATTTTATTTCCTCTTTTCAATTCCACCCACGCAATTCGACAAACATCCATATCTTCCACAGTTTTATAGCTAGATTCACCAAAACAACAAATTTTTTGAATAATATAAATATATGTTAATTCGTTGTGATGTAAATATCAAAATCGAATGATTTTTTAACAGTTCATGCTCCATATTGAAGTATTAACTCAATACAACAAAATTGTTTGCTTTAAAGCAAGCCACTCTAACATAACCAAAATCAAACCAAATTAGCCTTTTTTGTTAGGGTGCCGCTTATAGTTCTCATCTGGTTCAAGCAAATGCTGCATGGAGTGCCAGACTAAAACCGTTTTTAAAACAGGTTCTTCTTATTTCTTGCTTCTAATTTACAAAAAAAAAACTCATAAATAACGACCTGATTTCGAAACCACTCTTGTCTCCAGCGTAATATATTATTTTTTTTTCTTCTGATTTTTTTAATTGTCGTCAAATAATTTATTGTTGTTAAAAAAAAATATATATATTAACTGCTCTTTCTTCACCCGCACTCGGCAATCTAATAAAGCTGGAGTTTTTTTGTGAATCGGAATCCCATTTTGGGCCTTATCTTATTTCATAATTCTTAGTTACAATAAATTCTTTCATTAAATCAATTCACGGGGCAACTTGGATAATAATGGCAGCAATCATTCGAATTCCAATTCCGTTGATGAAACTTTAGCTTTGAAGAAGTATTTGCAACGCAGAGTAAAAATATAAAGTTTGATTTGAATGAAATAATTTAAAAGAATACAAATTTCAATCAATTTCAAAAAGATTTCAATAATAACATTTAATACAAAAATAAAATACAGTCTTATCTAAATTTGCTGTATGTAAAATTTTACTGAAAGGGTAAAGATATTCGGTACGGTTAAGGATATATTTTCTTACTTGCATTATTTTTTCTTCGTATTATTATTTTGTGCCTTGTGTTTGGTGTGTGTTTTGTTTGTTTTCTGTCACTGGGCGCGCTTTTTAATTTATGCTCGCGCACTTTTTAATTAGTCATGGCAGCAGGCAGCTAAACAAAAACTGGTTAAGACAGCACAAGCACAGAATTTGAATGTTGTAGCAAAGCGAAAGGACCCAGGCAATGATATTTTATTTTATTTTATTTTATTTTTTATAACATTTCACAAGTTTAATTAACATTTCAACATCAACAACAGCAACAGCAATAGAAACAGCGGGTTGCAGTTGAGTTGAAGTGCAGGTCACTTCCGGCATCGGATGTAATCCTTGCCTGATGATGGCTAATGAATACAAATATGAAATAAAAAAAATATATACATATATAATATATACAATGTATATGTACGTTTATATACATATTTGCGTTGATACGCAGCCTAATTGAAATTTTCCATCAGCAGCGGCTAAGGCAAAGCAAAATCATGTACTGGTCCAGGCATCAAAGTTAATGAGCTGCACTGCGGCCGAGGACGATGTTAAGGACGAGACCGAGGACGAGGACGAGGACGCGGACGCGGACGATACTGAGGCCGAGTTTGTAGTGCCCCAAGGGCGTTATTTGGATTTCGTTGGGGTTCAACGAGTTTATTAAATGGATTTAATTGTGTTTTGTGTTTCCTTCTTTTTTTTTTGCACTTTTCAAGTAAATTGAGGTTTTTGTGGAAAAGGTTTTTTGGGTTTTTGTATTTGGCGCGTTTTGCTGATTCAGCAAAATACAAATACACTTTGTTTGTATGCATGTGCGTGTGTATATACATTAATCATTTTATATGGCTTAATAATACCTGCAAGCATTTAATTAGAAATAATATCAAAACAAATATTATACAACTTCAAAAGCAGCTTAGTTAAATATATTTCAATTAAATGCATAAATATATTAAAATATTGTTGGCGTAATAAATCTAAATAGCATTAGATAATGCCGCTTTGTACTACGAACTTTAAAGATTAGAATATCTAACAAACAATGCTTATTATATACAAATACGACTATGTACGTAATACTTTATGGAACGCAGTCAATGTGTATTATGAAATAATAAACTTGTTTTTAGCTTCCAGAATACATCAATTGTAGTATATTTAAGCTTATTTTGCATTGTTATTGAAAACAAACCATTTAGAATACCCTTCTCGAGTGTGCTGGAATCTGTGAACAGCTTTGAAATCACAAAGCATATCTCATAAATTCACACAAACGCATTAAGCGATTGTAGTTGAGATGGGCAAAATAATTGACAACATTTACATGTTTTCTCGCATTGTTTGATTGTTCAATTATCTAGCCAATTATTAATTTCTAATATGCTTCTAACAATGCTAAAATTTCCATTGTAGTTAGAAAGCTTCTTAAGCAAAGGCGGCTTATTAAATCGATAGATATAAATGAGCTATGCCTTAATGTCTTAATCCTTTCTGCTTCATGAATACAACAATAGCATTAGCATCAGCATCAGCAACAGCCACAGTCACAGCAAGGACTGCAGAGAAGGACTTGTTAACAATAGAGGATGCGTCATAATTGGAACATCATTATTTTGCTTAACTTTGTATGTGGCATGGATAACTAGTTTATTGAATAAACTTGAAAATCATGTAGAAATGATGCAAATTAAATCTTTTTGCGAATGAATCTGCAAATCAATTCAGTTTTACCTCAAAAAAAGGGTTTCCAAAATTTCACATTCCTTAAATACAAATTCCAATTTGAACACAGTTCTTAGACATTTGCAAAAGAATTATTCCCGAAATTCCGAATCAATATTGAATTCAATTCTTAATCATTAGCAAAAGAATGATTCAAACTTGAATTCTAAATTCGAAAACTAAAACATGTACAGTGGTGTCACAGAAATCTGTAGACATTTGCGGCTGGTTTGCATTTTCATTAGCTCTTAGAAACAGACGGTGCTGAAATACTTTAAGATATTTGGTTTTTTTTACGTATTTAAGAGTCCTGAAGCATTTTCAATTTCCTTATAACCAATTTATAGCCAATTTGAATATCATAGATGTCAGACCCCCTCTTTCAGTTGGTTTCAAAGCTCTAACACAATTACTAGAGATTTGGCTAAAAACACCACCATAATCAATTAATATTTGTAATGGAAACAAAAATGTTTTTCTGAACTATCTGCATTATATTTTTTAAACATTTGACTTGTTTAGGTGTTTAATTTTACATTTTACAAAGTCTTCATCAACCAAACCAACCGATTATTAGAGTTGCCAACTTGCTCGAAATCGATTGCTGCAGAAAAGAGTTGCCACACAATTTGTTAAACTTGGCGGAATGCAAATTTTGAAAGTGTTTTGCCTTAAAGTTCAAAATAATAATTGCAAAAATAAGTAAGTGTTATAATACTTTGATTTACAATTATCTTATTAAATTTTTTTATCAAAAAGAATAACAAAAGTGCGAATAAATTGTACGGAACATTATTTCTGTGTATTGGCAACGCTAAAATCAAAATCTCTAGAGATTTCTGTGACATCTAAGAGTTTAAATTTGGTTGTAAGAGATTTCCATGACAACTACAATAGTGTTTTTTTCATTATCCTTGAATATTCAAAGTTTTAAAACTTCAGCTGAACGTCTGTTTGTTTGAAGTGTGTCTGGATATGAACTTTGTTATATTCGCAAGTTTACCACGAATCGAATAAAATAAAAAAAAATACTGAATTCCATAACCATGAATGAAACGTAGTAGGAATACACATTTTGATCAAATACTCAACAACAACCAAAAAATAAAAGACAACGAACTACGAAAATGCCAACACACTGATAACTTTGCCCTTTCTTTCCCCTCACCCTAACTAACGACAGGCTACAATGTTCGCTCCCAACCTACTGTCACTTAAAATATGATGCGCTTTGTTGCCTTTTTGGGTGCAAGCAAGAAAGAACAAGAAAACATAGCTTCCGCCTTTGTAAACTACTCTGATGCACCCTTACTCTCACCTGTGTACCCTTAAACACACTCAGTACACATTTTATATTATTTTTTTTTTTTTGTTTACCATGGCTGATTTAAGGAGCTCTGACATTTGACGCCACTTTGCAGGGGGGTGTGTTTTTTGCTTCACACTAAAGCATATAAAAAAAAATATATATATATATATATATATATAAACGTTATGGGGGAAGTTGGACAAAAAGTTCTAAAGCAGCACACAAAATGGAGAAATGTTTGTGTCTATGTCAGTATGTCAGTAAGTGTGTGTGTTTGTTGATGTTTACAAAAACTGCTGTTGTTGTTGTTGTAGCTGTAGTTGTTGCTGCCCGTCATTCATAGACTGACATATGCTAGAGGGGAGTTTTGGGCAGGCTGCTGCTGTTAGTGTGCCAGTTATGCGGCCATAAATAGCCAAAGCGGGGGTACGTGGGGGGCGGCGCAGCTTGCTTCACCTGTGCACGTTAATAGTTTAAAGTGAGTCCTTTTGACTGCCTGCCAGGCTCTCTGTCAGGCTGTCTGCTCGGTTTGCTGGCTGCTCAGTTTGCTGCTCAATTTAACACCAACAAACACAAAAACAACAAAAAGAGAAGGCCACTTAAACATGCAGCCAGCAGCGCAGCAGCGCAGCAGGTTTCTCTGTTTTTTTTTTGTTCTTTTTTTATATTTGCTTTTATTTTGTTTGTTTGTTTATGCTTTTTGCGCAGAGTGCCAAAAATTAAGTCAAGATAGCGAGCAAAAAACAAAAAAAAACAAGTACAAGGGCTCTTCCGACTGCTATATACTCTGTTTTCTGTACGTTTAATAAATTAAATTTTTGTAAAGATCACTTATATACTTATAAACTGTCCTTAAACTTAAGTAAAGTGAGTTTGGCTAAGCTATTTTAAAAAACAAATAAGTTTTTTATGCAAAAACTTATTTTTCAACCATTGTTCCCATGGCAGCTATAAGATATAGTCGTCCGATTTTGATAAAATTTGATCAGCATATAAAAACTGATCTTAAACTAAGGTTAAGTGAGTTTGGTTGAGTTATCTTGAAAAACAAAAAAGTATTCATGCAAAAACTTATTTTTCAACCGATCGTTCCTATGGCAGCTATATGTTATAGTGGTCTGATCTGGCCGATCTTAACACTCTGTCTGCCTATGGTATTTACCAACATATATACCAAGTTTGGTTGCTCTAGCTTCAAAACTGTGGAAAAAACCGCAGTTCATACGGACGGACAAACGGACATTTCACAAACCCAATATACTCTTTTTTTCCTTTTTGGAAAACCGAGTATAAAAATAAAAAAAAAAAAAAAAAAATTCAATTTCAACTGCTGTGCACAGTATTTGCTCAGTACGTGTGTGTGTGTGTGTGTGTGTATGTGTGTGTTTGTTGTGTTGTTGTATTTGTTTAGTATATTGTTGCTACATACACTTGCGTACCTGCTTCTTCTACTGTTTTGTATTATTATTTTCGCCCTATTTACACAAGTTGTGCGCTCCAAAAGAGTTTGCCTGCGTGTATTTACTTTTGCACATTTCTCATTTTCTTTCGCTTTTCTGGATTACGTGCTCGCTGCCCCCGAAAAAAAAAACACAAAACTTAATAAGGCCAAGCTAAATTCTAAATTAGATTTCATTTGCCATCCTACTAAAAACAAAACAACAAAAAATTGAAGACGACAACGAGCTGATTACTTTTAATTTAGAAATTAAAAACTAAATTGTTTGAATGACAAAACAGAAGTTTGTGCAGCAACTTTTTAAAGCACTTAAGTCTTTCAACATTTATTCAATATTAAATTATGTTTTAATGAAAATTCAAATAATATTGTTAAAACTATATTTGTCTATAAAACTTTATGTTTTATTTTTCAAGCATTGGCAACTTGTTTCAAAAGTTTGTTCAACACTTTCATGACACACTTTTTAAACATGCATTTTGATTTTGCAAAATTTAGTTATGTTATTTCAATTCATATGTGTCAGCAACAGAATACCACTTGTAAAAGTACATCAGCTTAATAAAGTAGAATGCAAATATACCATATATATATACTATATATAAAATAAGTTTATAAAGTGCTTCTTCAAAGTGCAACAAGCTATTCAATTGGTGCTATTATTGAAAATTGTATATATGTACATATAAATTCAATCAAAATATACATTGCACATACATATTTAAGCTTTTAAAATGTTCACGTAAAAGATTAAAATGCTTTTGGGAAATGCGTTTAATAAAATGCTTTATGCATTGCAGGGCGTTCTGAAGGCAGTCAAAGGAACGCCCAAGCAACTGTCGTCTTTTCAATATTACGTATACGCAACGAGTGCCTGGCGTTGGCTGGCATTGGCTGGCATTGCTGCCTGCTGGCAATATTAATTTTTCTCCAACAACTTTATGATGTGTGACCATATGTGTGTGTGTGTGTGTGTGTGCATAGCTCTTTTACTTTTCACTTACAGCATTTACTTTTGAGAGAGAGAACAAAATTATATATATATATATATATATATATATATATATATATATATATATATATATTTATTATTTATTTATACAAGTTTTTCAGTGTATGGCAAAACCTTTTGTGTTTACACA
This sequence comes from Hirtodrosophila cameraria, assembly GCA_949708635.1. Classification (NCBI taxonomy): domain Eukaryota; kingdom Metazoa; phylum Arthropoda; class Insecta; order Diptera; family Drosophilidae; genus Hirtodrosophila; species Hirtodrosophila cameraria. The sequence goes on from OX453090.1 coordinate 60,894,943, forward strand.
ATTTGCACAGAGTTGCAGAGTATAAAATGCTAACCGGAAAAGCAGATTATTGCTTCCGCGTTTGTGGCTAACTGTACATTGCAGCAAACTTCTAAGCCAGCTGGGCACGCCTTTGATGTGTGTGCAATGTAATGCTTGGCTGACAAAAGTGCACTTAAAGAAATCTGTTTCAACAGCTATGACTATGGCTATGACTATGGCAAACTAAACCAATTATGAGCTCTAGCATTAAATACATATTGCTTAATTGTTAGTTATTTATAGTTTGTATTTTATGTTGCATTTCACTGGCAGCTCAAATTTGCATTGAATTTGTATTTTTTCTAAGCTGCTTTAGACGCAATAAAATCAAGTTCTTAACTAAAGCTCTTTTAAAGCTTAATAAAATGTTTTATTTTAAATTTAGACTAGTTTGTTGTCTAAGCTCTAAAAACAATCGACCAAAAATCATAATCTTTTTCATATACAAACATATTTCTATGTGATTTTGAGGCAACACAACAACATAAGATCTTAAAATTTGTATTCAATTTCAAGACACCTTACAAAAAGTCCCAGTGGCTAGTTCAACACATTGTTTCAGGCTTGAAAAGTAATGCTTAGGCCTGAGAGTATACAATGCTGCTTGCTTTCTTTTTTGTATGGGATGTCCTACTTACAGAAGGCCTTCTTTCGTAAGGTCTATTCTCTTGCCTAAATAAAAAATAATTAAAAAAGCAATCCGATGGCAACTGGGATTCGAACGCTGGGACTCCTGACCCGTGCAAGCAACAGTAAGTGCTGCACACTGAGCTACCGAATATATTAAATCAAAAGCAACAATAACACACATATATATATTTTTATATTCAAAATCTGAAATTATCGGAAAAGTTCGTTTACGCTCGTAGGCATTACCTTCTCGCTTCGAACGTAAGGGCTATCTTCCTGTATCGCTTCCGATTTCGCTTCTATATTCAGAGATTTCTCAGGCCTGAACATTTTCAAGGCAATTTCGAGAAATCAGGTATGAACTCAGCGCTGATTTAGTCAGGCATTCTAATTTCCACCGCTGGGGTGTTGCATGAAAGAAAACTAATTCATATGAAAACTTAATTTTCGAACGATTGTTACTATGTTAGCTATAAGGTATGTTGCCCGATTTTTATAAAATTGGTCAGAATCATTTCCACATTTCGTGACAGAATTAAAATACTCTCTGCAAGGGTATTAAAAAAGGCGCTGCCACAGCCAGAAATGTTTGAAAAACTGCAGAGTTTCTGCTCAAGTGGATTGAATTGAGCTAAATTGTTAAATGATAATTGAAAATGAAAAGGCCGGGTAATGCTACCTGCTCGAATTCTATACTATTTTGTTTAAAATCTTTACAAAGCTATATATGTGTGTGAATGTAATATCAAAACTTTTTCAAATATTGCTATGGCACATTATTTATTTGTTTGAAATTCGAGCTCAAGTATTTTAGTTTGCTTCACTGGCCAAAAACTCATTAACGCAGGTTTATCCGAGCCATGTATAGATGCACATGAAACTGAAGGACAACAACAGCAGCAGCAGCAGCAAACCGAAGAGAACTCCTCAAAAACTTTGCTTTTGGCAAGACATTAGCAGAAAAATAAGCAAATAAAACTAAAATAAACTATACAAAGTGGATGAGAAAGTCCAATGTCGGCTTCATTTGCAGTTTTTTGGGTGCACTTTGTGCCAAGTTTTTCTCTAGTCGAGAGAATAAAGTGTAAGCAAGAAAGTTTTTAAGCTTTGAGCAAAAATGTTTTCTAATTTGAAAGAACATGCTTACTTACATACTCGTACAAGCTGAATATATATATATATCCTTAGAAAACTCAGCTAAGTGACATTGCAAATAGCTGTTTATTTTCGTATTTTTGTATTTATTTTTATTTTTATTTTATTAATATGCTCAACAACACACTCAGTCATCTTCTCATTGACAATTTAATTATGCTCATTTGAACGTCGAAATGCCTCTGGCTGCGCGCATGCCACAATTTAATGCATGCCACGTTTCGCGTCATAAACCTACAACAATTTACGACATTGTGAATCGCCGAGGCACGCGCGCAATTTGTCAATCGATAAATTTTGCTATAATTAATGCCTGCTTATTGGCATTTCATATACATTGTATTTGTGCCCATTCTACCAAGCTCAAGTTAAGTATCCTTTTGTACGAGTATTTACCTTATATATATATATATTATCATGGCTTGCGCTTGATTTTTACTTATATTTACATATTTCTTCTTACATTTTTATTTGCAGTTACAAAATTTGTACGCATTGGTATTGCCGACAAAAACGATTCTCCGCCATATTTCGATAGATTTCTGTACGAAACTGAAATCGATGAAAGTGCCGATTTGCAGACAACAGTTCTCACTGTCAACGCCAAGGATCACAATGAGTGTGAGTAAAAACCAAACTAAACAAAACTAAACTAATATATATATAACAAGATATACATTGCTTTAACTATTTAATGCGATTTGTCAAATGTATTTTCATGCTCTTTTCTCTGTATCCTATCTGAAATGTCAGTTAGACAATTGGATTTTATTTCATTGCTCTTTAATAAGGCTTCGACACAAAATTGTTGCATAAATTAGCCATTGATTTAATCAGCTTTGCTTTTAATTGTAAGTAGACAAGCGTTCAAATACAAGCTTTCTATGTGTCTATAAACGTTGACATAAAAAAAACAAATGGAATTAGCTAATAAACGAATTGCACAAAGGCTAAGCAACAGCTGTGTAGCATAAAATTTAATTTAAATCTTTACGAATAGAGCTTAGCCACAATAGCATAACTGATTTTATATTCTGTATAATTATAATAATAAAGCTCTTCAATAATGTTTAATTTTGTTGATGAATCTTTGCATTATTCAGATTAATTCTTTTGAAATGAAATCAAATATTGTTTGTAAAAAACATGTGGTAAATATTTAATATTGTTGTATTGTTCTTTGTCAATGATATCAAAATCAAATTGCATTTAAAGTTAAGCGTATACAGTGAAATTTGTAGAATTTTTTTGGGATCACAATTTTATTCCGATTTTATTTTGGTTTTATTTTGCTTTTTATATGAAAGACTGAAATCAAATTTCTATGAATTTTCAACTAAATTCGAATGAATTCGAATTCCTTAAAGCTTAGTATGATTTTTCAATTTAAAATTATTTTATATTGTATATCCAAATTTCAAAATTAAATTCTCTTGACTAAAGTTCAATTTCGAGAACTTTTCGGGCTAACACCTTTATTCTTATTTAATTTTATTTTTTTGGAAAGTTGACTGAAATTCTCCATAAAGTTAAACGAACAAGGTTCAATTTCGAAAAAATTTTGGGATTACAATTTTGTTCCTACTTAATTCACTTTTTATTTTCTGGTATATTGAAAGAGTGCTATTTTTAAGCGAAAACAAAGTCGAATGAAATAATATTTTCAAAACCGTATCATTCTTCCACAGCTCGATTGTAAAGTATAATAAAAATTTTAACAAAAATTAAATTGTGTTTGCTTTAAAATGATTAAATATCAACTCAAAAATTGCTTTTGATCGAAGCAAATCATACACAATGACTTGGTCAATTTCACGACTCTTTTGTAAGAAAATAATCTTAGTAATTTTAGTAGCCCACGCTTATACTATACAATAATATTGCAAAATCATTGAATGGCTTTTTTGGGCATTAACTTTTTGACTCATTTCATTTTAATAGTTGCTACAAGAAAGAAATCATGCCACTCGTACATAAATACATACATACATACATAAATGATGCTATAAACATTAGGAAAAAACCAATTTGGCAATTTCCTATATGGCTCGCTTATATGCATAAATATTAAAAGATGGCTTTGAATATTTTTCACATTCGAGCGGATAAAATATATGTATATATTTGGTGGATTTCATTGCGGCGTTGGATCGTAATAAACATTTCTTTATTTTAATGCGCTGCGCACTGTGCGTGTGTGTGTGTGTGTGTGTGTAACCATTGTGAAAATATTATTGCGCATACGGCATGTACGCCAAATATTTACCAAATATTAACAAATAAAAGCTCATTGAAGACACAAAGATACACAATAATAGATACACTCTAGCCCCCATGAATAAATCCATAAAATACAAAGACAACACAAGAATATCGCCCTGTATTATTTGTGTATTGATTCCCATGCGAAAACTATCATTGTAAATATTATGGGCACAAGAAATACATTTGCCCAAAGACGGGCTCGTATGTAAGGGGGAGGGGCAAAACAAGCGAGCGAAAAAGATTTGCAGCATGGAAACATTCAAAATCTCATTGAGAACGTTTAACAACTTTGATAGGAAGACAAAACAGGAGTGAACCACAACACACACACACACACACACACACACACACACACACACACTTGTGAGACACATGTCGGATTTCGAACAGCAACAGCTTCAGCTTCAGCAACATAGCCAAGTCCTTCGTCCTTTTTGCTCTCGTCAATGTCGCCATCGTGACGACTGCGAAAAAAGCATTAACCCGAATTGGAAAAAATTGGTAGAAAAAGATGAAAAAAAAAGCCAAAAAAGAAAAACAAGCAGCCGTCGTACAAATTGGAATGTGTGTCTATATGTGTGTGTGTGTGTGTGTGTGTGTGTGTATGTGTGTATGTATAGCACACAAAACAATAATATGAGTACGAGCAAGAGTATTTGCCAAAGTTGAGCAACAGAACACACGAAAAAGAAAGGCAAAAATAAAAAAAAAATCGAAAAAAAAAAAAAAACTTTGTTAGCTAGCCAAATGCTGGATACATAGAAATCCATATCGCATATCGTACGTAGTACAACTCTCACAAATAATAAATGAATGGCTCCACATACAAATAGAAAGCTGTACAACAGGGAGTCGAAGGGAAGTCATGACAATCTTTTATGTGATTTCTTTGCCTACTTTACTAGTGCAAATCGCATGGAAGTGTATGCAGAAGGGCAAAGAAAAAAAATAAAGATGGAGCTATATAACTTTGGCGACACTAACTCACACCCCGCTACCCACCCCCGCACTCACTACAAATCCAAAACATTCAAAATTTATGAGCGCAAAAATAATTTATTATTCGAGTATGTGAGAGACTTTGAAAATGTTTTCAACTTGTGAGCATGTTGCTTGGCAGTATGTGCGATGATGTTCTTAAATTTAAGAACAAATGTGTCACCAATGCTTAAAATTGGGCAATACAACTGTAGTTTAAACTGGGTTTGCCATGGGAATCCCTAGGGAATCACGTAGGAAGCTATAAATTGGTATGAATGGAATCATTTTGAAAAGATCTGGCGGAACTTTGCTATCTATTACAGCCAGCCAATTCCAACATTTGGTCGTATCTGAATATTTCTCATGGATTTGGAATTTGTTTATGTGTTAAGTGTTTTACTCCCTGTTACCATTGAAAATGGGAAAAAGGGAGTTCTAAAGTACTGCAAATGTATGCAACAGGCAGAAGGAGACATTTCTGAATATATAAACTATGTATATTCTAGATCTGTATTAACAGTCGATTCGATATAGCCATGTCTGTCTGTCTGATATTAATATTTATACTTTAAGTCAAGAAAAATATGAATATCAAAGCCAATCTAACATAAAAGAAATCACATAGAGCTTATGTTGTTTTATTGTCACTTGTAATTCTCAAACGGTTTTAGCAAAAACTGGGTGTAGTGCCCGGTTGAAACCCGTTTATAAAACATCTTATTTTTTGTATCTTATTTAAATTCTTATTTGTGGAGTCACAAGTTACTCCAAATGGCTTATGCCATATAACATAATCTCCATGTATTCAAGGATTTTTGCCATTAGTCTTCTGTATCAATAAGATTTGGAAAAAAAGAGTGAATGTCAGCGTAAACCGCTTTTCCAGGATGCACAAACTTATAAATATTGTGCCCAACTGAAACAAGTTTTTTTGTATCTTATTTAAATTCTTATTTGAATTGAAATTATTTAATATCAAGCAAAGTATTTTAACTACGTTCACAGTTAACAGCCATACCATGATTCGACCTTGGTATACATGTTGATATTTACCATAGGCAGACAAAAAGTCAAAATTGGTCGGATCGGACCACTATAACATATAGCTACTATAGGAACAATCGGTTGAAAATAATTTATTGCATGAACAACTTTTTTGTTTTTCAAGATAACTCAACCAAACCCACTTTACCTAAGTTGAAGGTGTTATATATTCTGCCCACATTTCATCAAAATCGGACGACTATATCCTATAGCTGCCATAGAAACGATCGGTTGAAAAATAAGTTTTTGTATGAAAAGCATTTTTTTGTTCTTTCAACCCAATCAAACTCACTTTTTCTAAGTTTAAGGACAGTTGATAAGTATACAAGTAGTCTTCACAAAAATTTGGTTTATTAAATGTACAGAAAGCAGTGTATATCTCAGTCGGGAAGACCCGAATGCAACATTCTTACTTGTTGCATTATGCACTTATGAAATGTTACATTTAAAATACTTATCTGTAAGTGTTTAAAAGTCAGCACAAGCATTGAAAGAACATCTTTATAAAGGTGGTTATAAATAATATTATAATTTGTCAAATTCTTGGATTACAAAAAAGTTTTAGTCGAGCAAAATGTGGCTTTAACAAAATAGTTTAAATAGATAGAAAAATTATTTTTACTATTTAAATAAATACGAAAAATATTTCAAGTTTTCTAGCCCGATCGTATGTGTACATATAGAATATTTTAGTAATATTTGATAAAAAAAAAATATATATATATATAATTTTATATATGTACGTTTAAAGTAAGTTAAGCAATCTTTTCAATCCTTTTGTAGCATTTTCAATATGGCTGTGCTCGGTCATTAAATAGCTTTCCATTATCATCTCAAGTTCTGCTTGCTGCCATAAAGCATTTTACCGCCAAAACAGAATTTCAACAATAGTAGCTCTGGGGTCAGGAATGAAAGCGTTCCACTTTTAGAACAGTGCGCTGCCAGTCATAAAAACACTTTGCCAATTTGACCTAGCAAAAGCAAAAGCCAAAGCCATTCGCGAGCACAAACACTCAAATAAAGTAAGGTCAAAGAAATGGCAGTGGCACCCAAGAACAATAACAAAAACAAAAAAAAAAAAAAAACAAAAATACAAAAAACGCAAAAGGCTAGAATAATGTTTTTATTTAACATTTTAAACTGACTTTTCATGCTAAATAAGTATATAGCTGAAAGAAAAACAAAAACGAAAAGCAGGCAACAACATGCAGGCCAGTCACTGGCAGCTTTGGTGTTAGATTGGTGGCAGCTCCCGTGTGCGTTTTAGCGAGCGTCTCAGCGGGACAAGTAGCTGCAAAAGCATTGCCCCATGGTGTCTGTATATTAATTTATTATCATTATCAGTGATTTTAAAATGGCGTCGTGACATCGTAAATTATAAATGGCGTTGTCTAAGACTGAGCCAAAAAGGACTGGGGACTACTTAACGCCTGCCAAGATACAGTTGCCCTTGTTGTTATTCAACTTGTTGTTGTTTTGCTTGTTGTTGTTGTTGCTGTTGTGTGTAATTTGTGGCATTAAAAACAGCGACATGTGCGCGTTGCTTTAAGTGTACCATGTGCATATATTTTATATACTGTCAAAGCACGTTACAAACATTACGCAAATGGCTTTAATTATATGCGAGAGTTGCTCTAAATATTGTGCTTTCAAATTATGCAAAAGTGTTTCAGGGTCACACAGCTTAGAAAAGTGTCCAACTTATTGAAATTTGGTTATACTGCTGTTTTATTATTATTGACATCCATTTAAGAAGATGCTTTTCCATGCATGCAACTCTTGCAATTTCAAATTTTGTATATTGTGTACCAAAACAAATTTGAACTTTTGTATTAATTGACTTCGATATTAAAGTTTCAATTTGTGTAATCAATTTCTGTATTTATTGAGAGCTGAAATATGCAACAACTCTTATAAGAAAATCAAAACAGTTGCATGTAAATCAAGTCGAAACCTAACAATATCATATCACAAACTGTAGCTTCTTTTAATAAACCCTCGCACATACTTTGAATGCTTACATGCTTTAATTGAGCAGAAAGCTGTAAAGTTAACACACGTCTAATGCACTCAGAATCGGGGCCAAGTCGGGCAATTTCTTGCCTTCACGTTGTATATTTCCAGACTTGGGGTTGGGGATTTAAACGATTTACGCTTCGCTAATTTACGCTAATGTTTGTCATTTTACATTTTTGCATAACTTCTCCTTCTTAGCGCAGCGTGTGTGTGTGTGTGTGTATGTGTGTGATGTCGTATATGTGTGTGTGTGTCGCACATATGAGAGCAGATTTTCTTGTCTCCAGGCTCCCTTATTTCATTGCAGACAACACTTTCGCGGGCTGTTTAATGATTTAATAAGTAAATTATACGCCACGTTGTACAAGAGAGCTCCCTGGCCCACTTTTTAAAATGCTTGCTGCGAGTGCCATGCAAATGTTTTTAATGAATTTAATTATTTTCCTAGACTGCTGCCTTTTTTTTACTCTTCTTCGGCTGCCAACAGCTTTTGATCTTTTAGCTTGCGCATTTTTGTTGTAGAAAGCGGCAATGTTTGAAACATACGAAAGTTCAATTTTTTCGAACAAAACATCGTTATGAAGCATTTATCTTTGACTTTTCAGATACAATTAGAAATAAGTCTCTAAAAATTTGATTATATTATTTATTTATCTGCCAAAATAATCCAGACTTGATCATGAAAATAGGTTCTTCCCTGAAAAGCTTGTAAGAGTGTATTGTTCACATACTTTTCATTCCAATATTTGGAAAGTAAAACTTTAAAAGCCAAATTTTCCACTGATATTCGAAAAAGCTCACAATTTCGATTGCGAATGTTTTGATTGAAATCAGAAATAGGAACAGGGCTGATAATTTCAAAGCTAATTAGTTTTATGCTTAATCTGATGAAACCAGTTAAAAAACGCTTTGAAATTGAAACAATTTTGAAATAAATTTAAAAAAAAAGATTGTGCTTAAAATGAAGAAACCGACGAACTCAATACTTAAGTCTGATAGCGATCACTTTACTCCTACATACTTATGTATAATACATATAGTAAGTATATATGCATATCACTTCAGTTAACCAACTTAATTAAATTGAGAAATAAGAGTCTGATGGTCGAGTGACAGGAGGTGTGCACATGAAATAAATTAAATTTTCTGAAAGCATATGAGAGTAATGGCCCCCAGTGTTGCCTTAATTACGCACATGCCAAGAGCAACACATCTCATGATTGCATTACGCATACGACATGTGTGTATGCGTGTGTGTGTGTGTGTGTGTGGCAAGAAAAAAATCTCTTAAAGTTTTTTAATGACATACAAAATATACAAAAAAAATGAAACACTCTGAAGCAATTGACAGACTAAAGTAAACATACGTGTATATTACTTGATATTCACTCTGCTTGTTTCTGATTTTTGTACACTTGCAGCGACGAATATTCGATACCAGATCACAGGCGGTAACATAGGCAATGCATTTGCCGTGCAGAACACGACCGGTGTCATCTACGTGGCCAGTCCGCTTGACTATGAAGCGCGACCAAGGGTAAGTACCCACTTCTTTATAAAACCATACATGTATTCTCGTAACTCAGATGCTGCAGACAGGCCATACTCAGATGTTCGTAGCTTTAACTTTCAGTTGTTGTTTCTGTTTTATTTTGTACATTTTTGTTGTTGTTGTGAGCTCATCTTGTGAACTTGCAGCATGTAGTCGTTTTTTAGTTTTTTAACTCAACTTTTGGTTGTGCATGCATAATTTATAAATTGTTGCTGCCTTTCTGATTCCATGAGAGAAAAATATGCAAAACTATGCAAAAAACTTTCAGGCGCACAACTTTGCGTATTGCGACGAAAGTCTAAAGCGTAAAAAAAAAAAATAAAATTAATCAAAAAAAATATGCGCACATGCAAATACACACACATATATACAGCTAATCTGTACGTGTGTGTGCCAAAAATTGCGACAAGAGAAACAACAACAACAGTGTAGCATACTCTGTCTACAGCTGCTGGAAACAATTCCCACTACGAGTTTTTAACGTGATTGCACACGCAGCACACAAATGTCGGAATTTAGCTACTACCACCACAGCCACTCCCCCTATCACCCCCCCCCCCCCCTCCTCCTCCTTTCACTCCTCCAGCTAAACTGAGAATCCGTGTAGCTGTCAATGCCCTGTCATGCAACAAGCGGCAGAGGCGCCAACAATGCCACAAAACATGTGTTGCCTTTTTGTTTTCGCTTGTTTGGCAAAACTTTGACATTCAGTTTAATGTTTTTTTTTTTTTTTTTTTTGTTGCTTTTGCTTTGTTTTCCTTTTTTTTGCATTTGCCTTGAAGCTTGAAGCAGCATGAAAAAAAAAGAACTTTGAAAATATCAGTCAAGCCAAGCAAATTAATCTTTTTTGGTTGCTGCATCTTAAATGCACTCGTTGCATGCTTGTTAAAAACTTTATAACATTTATACATTTTGCTCTATTTATGTACAGTATGAGCTGCGTTTGGAGGCGACACGCAATCGGAAGAACAACTACACCACCGTTGTAATCAATGTACGCGATGTTAACGATAATCCACCTGTATTCGATCGTCAAACATATCGCACACAAATCACTGAAGAAGATGATCGCAATTTGCCCAAACGCATTCTGCAGGTGAGTTAATAAAGTGTTGCCTACTTTTGTGCGCATCTACTATAAACTGACTCTGACGAGCTAAGCAGCATTCTTTTTCAAGCAGCTCCTAAAAGTATGCAATACAGTTTTTCAGTTGCAAATTCTAGCTTATTTTTTGCAAGAGAGAGACAAAAAAAAGACAATATAATGTCACAAAAACACCTGTAACTCGGTCATTAAGAGAACGTTTTAATGTCCTTTGGCCTAAAGATAGCTGTTACCCTGCTGAGGGTAAATAAGTTATTCAAAGTATGAAACTCCTTTGAGCAGCCAAGATTTTAGCACATTTTTGTATGCATCAAACTAGTCATAGCTCGATTGTAATCTTGCAGATCTTCTTAGAACATATATTGAGCAACGCGTCTCAATCAGCACTATCAACTTATTAATGAACATCCTGAAGATCCTTGTAGTTCGAAAGTTATCAAGGTTACCTTTTGCAGCAGAACTAATATGAAAGTGATAGTTTTTGACTTTACATATGCACGAGTACCTATATCAAATCAGGCATTAAATGCTTTCATTAATTCTTTGATCAAAATCACTTTGACCTTCTTTGAATTGAATTGAAATAAATTTAAATATTTGCTGCATTTTCAGAGCAGTTAATTTTTTTTTTGTGTTTTTTTTTTGTGTGTTGTTTTTGCGCTGTGCCTTCCAACATTATTTTCACATTTCACATTTATTATCGGCTACTTGCTTTTACGCAATTTAAATATTGACAGCAGCAACAACAAAAGACAACAAGCACAATACATGCAATTTGCATAAAAAGCCAATGCTCTGCAAAAAACTACAGAGTGAAAAACAACAAGCAAACCAGAGTCCACTCAAGCCTCTCCTTCGATCAGGCCACTCCTTGTTGAATCTGCCATGCCATGCCAAAGTGCTCGGCGATTCAGTGAGCCGAGCAATTCGGCCGTAAATACAAAATAAATACTCATTCATTAATAATAACGTGATAGTTGCGCAACGGTCTTACATGTAATATATGCGTTATACATATGTACATACAAACACACTCACACACACACACACACACACACATGAGTCTGTGGCAGCGACTTTTATTTAAGCCATAATTTACAACAATCAACAGCATTGAAGGAAACAACAATCTGTGTGGCATGGCAAAGGTCAAATGCTCTTTTGCAAATTAAAGTTAAGCCGAATAAGCTTTTAACTTGAATATAGAAAAATAACTTCTAAAATAAGAAAATAAGAAATATCTACAAAATACTCAACTAGTGATATTAGATGAAACTATAAAATAAACAAAACAATCAAATATACAAAAAAAATGCAATATACACATCGAAAGTACTTCCCCAGCCAACCATATAGGGATCGCTCCGAAACCGGAGTGAAAAGAGACCATTACAACTCTTCAAAGGAACGTTTCTGGAGCGTTCCGATAATGGAGTGAAATGTGACTCCCATGTAAACTCCTTAAAGGATCGTTTGTGGAGCGCTCCGAATTGGAGTGAAAAGGCACTCATACAGCAACTCCTCAACGGAGCGATTTTGGAGCGCTCCGAGTTGGAGTGAGAAGAGAGTCCGAAAGAGCATCGTTTGGGAGTGTTTAGAGAGTTTAGAATTACTAAAATTCCAAACTCTTTATTCTACCATCTTATGCTGTGAGGCTGAGAAGGCTGTGAGCTCATTTTCGGTCTCCGTCGGATTCCCTACTTTTGAGCTCTTTGAGGAGCGTCCCTAGAAGGGTTAGCACTCCGCACAGGGAGTCCTAACGATGCACCTTTGGGACTCCTCTGATTGGCTGGGTCTAGCTGGTTTTGCTCATAACTTCCCTTTCAAAGCACTTTTAAAAAAAAATGTGTTGCATACTTTTCAGGGCAATATAGGATGAAAAGAAACATATAGCTCTTTTCTACTTTCCACTTGGCAAAAGTACATTTTTCTTATGTCTTCTCCCTTAAACTTTTAACACACTTTTGCGGATAATTTTCACTTACGTTAGAGCTTGTTAACGATTCTACTCACTTGCTTATATGCAATTTTTAAAATATCACAAATTTAATACAATTTTAATTTCGCAATATTTTGCTGAAAGTGGAAACCGAAAGCATTCTGATATTCTTGTTGTTTCACACGATCTCAAAAGTGTATCAGATCTTTTCTGGTTTTCACTTTCGGTCAGATATTCCGCTTTAGACAACACTTTTCAGATTGAATTTACTTGCATTTCATCAAGAATTAAGTAAAGCATTGCCATTGTACAAGGCTTCAATTTACTAGATGAACAGCAGGGAAATTTTGAACATTATAAGAAATTTCAATTTCGCAAAATAATGCCAAAAGTGGAAACCGGAACAGGCTTGTATGAATACAAACATGACAATTCCAAAAGTATGCTACGCATGTTGTTTGAAAGCTAATTTTAAATGTGAAAATCAATATGAGCATCAATATGAACATTTTGCATAAACTATAAACTTTAATTAAAAACCTTTTCGAAACTTATTAAAATATAATAAAATCCACTTATGCGTGAATCAACTGAGGCATTCAATAAATTGATGAGCTTAATCAACACCTTTTGGACATAAGCCTGAGCCAACCTTAACGTTATCCTTAGCAATCCTTTCAGCAGTGAGTGTATAATCTTTTGAGCAAGCCATGTTTCATTTTTTAAATATAAATTTAAATTGCACAGCCCGATGGCGACTGCAATGTTGTTCAGTCCAGTCAAACCAACAAAAAACAACAACAACGCGCATTTTTAATTACATTTAAGCTCAAGTAAAAAACGCAAGCGGCGCCAAGTAGATCTGCTGGCCATTCAATAATCGACATCGAAAGATATATGTGAAGTGTATATATAGGCTACATACATATATATATATATAAAGATATATGTGTATATGTATATATATTTTATATAGGGCAGCTAAAAGCAGCGCCTGCTGTCTTCGACACCTTTGACCAAATTGATTTTTGTGGGTGGAAAATTAAATGCAAATATTTTTGCTATGCATGTGAGGCATTTATTGGTATCCTGGCCAGGGAAATGTCCTTTAAATTATGCATGCCAATGGTCGGCCAATGAGCCCACGCGCTGGCATGCATATGTGTGCGTATATGTCTCTGTGTATCTGTATGTCTTTAACAATAAGTGTGAGTGTTGCGTGTGACTTTGTCCTGTGTGTGCGCAATACTGTTGAAAGGACAATGGTATACATGGCTCACAGGCGCGGCACGCGGGCAATAATAATGGGCACAATGACGGCACGTAGACAACTCTTTTGTCATATCAAATTGTGTTGAACATTTAACGTAAATTGTCGCATTGTTAATGCAGCGCAGGGTACTGCAAACGGGGTAAGGGGATAGCAGGTGCTTAATGTATTGTAGGCACTTAACACGTGACTGCCAACCACACATTCTTTTTTTTTGTATTTTGTTTTACATTTTTTTTTTTTGTTAACTGCCTCATCAAGTTTGCAAATATACAAATGCTGCCAGCTTTTGAATGCCACATAAATGGCAATATAGAATATGAAGAAACAATCCAGAAGAATGTATCCATTAAATGGCACTTCCAAGCCACATACCACATCGCTTATAGCTATTATTGTTTTAATTGGCTGTTTGACAAGCGTTGTTTTCCTGACAAATCCTTTGGGTATGAATGTGGTATGACATTAGCATGAAATACGTTTTAATGTAAGTACTTAGAACAATAGCTCAGACTGGTTTTAGCTAGATTGTGCAGACATGTGTGGCATGAGTTTGTTTTTGTGGTTAGGTGTACTTAAGCTAAGATGACTGTTTATTGTAAGCCTATATTCAGAGGGTGTTATGGAAACATCTTCCAAACGAATTTCAATTATAAGGTGTCACAGGAATCTTACTTAACTTTCAACTTAATAAATTGACGAATAGTTAAGCCTTAAGTAATCATATCGTTAATAAAATGCAAACTAATCTTGCTTGATTCAAATCTGTTTTGGCAGTATATTAAGAGTAGACAAGAAAGAAATGATATCTTCGGCGTGTCGAAGATATATACCCTTGCAGAAAACTTTTGCATAAGAAAACTTAATTTTCAACAGACTGTTCCAATGGCAGCTATAAGATATAGAAGTCCGATTTTTATGAAATTTTGTGAAGATGTGTGAAAAGTGCTAAAACTAAGGCATTGTCAGTTTGGTTGAGTTATTTTGAACATCAAAAAAGTTTTTCATACAAAAACTTATTTTCAACCGATCGTTCAATTCAACTAAAGGTACTACCTGCAATAAGAAGAAGCATCGGTGCCAAGTTTCATCAAGATAGCTCTAAAAGAAAGTCTTGAAAAATGTTGATGCTGATCACGAATATACAATTCTTTTTTCTGAGACGTCTCCTTCAATGCGTTACACATTTCGTGACAAAACTATAATACTCTCTGCAAGGGTATACAAATTTGACGTTGCTATATATTTGCAGAAAACCTAAATTTAAATATCAAATCAATGAATAAACGAAACTCCAACTGCGCATAAAACAATATTCAGCATTAATCCGCTTGTCTAGACAAAAGTTTCTTCACTTTTTTGTTGTATTTTTTGGCAAAAACCCACAGATGTTTATCCAAATAATAATTGAGCTAAAGTACCTACCAATTTGCCTAAACTTGCTTTAAATAAAAGGCAAATGTATTCGCAAAGGCTTATCAAATTTATTCGAAGCGCGCACAATAAAAATGTCCTAAGCAGAGATTTCATTTAGTAGACGCAACAAAATAAAATCAAAATAGAAAAACAAGAAAACAAAAAAAAAAAGTCAGCCACAAACGGATTGAATAATTACATAAATCTCATTCAATATTAGCATTTTTTTTTTTTTTACCAAGGCACAAGGACTGACAATATTTTGTAGCAGCGGTCAAAGGAGCAGAATGCAAAATAAAAAAAATTATAATACAAAATCGAAGCATAAATTTACAAGCAAACTGGCATGCAAAAACCGCAGGCCCACCGCCCACCTTCCCAATGATCCCCCCCCCCCCCTTGCTTGCCCTTTATTGGACATTTAAAGCTTTTTGCTCATTTGCATATTTGATTTATAGACTGAATATTGTAAGTAAAAGTCCAAAATGGACCACCAAACGCTTAACAGTTTTTTGTTTTTTTTCCTGCCGCTGTTATCCTTTTTTGCAATTTTGACTAGCTCTCTCTATCTTACTATATATTTATATACTCTATAATACTTACTATTTTGTTTTGTTGTTGTTGCAGGTTACTGCTACCGATGGCGATGTAGATAGACCAATAAATATTGTATATTTCCTAACCGGCCAGGGCATTGACCCTGATAATACAGCAAATAGTAAATTTGATATAAATCGCACAACAGGCGATATTTTTGTACTCAAGGTAAGTGGCACTCAAAAGCATTTAAGCAGATTTCCATATACCAAAACCATCGACACCATAAAATCCAACCGTAATGAATGCCAGAGCTAAATTCCCCAACTGACGATGACGATGACGAGGACGTGGACGTGGACATGGACGAGCACCATGACGATGGCCCCCTGGAGGGGACGGGTGTGTGTGTAAATGGCAAATGGCGCGCCATAACTTTTTTTTTTTACATTCCTTTTTTTTTCACCTGCAGTGTGCTCTGACGATGATTGCCAGGTTGAAAGGGTGGGGTGACAAGTGGGTGGGAGGGGGGAGACAGCTGTTGGCAGTTTACAATTGGGCCAACAGTTTATACACACAATGCGCAGTTTATATTCTGTGACGAGCTAACAGTTAAAAATATATATTTATATACATGAGAGCTCTAAATAATACAATTTAAGTGTGATGCACGCGAAATACACTGTTATTAATTTCTTTTTAGATATATTGTTCAAATTGAATACTAGTATCAATGAACAGCAGCCAAGCTATTATTTGAAAAATTTCAAATATGAAAAGCAGAAATTCAACTTAATTGTTGTAAACTCAAAAGTTAAATTATTATTGGAAAGTCAGAAAAACAAAATAATAATCATTAGATTATAATTTATTTATGTAGTAGTTCCGATTGCATAACTATTCATAATTTATCTAAAAATGTAAAATAATAAGAATAAATATATAAAGAAGTACACATTCAAAGAAATTGAATATTTTTAAAAAACTTTATTTTTGAAGTGATCTGTTTACATATTCATCTGCCTCGTAAAAACTTTGCTGTCCCAAAATGAAATTTGTGGTATAAAAAGTTATTGAAATAAGGCACATTTTAAGATAGTCTTGAAAAAGATTGAAGGGGCAAGGAGGAATAACTTAAGAAAAAAACTTTTTCTTGCTTTTTTTGTGGCAAAAAAGAAATTGTACATAATAAATAATTTTATCTGAAAGTAAGTTTGAAATATCAAAACATTTTTTTTTTAAAGTGCTTTTTATCAGAGAATGTCCCATATATGGTTTATATAGGTGCAATTATAATTGTTGACAATTATCAGATCATCTGCATCTGTTCACAAACAATTAACCTACCCTATAAATACTTAAGATCGGTTACAATCTTTTAAAATCAGAAAACCCAAGCTTTAGCTTTTCTGATTGACTGTTTCTTTCTAAAAATCGTTTACAATTGTGTATAACAAAGCAGTTTCATTAGCCTTAATAACTTAATTTTGAATACCCTACAGTATTAGACAGCTGACACAGCATTTTCATATTTTTATAGGCTGCAAAAACATATACACACACACACACACGCACGCAGAGAGACAGAGACACATACGCAAATAAAATAAATACCAAAAATTGGTATTCACTTGAAAATATTTGCAATACTTTTGAATTTTTGGCTGCTTTTGATTGTTCACATTGGCGGCTGCTGTGTGAATTGCAAAGTTTGTCAACGCGTTTCGGTGGCGTATGATTAATTTAAAACTGTGTCAAACCGCACAATCTCACAAACACACACACAAAAACACAAACATACACACACAAATACACACACATACACACAAGTAAACATATATAGCCAAAAAAAGCGACATTTGGATTATAAAAACTGCAGCCGTTTGATGCCAGCTACATGAACTCCAATTAATTTCAGACAAAGTCCATAAAAACAACCATCCAAATGGCAGTGGCAACGACCAGGGCGGCATCCATGTCAGCACCAGCTACAGTTACAGCCCTCCCCAGCCCTGGTGCTCACTTGCTGCATCAAATGTTCAAATGTAGCTGCTGCTGCTGCTGCTGCTGCTGCTGCTGCTGCTGCTGCTGCTGCTGCTGCTGCTGCTAGAGGCATGCTTTATTTGTTTTATTGTTTTAGGAACTTGTGCGAGTGCCACGAGGATGGCTGAGGGTAGCGGGCATAAGGTGGCAACATTGGTTGGCAGCGACAGCATGTGGCATTTGTGGTTTTGACGCTCTACAAGCAGCCACATGTAAATGACATTCGTCGTTCGTTATTGGTGCGTGGTTGCCTGGCATAAAATTGTGTTTAAAATTGTGTGGGGATCTGTGCTCTTTTGCTAAGTTTACTTGGTTGAGTGGGGGATGAGAGTGGGGGGTTAGAAGAGTGGGTTGGCTTGGCACAAAGGCTATTCACTGAGTTTTAGCGAGCAGCACCACTCGACAGCTGCATCGCGGTATTTAATTTGTAATTGCTATTGCCATGCGTGTCACATGGCACTGAAATCTATTTCAAGCTAGTTTTATTTCAGCGAATAACATTTTGAAAGGAATTTTAACTTGTGGTTGGCAGTTTTTTGTTTTTTTTTTTTTTTTAACAGCAGCAATCGAATATTTGCATTGTCATTTCATTTAATATTGTTTTAATTGAACTTTTTTATGCGTGTTTTACTTTCATTATGATATCATTTTCATGTACTTCTTCCCAAGAGTCTGATTGCATCTGTTTAAGAGCGCAAGTTTCGTTGCAAACCATGTCTTTGAGTAAATATTAGTTTCCTATTAAGTTTTTATATCATTTTTGAGTACTACTAACTAGAGTCTAAACCACTTTCATCAGTTTTTTGGACTGTATAATGATTTTCAACATTTTGTGTGAAAAGTGCAAAAACTTAGACATTTGGTTGAGTTGTTTTGAAAAACAAAATAATTTTTCATACAAAAAGTGAATTTCAACCGATGGTTCCTTTGGCAGCTTTGTGTTATAGTGGTCCGATCTGGCCAATTCAACTAAAGGTACTACCTGCAATAAGAACAAGCATCGGTGCCAAGTTTCATCAAGATAGCTTCAGAACAAAGTCTTGAAAAACGCATATAAACAGACGGACATGACTCGGCTGTTGATCACGAATATACGAACTATAAAAACTAACTATAAGATCTATCTAAAAACGTTCTGGGTATCATATTAAGGATGTTAAGTTTCCTATATATGAAATTTTTTATTTATTTAATCGGGTGACTTCACCCGACGCAGACGAGAGGTCTGCCAGAATAAGCGTTACGGTACGAATTTAACAACTTCAAATGGTATTAGCTGCCTTAAACTCATAAGCCCATAGATATCTTGAACTGCCTTAGATCTGACGACTGTTAACAATTGTACTTATACATCGCATTTTACTCTTGCATGTTTCCAAGCAAAGTTGTTCCTAAAATTGTAAAAGCTAGCATTTAATGCAATATCAATACATACTCATCGAATTAAGTGTATGTATATTGGATATTGCTTACACAAAATATATGCCCAAATATAAAAAAAATAAAAGAACCTAAAGCAATTATAATTTGCATTTCGTAGCTGCATTCATTCCACAAAATTCCCAAAAGCGAAATGTAATTGAAAGCACCTTAATCCACCTGGCGAGCAAATTCACAATGAGCTGAGTACGCAATATTTAAGGATAATTTAAATAGGATCAGAGCCAGACAAACAGTCGCACACAGAGAGAGAGAGAGAGAGGGAGAGACAGAGAGAGAGAGAGAGAGAGAGAGAGAGAGAGAGAGAGAGAGAGAGAAGGCGGCCTAGCAAAACAGAGTACAACACACTTTTCGTTCAAATTGAACGCATTTCATTTGATTTGATAGCTTTTATTTTGTCCTTTTGGCAGAGTCCAAATGCTTAAGAGATGTAGGTTCGGTTGTAATACGGTATTGAGGCGATTTCATGGGGGATAACTCATTTAATGAGAGAAATCTAATATGAGCCTGGGTAAATACATTGAGCCTGGGCAAACCAACAACCAAAAGGATGTGCACAAAACAAGAGGCACAGGCAAGCAAACGGTTGTAGGGACGAGCAGCGAAGGGCTTTTAAGGACCTGCTGTTGACAATAAGACATGTCAGTTATAGTATTTAAGTCCTGGCAGTTGACTCAGTTGCAGTTTCCTCTGCCACTGGCATAAAATAATTTGCAAACATAGAGACAAACAGACAAACAAACAAACAAACAGACCAATAAGCAAGCAAACCAAACACAGCCTGTCTTTTACTGAAATCAAACGATTCTCATTTGGTTTATATGGTACTACACTATTTGACAGCCCCTGGACCGGGATCAGCCCAACGGACGTCCACAATGGCGCTTCACCGTATTTGCCCAGGATGAGGGCGGAGAAGGCCTGGTTGGCTATGCGGACATCCAAGTTAATCTGAAGGACATCAATGACAACGCGCCGCAGTTTCCGCACGGCATCTACTTTGGCAATGTCACCGAGAATGGCACCGCCGGCAGCCCAGTGATGACAATGTCTGCCATTGACTATGACGATCCCAACGAGAGCACCAATGCCAAGCTAATCTACTCAATTGAGAAGAACGTCATCGAGGAGGAAACGGGCGCGCCCATCTTTGAAATTGAGCCCGAAACAGGCCATATCAAGACGGCTGTTTGCTGTCTGGACAGAGAACGTACACCAGACTATTCCATACAGGTGGTGGCCATGGATGGCGGTGGCCTAAAGGGTGAGTACTCAACACAATTCTGTCATTGACACAACGTTCCTTTTTAAATTGCACACATGCTCTAGTTTTCATACACAGCAAGAAAGAGAAAACTGTTTTCAACTTCGATTCCAATTAAAACAATTTTAAGCTCTTCTGTTTTATCGAATTTCGTTTGCAAATGAACTTTGTATAGCTTGAAGTTTTCAGTCAGCGATTGAAAACTGTTCGAACATACAGTCAATCAAGGGAATCGACTTACTTTTGTGAAAGTTTTCTGAATTTGCAATTTGCAATGAATTAATAGCTGATTTTTATTTAAATCTACATCAAAATATTGACTTATTTGAAATAAACCATAAAACTTTAATTATTTTTATATAATCCACCAACAAATTGATCTAATCTCCAAGTTTTCAAAAGGTGGAATAATTTTTACATTTTTAAAACAAAAGCTTATGAATAAGAGTTGATTTATACAATATAAATTACAAATAAATTCTTATTAATGATTTATTTGTTAAAAATTAATTAATAATTCATATTATTAATTTTTATGAAAAAAATAAGAAATAATTATTAAATTGTAACTTCTCCCAGTTCCCATTAAAAATGGGAAAAAGAACTTCAAATGTAGATAACAGACAGAAGGAAACATTTCCCACAAAATAAAATATATATATTCTAGCCATGTCCGTCTGTCTCATATTAATATTTGTACTTTAAATCAAGGACACATTTCATTTGCTGAACAAAGCGAAAGAAAATGCACAAAAAAAAACTATTTACATCAAAGCCAATCTAACATTATACAAATCACATAGAGTTAACGTTTTTTTAGATTGTCACTTGTAATTCTCAAACGGTTTAAGCAAACACTGGGTCTACTGCCCGGCTGAAACCCGTTCATAAAACATCTTATTTTGTGTATCTTATTTGAATTCTTATTTGCGGAGTCACAAGTTACTCCAAATGGTTTAAGATGTATTCCATATTTGTCAAAGTCCTCTTGCAGGTTTTGTGTTTGGTATCAATAAGATCTGGGAAATAAGAAAGAATGAAACCGTAAACCGCTTTACCAGGATGCACATAATATTAAATCTAGTGCCCGGCTGAAACCCGTTTATAAACCATCTTATTTTGTGTATCTTATTTGAATTCTTATTTGCGGAGTCACAGTTACTCCAACATATTCTATACTTCTCACGGCATTTTAGGTATTTTTTGTTGATTGAAGGCGTAAACCACTTTTCCAGGATGCACAAACTTATAAATATAGTGCCCGCCTGAAACCAGTTCTAAAAACATCTTATTTTTTGTATCTTATTTAAATTCTTATTTGCGGAGTGACAAGTTACTCCAAAACACTCCCACAGTATTCTTGCAGCTTAAGTACTTTTGCTTTATAAGATTTGAAAAGTGCGAGTGATTAAAAGCATAAAGAGCATAAGCCGCTTTCCCAGGATGCACAAACTCATAAATTTAGTGCCCAACTAAAGCCAGCTTTTAAAACATCATCAGAGACTATAAGAGCTAGAGACAGCAAACTTGGCATGCAGGTTCCTGTATACCATACGCAGATCAAGTTTATTTTAAATTTCACAAATATTTCCATATGTCTCAGTAGGCAGAAACTACAGTTTTGCAGGCACTGCACACATAAGGTGTTGGGAGCAAAGAGTCTCGTAGTCGGGCACACTCGACTAGACCATTCCA
The DNA here is from genome assembly GCA_949708635.1 of Hirtodrosophila cameraria. Taxonomy (NCBI): domain Eukaryota; kingdom Metazoa; phylum Arthropoda; class Insecta; order Diptera; family Drosophilidae; genus Hirtodrosophila; species Hirtodrosophila cameraria. The sequence continues at coordinate 60,917,316 of OX453090.1, forward strand.
ACTTGTTTTTATTATAAACATTGTAATCGTTACGGTCCCTGTATTTAATTGAATAACATTTGATATACATATTTATATATTTCTCTCTGTGTATGTGTGTTTTTGCTGCCAGGTACTGGCACCGCCTCCATACGCGTCAAGGATCTTAATGATATGCCACCGCAGTTTACCAAAGATGAGTGGTTTACAGAGGTGGATGAAACTAATGGCACCTACATACCCGAGACGCCCATTCTAACAGTTACAGTACAGGACGAGGATGAGACAAATATCTTTCAGTACAAGGTGGTGGCAAATAGTGGCTTTGGTGCGGACAAGTTTGCCATGGTGCGGAATGGCGATGGCACAGGCTCTTTGAAGATTATACAGCCGCTGGACTATGAGGATCCATTGCAGAGCAGCGGCTTTCGCTTTCGCATACAGGTGAATGATAAGGGTGAGGATGCTGTGGCTGGTGCCAGCGATAAATATCATGTGGCATACTCCTGGGTGGTGGTCAAGCTGCGTGACATCAATGATAATGTGCCCAGATTTGAGCGGGATCACATTGAGGTCTCCATCTACGAGGATACCAAAGTGGGCACCATATTGGAACAATTTCGTGCCGCCGATGCCGATCAGGGTGGACACTCACGTGTCAGCTACAAAATTGTACGCGCCAGCAATCGTCGCCGTCAGTTTGCCATTAGCGACAAAGGCGCCATTAGCATACAGCGACCATTGGATCGGGAGTCGGCGGATCGTCATCAGGTGCAGGTGCTGGCCAGTGATGATGGGAATCCTTCGCGCACAGCAACAGCTACGCTGACGGTAATTGTCAAGGATGTTAACGATAATGCACCTACGCTAGCGCAGGACTACAGGCCAACGTTGCCGGAGAATGTATCGCCCAGAAAGCTCATCGAGGTGGCTGCACAGGATGTGGATGATCGTCAGCGTGGCAATGGCGGACCATTCAGTTTTCGTTTGGATTCGCTGGCCAGCGATGAAATACGTGCCGGCTTTAAAGTGGAATACGACCGCAGTGAGTGAACATTTATTTTAGCCTTTTCTTGTTTCAGAAGAAAACTTTTAATTAAAGAAGTTATAACTTTCAATAACATGCATTGAAATTCAATTTAACTTATTTTCGGTATCAAAACCAAATACAATTGCTAGACAAAGTTATATTTTGATTGCAAAGGCAATATTAAGTCAAATTTTAACAAGCTAACTGGCAGCTCTCAATCTAGTCAGTATAAAGACTTTTACTAATTTTAAAAGATTTATTAAAGCATATTTTATGCATTTTTAAAAGTATTTTCAATTATTTTGTTTAAAAAAAAAAGGTTTTTTCATGGATACATTTTTAATGCAAAATTATTATTTGCGATGCAGTTTGATCGGAAAGATAATGAACATTTACAATAAATTTAGTTTGCAACGACCAATTAATTATTTTTGGTTTTGTTATTTATTACACAACCAAAGCTAAAAACTCTTTAAGCTCTTTAAGCCACCTTGTTTTCGTTAGTTAGCAAATTTTGTAGTATTTGTAGAGCAGTTATTGTTATTGAAAAACATGAAATCCCTTGGGTATTAACTGATTATAACTCTGCCCTTTGTTTAGTAATGATTTAGAATTATTATGCAATTCGGTTTGAAGCGATTTATAGTAAACTTAGAAGCAATTGAATGCTTAAATATTTGTACAGCTCGTTGAGTCAAAAAAAAAAAAGCAATGCTTAAAAGCATCAACTTGGCTATTCAATTGCAAAGTGCGACTCGGCCAAATCGAAACCAGTTTAGAGAGAGAGAGAGCTTGAATAACAATTTTGCATTGAATGCAATGCATTCAAGTCTTTGACTATGCAACCACAAGTCAATTTGCGTACATAATCAATCGCAATAGTCAGCTAAGCCCCTACTGAACTAATCAACTGCACTGCATCGTAGTAAACTAGCCAAAAAAAAAAAAAAATAAAGAAAAGCGGCACTTGCAATTTGCAGAATCACTTGAATTTGGATTCTATCTGAAGTTGGATTTTACTCCATTCAATGCATACAATCAAAATCAAAATCAAAACGCTAAAGCAAAGTGGGTTTGCATAGTAATGGTGATTGAATTATGCCACAGACAATCAGCATCATCAGCATTGTTTGTGCATACTGTTAGTTACCAAAAAAGCAAACCCATATAAAAAAGAAAAGACAACAGCAACAACAACAACAACAAATGTTGTTAGCTGATAAAAACCTTTGGGCCAGTTTTGTGGCGCAGACACTCCAACTCCAAAAATGGTTTCAACTGGCTTTGTTTTCATTGCGATTTCATTTGCTTACGCTTTCAGGCCAAAAGCCAAATTGGTCTTCACTTTTGTTAGCCACTGTTTTGCCAAGTTATTCGAGTCGGTATAACGCCCAATAAAAATCGAAAAAATAAAAAACTAAACATAAAGAGAGCCCAATACAAAATCATTCGAATGAAAGCAGAAATTTGAGTTGTCACTTGAATACAATCCTGAAATTGACAAGTCGTGCATTTTCAATTTTCTATTCACAGAAAGAGACACATTTTTTTTGCTTCTTTTTTTTTTTGTCGGGTCTACAAACTTTTTGCCTTTGAACTTTGTTGTTTTATATGTTTATTTTGTCTTTTATTATGAGTCCCGATACGTGCTTTGATTTCAAGTGTTTTTGTGAAAAAGAATGCGGCGTGCTAAATATAAATAATTGATTCGTAAAGCCGATTTAATTATTTGGCATAAACAAATGAATACAAAATTAAATAGGATCTTTTACCTCCTGACCAAAAAAAAAATACCAAAAAAAAAAACGTTATTAATTTGCATAATTACCTAAATGAGTTGTGTAATTAGTATAAAACGTTCTAATACTTGGTAACAGCTACGCATCATTAAGCATATTATTTGTTAATCAGGCTAATGCATTTTATTTTATAATTCGAAAATGTGTTCAAATTGTTTATTGCCCACAAAGTGTGGTGCATTAATTATGCGAATATTTAAAAATTTATATGATGAGCATATATATATATATATATATATATATATATATATATATAAAAGAACAATGCTCTTTTGCACTAGCTGCAAATTTAATGTAATTTTATTTTAAATATATAACGTATCGATGTCATATCAATGAGGCCACATAGAAATTTTGATATAATCAAAAGTAACAGATCATGCATAATGCAATTAATATCCAAACATAATTTAAAATAACATTTTTGTTTTGTTTTTATTTTTTTTAATGCTGTACATTTTGACAGTTACGAGCTTTTTTATATGTTTTGTTTAAAGATAATATAGTCACACCATAATTCTATTAAAATGCAGTAATAAAAATACAATTAAAAAGCTTTAAAACTCAGAGACTAGCTGGCACATTGCATATTTTATTTAAAAAAAAACTGTATTTTTAAGAAAAGCTTACATTAATATTTAACAAATTAAGGGCCGATTTTTCAATGTCCAAATAAAGTTCTACATATCTATGGTTCACATTAGATTATGTTTAAGATCAAGTGGCCACTTTCAAACCGATACTTTAATCGGCTGTTGTTAAAGATGTTACTGTCATGCGAAAATCATATAGCATACAGCTTGGACATTGATCGAAAAGTATCCCTTTCTGTTCCGGTATATATCAGCATTGTCACCGCCTGGTGATTTTATCCGAATGAGTGCAGTCAATGGCACAATTTATCTTAGGGAATCTGGCAATTTGATAAAATATCCGCATGACTGGAAGTAATGGCATTAGAAACCTCTTTCTCTATCCCAAATTCCCACAGGCATAAAAACCCAATGAAAATATGGCATAGTTCCTTAATAGTTTCAACTAACCTATTTGTACTCGACTCAATTTGGCTTTTGATTTTTGCATTTAAAAAAATGAATATCGATTTTGAAAGGCGGAATCTCTTAGTAAAAGCTGTTTCATCAAAAATCAAAAAAGTTTGGCCTGGAATGTTATACTCGGGTAGTGCAACTCCAAGTCATGTCTTCATCCGAATCTTCCAGAGAATGAAGATAAATTGCACGGCTTAAATTTTGTATTTTTATGAAAAGCGGCAATTTAAAACTGGCCAAATTCACTTTGAATGACAAAATTTCATCAGCTGTTTTTACTTATGTGGCACATAGCAAGCCTATATGGGAGATGAAGTTCCACTTGGCACTTAAGTGACACATATCGTTTTAAGGTCCTAAGTGTACATTATTAAGTTTATCTAAGCCATCGTGTTTATTGGAACATTGGAAAATCGGCACTTAAAGTATAAAAATACAAGCAGACAAGACCAAGAAATGGTCCAACAGAACTATGTTTAGCCTGGCTCTGACCCGATAGGACAACTATATTGCATTTATGAACTGAATTAAATATCTAAATAATCTTATGCTTTATATTTAAGTAAAAGAAAAGAACAGTCTTAAAATTTAACAAATTTCAGCTTGAAAAGTTTCGCACATTTGAAGAAGCTTATACAAGACCTTTAAAATTCGTTTGCTTACACAACACTCTTATTCTGTTTTCAATGCTTTCATGTGCTCAACCATCATCATCAACATCAACATCAACATGAATACCAAAAACAACAAACCCAACGACATTTGCAACGTCAAATGAAATCCATCTTAAATGCTTGGGCAAAACAATCCACAAATGCTTCCATTCTTCCATTCCAAAAACAACAAACAACAAACAGGAGGTGACAATGGCAACGGGGTGGCCATCATATCCTCGCTGCGTCCTTTCGACCGTGAGGTGCAGAAATCCTATGCGATACCCATCGAGATTAAGGATAACGGTGCTCCTGCCATGACTGGCACCAGCACTTTGACGGTAACCATCGGCGATGTCAACGACAACAAAATGCAACCGGGCAGCAAATCGGTGCTGGTCTACAACTATCAAGGACAATCGCAGGATACTCCAATTGGGCGGGTATACGTCAACGATCCCGACGACTGGGATGTGCCCGATAAAAAGTACTACTGGGAAGCACAGGAGCATCAGCGTTTCAAACTTGACACTGACACTGGCATCCTGACAATGCGAGCGGGCACGCGACGTGGTCGTTATCAGCTGCGTTTTAAGGTAAGGGTTAACAATTAAGTAGCTACTAAATATATATTCGAATTAAGCAGCTAACTAACTGCACTCTAAGCAGCTAAGCAAATAATATAAAGACCTAATATTCAAAGTCTTTCACTAATTAAATCATTACTATACTAACTAACGAGGACGTGCTCAACTACAACTACAGCTTACTCTGAAAATAACAACATCTTTGTATTCAATTACACATACAAGTGCTTTCAACTTGTGCATTACTTGTACTTCAAGCAGTTCAATAGCAACGCAAGCAAGCAGCGCACTACACTTGTGCAGTGCTTGCAAAACTGCTGATTTTGTCTATTGAGATGGAGAGGAATAGATAGCAACTTTGGTGTTTATTATCAGAATGAAATTTACACAGTTGATTGACATTGAAATTTGAAATTAACTTGAGCTGTTTGGTGTCTCATTTATACTTTTTTTATACTCTTTTTTTAATTTATTTGACAAAAAAAAATGAAAAAAGAGTATCTTGGGTTTGTGAAATGTCCGTCTGTCCGTCCGTCTGTCCGTCTGTATGAACGCAGGTTTTTTCCACAGTTTTGAAGCTAGAGCAACCAAACTTGGTGTACATGTTGGTATATACCATAGGCAGACAAAGTCGGGTGCATCCGACTGCAACGTCCTTACTTGTTTTCATCTAAATAAATGAATTCAATTTTGCCTGTTCATTGCCTAAATGATACGCAGATTCATTCGCTAAAAGAATCATTCTCTACAGCTCTGATATATATATATATATTTTAATTTATTTGTTTTTAGGTTTACGATCGCGAACACGGCCAGGAGGATATACCAGCGAATCTGAGCGTTACGGTTCGAGACATAACAGCTGAGGCAGTGCAGCAGGCGGGCTCAATGCGTTTGGCATACATAACCGATGAGGACTTTGTGCGCACCTGGAATCCATTGAAGCAACAGGTGGAGCCCTCAAAGCTAGAACGCTTTCGCAATAAACTGGCCGAGCTGCTCTACACGGATCGTGACAATGTGGATGTATTCAGCGTGCAGCTGCGTCCTGGGTCCGCCTATCCTTTAACAGATGTGCACTTTGCAGCTAGATCAGCCACACAGCAGCCATATTTCAAGGCGGTGCGATTGAATGGAGTGGTGTTGATGCATCGCGAGGAGATTGAAAAGGAAGTGGGCCTCAATATAACCATGGTGCATATAGATGAATGCCTGCAGGAGGGTCGTGGCAAATGTCCCAGTGGCTCCTGCAGCTCTCGCCTGGAGCTGGGCAAGCGTCCCTATACGGTCAGTGTGAATCGCACGGCGCTGGTTGGCGTCCGTTTGGAGCTAAGTGCGCAGTGTGTGTGCCGTGCCAGAAATTTTAGCAGTCAGGATCATAATTGTCGCTCGCATCATTGCTACAATGGTGGACGCTGTGTGGAGACACGCAATGGACCACGCTGTGTGGCATGTCCTGTGGGCTATGGTGGTCCTCGATGTCAGCAATCGACTCGCAGCTTTCGTGGCAATGGTTGGGCCTGGTATCCACCATTGGAGTTGTGTGTGGAATCGCATTTGAGTTTGGAGTTTATAACACGTGAACCGGACGGACTGATACTCTACAATGGGCCCATTGTGCCGCCCAAGCTGGGTGAGCAGATTATCAGTGACTTTATAGCCATCGAACTGGAACAGGGCTATCCACGGCTGCTCATTGACTTTGGCTCCGGAACGCTAGAGTTGCGCGTGAAGACCAAAAAGACGCTGGACGATGGCGTCTGGCATCGTTTGGACATCTTTTGGGATGCAGAAAATGTGCGCATGGTGGTGGACTTTTGTCGCACAGCGCTCATCTCGGAACTGGAGGATGGCAGTGCGCCAGAATTTGATGATAATGCTTGCCAGGCACGCGGTCAAATACCACCATTTGCTGAAACATTGAATCTGAATCAGCCACTGCAGCTGGGCGGCCTGTACAGGCAACACTTTGATCAGACACTTTACAACTGGCAATATGCATTTAGCTCCAAAGGTTTCGATGGCTGCATACGCAATGTGGTACACAATTCCGAGCATTATGATCTTGCATTTCCTGCACTGGCACGTAACAGTTTTCCCGCCTGCCCCCAAACAGATGAGGTGTGCCTAAAAACCGAGCATACGGCACGCTGCTGGGAACATGGCAATTGTGTGGCCAGTTTGGTACAAGCCAAATGCCATTGCCAGCCTGGCTGGATGGGTCCTGGCTGCAATGTGCCCACAGTGCCAGCAACATTTAAAGCACAGAGTTATGTCAAGTTTGCATTAAGCTTTGAGCCGGATCGCTTTAGCACTCAACTGCAGCTAAGATTCCGCACTCGGGAGCAGGGCGGTGAACTATTTCGTGTGAGTGATCAGCATCAGCGTGAGTATGCCATATTGGAGCTGCGACGTGGTCAGCTGCAGTTTCGCTATAATCTCAACTCATTGCGCAACGAGGAGCAGCTGCTGGCATTGACATCTATTGTTGTCAATGATGGCCAATGGCATGTGGTGCGTATTAGTCGCTATGGTTCGGCAGCTATCATGGAACTGGATGGTGGCGAATCACGGCGTTACAATGAGTCCTTTCAGTATGTGGGGCATCAGTGGCTGAGCATTGACAAGCAGGAGGGCGTCTATGCGGGTGGCAAGGCTGAGTATACGGGTGTCAAAACGTTTGAGGTGCAATCGGACTTTCAAAGAAGTTGCCTGGATGATATCAGGTGAGCAGGTTTTTGGCCATGCTCATGCAAAACTGTTTGCTAATTATGCGCATTTTCACCCATTTTCTTTTGTTGCATTGCATACACACAACAGACTCGATGGCAAACATCTGCCTTTGCCACCGGCCATGAATGGCACTCAATGGGGACAGGCAACAATGGCCAGAAATGTTGAACGTAACTGCCCATCGAATCGTCCTTGCTCCAATGTTATATGCCCGGATCCCTTTGATTGTGTTGATTTGTGGAATGAATACGAGTGCACGTAAGTACAACTACAACTACAACTACAACTACAACAACAACTGCAACTACAAAACCTTGCAACACACCTCTACCGCTCAACCAATCAAAATTTATTCTTGCATTTTACCTGCACTTTCTGGGTTTTATCTTACGTTTTCCTGTGTGTAGTGTACCCTTCCTTTCGTACGAGCCTTGATATGCACTTCAACTAGTACACTAATTGCACATCGCAATTTAAGTTCACTTTGTTCCCATTTCCCATTGTAAAGTGGCATTAAAAACACTACCATTGAATAGCAGTACATCTACTCAACAATGAGAATTCTGTACTTTGTCTTTCGCCCCAAAAATAGCATATTGGTAATACTACCAAAAAATTTCTGTATGGTTTCTATTTTTGTTGTACGTTCTTTCTTACGCTGCGTACTTATTTTTCATGCCATTCAACGTTCACATCAACATTTTGCATTTTCCCTTATTCCTTTTGTTTCTTTAATTGAGTTTTTGTTTTTAAAACAAGAAAGAAAAGCTAACTTTGGGCTGCCCTGGCAGATATGCTAATACAATTGTTCGCCTGACAGCTATACAAAATAAATATGATTTTTGACTGAACTAAATGAAGGATTACAAGAAATATAGCTGTCTTACTTTGGTTCTTTCTTATCCTCTAAAGTTGGACAGTTCAACATATACGCTATGCAACCTTTCAGTAAGTTTTCTCATATAATATATTAGATTTTGACTGATTGTATTTCAATTTTGATTGAGTGTTGTTAGCATGCATAAATCAAAATTTCTCTCAGAATTTAATGAGTTTAGTTAGTTAGACCAAAGAGAATATATGTATAAAGAGAAGTAAATGCGAACAATAATTTATTTAATTTCTTTCTCTTTGGTTAGACCAACGGATCCTAAAGTGAAACAATCTGGCCAGTTTCAATATATGTATTTAGCTCAGAAAACATTCAATAATTCTGTATTTTAAATCCAGTACAAATGAAAACAAATTTCGAAAAAGCACAAAATAATTTCTTTTAAGCAGTTTTTTTTTTAATTTTGAATCCATGTTGTACATGTTATTCCTATTTTATGATAATAAATGTTCGTTTTTGAGTTGAAGAACTAATCGTACTGAATTAAAGAATATATATATAAAGATATATAACATTTGGAATTTTTATTTATTTATTTGATTATTGTCGACTAATAGCAGTCGACATAAAAGAAATTTTAAAATTACAAAAAAATTAAATTGAAGTATAAAAATTTTAAATAAATTGATCATTAATGATGAGATGTTAAATTAAAATTAAAATTAAAATTAATTGGGAATGCTTAAACTTCAAAAAAATAAAAGAAAAAATAAAAAAAATGTAATCCAACATTTATAGGGTCGGAGATTTTTTCTTCGATGCATTACGCATTTTTTTTTTTATTAATTTCATTATTGTTCGTGAAATAATATGTCTATACGAAATTCTTATATATACCTAGTTATTTCAATAGCCCAACTCTGTAAATATAAATTTTTGTATTTTTTATTAACTTAAAGTTTCTATGGCATGTTATTTATGTCATAAATAGCAAATATGCTTAATTTCAACTTTCTCAGGTAGCAAGTTGCTCAACTAACTAGCAACAAATAGTTGAATTCCGGCAACTGTTAAAAACTTTCGATGTTCTTGGGCAACATGAAACTCAAAGTAGTTTTTTGAAAAACTTATGAAATTTGAAGTACTATGTCGTCCACTTGACGTGACTTTAACAGGGTACAACATACTTCAAATATTTTAAATGCTTTAAAGTACACTCGGCAGCTTTCGCTTTTATTACAGTCACAATTTGGGTCAATTCATCTGCTTATGGAGTGTGTAAAAAGAGAGAGAGAGGAGGAGAAAGTCCAACATTTGAGCGGGCTGTGACATGAATTCCACTTGCACTGCACAATGAAATTCGAATTGAGGCTAAAGCAGGCATAATTTATGGCACATCGCCACCTGGTTTGGTGGCATGAGACATAAGGACACAGTCCGTGTCCATGTCCGTGTTCCTGTCCGTGTCCGTATCCGTGTCCATGTTGCACTATTTAAATTTACTTAAAGCGCCAACTCTTCTTCTTCAATACGTCTTACAAATGGGAGCAAAGCAGCTGCTACAGCAGACCATACCTCTCCCCCTGCTGATATATAATGGCAAAACTAAATGGAGCACGAAGCTGTTGGCGATGATGGCAACTGAAGGGCAGGCGAAGCGAGCTGAGTGGGGGGGGTAAACATGATGCAGTACTAGATAGATAGCAAGTGAAACTAGATGGGAGGTAGCGTCGTCTATTTGTTCTCAGTGTGGCTCAAATGGAGTCACTCTGCAAAACTAATGATGTGGAAAATGTGCTCGCTTCTCCTCATGGAGTAGGTGTTGCAAATGGCAGCTGCCAGGACCAGAGCCAGGAGCAGTAGCAGTAGCAGTGGCAAAGCACAGGATCGAAAGTCATGTGCTGTCATGCAAATACGGTTACATATTGAAATACATTTCGATGTACTTATATATATATACATACATATAAGCATATACACTATATATATAGGTAGGTACTCTGCGGTAACATTGACTGCAACTCTCCTATTGCATCTGGGATGTGTCAGTACACGCTGATGACAATTGATATTATTTGTTTTGAGTTGGCATTCGATTTGTGTTTGTTCTGCTATCAGACTGCAGCTGTACCTGGAATATGAGTGTGAGTGTGAGTGTATCGAATAGGAAAACAGTAATAGGGAGAACTTCATTCTACAACTAATGGGAAAATTATGTGTTTGACACATTTACCACAATTGACAGTCTGCAAACTTGCTCTGATACATTTCACAATAAAGTTTTCTATTTGTGCTTCAAATGAGCTCAAGTATTCAATGTTGATAAGAAATAACTGTTACCTACAAATCATTGGAAATTTTCAAACAGCGACTGTGAATTGAACTATCTTTTATAATAAAAAATATCAATTATATGGAATAACTGTACGCTTATAAATAATTAATCCCTTTAGTATAATTCATTTATAACTTGAAACTATTTTTTTTTTTAGTTATTTATTTGTTTAAGACTATGTGCAGTTAACATTTGAAAATTCCAAATTATTGAAAGTAAAAAAGTTTAAAATTAAAAATGACAATTAAGTGAATTAAAATTAAAATTAAAAATTTAATAAAAAAAATATTAAAACATTGGTCCAAGTATTGAGAAAAACCCAGAAATATTCAATTAGATTTTAACATTATTAAAGAATAGTAGGCAAAATATTTACTATAATTTAGAAATCAAATTTGAAAATTAAGTGAGAAAATTTAATGAAAATTTTCAACAAAAATAAGATTATTGAAAACATAATTGGAAGAAGAAAAAAACTTTATGTATTAGTAGAGAATTTATATAAGAAAATTAGCAAAAATCCAAAAGATATTTCAATTCAGAATTAAGGTTAGTCAGCATTTCATTTTCATTTATAAAATTAAATTCCAAAGATAAATTTGTAATCGATTTTTTTTTAATTTTTTAGAGTTGTGTTTTTAAACAGGGAAAAGATTTTCATATGAAAACTGAACTTTTGAACGATTTTTCATATGACAGCTATAGGATATAGTCGACCGATTTTGATGAAATTTGTTCAACATTTTTATAAACAGAGGAGACGAACAATCTGAAATTCCCTTCAATGAATTCAGCATAATTTGAAGCAATGTTCAGGTGTATACATTTAATATATTGTGCTTATATATAATGCATGACAAAAACTACGCCAAAATAAATAAAACGGGAATTCTACATAATATTAAATTTTTCGGGCAAAACAAAGAGCACAATTTAAGAGCCAAGCTTAGGAATTAAATTGTAAATGCTAAAAATTTTTAGAGTTTGAGCTCATGAAATAGTGATTACCCTGAGAAACTAGTATAAACTAATCCTTTAGAGAGGCGCTGCAATTCCCAACGGAACTAACGCGCTTAATGTGCGCTGCATTCAAAAGACAAGGGTGGGGTGGATGGAGGGTTGCAGTGTGCAATTGCAAACCCCCCCTCAGCTCCGGTCAAAAAACCGGCTGCGCCAAACAACTGACCAACTTTTGTGTCGAAATAAAAAGTTGGGAGCTTTTAAAAAGTTACGCACAACATGATTTTTACAAGCGCCACACTAAAACTCTCCCTCACTCGCTCTCTCTCTCACTCTCTCACTCTCTGTCTCTCTCTATTTTTTGTTCTCTGGCTTTTTTGACCTTTTTTGTGCGCTCTCTCATTGCAGTTGCAGCGAGGGACGCATCATGTCCGCGGATACAAAAGGCTGCGTCGATCGCAACGAATGTCTGGATATGCCTTGCCTCAACGGGGGCACGTGCATCAATTTGGAGCCACGTTTACGATATCGCTGCATCTGCCCCGAGACATATTGGGGCGAGAACTGTGAGCTGGTGCAGGAGGGGCAGCGTCTGAAGCTTAGCATGGGCGCCTTGGGCGCCATATTTGTCTGCCTGATTATCATATTGAGTAAGTACTGTAGATATATGCAGTTGGAGAGACTGCCAGCTGCTGGGTCGCTAAGCTCCTGCAATTTGGCATGCATGTGTGTCAGTTTAAGCGGCTTAAGCCGTCATTCCCACTGCCCCGCCCCCTTCCCCACCCCTTCCTTCTTTCCCACTTCAAGCGTCCATCCCTCACAAAGGGAATCGCAACGAGGCGCTATTTTCAGCTGTCTGTTTTTACATGTAAATGCAATTTTCAGTAGGTTGGACGCGCTGCACTTAAATCCCGGCGAGTAAAATCCCACACGGGAAACACACATACAAAAATCAGCGGCACTCACAGCTGTTTGCATATTGTAGAGGGTATGGGTATAAGGCTGGGGATGGGGGCTTTGACGGGGTAAGGGAATTGTAAAGTGCCACATTTCTTGCTTACTTTTAACGCCATGGCAAGGACAAAATGTTTTGTTAGCCAAATGGAAATGCATGGTGGCTAATTAAGAAGAAAACACACAAACAAACACGCAAATATACATATATTCTTTTATTTTTAATTTTAAAACATCCGAGTGGGTCTTAAAAAAAAACTTGACAGGTGTCTTTCAAAACGCTGTATATATTTTAACAAAAATGGTTTTAAACGGTCCACTAAAGCTGTGGAAATGTATGTTTGCAACGGTTAAAACTTATTTAGTATATTAGATTGAATCAAAAGTATTTTTGTTTTGTACAAAAATGGTATCGCAAAAGCGAAATCTGCGATGATCTGCAAAATAAAGTCATCGCCAATTAATGTAAAAACTAAATGACTAATACCACTCTAAAATGACACAAATAAAACCTTACTAGCATTTTCCGGTGTGTAGTGCTCCGCCCAGTATAAAATCATATTAGTACGAAAATTTAAATTTGCCCCTTCAACCTAAACCACCCAGGTGTTGAATTTTCCGAAAAATTGGTATGCAGTTTTAAATCTTTGAAAATGAATTTGAAGCAAATCGCATAAAACTCAACTATGGCCCTTTTTACCACTCACTTTCCACCCAGGGAGTCAAATTTTCAAGAAAATTTTCCACCCAGGGAGGCAAATTTTCAAGAAATTTGGTATGCTGTTTTTAATAAATTGTTAAATATCTTTGAAAGTGAGTTTGAATCAAATCACAAAAAAACTTAAGTATCGCCCATACAACCTTGACCACCTGTTTTCCACCCAGGAAAGTCAATTTTTCGCAAAATTGGTATGCAGTCATTATTGAATTTTTATATTAATCTTTGAAAATGAGTTTGAAGCTAATGCGATGATAAGAGAAAGTAGCATACAGTAGTTTTCCGCGTATTTTCTACATTTCCCGACCGAATTTTCCAAAATCCATGATAAGTGCTCATTTTTGGCATAGGCCAAAATTACTGTGAAAATTTCAGCTTTCTAGCACTTATGGTTTGGGCCCTGCGTTGATTGACAATCGCCAATCGCACATCGCCATTGAGAAAAAACTTGTTTATATATATAGATATAGTGGTCATATTTAGAAAAGAATTGATTCATTTTTTCATTAGATTTGAGTCAAATTACATTTAAACCATTAAATTAAAAAACTGTCTGTAAAACAGAAGTGAAAACTTGCAAGAAAACGTAGTTGTTCTCGATTCAGCAATAATGACAACTAAGTAGACTTTTTACTATGAAAACTCGATTTGGAACAATGTTTCAAAAAAAGAGAAAACGAAGCCATTCCGCTTGGAAATGAGTACAGCAATTCGTAAATCGTTCAGAATTCATTTCAAAAACCTTTCAAAAACGTATTGAATTCGGAACAGGCCTGATTAACTGCAATTGAAATTTTGACAATATTGATAATAAGAAGTGCAGATTTATCAATTATACGAAGCGGCGTATTACATAATTATGTTTAATAAAATTCAATATAAAATATGATTTCTTATATATTTAGGTATTTAGTAGATAATGATTTTTATTAGTCCAATTAAATATGTATATGGTTGTTTACAAATGTAAAAGTTATTTAAATAAAACGCATGCAAGTAATTGCTGTTAAAAGTATTAAAACTATAAAAACTATATAAAAACCTGTTCAAATTGAATTGACAGAGTGCTCTGATAAAAGCTTAAAACAATTATAAATAAAATGCAGTTCAAAAGTCACATAACATACCTATTTAAATCGACTCTGAAACTATTCACTCAACATTCGTTCAATGCGTATTCGTTTCTGTTTGATCTAATCGGTTTTTTTTTTGTTTTTTGTTCATCGGATTTGCAAAGATTTTTATTTTTATGTGATTTCAATTTGAACTGTGTTCGTTTTGTTTTGTTTTTTTTCAATACTGGGGCACTTAATGGACTTTTGAAACGGGCGTTAAGTGGATTTGGCCATTTTGGAAAATGGAAGTGGGTACGCGCTGGCGTATACGCAATGTGCGACAATTTATTTTCGTTGCAGGCAATTTGAATCGTTTGGGATTTCAAAGGATTTTCAATTAGCGTAGCTAAATTTTTTTGTTTTTTTTTTTTTTGTTGTTTTTTGTATTCTCATGCCTCTCTCTCTCTTTTCGGTTGTAGGCAATTTATTTGTAGCCATATTTAAAAGTGAAGCTGATTTATTCAACGGCAGGCTTTGGGATTTAAGTGGGGCTAGTTTTAATGAGCAAAAGGCGGTGTGGTTTGAAGTTGCAACAGCAATAGCAACAACAACAAGCTTTGAGCTAATTAGTCGCTTCGGGCCAGCTAATTACACAGTTGCCTTTTGGGCGGCCCCAGCACGCATACGCAACGTTGGCCATAAAACCGCTAAACCGCAAAATAGGCGCAATAAATAAACGCAAACGAATGTCCTGGCACAGCAGGAAGCACCGCACTCTCACACACACACACACACACACATTGTCCTAACAGACTTTCCGTTTATGAAGTGAAAATTTCAAGAAACTGACAACAAGTACAAGCTCTGGAGGCATTTCGTATTGTTTCGCTTTGTTTTTGTTGCTGTTGCATTAAAGTGGCGTTAAGACAAAAACAAACTAAATAATTATCTAACATTATTTACAGTCAACGCTTTTTGTCTGCTCCTGCTCCTGTGCTGCCTACTATCTCTGCCAGAGTCCTGATCCTGCCCTGTGTAATCTCAGAATCGCTGAACTGTATTTGGGCATAAAATTTCAAGTGCCCAGAGCACAGGCATAGAGCATAAAAAAAGAACATTTACAAACACCAACAAAAAAACGAAGGACACCCTGATGAGCTTTTATACCAGGACAAAACTGACCTGTACTGTTCCCGGACTTTTAGGCAACAAAAAAAATAGGCAACTGTGTAGCAAGAAAAAATTCTGTAAATGTATTTTGTAGTTAAATGCAAACAAAGGCTTACAAAGAAAACACAGCAGTCCTTGTTACATGAGAAGTGTACCAGTACTAGTTATAGTCGTTGTTGCAATTATTGTTTATTTCTAAAAATAGTCACTTAGTTCCAGGACACAATGTAGTTGATAGTAGTAGATGAATGTTTGCATTGGTAATGAACTGAATACGACAGCAAAAAGATAACCTATATGTGTGCTTTAAGCTGTCTTAGAATGCAAACAAAATGAAAGGAGTGCACAGGACTTTTGAGTTCTTATGAGCTGAGCATTCAGTAAATGTATAGGTATATAATATTTATGACTGTAGCTTGAATATATACATTCTATGTACTTTTATGCAGGTAACAAAACTTACCTAGTATAACTTATGTTTAGAATAAGCAGTATCTATTACTTATAAACTTAAAGAAAACATATATTTGTTCATTCATTGGTCGATTGAAATTAGTTGGAAAGAGTCAGATCTGAATTTACAAAGCTCAGAAATGTTAATGGCTTTGAATTTTTATAATTTAAACAATGTAAGAAAGATATGTTAACTTCTCTTGCACATAAACTGACACATAACATAGAAGTGTTATTTTGGACATGCCGAAGATATTTACCCTTGCAGAAAAGATTTGCATAAGAAAACTTGTTTTTCAACTGATTGCTCCTGTGGCAGCCATAAGATATAGTGATCCGATTTTTTACAAATTTGGTCAACATGTGCAGAACGTGCTTTAATTTAGATATAGTGAGTTTGGTTGAATTATTTTGAAAAACACAAAAGTTTTTCATCCAAAAACTAATTTTTCATCCGATCGTTTTGTATGGCAGCTATAGAATATAGAGATCCGATTTCGATGAAATTTTTTCATCATGTATAAACTGTCTTTAAACATAGGTAAAGTTTGGTTGAGTTATCTTGAAAAAACAAAAAAGTCTTTCATACAGAAACTTATTTTCAACCGATCGTTCCTATGGCAGCTATATGTTCTAGCCGTTTCATCTAGCCGACTCTTACATATGTACTGCTTGCAGAAAGAATAAGCATCTGTGCCAAATTCGATAAGTATAGCTCTAAAACTGAGGGACTAGTTCGCATATAAACAGACCCACAGACAGACGGACAGACAGACAGACGGACATGACCCACTTGACTCGGCTGTTAATGCTGATTTCGTGACAAAATTACAATATAATATAAATAGATGAACGACGGATGTGTCTAGTTCGACTCTTGTTCCACGCTTTTGATTGTGATCGGAAATATATATATATATATATAAATATTTATATGGTCTGAAATGTCTTCTTCAATGCTATACACATTGTTTACAAGAGATCTCATTTTGTAATTGAAAGACAAACAAAGTTTTCAATTTAGCTTTAAAATATATATCTAAAATAATTCAATTATATTTGAAATAAATATTGGTTAACTGTTGCAAAAGCAAGTCAAAGATAAAAGACAATTATTTCTTCAATTTCCAGCTGTTTCAATAAATTCATTGACTACCTTTTTAAGTCCAGGTCCATGTCCAAGTAACCAACTCCTACTTAATAAAATCAGCACGTGTCGGCACCTGTTTAGAGTCTTAGTCCTAAGAATTCCTTGTGCTTTGCTGTCCTGTTTCTTATTTAAAAACTTAAGTGGGGTAAAAATGTGTAAGAAATAGCTTGAAGGGACGAGTCGGTTAACTGTCAGTGGTGGGGATGCCATAACAACGACTACATTTACATTTAATGAAGCTAATTAAATCTAAAGAAAAATGTTGTTCTTCTCGGTTTCACCTCTCAAGAAGGCAACATTTAAAAAAACAGCACAAAATAAATGTAAGAAGAAGCACAAAATGGCAATGGCAATGGCAAAAGAATAGTATAAATTAACTTACTTAGGATAACTTTTGACCTTAATAATATAAAGATAATAACAGTAATGTAGATTTTTTAAGTGCTAAAAAGTTTAAACTCTTGGCTCATATTAATGAACTTTGCCGGCATGTTTGGTTTGGCTGTCTTCTAGACCAGCTGCCAGTTATTGCAACTAATGAATCCGCTTAAAAAATATATAAAAAAAAAACGACAAATATAAAACTTAGCAGAAAAAGAAGAACTTGAAAGCCAAGGCGCAACTGAAACTAAAACCGAGTTTTAATTATTTTTACTTGACTGCCATGTTTGCTGAACCCCAACTACCAGTTAATATTGCTGTCAACTTGCTGCACAAATGATAAAATGCAGCGCTGTCTCTTTGAAGGCCAACTTGTTTACACTGTAAGAAAATATATATATACATGTATATAGCATGAAATGTCGCAGCTGCAGTGAGTAGTATATGCTAAAAATTAATTAATAGCTTTATGCTATTTAAACCAGCTAAATTAAAGACAGAGAACATGGCAAGTTTTTTCTGTTTCTAAACTAGTAATCCGCTTAGCAGTGCATCCAAATGCCTTCTACATTCATGTCCTTACACACTACTTAGGTCTGTAGCCATTTTTCTTGCTTCCTCTTGTTTCGTCCTGGCCTTATAAAAGTTGAACCACACAATTACAAAAAGAACTGCAACTTGGTCACCAGAAATAGTTCATTATGTGCTTTGGCATTGCAGAATTTTCTGCATTTAATTTGCTTTGAATAAAACTTTTCAAATATCTAGACAAAAAGTTTAAGTATTAATGGCTGAAAGATAGGAATTTTCACTGCAATCTTTATTAATACTAAGAAGATAAATCTATGAGCATTATGGAAAGTTTACAAACATTTTTTTTTACAATTTTTGTTCGATTTAAAAAAGAAGTGATATCAATATTATCCTATCTAACATTCTAGCTTTAAATGTCATCCTAAAATCTAGGATTTACAGAAACTTAAAGCAAAAATTTGAAGCGTTTTTTAAAACTTATGTAAGCCATACTAATTTCAAGTATCATATTCTTATCATTTTTATCTGGCAATGACAATAACAATAACAACAATCAGTACTCGCATTGATATTCGTGCTGTACAATCGCAAACGCAAGACAACCAAAAAGAAAAAACGCTCTGGAACGGAAAAGGATGTGCGCGAAACGGTGATTAGCTATGAGGACGAGGGCGGCGGCGAGGACGATATGACGGCATTCGACATAACCCCACTACAAATACCAATCAGTGCACAGGGCAACAACTCAATGCCACCGGACATAGCTGCCTGCAAGATGCCCATAATATGTGAGTAAACAAACACACAGGAATCGCATTTCGTGAAACGTGTGCATGCTGCGAGAACTGCACTTAAAATGAGCATTTCTGCGTATTTCAGAGTTGTAATGAAAGTTTTGTAATAGGTTCGATTAAATTAGTCACTGTATTCAACAAAAGATCGTTCATTTAAAGTCTTCATTTGTTTTGGTTTCCATTATTTAAGTCCGATTTTACTCATAACGATCAACTTTATGAAACGATTAAACCTAGAAATTGAGCTAAGCAATACAACAATTTAACTAAACGATCAAATAAACTAAGTGAAGGAACAATCGAACTAACTTTACGTACAAAGAAATGAATAAATAATCAAACTTATTCGACGAACAAGCGTACAAACATACAAAACTAAGGAATAAGCTCATCGAACGAAAGATTCACAATAAACGTACAAAGTGAACTAATAAACGAACTAAGCAAACGAACAAGCTCAACAAACAAAAAAACAACCGTTCGAACGAATTGTAAGAAAAAACGAACAAAATAAACGAACTTACTTTAGGAAAAGATAATTGAACGAATAAATACACATATTCGATGCACAATAAACTTAACGAACGAACAAACTAATCGAAACAAACGAACGAGCTGATCTAACGAATTAGCTCATCGAACGATAGATGCACAACAAACATACAAACTGAACTAATAAACGAACTAATAAAATAACAAACTAAGCGGAGAAACAATCGAACGAACTAAACAAACAAACACATTTAGCTAACAAACAAACTTAACGAATAAACGAATTAAAGTAAATAAATGATTAAACTAAAATAACAAACAAACAAAAAATGAATAAACGAACAAACACATTTATCAAAAGTACGTATGAACAAATATGTCCACCAAACAACGAACAAACTTATCCAACTAGCGATATAAATAAACGATCAAGCAATCTTAACGAACCAGCAAAAGATCACTTCGAACAATCAAACCAATCGAACAAACAAATTTACCCAGCGAACGAACAAACAAATTTGTTCAACAAACGAACGAACAAATTTATGCAACGAACAATCTTTATGAATAAAAGCACTAGAAAAAGATCACAACGAATAGACAGACTGAACGAACTATCAAACTTAACGAAAGATCAAAAGAACACAACGAATAAACCGACTAAACGAACGAGCAAAAGTTCAGTACGAACAAACCGACTTAACGAACCCCAACAGACTTAACGAACGAGCAAATGAACTCAACAAACAAACCGACTAAACGAACGAACAAACACCCTAATCGAACAAACAAACTTAACGAACCAACAAAAGATCACTACCAGCAAACTGACTTAACGAACGAGCAAAAGACACTAAATGAACAAAATTATTTATCCCACGAACGAACAAATTATACGAAATAGCAAAAGAGCACTACGAACAAACCGACTTAACGAACCAACATACTTAACGAACAAGCAAAAGAACACAATGAACAAAGAAAATAAACGAACTCAACAGATGAACTAACTTAACTAAATAACTGATTAGTTCATTCACCGAATAAATTGAACTACTAAACTTAAACCTTTGAACTAAAGAATAATGCGCAACTCTTTGATATAGATCCAGTGATGACATTGCTGTCGCCGGGTCAGGAATTGAATGTATCCTATCTGATGGAGGAGCGAAAGCAGCGTATCGACAAGGATCCCAATGCGCCGCCATTTGATGACCTGCGGAATTTTACCTTCGAGGGCAGCGGCAGTATTGCTGAATCGCTTAGCTCGTTGGCATCAGGTAAAAGTATACGATACCTTGACACTGAACCCACTGATAACACACACACACACACACACACACACACACACACACACAACCACACAATCACTTCTTACAGGCACCGACGATGAGAATCAAGACTTTAACTATTTACAAAATTGGGGTCCACGTTTCAATGCCCTTGCCGCGATGTACGTGCATGATAAAGCGAAAACCAAACAGCAGCAAATACAGCCTCCTCAAGTGGGCGGCATATCCTCGCCCGTGGACAATGTCCTGGCGGTGGTTGCAACGGGCAGCGGTGCTGGGCCAGGCGGTGGTACCCCAACAACATCAACAGCAGCAGCAACAACAGCAACGGATTCCAGCAAAGTTGTATTATAAAAATAAATAGTTAAGTTGTAGTTAAAAATGATGTTTCAGCTGTAAGCGTAATGCCAGGATGTGGAAGCGGATATGGATGTGGATATACCATATACACATATATAGATGTGCATATAGATGTGGATGTAAGAATTGTGCAGCAATTTCAAATCTACTACTTATTGCAAAGAAAAAGAAAAAAGATAAAAAAGAAAAACTTAAGAATTCAATATGTGTGTTTGACTGTCTGTATTTGTGAGTGTTCTATTAAGGTTAGTTTTTAAGTGACAAATACGGAATATATATACATATATATACTGCAGCAGAGCCTTTACGAGTTACTTCTTTATATAGATATTGACATATAGAAAATACTATGTATCTCAAAAACAAAATGAAAGCAACTGTCATATACAAATAATTTCTATACAACTTTACAATGTAAACTCTTTTTATGAAAACGTTTTTCAAATATTTTTATTCCGATCAGGAATACGTTTTTTTTTTATAAATTTGTTTCAACTATATAAACTAGTATTATTTTTTTAAAACTATTTTTCTATGTATTTCAAATTTAGAGTATTTCTTTTCACACACTTACTGCATTTCTGTCAATTTTTCCAAAAAAAAAAAAAAAACATTTTCAAGTGAACCAAACTAAAAATCAAAAAAATACAAAAAAACAAAAAACTAAAATATTTAAAAACTAAAATTAAGCATGCTACAATACTATGTAAAAGAGTTTATAAAACTTGATACACCTAGTTAAACACCCTGTAAAAAAAATAAGTAACGGCATTAACTTTAGCACGTAAGTTGCAGAGTCCCTCATCCCCCCCCCAAACAAAATCCCAACCCTAACTAATCCAACTCCCACTCGACACCCACTCCCTGTCTGAAACTTCCACATTGCAAGCGCCCGGGTGGAGCAACAAACGTGTAGGACGTTTTTGCAGGACTTCTTTTATGGCTGCGCCCGAGAGCGGCACGTGTCCGATTGCGAACCGAGTACCGAGAACCGATTTCACACCTCAAACCGGTCGTGTCCTTCGCTCCCTGGGCTAATAGTCGGATGCTCACGTGTCCTGGCAAAAGTTGATGTTGCACCCGGCAGAAGCAATGTAAAAACTTTGGTGAAATTTAAAACAAAATAACTGAAAAACAGAAATAAAAACAAAAACAAAAACAACAAAAAGAATACTGTAACATAATTTTGTACATAATAAATGGTGTAATTTTAATATTAAATTATAAGCCAAAAGTAAAAATGGCAGTTAAACCAACAAGAATGGGAATAATGGAACACACAACTACTAGACTAATTAAACTACAATTAAAACTACATTTAAATTTAATTAACAAGTTGATCAACCAAAAACAAAATAAACTTCATATTTCTGCATTTACTAGCAAATACACGTGGCAAATATAAAACAAAAAAAAAAACGAAAAACGAAAAACAAAAAACTCCAAACATAACAAAAAAAAAAACCAAAATAAAAAAAAATCAAAAAAATATAACAAAACAAAACAGTACAGAAAATATTATAACAATAACAAACATTGTATTGATAAAAAGCAGCATAAATGCACAATACAAAAAGTTCATTAAATTTACGTTAGTTAATGGACAATTTGTTAGTAGCCTAGCATTTAAGCATTTTTTTTGAAAATCAATAAGCCCCCAGAAACAATAAAATTGAATATGCAAATGTCTGTTTTTATTTTTGGTTTTTAGTTCACGCTGTTGCCCAAATACTTTTCTATTTGTATTTTATTTCAGCCCTGTCAGCAGCTACGCCTAATGAGGCCACAAGTCTGCAAATTTCGAAAATCTGGTTTCCATTTTCGGCAAACCAACCTAATTTTAATATGGCGTCAAATTGAAGGGTGTCAAAAAGGCACAAAATTGTTGTGCAAATCGAGTCAAGCAGCAATTGATGTTATTTTCGAATACCCTGCAGCTGTTTTTAAGACTCAAAGTACAGTAGGCGCTCGCAAATAAGAACCACTTTGTTTTTAAGACAATTCAAATTTCTGAGAAATTCAAATTTCTGAACAATTTTTTTATTCGAATAAGGAGAAAACTTACTCAAACTTACTTAATTCAATTGATTTTTTTTTTTTTGCTTTATTTCATTTTGTAAAAATAAGTAAACGAATATGCAACAAAACATAAAGTTTGATAATGTTTGTTAATGTTTTGCAAACTTCAGTTCGAATTTCTAGAAGATTCGCATTTCAGAAAATAAGTATTTGCGAGCCTCTACTGTATATATATTCCTGAACAGTCCATTCCACTGTCTGTTTCTATGTCAACTTGTCTCTCAGTTTTAAGTTGATCGAAATCGGGCAACAATATATTTTCAGGTCTTCTCCGGTTTCCACTATTTGCGAAATTGAAATTCCCATAAAAGCTTAACATTTCCATATTGCTGTGATCTAAGCAAGTTAATTCAATTCTGGATCAAATGACAAAGAGTTGATTTCAATTAAGAGTTAATTTAAATGAAAGTGAGTTCAATTCGCAAAAACAAAGCAAAAATTCAAATGACAAGACTTAAGCGAGACTTAAATATAAACAAAAGTGAAAGCTGGAAGAGCTCTGAATAGCTCACATTCCAACAATCAATGGAAAATTATGCTTTTTTAATAATTCTTCTAAATTTTAACATTACTTTTGATTTTTAAGTAAAAACAACTTTAATACACAAACAATATAAACCCAAATAAATGTACTCAAGTAGAGTATCAAAGCCGATTTAAAAACTTTCAGCGTCTGCGAAGCCTGAAAAAAAAGTCAACGAAGCATGCGACAGGCGACAGGCAAACATGCAATGCGTTTTATACCAAAGTAAAATAGAAGTAGGCCAAGTGGGTTAGGCGGAGGTACAAGGGAATAAGGGCTGCAGCTTATAGCCGTAAAAAAAGGCTAACCTGACCTTTAAGGTTTTGCGGCCTGTCTGGCAACGTTGCGCCATCCTTGTCGTCCTTGTCGCCAATATAAACGCTCCGCCTAAATGTGATTTGCTTCGATAACACATTTTTTTTTTTTTTTTTTTTGTGACGCATAATAAATGAGGCAGCTTTATGCTATCGATATGAAATACGAGAATTGAGTAGACGAAAATTTGTGTTGATCAAATTGATAGCCTCAATTACTTATAAGATAACACGAAAAATATGTGTGTATATACATACATGTGTATGTGTGTGTGTGTGTGTGGATTATGTGAGTGCCTTAAATTGAAACATCATTTTCCAATTTGTTCGAGTGGCTTATGTGCTATGTATATAACATTTAATATTTTGATATGTCTGCATATTTTTTTAATTTTTACAATTTTGTTTCTATGCAATTTATATTCCAAGTTAAAATATTCGAATTATTTAAAATAGAAATATTTAAGCTTAAATTGAACAGAAAATTGTAAGAATTAACTGAACATTATTGAACTTTTCTTTATTAGATATCTTTAATCAAGCTTCAACACCATCAACAGTTTGTATCAATATTTAGCTTGTTTTAGATAACTCATATAGCAAAGTTTCTTTTATTAAGAAAATGTTTGTCCTTCTGACCAAATTTTATCAAAATCGGAAGAATGATAAACAGATTCATTCAATATGAGTTGTAAAAACTCACTAGCGATTATATTTTATGGCTGTCATAGGATTGAGTTTTTACGATCAAGTGTATAGAAAACTTTTAAGAGAACATATTTTCGCAATGCCAAAGATAACTTTTCTTGGTTGTTTTAACACGAATTGAATTCAAGAAAAGAATTTATTTTATATAGTACATTCATGCCAATTGTTTCCAAGAACAAAAAAAAGTTTGAGTCTGGATTAAATGATGTTTTAATTGGACACTGATTGCAGACTTGATACAAACCATCTAAAACTTTGATCAGTTTGTAGGTAGCTCTTTGCATCCCAGCGGTGGAAATAAGAATGCCTGACTAAATCAGCGATGAGTTCATGCCTGATTTCTCGGAATCGCTTTACAAATTTTCAGACCTGAGAAATCTCTGAATATAGAAGCGAAAGCGGAAGCGATACGGGAAAGTAGCCCTTAGGTTAGAAACGAGAAGATAATGCCTTCGAGCGTAAACGAACTTTTCCGATAATTTTCGATTGAGAATTTAAAAATAAAAGGGAAATATACATATTTAATACATATGCGTTTAATTGTTGCTCTTGATTTGATATAGTCGGTAGCTCAGGAGGACAGGAGGCCTAGCGTCCCAGTTTGATGATAGAATGCTTTTTTAATATTCGTAAAAATTTTTAATAATATATTAAGTTTAATGTGAAATGTTAACGATATATACTATACATACATATAGTATCTTCGACCAATAAGTAATTTCAACCATGAGTTGTATCCTTCTAGTATGGCAGCTCTCATGCTTTGTGGGGAAAGATGATTGGCGTCGAAGATTGTCGATTTGTTGTTATCTTTTTTTAGACTTCTGACCATACTTTTCTTGCCTATTATTAAATATTTAGACCATTATTTTGACTTGAGGCCTCAGGCCTGAGTTCTTGGATTAAAATTTCTTGGGATATTCAGAAGACTGAAGGCATTCTGTAAGTGGGACAACCCATGCAAAAAGAAAAGCAAGCAGTATGGTATACACTCAGGCCTGAGCATTACTTTTCAGGCCTGAAACAATGTATTGATTCAGGCCTGAACTAACCACTGGGATTATATTGCAGTTAAATTTAGCTAATTTCAATTTTTAATCAATTAGGCACACTCTTAATACAATTTCTCTTCAAATTGCTTAAACAGTATTATTATAGCTACAAAAGATATAGCATAAATTCTTAAATTTGCTTTTGCAACTCGATTTCAGCCAACAAAATGTTGTACTTAATGAAAAGCTCTTTTATTTGGCCAAGCACAACAAATTTCCAAGTTTACAAATTTACAGATTGTTAAACATGTACAGACTTAATCCAAAAAAAAAGAAAGAAAAACTTCAAATCAGAACTTAATTATTTAAAGAAAATGCTGGCAACGCCAACGGCAAAACTAAGAAAAGGAAATAACACACAAGTCACGTTGTTCGATGAAGTTAAAAATCAGCAGAGGGGGAGTTGGGGAAGGTGCAGACTAAAAATAGCTGCTAATTGATGCTTTCTAATACGGATAGCTGCAACATTGGCAACAACAGCAACAACAACAATTAAGCCAAGCCACATGCCAAGTGTCTGGCAATGCATTAATTTATGGCATTTATAGTGTGTACACACTGTTTTTGTACTTGTTGTTGTAGTTGCTGTAGTTTACTTTGTAGTCTGCTTGACTTGCTGTGCAATTCCCACTTGAGTTAAACGAGGGCAGTCTTCAAAGTTGGCAATCATTGCTAAGTAAATCGACAGTTTGAAGTTGTTGTGGCAAGTTGCAGCTGTTGTGGCAGGTTGCAGTGTTTGTTTTTGAAGTTGGGAACGAAAAGAAGAGTTCAATCCCTTGCCGAATCAAAACACCTTTTGTCTCGCTCAACTCGTCTTGAGAATTTTAAAATGAATCCCGAACGTCCCATTAAAATCCTTTCCCGTCTCTGAACTTTTTACGGATCCTGGTTGTATCACGAGGCTTTCTCATCCCATTGCCATCTCTTTAGTTTTTTAGAATTCTCAACCGGTTCTAACGCAAAAAGTGATAATTGATACTTGGCAGTGGAGCTTTAGCATGGGTCTCTGATAAAGAAATGTTTCTACCAGCTGCTCCCGGAGGCCAATTGATCTATTGTGATGCCAAAGGAGTTGGGTCAAGGAAGGGATAAAAGGAAAGTGAGTAAGGAGAGAGATATGGCTGATATGGAAGAGGTTGGATCTTCTTTTCAGCCGTGCTTAGAGGATGCCTTCTTCTGTTTTAACCATCCTGTTGACTTAACAAAGTAAGGCAGATCCTTCAGTGGAAGACTGTACTTTTCTTCAAAGAAAGAATTTCCGAGAAAACAGATACACCTTCTCATAAGTGTAAGTCAGCCCCAATGGAGGTGTTGGATTCTATACGTCTGTTCTACATTTCCACAACTCTGATGGAAGTCCAAGTATCCTTTAAGACCCTCTTACCAGTAAAAGTGTTGCAGTTCCGATGCATGCTATTGAGTTAATCTTAGACCAGAGTGTTCTCGAGATATATCAGGTTGGCTCAGAGGCCCATTGTCTAACTGCTAGCTGCCTGGTTCATCAGGCTACGAGTATTCGAATGCAATTCAGATGCAAAGTTCAATAGCCGCAGTCAAAATTCAGCTGCCTAGTTTCAATGCATTTGCAAATTGTTCTCTATTCGTAAAGCTAAAATATGTAAATTTTGTTGGTTTTCGCTTTTCATAACTATTGACGCACTGATGTTAAATTAATTCAATTGAATAATTAGTGCCCCGGCAGCATGTTTTCTTATTTAATTTCAATATCATAAAATAATATCATTGACTTAACTACGGAAATGGACACCGAAAATGCGTAGCGCAATATTTATGCAAATTATATAGATTTGCAGCCTGATTTGCAGTCATGAGTTGGCATTATTTTTTTTTTTTTCGTTTTTGTTTTTGTTTTTCTCACTTTAAATAATTATTTTTACGCTAGTGCTGCGGGCAATGCAATATTGGAAAATTGGAAAATTTATTTGAACACGAATGCAAAATAAAGTTAGTGCGTATCTCATCCCCGATTCCCATCCCCTTTCACCAACTTCTGCTCCCCCTTGCCCTAGCCACGACGCACACAATTTGCATTTAGCCATTTAAGCCAGTTCTATTTGCAGCTGAATTCGATAAACATTACTTAGTCGAAATTGGGCAACAACATTTGGCCTTTGTTATTATTTCTAATTGGCTTTTGGTGGAGTTCGCTGCAATGGCATTAAGCAAAATGGCCAAAAAAATAACTGAAAATGCCGAGCATTAGCCATCGAAAATGTTGAAATTCAATATAAATTATCGCATTAGCATCAAATTTAATTAGATGTTCTAAGTGCTTCTCGTTGTTGTTGTTTGTCCGATTTACCTAGTGCTACCGAGTATAGTATAATGTGCTTCAATTTAACTGAAATTATTTCGTTTTAATATTGAAAACTATTAAAAGAAAATGGGCATTTAGTTAAATGTCTGGAAGCGAGAGAAACGATTCAATTTTAGATTAAACTCATATTATGTGCAGAATAATATGGCACATCAGTTTCAGTTTTAAGAAATTTTAGCATTGTCGCTTATAAAATGGATTAATTAAAGCCCTTAGCAGAGAAGCATACACATTTTTTGGGTTGCCATCGATTGATTGCTTTTCATTGTCAAATCTAACAAAATAATTCAAAGCTTATGCTTTAATTTCATTAATGAAGCTGGAATTTAAATCAGGGCTGCAACCATGTCACTGCATGGCTAACCATTCAAAAATAGCCCAAAATGATATATATTTGAAATAAGAAATAAAAAATAAGATTGTATTGTCTTGCAAACGGTTTCAGTCGGGCACTCCATGAAGCGTTTGCTTAAACCAGTTGAGAATTATAAGAAAAAGGTTAACTTGCTTAGATTTTGCTTATGATTTTGTGGCTTGCTTTGATCAAACAATTCGTTGAATCGAAATGATGCTCTAATATGGAAAATCGCGTTTATATTGAATTGCCAAAATGTGCAAAACAACTTATTTCACCTGTAGCTTTCTACCGAAGTACTTTAGAAAGCTGAGCAAAGCCTAAAAGGTTTTCGAGTGGCTGTTTTTGCTAAAACATGGTGTATAACTTTGCTAGAAAGCAGTATAAAACAGTAGTTGAGACGTCTAGCGGTTACAAAGAGCAAGTATAACAGAAAGATAAAGTAAAGTTAGATTTGACTAAAAGAGTTGAGTTTTTGTTTTAAGAACTTTGAATTTTTTAGCTTATAAGATTAGTATACAAATTTTTCTGTTTTCCATTGATTGAATTCCTCTCTTTGTCTGATCTAACAAAATATTATCTTTTATTTCTGGTTTTTTCATTTTGTTTAATTCACATTTGTAATTCGTTGTTGACATTTCGAGTTGTTGTTTTTTCGACAACATGGTGTATAACTTTGCTAGAACGCAATATAAATGCAGCAGGGAAGGTTTTCTAGTTGTTACACAAACCAAGTATAACAGAAAGATTAAGTAATTGTTAAGTTTGCGTTTTAAGAGCTTTCACTTTTGTAGCTTAAGCCCTTATCTGAGAAGTATAAGCATTTTCTGTTCTTTTTTTATTGATTGATTACTTTTCACTGTCTTATCTAATAAAATATTTCCTTTTATTTCTTGCTTTTTCATTTGGTTTAATTTACATTTGTAACTGTTGACATTTCGAGTTGTTGTTCTTTCTGCAACATGATGCGTAACTTTGCTAGAGTGCAGTATAAAAGTTAAGACTTTTAGTTCTTACAAGTACCCAGTATAACAGTTGCCACAAAATTGCTCCACACTTAACGAAACGACTCCACACAGCTTTAGATTTGTTGTGTGCTATAAAACGTTTGTCAATTCATGTTTTACAACACTGTTTTATAATACGTTATAATTTGAATGTGATAAACCAGCGCCAAAACACACAATGTTGAATTTGTATAAGTATTTAATACTAATTCTAAAAGTAATGTTTGAACATACGCAAATAAAGTATCCGTTTAAATAAATATCGAATGTTTGTTCGTAAAAGGACTCCAATTTCCAAAAGCTCTACTTTCTTCAAATTGCGATAAAGTGTTGCATTACCTTTTTTCTAAAATTGAAACACCTATGCCTGATTAAAACGATTTGAAGTATTTCATTTTCGTTGATGCAATATTTTAAGGGTGGCAATGTCCCATCTCAATGATGATTAAACGCCTGACAATAGCGATTTAAAATATTATTAGTATAGCTTAATTTATAAATTGTAAATACATA
Organism: Hirtodrosophila cameraria; assembly: GCA_949708635.1. Classification (NCBI taxonomy): domain Eukaryota; kingdom Metazoa; phylum Arthropoda; class Insecta; order Diptera; family Drosophilidae; genus Hirtodrosophila; species Hirtodrosophila cameraria. The sequence goes on from OX453090.1 coordinate 60,947,515, forward strand.
TTTTTAATATTTATAGATACAAAATTGAAATTAAACTGTAGCTTGGATCGTTTTGTATTTACTTTAGTATGGCTTCAAAAACTTTCTTAAAATTGTGCATTAAAAAATCAATGCCCGTGTGTTTATTGGGAAAATCTGCCCCGCCTGGCGGAAAACTGTTGTGAATGTGAAATACTTGATCGAACAAGGCCGGGTCATATTAGCTTGTACAAATATAAACATATTCATTACTAACATTTACATTTTTGGTTCACACTTTGGAATTGAATCTGAAAAGAAGACAAATTAGTAATGTATTGACACTCTGACATCTCAAACGAACCAACTAATCAGCGCACTTCAATTCAAAAACGCTTACGCAAAAATTCTCACGCCAAGAAGCCCAAGAAAACAAAAACAACTTGGCCACAAAGTAACTTCCCAGCGAGTAGTTGTTAACTCCCCATGGAGCTGCCTCCGCAAAGTGGCCAACAATCTTCGAGAGGGAGGCTGGTCAGAGTCAGAGGGAAGCTGAGAGTGGACCACATGTTGTGCCAAACTATCAATCATTCAATTATTAATTTTCAAAAAACATTTCAGCTAGATACAAATAGTATTGGAAGCGCGTGCAGAGAGCTACCAGAAAACTTGGTAACATGAAATTAAATACATTTAATCAATAGAATATTAATTTTAATTACTAGGGCTGAGATGGATGCGTTATTTATGGCCAAACATTTATATAAATCAATAATAATTATACAAAAAAAAAAAAAACAAAAAAAAAAAAAAGAATCTTTGCGTTGACAGCCACAAACAAAAAAAAGAAAAACAATATTTACAAGTTGCACTGCGTGTTAAAAATACATTTAAAATGACAAATGGTAAAAACAAATACACATATGTATAAGTATATATAAATGATATGAAGCTAAAGAGTTATAAAACATTTATATGTTTATTTAATTAATGATGTTTTTAATCAACACGCAATTTGTTAAACATTTAAAATGAGACCTGAACTACTCTTAAAATATTTAACTTCATTATATTTTATGAATTTTTGGTTGCCAACTGAAAATCAATAATGAGCTGCCAAACTGGAGAGGCTGTAAGCCGACTTTCTTGTTGTTGTTGTTGCTGCTGCTGCTTTGTGGCAACAACGTTGACCTTTCTAAATGACCGCAGTTGCTATTCCATGTTGTTGCTCTTGTTGTTGTTGTTCCGGCTGCCTTTAAAACAAGTTAAGTGGATTCGCATTTTACATCTTTTTTTTTATACATTTTTTTACAGCTCGCAAAAATTTCGTTAATGACTTTGCTGGGACAGGCAGTTGAAAGTTAATTGTCGCCAGAGATATTTCAAAAACAACGGAGAGAAACAAGTATATAATTTATGTATGCTCAGAAAGAATGCAAAAAAATAATTGAATTATTAAGTTATTTAGCTTTGTATTGACGTTTTAGCCAAAAATATAATGATTTAAACTTTAACAAGACTGCTCTGGGATGAAACTACGTTTCGAATAACTTTTGTGGATCTGCTATTTAGTAAAGTTTATATATTAAAGTGAGTATAATACCCTGACAATTGTTAGGCAGCTGCCTCAGCCTAGGCTAGGTCTTTGTTTTCTAAATATCATCGGAATACTCAATTTTCAATTCCATTTTGTTTTTAATTCAGCTCCTGCGGCATTTAAGGTGCATACAACGAATGCGAAACAGGATATTGCAACATTGCAACACAGTCTAAATGACTTTCAGCTATTAGGTGAAAAGGTTTAACTAGTTTTCTAAAATTTAATATGAGCACAATTTAAAAAAACTTAGCACTCCTGCCTCAAATTGTGAGTTCCATGTTTTCTATCACTTAAGCTCAATACAATTTTAAATAACTTATCATACAAAGCCTTGTATTTCAGCCAATTGTCAGTCCAGTTTGTGCTCTAAGTTTTTTGAATCTACACATTTCATTCTCATTTCAAAACGACAACAACACACAACTACAAATACATAAAATTTAACTATATATATATATATTTTTTTCCAATATGGCAATACCAATAACAGACGAAACAGTTATAAATTATATTAGGAAAGCAATGAAACCTATATTATACCCAGAGATCATAACGAAGTTTGTTGGCCCAAAGAACTCTGGAAGAACTCGCAAGGCAGTCGCTGATCAGTTATCGGATATTCTAAATGAATCCTTAGAAGCTCGAAAACTTATTTACTTTAATAATTTCTTTTATTCGTCTCATCTGCACAATGATTTACAGGAGAACTTTGATTTAAGTTTTCTAGAAGATGACAGTTCGGTTTCCAGTTTGGAGTCATTCGAAAGTATATATAACGCTTCATCGATCAATAATCTGGGTTCTAAAAAAGCAGATTCCAAATTGGATACCACTGGTGACGGAAAGGATTCAAATGACAGCTCCATTGATGTGAACAAACCTTCAACTTCAAAGAAGTAGTTTCAATTTTACGTTTATTTCAACAAAAACAAAAATTTTCAATTTTCAAACTTCAAACTTCGAAGAAGTTGTTTCAACCAGACTTTAATTTCAAAACAATAAAACAATACAAATTTCAACCATTTATGCGTTTCATTATTTTTGTCCAAGGCTTCATTTTGGGATGTTTCATTTTTATAAAAGTATATTTTTGCCGTTGAACGTAATGGACAACAGCTTAATTTTCACTCAACTTTTCACACTTGGCTGTCCACGCTAGTGACGAATCATCACAAAGGGTGCCATAGGCAACTTTTTTGTATCTAAAAAACACTTTTTGCAGTAACTACTTCTTGCAATTGGAATTTGAATCCTTTTTGTCATCATTCTGATCCATCGCATCACTCTCCAAGTCTAAAGCCAAAAAAGTTTTTTTGAGTGTGAGACACTTCGCCAGAATTCATCAATATGTCAAGAACAGTCAAGAGTTGGCCCTTGAACTCCCTTTCATTTTTTCCTATATTTTTGGGACCAACCAATTTTTTTATTATTCTTTTTAAAGAAACTGGTTTCGTTATTTGGCGTAAGTAATTTAGAACATTTTTCTTGGTTAATTGTAAAGCCATGTTCATAAATTAAAAAAAAAAGTTAAATTTTATGTTTGTTAGGTGTTTACTCGTGTCGTTTTCAAATAGGAATGAAATTTGTTTATTCTAAGAACTTAGATCACAAACGGAAACTGACCTAGAATCCTTGATTTTTTAAAAATTGTATTCAACTTAAGTTGCAGAAAACAAGGCACGAACAATTTTAGCCTTGTATACAAGGTTTTTTTTGAAATGGTACTCAACTTTAGTTTTAGAAAACTAGTTAACCGGTATTGTTCCCTTTTGTCATAATAGGAAACTTCTGTGAAGAATATCGCTTTCTACATCTTATGTTCATCTTTCGATAGCAAATGCCAAATTTATTTTATTATTCAAAATAGTTTCTATATTAAATTGAGCATACTTTGTATCAAAATTTAATCTCATCAAATCTGAATGTGCATCGTCACTAGACTTGTACCTTGCGTAAGGGTTTCTTTAAATTGATTCCAATGACTCAAGAAAACCTTTCCAAATAGAATATTTGCTTGTTTTTAGAATTAGATCCGTTTACAATTTCAATTCCGAATATTTTGAAAGGAATCGAAAATAAGAGTAGGTCTGAGTATCTTTTAAGAATAAAGTAACAACAAATTTGAATTGACTCTCTTTTTTTGTTAAAGAGCTCAATTTAAAAGTTGACCTAGTTAAAATAAAACTGTTTGATATATGTATATAATGTCTGAGTATATTTAACGTGAGTTTTTTTTTTACTTTTTTTTTGGCTGAAACTGAAAACTTTTGCAACTGACACTTTTATCGCGCTGTTGGTCCAAAAATGCCGGCAAAAATTTAACCAAGCTCGAGTGTGGTCAAAGTTTTTGTTGTTAAACTGCGGACGCTGCGTCACATTTAATGACTGACAACGAGCTGACAAACTGAAAGAGTCTGAGAAACGCACGTGTCCGACTCCGACTCCGACTCCAACTCCAGCTCCAACTCCGGCATAGTCAGAAAAGTACAGTATACAGTCGCCAAGTGCAGCAACTGTCTAAAACACACCTTACGCACGTCTTTCTAACTAATTTCTGCGCTTCTCAACTTTCCCAAAAACTGTCAGACAAGAACAGACAGAAACTGAGACACAGCCAAAGATAGAGACAGCGATACTGGCAGAGACAGAGACAGAGAAAGATAGAGGCCAAAGCAGAAGTTGGTTTTGGCTGCTGCCAGAAGTTTATTGCCAGAACCCCTGAAAACCAAACCTCGACAGCAACCGCAACGTCAGACCACCGATTCTAAACGGCACTCATTCACATCAATAGAAAGGGCAGAGAGGAGTGTTCAACAGAGGCATGGCCAAAAGGCAGGAGCGAGGGGTGGAGTACTGAGACCAGTAGATGCTGTTTTGAAAACTGTAGCTCTCATGTTCTGGTTCTTTTGAGATCCTGGTAGCTCTGTGTGTTTGTATGTTGGTGCGTTAATTCATCATTCGCTTAAATGGGTGTTACCTGTTAAGTGCGTTTATCACGTGCTGCTTCAGCATTTTTATGAGCTTGCCTGCTCTTGTTGTTGTTGTTGTTGTTGTTGCTGTTGTTGCTGCTGCGGTTGCTGCTACATCGGCAATATCGCCTTGTAAGTGAATAAGCCCACTTTTGCGGCGCTACTTAAAGTTGTATTTTCCTCTCTTGTTTTTTTGTTTTATTTTTTTTAAAGACAATAACTTTTGATTATTTCAATAAAAAACGTGAGGCATTTTAATTAAATTTTGAAAATGTTTTGCCCAAAAAAAAGTGTTTAATGTGGCATTATATGTAGAAAGCAGAACAACAGAAACCAGTTGTTATTTTTGGTTTCAATTCGAATATTTGCATTGAACACCCAAGCAGTTATAAGGTATTTTATATAAATAGTTGGCGCCCGAGCAGGGACTAGATATTACCTTATAAGTTTTTGAGTCAATTAGGATTATTAAGATGCAGAATACAATTGATATTTATACCCAATTTATAGTTTCTATCTTGAATTTTAGCAGTGAATAGCAATTTAATAATTGGCGCCCGAGCAGGGACTTGATATTACCATATAAGCTTTTATGTCAATAAGTATTATTAAGTTTCAGAAACCAATTGGTATTTATACACCAATTTCTAGTTATTATCTTGAATTTTAGCAATAAATAGCAAATTAATAATTGGCGCCCGAGCAGGGACTTGATATTACTTGGCCAACTTGATATTGTTTTAAGCAAATGTTATCACTGAACTAAACATAAATGGCGACATAGCAGGGACTAGGTATATAATGTAGCTATACTAATAGATATTTTCAACTGAATCCAAAGTTTTTAGCTTGAAATTTTGCAGTGAATAGCAATTTATTAATTGGCGCCCGAGCAGGGACCTATAAGTTTAACTGGGCCCCGAGCAGTTACTTGATATTAACTTATAGGTTTCTTATGTCAATAAGGATTATTAATATTCAGAAACCAATTGATATTTATACCCCAATTTCTAGTTTTTATCTTGAATTTAAGCAAAAAATACCAAAATTTATAATTGGCGCCCGAGCAGGGACTTTAGTTTTTAGATATAGCGAAACTACATGCTTTCATATAATTAAACAAAGTTCAGATCTCAACAAAAATAAACTCGTTATTAATACAATACAACAAATTTATTTTGGAGAACGGCCGCGCCTATCTAAATAATTAGACATATTTATGTGTTCATAAATTTTATAGATATGATTACCACTCGACTTTGTTTTCTCATTAAGCGTGTGGACGACTGCTGAACAAAGGTGAAGCAAATCAAAGCTTCGGCAGCTTTTAATTAAAACCCGATAAAGGCCGAGAAATTCGTTGCGGTTTGTCTAAACGGACCCAAAAGGTAATCAAACTGAATAACATTCCAACAAATAGGAAAAACAGAAAGAAAAAAAAGCAACGTAAAAGAAAAAAAAAATGTTGTATATATGTATGTAAAATGTAAAATGTGATGACGATTTCTTATCCCCTTTTTTGGTGCGCACTTATTTATGTAAATCTTGAAAGCGTCCACAACGAGAAGCTGGCAAACAACCAAAATGCATTTGTTGGCGCTGAGCTGAGCTCCAAGTACGCTCGAAGACCGCCCCAATCCAATTCCAATCCCAAGCTAAATCGAATCCAATGGCCACTCGACAAGACGCTGAAGCCGAAAGCCTATTGAATAATTTTGATTTGATTTCTTGGCTAGGCAGCTTGGCTTTTTTATCTATTCATTTTTTTTATTTTATTTTTTTTTTTGCGCTTGCCTTAATCACTTAGTTACTTGATTTTCCACTTTATGACGGATTATGTGCAAATGTTTGTCGAGCGTTTGGTAAAGAAAAAAAAAATATATATATATAAATCTATTGAACAATTGTAAAATTTATGCGGATTGAGTATTTGTAGTCAGTGGCAAGGCTTACGAACACTAAGCCATTAATCATTTGGGATTCGCCTATTGTTGCACTCTGGCTAAGGTTGTTAAAAATTTATGACTTTATTATGTGAGTTTACCGTCTCTGATAGAACAACGAAAGCTTAGTGTTTTTTATGGCCGTTAAAAGCCAAAATCGTAAAAACTAAGAAATTTAGTGCATTTGGGTGTATTATTGTTAATCAATGGTCTTAGCTTCAAGTGTTCAAATATAAGTCAAAACTTTAAATGCATATAAAAATCCAACATGAACTTGTTTTCACAAATGAAATTAAATATTTATTGATTTGGTAATCTAAAATAGAATATAAACGATTTAAAAGCAATAATAATAACAAGCAGAGAAAATTCGGAGAGAATAAAGTATATAAAAACTAAAAACAGAGTTGTGCGATGGTAATAATCGAAAATGTGAATACTGTCGATAGTTTAAGGTATCCCAATCAGAACGCAACTTTCTGAATTTTCTAAATTTTAAGGAACTTTCTATTTTTCTAGCTCTGAAATTTGACAGTTTTTATATAGTTGCGATTGTTATTTACAAGGTGCTACTCGAAAAAAATTTGAGCTCTTATTGGAACAACCTTTACCATCAAAAACAAGATTTGTTAAAAAACTATATCAAAAATTGAATTGAAAGTTTGTTTACTTATTAATAATTTAAGCTTTAAAGTTTCAACTCTCAATTGACTGCACTTAATTCGTGAGGGAACATATAAATATCTATGGAAAATTGTTTTTTAAACTTTTTTCCTTTAAAGTATTCGCTTAAGCGATGTTTAGACGATGAAATTCTTGCGTGAAAAATAAGCAGCTCCTTTAAGTTATTCATTAAATTAATTCATAGTAAAAAGATTCAGAAAAGCAAACATGAACTGAAACATGAAAATATTATTGCCAATTCAAAAAAAAACTTACAACATTTATAGCAAATATTGCATAGTTTTAAGCGCCGAAAAGAGAAAGATTTATTTCTGTGCAAGATACAAAATACAAACTTGAGTGCAAGATTAGACGCGTGTTTAGACGTTGCAAGATGAAAATGCATGAAAATTGCATGAAAAAGCGTGCAAGAATTGTATCGTCTAAGCATCGATTTAGGAAAAACATGTTTCCATATTTATTTAAACTAATTCATATCAAAATATTTGCTTAAACAACAAATGGGCATTTCTCCAATGTCAAACGCGACATTCGTACGCAATCCAAGTGAAAAAAAAACCTATGCTGTAACATTATTTTATTTTGAGAAAAGGAGAAACTTATACCTCTTGATTAGCACTATAATTGGCGTTAAGGTTGATTTTTGACAATTATTCGTTTTCAAGAAATAACAAAAAACCAATGCATTCGCTCGCGACAAAAACAGAAGTTGATTTCAAGCCGAAAAACTTGTACAAATGTCACGTTACGCTACTACGAAAATGCCCATATATATCATTTTATTCAAAAACTCAAAACTATCGCTGTTTCGGCACCTTTCCGTATGTGTTTTATTCTAAATGGTTTGGTTATTGTTCAAGCGCGTGCAACAACATGATTACATTTAGTTTAGAACAGATTTGTTGTATTTAGAGTTTCAGCTCGTTACAGCCGTTCAGGCAGCTTTAGACGCTTAACATCCGGTAGCTATATATTCCAGCTTGAACTCACAACTCCAATCGAGTCGGCCAGTTGACCATTTAGCTCTCGACGACTTCCGTTACGCGTTTGAAAAGAATGTTTTTTAGCGTTTATTTGTTTTGTCGACGCTTTTGTATTATTCGAAGCTTTTCGAGATTTCTATCTGTAAGAGCAGCGCTCTTTGTCCATCTACCCTGTCAGCCACTTCTTTTGTTATTGTCCGCCAGGCCATTAATATCGCGTCGCGCCGATCGCCTTTCATAATTGTCACACATTTTCAATAATGCAATGCCCCCTCCCTCCCTCTCCTGAGATATATAGTCCGAAACTGGTTCTGTTGACGGGACACTGGGTCAAGTTAAGTCTGTGGGACCAACGATTTTTCTATCATTAGCGCATTTTAAGCCCCACTCTTTGCGTTTCCCCTTTTGAATGCTTTAAATGTCTTCAGTTGACATCTTTTGATTTATAATTGTATATTTTTTTTATATATGTATTTTTTTTCTTAATCGCAACATTTTTTTGCATTATCATGTGGCTAATGAGTGAAATTTGGAATGTTTCAAGGTTGCCTAGAATAACGGTCTTACAGCGTGAGATAATGGACAAAAGTTGAAGAGTGCAGCAACTTTAACCGGATGAAGATAACACATAAATATGAATAATATAGATTTATATGCATTTATATAGGGTGTTAAGATCAAAGTAAATTGCACTTGACATTATCACGCTGATTACCGTTGCAATTCGTTCACTTTGCCCCATCGCAGCAACAATGAACACACAACAACAACAACGACGCAATGTTCATCCAAACATAAACAAATTCCCCTTCTACGCGTTCATTTTACCGGCTTTTTGTCGCCGCAAATGAACGCGCGACTGTTCGCTCTCGCTCTCTCGCTGCCGCTCTGTGGCTGACGCGCTCTCTTTGGATCATTCATTCTATCAGCGGCAGCCAGTGTTGCCAGTTTGGCTATTTTCACGTCAGATTTAGCTTTTATAAAAAGTCAAAAAAGGAATACTTTTAAATCTAGTAATTGTCTTTAAATTTGACTTTTTTACTTTAGTTCAGAAATATTTTCTTAATTATTTATTTGAATCTTTTATAATATAAACCCTTGCATATAATTTGAATGGTTACGGAAAAACTAAATTTATTTGCGGAGGGAAGTATTTTAAGATCTTGTTTGTATCATTTTCCAAACAATTCGATAATTTTTTTAATATATAGTTAATTGTATTCATGGAATACATTGAATGGAATACACTGGATTAAGTTGTAGATGAATAGCAAATTCTGGTCACAATTTAATCAAAGAATTCTGATCATTGACTAGTTATCATTGCCATAATCGAACGCAAATTTAGAACGTTGGAATAGAATGGATATCAAAACTTTAAGTTCACTTGGATATATAATATTTGTATTTATGTACATACCTACATATATAGATACAAATCAAGTTAATGTTGATCAAGATTTGTTTATTCTTGAGTTAATTTTGCATTGAGAGCAAATCTACTAGTTGAATTTTCTATAATTAACGATTTTTGGGTATTTTATGTAAAAGTAGCTATTTCAAGCTATTTTCAATAGACAATTTTGCTATATTTGCAGTTGGCAACAAGCTGGATACATAAGTAGTCAATATTGATCAAGTATTGAATATTTATTAAGTTAAATTTGCATTAAATGCGTATCGGCCATTTAAATTGTCGATTTTCATGTACATTTAGCTATTTCTAGCTATTTTCACAAAGACAATTGAGCTATATTTGCAGTTGGCAACAAGCTGGATACATAAGTAGTCATTAAATGCGTATCGGCCATTTAAATTGTCGATTTTCATGTACATTTAGCTATTTCTAGCTATTTTCACAAAGACAATTGAGCTATATTTGCAGTTGGCAACAAGCTGGATACATAAGTGGTCAATATTGATCAAGTATTGAATATTTATTAAGTTAAATTTGCATTAAATGCGTATCGGCCATTTAAATTGTCGATTTTCATGTACGTTTAGCTATTTCTATCTATTTTCACAAAGACAATTGAGCTATATTTGCAGTTGGCAACAAGCTCGATACATAAGTAGTCAATATTGCTCAAGTATTCAATATTTATTTAGTTAAATTTGCTTTAAAAGCGTATCGGCCATTTAAATTGTCGATTTTCATGTACATTTAGCTATTTCTAGCTATTTTCAAATAGACAATTTCGCTATATTTGCAGTTGGCAGCACTGACGTCAGCACGTGCAGCACAATAATAACAAATACTGTAAGGGGGACCACCAAAAAGCGCTCTTTCATTCTCATTGGCTCTCCCTCTTTGGCAACAACAGTGCAGCTAGATATGTCGCTTCCCGCTCTCATCACTGCGACGACGACGCCGACGCCAAAGCATCCCATTGAAAGACGCGATCGTCGCTTTTAAATTTCAGTTCGATTTGAACGGACGAAGCGCGCGCGACACAGGAAGCGGAGAGAGAGTGCGATTTGACGGTATTTGAAATTCGGCTGCGCGCACTTTTGCAATTGTTGGATGATTTTTGTTGTTGTTGTTTTTTTTGGCTCAATTTTGATTTAGAGAACATAACGGGAATAGCGCATAAATTACAATTTTGAGTTGAATGCGCGCCTTTTGCTTACATTAAAAAAAAAGTAAAGTTATTTTTGGAGTTTTTCGTTTTCGTTTTCGTTTTCATTTGCGTTTTCTTTCTCATTTGCCGCGTTCGGAGTTTTAATGCTAACGGCACATTTACAATATTCTTTGCAGTTTACCCCACAGCTGCATATCCGTTCTGAGTGCAAAAAAAAAAAAATATAAAGAAATATAAATTTTTGTTGAGATGATAATGATGATGATAATGATGATGTGCATTTAATGAAAAGTCGACAGCAAAGCGAAATATAAAAATAGATACTCCGACATATGTATGTATTTATATTTGGTTGCAACGCGCAACGTGCAACCCTTTGGCATTGCCCCCTGCCATATGCTACATGCAACACCCATGCGTTTCTAATAATGAAGTGTTTATTTTGGGCGCTCAAGTGAATTGTTTTTATTGTTTTTTTTTTGTTCGGTTTTGTCTTCTTTTCAAGAAGAAGTGGAAGAAACGAAATCAAGTGTCTTGTTTTCAGTTTTTGCGGATTAACTTTGCTCCAAACGGATTCTTGTGGTAAGTTGAGTAGTGCATGGTAGTTCCTTTTGTGGATATAGTTAACTAGTTCCATTTCCGATATAAGTAGTTATCTGTGTTTTAGTTCCTTTTGTTCCTTTTCGGATAAAAGAAATGGACTTATCTTAAGTAACTTTTCGGATAAAAGAACTAAACGTTTCTTTAGTTACTTTTGGAATCAGAGAAGTAATCGTTTCCTTAGTTACTTTTGGAATCAGAGAAGTAAGCGTTTCCTTAGTTCCTTTTCGGATAAAAGAACTAAACATTCCTCAGTTTCTTTCCGGATAAAGCAACTCAACTTTCTATTAGTTCCTTTTTGGATAAAAGGACTAAACGTTTCTTTAGTTCCTTTTCGGATAAAGAACTAAACTTTTCTTTAGTTCCTTTTCGGATTGAAGAACTAATCGTTCCCGTATAAAGCAAATAATTGTTCCATTAGTTCCTTTTTGGATAAAATAAATAAACGTTTCTTTAGTTATTTTTCGGATTAATGAAGAAATCGTTTCTTTTCGGATAAAGGAACTAATACTTTTAAGTTCTTTGGTTCGATCATTCAAAAGCGTTTGCGGATTGTTGCCACATTTAAAATTGTTGAAACTTTTGACAATGTGAAGCATCAATGTTCAACGATAATAGAAAATTAATCGGAATAAATCATAAATACTCAATAGTTCAATTCTAGAACTACTTCAGATGGATTTGAGGTAAGCATAACTGTATTTTATACTCTAACTAATATGATACATGCATAATAATAATAAAAAATAATAATAATTTCAATATTGTACTTTATCTTTCTCTTTTCGCGCAATTGTGATTTATGCATATTGCAATATGCACATTATTGCATACATATATATATATATATATATATATGTATATATACGAGTATTTCAATATTTTTGAGTGCTCTTCGAGCGATTTCTTTTTGTTTTTTTTTTATTTTGTGTTTCTCTTGCGGGCGTTGGTGTGAAAAATGGACAATTTAATGGCTGCCTGTAGAACTATAATTTGTGTGATTCCCTCGGATGAGATAAGGTTGCCTCTGCCGCAGTCTCTGATTCTGCCGCTGCCTCTGCTTGCCCCGTTGACTGCTTGCAGCGATGCCAGCTGCTGCTGCACGAGACAACCTTTTTGTACAGTTGAAGTAAATCATATTTTGGATGTTGCTAAATTAACAGTTCATTTAGAGCAAGTTGCCTTGGAATTTTGCATTCAAAGACTGTCTTTAAATATTCTTGCCGCAAGTTATAAAACATGTTCAAAACAGCTAAACAGACCTGTTTCCATTTCCGATTCCGATCAAAAGATTCGGAATAAGTATTATTTTGTGTTTTGAATTTTGATTGTGAATGGGAAATTCTGTTTAAAGAGTTTTGTTTTAGAAGAAGTATTGGAAATTACCTTTAAAAACGAAGAACGAATCATATTTTATTCGAAAACAGTTAAAGAGAGTGGGAAAATGACGCGGAACAGGCCTGAATAATCAATTCCGAAAGTTTTGGTCGCTTTTTCAGAAATGGAAACAGATCTGATGTTGGGAATTTAAGCAATTTTCTAATAACCGATTTGAGTGAAGTATTTTTTTTTCAAAATATTCAAGCTGGGGAAAAAATTATTGTCAGTCCTGAATCAGAAGTTTATTATATCATTATTTATATTGTTACCGTATCCAAAAATTTGTTTGATTTCTTAAATATTGTTTTTTTTTTAAAGTTTGTCCAAATTTTGAAGCTGTAATATCAAAATTCAAATCGCATCCCTTCCCAAGTTTCGAAAAGTAGGATCGGAAATTCGATTAACGTATACTTATAAAAACAAAATAGTAGTTTATTTTCATTAAATTTGAGTTAACAAATAAGTTGTTTCAATCTATTTTCGAATCTTTTTAGTTTTTAGTCGGTTTAAGTCACAAATATTATAAAATCTTAAATAGTTTTCTTCGTTGAAATGTTTTATTTGAAGTTTTCTTCGCTACTTTAAAGTTGCTTTAAGCAGTTAAAGTTATCTGTTTCGGTTGCTGTTGCTGTTGCTGTCAGATAAGCAAAACTCAATTGTTTGTTATAGTAATTATACTGTTGTTGTTGCTGTTGTTGTTTCCAGGAATGTCAAGCACAAAACAGTTGCGGTTGCCAAAGTTGCTGTGAGAAATACTCGTAAAGCGCAAATTCCGCCTTGAGACAAAAAAAAAACTTTAGAAAACAAAAAACTCACAAATCATATTGCATACAACATACAACAATAACAATAACAATAACAGTGACAAAAACAATAACAAAAACAAGACTACGCACACATAAATCTGACTTAAGCCGCCCACTCGCAGGCATTTTAGTGGGCGTGGCTCGCTGCTCTGTTGCAGGTCAGCTGCTTTTCATGTTGTTGTTGTATGTTGAATGTTGATGTTGCTGTTGATGATGTGTCGTCTTCTTCTTTAGCCACCCAGTGCCAAAATGGCAAAAAAAGCCTTTCAAAATGAAAAATGCTGATAACTGCAACAAATCTCAGACACACTCAACACACACATACACTGTTAGAAATAATGCATTGTGAATTAAAATATATTCATATTCCAAATATTTTCTATTAAAACGGAAAATAAAATATATTAAGATTTATATATTTTTTATATTAAAAAAAGATTTATATATTTTATATTTATTGAATAATATATTTTTGAATAATATTCAATTTAAATAAATTATATAAATGTGGTGGTATCGCCTCACGTGAGATCGGCGGATTTGGCTCAGAAGTGGAGTTGTCTGTTGCAGTGCCGAGCAAAAGATGTTGATATGCCAGTAATTACGACAAGAAGTCCAAGAACAGTTTCCCTCTGTCTATATCGTATCCCCATTTATGAGTTTAGTGCATCCTGGAAAAGCGGTTTATGCTCTTTACGCTTTCATTCCCTCTTATTTCCCAGATATTATTGATACAAATTATTTGAAATGCATGAATTTGGAGAAGGTCCTGCGTCAATCATTTGGAGTAACTTGTAACTCCGCAAATAAGAATTCAAAGAAGTTATAATAAATAAGATGTTTTAAGAACTGGTTTCAGCCGGGCACTAGATTTATTATTATGTGCATCCTGGTAAAGCGGTTTACGGTTTCATTCTTTCTTATTTCCCAGATCTTATTGATACCAAACACAAAACCTGCAAGAGGACTTTGACAAATATGGAATACATCTTAAACCATTTGGAGTAACTTGTGACTCCGCAAATAAGAATTCAAATAAGATACACAAAATAAGATGTTTTATGAACGGGTTTCAGCCGGGCAGTAGACCCAGTGTTTGCTTAAACCGTTTGAGAATTACAAGTGACAACCCAAAAAAACGTTAACTCTATGTGATTTGTATAATGTTAGATTGACTTTGATGTTAATTGTTGTACTCTTTTTTTTAATTTTTTTGAAAAAGAAAGGTTTGTGAAAGCTCCGTCCGTCCGTCCGTCCGTATGAACGCAGTTTTTTGCACAGTTTTGAAAATAGAGCTACCGAACATAGTATACCATGGGCACACAAAGTGTCAAGATTTTTGAAGAAGTTACGTTTAAAGATTAAACATGCTATATATTATATAGCACACTATACCTCATAGCTGCTTTGGCAAAAGTAGTTTGAAAATGTTTGTTTCTTGAGCTATTCTAACTAAATTTTGCTTTTTGTGCGTTTTAGTATTTTTTGTGTCAAGCCAAAGAAATTTGACCGAAATCGGGCGATTATATCTTATAGCTGTCATAGGAACAATCTGTCGAAATATTTTGATCAGTGCATAAAAATAGCCTTCCCAACGGGCCACTTGTCGAGTGCGCAACGTAAACTGAAACTGAAGAATGTAAACTCGTTCATAAAAATCATTTATGGCCGCAAGACAACAATAACAACAACACTAAAAGAGAAGAGTGATGAAGAGTGAAGGGTGAAGAGTGAAGAGAAGGGAAGATGAGGCAGAAGAAGAAGAAGAGTTCCCTAAGCAGCCACCAAAGCAGCGCCTAATGATGAATGCAATTGCCGCAATTTGTTTTTACTATTATGATGCGCGAGGGGGGGTGGCTGGAGTTGGAGCTGGAGGAAGGCAGCAAATGCAAAAGGCCAAATGATGCCGCAATGATGTTATAGACAAGAGCGAGAGGGTGTAACAGTGTGATAGGGGGAGAGAGGTAAGCAAGCGGGTGTTGCCAAAGCTGAGCTCGTAAAATGAAAAGCGCTTTTACACTGTGTCTTGTGTCTTTGTGTGTTTAAGGATTACGAATTTCAACTCTTTTTATACTCTGTTTTCCCAAAATGAAAAAAAAGAGTATATTGGGTTTGTGAAATGTCCGTCTGTCTGTCCGTCTGTATAAACGCAGTCTTTTATCACAGTTTTCAAGTTAGAGTAACCAAACTTGGTATACATGTTGATATATAGGCAAAGTATTAGATTCGGCCAGATCGGACTACTATAACATATGGCTGCCATAGGAACGATTGGCTGAAAAATAAGTTTTTGTATTAAAAACTTCTCAACCAAACTCACTATACCTATTTAAGGACAGTTTATACATGATGACAAAATTTCATTGAAGTCGGACTTATATATCTTATAGCTGCCATAGGAACAATCGGTTGAAAATAAGTTTTTGTATGAAAAACATTTGTGTTTTTCAAAATATCTCAACCAAACTCATTATATTTAAATTAAAGCACGTCCTACAAATTAAGTTTTCTTATACAAGTCTTTTCTGCAAGGGTATATATCTTCGGCACGCCGAAGATAACATTTCTTGTTTTTTATTTTTTATTTGGTTTTGTTTTTTTTTTTAATTTTTTGTTTATAGTAATTTTTTAACGTTTTCTATTCAATTTGTGAATTGAAACAGCCAAACTAGCCACATGGGAAAAGTATTTTTTGGTTGAGCGTTTTTTTTTTGAGTCTGCTGTGGGAATCTATTTCCATTCTGAAATTTCAATAGTTTCTCAGGTTTTGATTTCAATTTCCTAAGAACTTCAAAAACATTGAAGTTAAACAATATTTTTGAAATGAAATGAAGCTCTTTTCGGATTAGCTAGTTGAGATCATTTAAAGAAATCTTGCTGATCTTAGCTCTTTTAAAATTTGAAGTGCACTTTAAAGATTTGCAGTTAATTTGAAATTGGAGCATTCGCAAAGTCAAAAAAAAACTTGCAATGTTGTGGATGTTGTTGTTGTGGATGTTGTTGTTGTGGATGTTGTTGTTGTTGTTTTTGTCGCTGGCTTAGCTGAAATTGACAGCAAAATAATACGAAAAGAAAAAGAATTGCTTAAAATACCAAATCAAGCTGAACACAAGGAGCGTGGGAGAGAGACAGAGAGAGGGAGACAGAAAGAGAGAGCGAGTGTGGAAGATTTGGTGATGGTCTTTGCTCCCCGCTCCCCTGCGAGAAAGATGATGATGAAGATGCGCGAGAAAAACGTGACGTACCCAGGGCCAGTTTGAAGGCATTTTGCGATTTGTTGCTGCTTTTTTTTGTTGTGCTTTTTTTTTCCTGTTGTTTTCTGCTGAACTGAGAAAAACACAACAGCTACAAATGACAGTGAGAAATTTGACTGCAAAGTTGTTTTTTTTTTTTTTTTAGTTTTCCTGCTATGTTTTAGCTGCTCAGAAATGCAATCGAAATGTCAAACTGCTGCAAATTGAGGGCGACAACTTAAATATTGTATTATCGATGGGTTTACAATATTGTCAGTTTGCTAGTTTTTTGTTGTTGTTTTTTTTTTTTGACATTAATGATACTAGTCGCACAAAGAAGTTCTTTGAAAACTTTGACAAGGCCAACAAGCTGAGCTACAAGCTAGAAATGAGCGCGTATTGCGTTTACGTTTCGTAATATAATCAAAAATTATCGAAATTGTTTAACAAAATACAAAAATAAAGTTAA
Source organism: Hirtodrosophila cameraria (assembly GCA_949708635.1). Taxonomy (NCBI): domain Eukaryota; kingdom Metazoa; phylum Arthropoda; class Insecta; order Diptera; family Drosophilidae; genus Hirtodrosophila; species Hirtodrosophila cameraria. The sequence goes on from OX453090.1 coordinate 60,964,722, forward strand.
TGTATATAGCTAGACTATTAATAAGTAACTATCGGGAAAATGAATCGATAATGTTGTATTTATTTTAGATCTACCACAATTGTATTAATCTTAACTTCATCTTGAAACAATTAAGCTTAACAATGCATAAATTTGAAAACAATCGATATACGCCATTTAAGAGATGTTTAACTATTGTCATGCTTATCAATTTATTTTTGTCGCTATTTCATTGTGAGAAATTTAGAATTTTTCCCGTTTAGCTAAATACTACACTCAACATTTTCAAAAACTTAAGAACTACTTAATGAACAATGATCTCAAGATCTATCATAGGCGATTTACGCGTTTTAAAACGCACAAAATTATGCCGATTATAATCGATATTTATCGATGATCGATATATTTTGCAAAAACATTCCTTACTCATTCTGGTAAGTATTTAAATGTATATATTTTGAAAACCCTGAATCTGAATCTATCTTTTCTATCTTTTTTTCAATTTTTTTTTTACATTTAAATTGATTGTTATTTTAAAAGGTTTTAAAAAAAAAGAACAGATTTTATTCTATACGATTAATCGAAACTATCGATTGTTGTTAGCAAAGTAATCTGTTATTTTATGATATATTTTTTTTGCATTCCTCGGAAATAAGAGCTCGATCAGTAACTTAAGATTTTAGCTAGTCTTATTAACATATATGGCTTATTCGAGCTAATATCGTTTTAAAAATGCTCAACTCTATTTATCAGTTTGGTTACACAGCTTGTAAGCATCCTCTCCCACTCAGCATTGTCAGACTGTCGCTCTGGCATTTTGCTAAATTTTTATTTGTTCCCACAGTTTGTCGCTTGGCATAAATACATCGTTAGTCGCAGTCGTAGTCGAAGTTGCAGTCGAAGTCTCAGTCGAAGTCTCAGTCGAAGTCGCAGTCGCAGCAAAAGTCGCAGCTTCAGCTTCAGATCCACTTGAACTGTGCGAGTGAGTACAAAAAAAAAAACTTGCAGGAAGCTGCCGCAAAAAGTTGAACTAGACAACGGCGACAACAACAACAACAACAACTTTTCGAAGTCGTCGCAATCCTAATAGTAATAGTAATAGTAATACGAATAGTAGTTACTGCCATACAAGCACGTTTAATGTTCTTAGAGGCGGTGCACAGGAACGGAACCAACAAAAACAACTGCGAATACTTCAGCGAAGGCAATGCTCGACTAGAATATGCCCTGTAAAAACCAAAGAAGAAATTTGTTTCAAAAACTGTATCATATTCGAGCTTTAGTTATTCGAAATCGAGCTGAAATATAATAATAAATAATAATAAATAATAATAAATAATAATAAATAATAATAAATAATAATAAATAATAATAAATAATAATAAATAATAATAAATAATAATAAATAATAATAAATAATAATAAATAATAATAAATAATAATAAATAATAATAAATAATAATAAATAATAATAAATAATAATAAATAATAATAAATAATAATAAATAATAATAAATAATAATAAATAATAATAAATAATAATAAATAATAATAAATAATAATAAATAATAATAAATAATAATAAATAATAATAAATAATAATAAATAATAATAAATAATAATAAATAATAATAAGTAATAATAAATAATAATAATATTAAAGTAAAAATAAAATAAGATTTTCAAAATGAGATGTAGCGTTGAAGGTTTTCAGACGCTTAAACCGTTTGAGAATTACAATTGTCAATCTAAAAAACCCTTTGTTCTAATTGATTAGAGTTGCTTTGATGCAAACAATTTTGTTCAACTGAAGTGATGCACGTGGTCTTTATTCGTATGTTAAATTCTTATTGTTTCGGTTTTGAGTACACACACTTTTATTATACCTTGTGTCGCAGTTAGCTACAGGGTATATACATATATAAAAAAAAGCTAAGCCCGTGTATCTTCAGCGTGAAGTGTCTGTGAAATGGTGCACAAGTGAAAACAACAAATGGGTCGCCTTGTCAGTCTACTTACAACAGGCAGTGTGTGGCACTGAAAGAAGTTGACCCACACGACTCTTTCTGCTACCCCTGCCACTACAGCTACCTCTACCTCTACCTCTCCCCCACTTGCTGCATTCACGTTTCTTTGGGGCACGTCGATTAGCTAGCAGTTCATGTCAATGTGTCTGTCGCCCTGCCATGTAAACTTTAGCTGCCTGCTCTCCTCTCCTCTCTGTTGCACAATTGCTCATCATTGCTCAACACTCAGCTGCTCTCGTTCTGCTGCTTCTTCTTGTTCTTCTCGTGAAATTGTCGCCGATTGTCAGAGTTGTCGTTGTCGTTGTCAGTTGCCTGCCTCTACAACTTCCCCCCTCCCTTCTATAATATCTATAAATCAACTGCGGCTCATAACTTTTTTTTTTGCAAAAAACGTCGCGCGTTTAATGAAGTATTGCCCAAAGGGGTTGCTGCATACGAATTGAAGCCAAGTCCCGAGAAGAGCCTAAAGCCTAATCCCGGGGCTACTTGGAGCATGATGATTGGAGTGCGCAAAACTCACTTTAAAGAGGATGTTTGCATTTATTTATACATATCGTACAGTTTTCATACGTTTCGAGTTCCTTTAGCAAACTTCATTTGAATTTTGCCGCAACAATGTTTTTGTTGTTGAGGGTGTTTCAAGTGGGGTCTTTTGGAACTGCAACAAATGAAAGAAGGGAGCTGTGCAACCAATCTACAAATTCAAAGCTAAACCAACGAAGGAAGTAAGTATTATATATGTATTTGTTGTAGAGTTTCCGTTCCTCAATCATTATGAACTCTATAAATGTCAACTAATAAAATAACTGAAATTTGCAATATTTAAAAATAATTTTTAAATGAATTTAACATTGAAAATAATAATAATAAAAATTAAAAAAAATTCGTATTTTGACTAAAAAATAATAAAACAAAAACAAACAAAAAATCTACAAATTAGATGGATAAAATAAAAGATTAAAGTTCTAAGTGTAGAAATAGACATGCTTCCCTTTCCGATTTGTATTAACAAAGTTTAATTATTGAAAAATAACTAATTTTCATTGCAAAACATGTCAAAATATTTGTAAAACATTTCAGAAACTATTCAAAATAATTTCAAATTAAATTTATTCCAAATTTTCACGATTTTGGAATTCAAATCAATTTAGCGACTTAGGGATTGTAATCGATTGAAGGATATTGGGAATCGCAACTATTGAACGATATTGGGATTCAAATCGATTGAACGACTTTGGGATTCGAATCGGTTGAACGATATTGGGAATTGCAACGATTGAAAGATATTGGTAATTGCAACGATTGATCGATATTGGGAATCCCAACGATTGATCGATATGGGCAATCGCAATGATGGAACTCACCTGAAAGTTAAGATCGTTTAAAAGAAAATGAGCTACTGAACTACTTCATTGCATTGAACTGGAAAGTACAAGTTATCTTGAGACTTTCAACTTTTACTCATCATCATGTGAATATTTGTAGAACCAATGAAAACCGTTGTTATTGCAAATATGTAAACGATATCTGTGGATTCTCCCACGATTAACGAACGCTGCAAGGGCTTGAAACTAATTGTTTCATTAAAAAGCACTGCACTAGCTTAAGCCACGATTCACTCTTCAAAACTCTCACCCCTGCATACTCGCTCAGCCGCTCACCCTTCCCATCTACCCAACTCCCAATCGTCCCACTCAATGGATAGCTGTATCCGGAGTTGCACTCGTCAGGTTAAACACATTTGGCTACCACTTAATTTGCAATAGTGAAACCAAAGCGCTGAAGCTGAAGTTGAGTTTGAAGCAGCCTCTAGCTCTGCACGTTCTTCATTCCATGTTGCATGTTGCATGTTGTTGTTGCACTAGCACTAGACCCAAATCGCTACTCCGATAAGCATATTAGAAGACTTACGGAATACAATTACTTAAGCCAAGCAGGGGGAGGCGTAGAAGTAGGTGCTGATGCTGATGCTGCTAGTTTGTCAACCAATTTGAAAAGCCTCTGGGCAAAGTCTCGTGAGAATCTTTTTGTATTGTGTTGTGTTGTGTGTTGTGTGTTGCTTGCCAGCCAGAAAAAGAGGAACCCAACTCAGCTCAACTCACAAAAAAAATAAGAAAAACGCAAAGTCACGCGCAAGATTTTGGCCTGAAGCTGAGGTCGACGTTCAGGTTCAGCTTAGTGTATTTTTTCTTCTTTACTTTTTTGTTGCGAATGTCGATGCTTTTGTTGGCGGCACAATATTGCAAGAGTTAAGGCCAACATATACACATAAGAGTTGTATCGATTCATTCAGTTTAAGTTCAATTAAACCAGTCGTTCAGTTAGTCAACTAGTTTGTTCCGTTTCATTTAAGTCACATTTGATTTACGCAAAACATACATTAAACGATAATGAGCCGTTGTGTTTTACTTTGAAAACTTGAACATATTTTGTTACACAGAACTTAATCGCAGGCAAAACTTTATGCGGAACTTGACTTTCGAAATAGAGAATCGATTATGGCAAAAATAACCATCTAATAAACTAACTGAGCTTAATATGGAAGCAAATGAACTAAGAGAACGAACAAAATTAGCAAAATAATGGAACGAACGCAGTATTTATTCATTTAATATTTATTTAAAAAATTTAAAATAGAATTTTTGATTAAAGAGTTGTATACAGTTTTACCGCACAAAAAGATGAAATTTTTCGATTTTTTTTTATACCATTAAAAAAATTTTTTTAAAATCTTTTGTCAATGTCGAATTGAACATGTTTCTGCGGTGGATATCATATTTTGAGAGACCTTGATTTCAAATCAAAAATTCTACAAAATTCCATTAGTTTATTGTATTGTCTTTTCGCTGAACGAAGGATTTGTAAAAATTTTGATTTAAGAAAAAAAATGGCGACAAAAATGTACTTTTTCAATGCCTACAATTTTCGTTTTTTTGCTCTAAAAAAAAGCTTTCAAAAAAATTGAAAATCCTGCGTTCAGCAACTAGCCATAATCATAATAAATGAGTGCTATAAATTTGAAGTTGAGCGGATTAATAGTTGTTTAGTAATTGATCCACCGCAAAGTTTATTTCGAAAAAAAAACAAGATTCTGAGATAATCGCGTTTAAAGTTTCAAATTGGTTTCTGTGGGCTGTGCAGGAAGTGCGCTATGAATAGCTACAACTTATATTCTAATGCTCCGATCCTTATAAAGATGAGAGAGTATTTTCGAGAGTATATACATCAAGAAAATGAAATAGAAAATCGAATTTTTCTTCCATCACAACTGCCTTACAACGCCTTACGGGAAAAACAGTTTCTGAATTGATAATTCGAGAGTATTTTGATTACTTATCTTTAATTTGTTGTGGTTCAACTAGGTTTTTCTTGGTTTCTTTGCCAATTCTTGCAACAAGTATTGAGCTAAGATTTGTTTTTTTAATTTTGTATGTTAAACAGCCACAGTTATTGCTTAATTGTTAATTGCTTATCTTTAATTAACTTAATTTTAATTTTTAATCTTAAAAGTTTTATTTCAATATTTTTATGTTTTTCACAATAAATCAAATAAATGAAATCTATTGATAACTGTACAGAGACTAGTTGTTAGTACAGTGTTTAAGATTTAGTTCGTTCACTGAACAAACTGGTTCAATTGAACTGCAATGAACAACTCGACAAGTAACATGCTGCATAAAGAATGGCTTTTTTGCAGCAGGCCAAGCTGAGTTTTGGCCTCTTAGCGCGGGCGTGCAAATAAATCTTGGCCACAATTGCACTCTGTCTGCACTCGGCCAAGGCTAAGTCACAAGTGTTGTTGTTATTGTTGTTGTTGTTGTTGTTGTTGTTGGCTTGTACGGGTACAGGAAGTATGCGCGTGTCGTACCATCTATGGAGCACATTTCAGCCAATTTTCGAATTGTCTCTAGGCCTCTCTTGCAGTTCGATATATTCACATAGCTGGGATAAAGCTGCGTATGAGTTTTATATGTGGCCAAAAAAAACAACAAAAACAAAGAAGAAGAAGAAGAAGTTGCAACAGGCTCTTTAAACGCTAAACAGTTCCATGGAATGCGCTGTGATTGAAGGCACACCGAACTATGCACAGATTGCAGACAGACGAACAGACAGACAGACACAGATCCCAGAGTTACAATACCAAATCAGGTTGCATGTTGATGATGATCATTATGATGATGTTGTTAATGATGATCAGTCGATCAGTTGCATGTTCGTACAGGCAACATCAATTTATTTGTTGCCTTTTTCATGTTGTCCACATGTTGTGACTTTGTTTGGCATACATAATAACAACAAGTACAAATACAAATACAACAACAAGTTATATCGATAGATCACTGACTGATCATCAATTCGCTGACTGTCTGTCTGTCTGTCTGTTGTTGTTGTTGTTGTTGCTGCTGCCTAATGATCGTCATGAGTTTTATTTTGTTTGGCATGTTTATCTGCATCTTTCATGTTCGCATGTAATTTACTTTTGCCCTCCCTCTCTCCCTCTCTCTACAATAGTCGACGCGGTGATCGTTGATCTGTGCTGATCTGTGCCTGTTTCTGTTGCTGTTCCTCTCGTTCTCTCTTTCTCTCTCTCTTTCTGATCGAATTTCCAGCCTAATTAGCTTTTGACTTGTTGTCGCTGTTCGCTGTCAATGTCTCTTGATTTCTTTCGATTTGAGTGATCTTCTTCTACACGTCGAAACGATCTTCGCGTCAATTGTTCATGAGAAATAAAACGTGCTTTTTACTTAAGTGCTTAAATGGAAATTCAACTAGAATTAGTTGGCTAACAAGCGAGCAATTATATCTCGAGACAAGGCAATAGCAATCGTAGAAGTTCGTTTAGAACTCAAGTGTCTTGCGATCGATCCTGAGAAACGACGGAATAGTTGCATTATCTGTATCAAAACATATTCTTAAGCATTAAATGCAACTGAATATGCTATTGGTATTTCGAAGTAAAGTAAATCGAAATTTTGATATGAAATATACTTAATTTAATATATGAACTAATTGGTTTGAAAGATGATAATATAACGCAAAAAGCGCTATTTCTCACAGAAGTTTTTAAAGGGTGCAACTATTTTGTTACTCAGACCTACTGTTATTTTCGATTCCGTTAAAAATATTCGGAATTGAGATTGTAAACGCCGATAATTTCTAAAAAACAAGCAAATATTCTATTTTGAAAGGTTTTTTTGAGTCATTGGAATAAATTTAAAGAAACCCTTACGCAAGGTACAAGTCTAGTGACGATGCACATTCAGACTTGATGAGATTAAATTTTGATACAATATAGAAACTATTTTGAATAATAAAACAAATTTGGCATTTGGTATCGAAAGATGATCATAAGATGTAGAAAGCGATATTTTTCACAGAAGTTTTCTATTATGACAAAAGGGGACAATACCGGTTAACTAGTTTTCTAAAACTAAAGTTGAGTACCATTTGAAAAAAAACCTAGTATTAAAGGCTAAAATTGTTTATGCCTTGTTTTATACAAAATAAGTTGAACACACTTTTAAAAAAAATCTAGCATTCCAGGCTTAAATTGTCATTTCCACATTGTGTTGTAAGTTTTTTGAAACGGCAAATTTCATTCGTATTCCAGAAACGTTGGAGTGAATCACGAAAAATCATAAGCTATTACCAAATTTATTTTCTCAAAATGATTTCAGAAAAATTTGTTGTTAATTATTTGCGTAAGACCATGCAGCCGGTCAAATACAAGACGCTAGTCAAAAAGTTTGTCCGCTCGGGCAGAACTCGGCAGGAGGTGGAGGATCAGCTCTACACCATACTGAATGTATTAGTTGCTTCGGGAACAGTCATCCACTGCAATAAACACTATTACACGAAATATTTGATGGCGGACTTGGGTTACAAGCCGGAGGAGGAGACACCATCTGATGAAAATAAGAATGTTGAGAAAGTGAAGAAACCAAAGCGACGCTTTAATTTTGCTATTATTGCTATTTTTATTGCTATTGTTATTTTTATTTGTATTCTATATATTCGGATGGATTAGTTTCACAACATTGAAACAATAAACCACTTGAATGTTTCAATTGATTCTTTTTTCTTTTAAAAAGTCGATTTTGTTCACTTTGCGTAAATGGGAACAGCATCATTGTGAGCGGCAGTCCAAGCTAGTGACGAAAAGAGATATGCGGCTAAAAATTTAGAATCCGTTTCATTGAACAATGTGCCGCTTTTAGTACTTTCGAATGACTCAGAACAGGTTAGAGTATAAGCAACCGATAAGTCTTCTTCGGAACTGAAAGTAACGTTATCTATAACATCATTTACCAGCTGATCAGTATATTGTAGTTTCAAACAACTTGGTACACAAATTAGAACTGATAATTTGAGGCTGGAGTACTAGGTTTTTTGAAAATTGTGACTGGGACTTTTAAAACTTGTAAATATTTGCGCAATTCAAGAAATTTTGAAGATGTATCGATGTCAACTTTAAGCTGAGTGCAAAGCATATTCAAAAACAATTTCTTGATTTCTTAATCTGAAGATAAGAGCGCTTTCTGCTTATCAAAAACCCGTTTGAATACCAAAAGACAAATAATGCGCAATTTCCACATATATGCATTATATAAAGATCTCTTTTATATAGTATGCATATCGAAGATATCAACAGACAAAGACAAATTGGCACATTAAGCGAGATAAGCGATCTAAGAGAAATAACAACAATTAATTCAATTTGCATTTATTTAAAATAAAACAAGCAGCAATAAAGAAGAAGAGTTAAAAAAACAAAACAAAGAAGAAGAAAAATACAATTTTTGCCATGCATATGCAAATTTAAAAGCCCAAACAAATTGTGAATGATACAAACAAACCAAAAAAAAAGAAGAAAAAAACAATAACAATAACAAACACTGAACACAGCATATGGACGGTGACAGTGGCAGGGGCGCAGGGAGAAGGAGAGGGAGAGGAGCAGTTCCCGGCGGGGACTATCAAAGCAATACAAAATACAAAATACAAAATAGTTGTCGGCATGCGATTTTATTGACCATTTCAGATTCAATTAGGGGTAATTTAATTTCAATAATAACTAGATATGTGGCCAAGCCAAGCGATGCACACACACACACACACACACATAAAGAGAGAGATACATACACACAGATACATTTTCCATAGATACAAAATTTGTATCTCCATCGTTGCCTACGTCGTTGTGGTTGCTGCTGCTGCTGTTGATGGCTCTCTGCCGCAAGCTTTTGGGCACATTTCTGTTGCATGTTGGTTACAGTTATAGTAGGCATATGTTACTGTTGTTGTTGTTGTTGCTGTTATTGCTGTTGTTTCATTGATGTAACTGGTTTTTTTGTTTTTTTTTTTTTTTGGCCACAGCGGCAAGTTAAAGCCAAATGTTGATTTGAATTTTGCGTGCGGCAAAAGGCTTTGAAATTGCTGCGCATTGCAGTTATTTTTATTATTTTTTTATTTTCATAACGTTACATTTTTTTTTTCATATTTCTCTTTTGAATAGCACTTCAGTTAGTTTGCACCAAGTGCCCGAGTGGCTAATTTTGCTTAATGAATATGACTCTACTTAAAAAACATGCACTTATGTTACATACAAACATTTCTGGGTGGGCCATATTTATGCTTTATCATGCACAAGTTTTGATTTGAAAATATGTGCGGATTCTGCGTTGCGCACGTTACATTCGTACGCATATTTGCTCCTTAATATTGACACAGCTAACGTTCATATTGGCATATTTTAATGCAATTTTGTTGCAAAATGCAGTTCTTTGAAAGTACTTTTAAACCTCTTTTAAAATAAAAGATTAACTGTTTTTGAAAAAAAGTTGTGCTTGTTTAAAGTTGCGTTGCGGGCGTTACAATAAATGGAAGTCCACTTTGAGGCTTATGTGCATTTGGACATTTTTCTTAGCATTCTGGCGAAGTGTCTCACACTAAAAAAAAATATTTTTTGCTCTAGACTTGGAGAGTGATGCGATGACGTACGTGGTTTTAAGTGACGAGGAGGATCAGAATGATAACAAAAGGGATTCAAATTCCAATTGCAAGAAGTAGTTACAGCCTCATTGCACAACAATAAAACAATAAACCACTTTTCGACCACTTAAATGTTTCAATTGATTCTTTTATCTTTTAAAAAGTAGATTTTTGTCACTGGGAACAGCAAAACTGTGAGTGGCAGTCCAAGCTGGTGACAAAAAGCGATATGGGGGTGCAGATTTAAAGGATTGTAACCTTTTGGTAAAATGGTATAAAAAAGTTGCCTATGGCACCCTTTGTGATGATTCGTCACTAGCGTGGATAGCCAAGTGTGAAAAGTTGAGTTAAGCTGTTGTCCATTACGTTCAACGGAAAGAATATACGTTTTTAAAAATTAAATATCCCAAAATGAAGCCTTGGACAAAAATAATGAAACGAATAAATGGTCGAAATTTGTATTGTTTTATTCTTTTGAAATTAACGTCTGGTTGAAACAACTTCTTCGAAGTTTGAAGTTTGAAAATTGAAAATTTTTGTTTTTGGTAAAATAAACGTAAAGTTGAAACTACCTCTTTGAAGTTGAAGGTTTGTTCACATCAATGGAGCTGTCATTTGAATCCTTTCCGTCACCAGTGGTATCCAATTTGGAATCTGCTTTTTTAGAACCCAGATTATTGATCGATGAAGCGTTATATATACTTTCGAATGACTCCAAACTGGAAACCGAACTGTCATCTTCTAGAAAACTTAAATCAAAGTTCTCCTGTAAATCATTGTGCAGATGAGACGAATAAAAGAAATTATTAAAATAAATAATTTTTCCAGCTTCTAAGGATTCATTAAGAATATCCGATAACTTATCAGCGACTGCCTTGCGAGTTCTTCCAGAGTTCTTTGGGCCAACAAACTTCGTTATGATCTCTGGGTATAATATAGGTTTCATTGCTTCCCTAATATAATTTATAACTGTTTCGTCTGTTATTGGTAGTGTCATATTGGAAAAAATATATATATATAGTTAAATTTTATGTATTTGTAGTTGTGTGTTGTTGTCGTTTTGAAATGAGAATGAAATGTGTAGATTCAAAAAACTTAGAGCACAAACTGGACTGACAAATTTAGCCTTGTATGCTTAGTATTTTAAAATTGTATTGAGCTTAAGTTATAGAAAACATGGAACTGAAAATTTACTAGTTAAATCTTTTGACTTAAACTTAAAAGGAAACTTCTGTGAAATATTCTACGTCTTATGGATGGGACTATGCTTTGATCGTCTGTCAGTCAGTTAGAGCAACAAATTTTAATACAAGTAAATATGTGTATAAAGAGAAACACATTCATTTCAAATATGTGTTTTTTAACTCAAATTAAGGCACAATACACAGCTTAAAGCCATTTGGACTGTGTTGCAATGTTGCAATATCCTGTTTCGCATTCGTTGTATTCACCTAAAATGCCGCAGGAGTTGAATTAAAAACAAAATCGAGAACAAAATGAGTATTCCCATTAAATTAAGGAAACAAAGACCTAGCCTATAGGCTTCGGCAGTTTTGCTACGAAAGTCCGCTCAGTTGGAGTTATATAGCGATCGAAAGGCATAACTTGATCTAAGAAAATTGCATACTTACCCTTTTGTTACTCACCTGTTTCATGTTTTTGTTCAAATGTTTTAAATGCAACATAATTTGAAAAATAATGAAGTTTGAAATTTGAAGCTAAATGTCTCTGCTGTACTTCAAGCTGCCCCTTAAATGCATTTCATTAGCTTATTAGTTCAGAAATTCCAACTGTCTGCCCTTCGTCAAAATATTTGTTGTTTTTTATTTTTAATTTTTGTTTTTGAAATTCATAAGCTCAATTTCAGCTAATTTGTTCGTCACTTTGCCAAAATATATGTTTTTTGTTTTTTTTTTAATGATGTGGGACGCTCTTTGCTGTCTGTTAGCTGAATGGTGTTACCTTTTGTGTTGCTGTTGTTGTTGTTGTTGCTGTTGTTGGTCGCGTGTTCAACTCTGTCCCCTGTCCACTTGTGCCCTCTCCCAAGTCCCCCATTCCTTGTCCCCTATCCCCTGTCCACTTGAGCAGCGCATTTTCAAATGTTGAGCCCGGCACCTGCGAAAACAAAGCGCAACACGCAAATGAAATTTATTTTTATATATATTTTTATACTTTGTTTTCCAAAATGGAAAAAAGAGTATATTGGGTTTGTGAAGTGTCCGTCTTTCCGTCTGTCTGTATGAACGCAGTTTTTTTTTCCATAGTTTTGAAGCTAGAGCAACCAAACTTGGCTTACATGTTGGTATATACCACAAGCAGACAAAGTGTTAAGATCGCCCAAATCGGACCACTATAGCATATGGCTGCCATAGGAACGATAGGTTGAAAAATAAGTTGTTGATTGAAAAACTTTTTTGTTTTTCAAGATAACTCAACCAAACTCACTTTACCTTTAAATTTAAGGACAGCTTTTAAGTATTTAAGAAGTCTTAACAAAAATGTAATTTGTTAAACGTACAGAAAACAGAGAATATCGCAGTCGGGAAAACCTGACTGCAACGTTCTTACATGTTTGTTGTTGTTTGCCAGGTTTGTTAAACATTTTGTTGTTGTTGTTGTTTCGTTTTGTTTGCTTTGCGGTATTTGAAAAAAAGAAAGAAAGAAAAACGAATAACTTGAAAATTGGCGCCGGTGCGTGCTGCTGTTGCAGCTAGCTTGCGGTTGAAAAGGCCGCACGATATTTATATATATATACAAAAAAAATTTCCAAATATTCGAAATGAACAAAACGAAGAAATTATGATACAATATTTACGGCGGCAACCAAAAAACTGATACAGCATAACAACAACAAGAACAACAAAAACAAGAAACGGCAGCCGTGAAAATGTTTCGGCCTTTTGACCAGCACACGCACATCGTATCTATGTTAATTAATTAACAATTAATTAAGCAAAACAACAATAACAACAGCGAGCTCCTTCATCGATGACGTCGCTAATGGTTAATGATGAGTTTTTTGGATTTTTGGATTTTTGGATTTTTGGGTTTGGGTTTGGCCTCGTTTCCAGAGAGACAGAGAGAGAGAGCGAGGGCGAGGGCTCGATCTTCTGGTTACGGTTAGCGTGCCTAAACAAAATTGTTTGACCAAGAGGAGAAGCCGCTTTCAAACTCCAACATATATCCATATCCAACTCCAGTTGTTGTTGTTATTGTTGTTGCTGTCCGGTTATCAGCGCGTTTATCAAATGCGCTACAGCTTTTTTTTGTTATGAGACCTTTTTGCTTTTGACTCCTGCATTCAAACCATATGAAATTGATTAATACAGCATGATAAATATATATTTTCTTTTTTCTTTCGATATATTCGATTTTCGGCATTTTCTATTTAATTTTTGTACAATTTTTTGTTTATTTTTTTTTTTTTTTTTTTTCTTTGTGCACCATATCGCTTAAGCTCTTGATGTATAGTTTTTTCGATAAGTTGAGTTATTTTTTTTTGATTAGGAAAAACACTTGCATGCCCAGCCTCAAAAAAATATGTTTGATGAGGGCAGCTGAGGCGCGCCTAAACAACAACAAAAAAAACATAAAAACAAATTCGAAAATGCATTTAATGAATTTTATCTTTTGCCATAGATAAAATGATTAAAATGATCGAACAAAAAAACAAACATTTGATTAATCAGCAAATAGTAAGAAAGTTGAAACTATTTTGATTAAAACTTAAGCTCAAAAAGGTTGTTTTAGTTTTGTCACAAGATGCCTTCAAAGAAACGTTTTTGAACCCATAAAGCATATACATATATTCTTGATCAGCATTAACATCTAAGTCGAATTAACCTATGTACGTCTGTTCAAATTCTAACTAGTCTCTCAGTTTTCAAGCTTTTTTGATGTTTCTTTTTGAATCAAACAGTTCAGGCCACTATATCTTTTAGCTGCTTTAGAAAAAATTGGATAAACAATGAGTTGCAAGAAAAACTTTTCTGGTTTTTACAAGAACCCAACGAAACTCACTTTTTCTAAGTTTGCATCCTGGCAAAATTTCATCAAAATCAGACTATATCTTATAGCTTCCATAGGAACGATCGGTATTTGTGTTTTTCAAGAAAACTCAATAGAGCTCACTAAAACTTAGTTTAACGATAGTTTATACAAGATGACAAAATTTCATCAAAATCGGATAGGAATATCTTATAGCTGCCATAGGAACGATCGGTTGAAAATTAGTTTCTGTATGAAAAACTTTTGTGTTTTTCAAAATATCTCGACCAAACTCACTTTATCTAAATAAAAGCAAGTTCTACACATGTTGACCAAATTTGATCAAAATCGGATCACCATAACTTATAGCTGCCATAGGAACAATCAGTTGAAAAATAAGTTTTCTTATGCAAATCTTTTCTTCGGCACGCCAAAGATAACATTTCTTTCTTGTTTTATAACTAAAGTCGAACTTCTCTACAACGAACTTCTGCACAACGAAGTTTTCTTTATAGCGAACTAGTTTCCAGAGCACTGCAACACAATCTTTGGTATTTCGATAGAAATCCAACTGTATATTAAACTGATCTTATGAGCATGCATTCTACTAAAGTGTTAAAAGTTAAGCTTAGTATAAATCTTACAATTTAGACTCAACTGAAGAAAGCAAGTTAGTTATTTAATTAGATGTCTTTCACTTTGAAAACAATCACTTTAAAGTTTAAACAAGCCACACACAAAGCTAAAATAAATTCAATTAAAAGTCAAATAACTTGGCATGAAAGCTATATGTGCATAGATATATATATAAGTAATGCGAGCTACGAGAAAAACACACCTAGCTCTTCTCTTTAGTTAGTTCTACCCAAAAAAGCTGCGCGCCATTTAACAAGTGCAAAATCTGCGTATAAATCTTGTAATCTCTTAGCCAAATCGCGGACACAAACATAAGCCAACGCCTTAGCACCTTGGCAGTTGGCTGAAAAGAAAACCAACCCAAAAACCAAAAACAGAATGGTTTTGTGTCTGCTTGCTCCGTGTCTCCATCGTCGTCGCAGCAGCAACTAAAAATGAATCAAATTAGAATGCTTGCCAAGCCCAACAACTTCCGGCTGAAAGTGAACTTTCCCAAAAAGGGTTAACCAACTCGCGTCCAGGCCATTAAATTTTTGGGTGAGGCAGTTTCTAGCGAAGGTGGTTGCGCATATATATAAGTGTGTGTGTGTGTGTGTGCGTTTGTGTGTGTGTGTGTGTGTGTGTGTGTGTGTGTGTGCCAAAGAAACACAAATTGCTTGCATGTCTGCGCAGTTTTATGACACTCGCAATCAAAACTTTGTGGCAGTTAATTAATATTTTGTGCTTTGTATGTGTGTGTGTGTTTGAGTGTGTTTGAGTATTGTGTTCAAATCCTAGAAATTTGCCAAGCCTTTGAGCATAAGCCAATGATTAATTCGCCACTTGCTACGAACTTGATTAATTAGAAAATATAGTTCTATGAATAAAATAACCATTTCAATAATTAAAAACTATTTAAGTCAAACATACGACAAAAAAGGATTTCTTTCAAAAACTTCTGCACTAAATATCAGAAATATCATATCACATATACTAAATAATGTTTAAAATTATTACTGTTTGATTTTGTAAGAAAAATTGCTCCAATTTTGATAAAACTTAGTTTAAATTTAAATACATTATTTTGAAATTTCAACTAATTTTTTAGAATTTTTGCAATTCATGTTTAAACAAAGTTCAAAGTTTAACTATCTGGTATGAAAACTCAAAATGTAGACTTGCAGACCTGTTCCAGTTTTCACATTTAGCAACATTTTGTGGAATTTATATATTTTTAAATGTGCAAACTTTCACAGCAGTTGTTAAGATGCTAGTGAATTGAACACCATAGCAAAAGCTAACTTATTTCAATCCCTAATCAAATAAGCGTGAAGTCAAACCGCAAAATCTTGAAAATATTTGAGAAAAATTCAGTTTTGCAATACTTTAGCGAAAGTTAAAAATGGAACAGCTCCAATTACATTTGGTATACATATCATTGCTGAACTTAACAAGCTGAGATTCTAAAATCAAATTAACTTAATTTTATAATACATATAGAAACTAGAATTAAACTGATTTAAAATTTAAAAACTGTTTTGCGAAATTTTAAAATAAATTTTGAATGTAAAATTAAACTGATTGTCAATTTTAAAACTACTTAATTTTTAAATATTGTAAAAAAAATACATAAAAAACATTGTTAATAAAATAAATTTAAAAAAAAAAATCTCAAAATTTATGTTTTCTTTTTATTAATAAATAACTTTTTACAGTTTAATTGACTGTTTAAACCATGACCAAAAAAAGGGGAAAATTGTATTTGAAGTAATTAATTTGATTTGAAAATAATATAATACAAATCACGTTTCAAACAAAAAAGTTGCAACAAACGAAAATCAAATAAAGCCAATTAATTTAAAACTTGTCTTTTAACTAGTAGGAGGAGCTGCCGCCAAATGAAATTCAAGATTCAAGATTCAAAAAACAGTGTTAACAACCACGCCCCGAATTGAATAGATTGTAAATGCAGACAAGGAGGTCAAAAAAAGTGCGACGTCATGGCTCTAGATATATGTTTGTGTATGTATTATATTCTACATAAAACAAGAAGCGCTCGGTAGTTCAACTTTACTTGTCAAATCTTTTAAAACTCATCAGCATCATTTAAGGCCCAGCATGATAAATGATGCGAATGTCCAGGCTGTTGCCTTACTTTTCCTTACTTTTCTTTGCTTTTCTTTCATTTTTCCGTATTCACTCTTTTTTTGTTGTTTCTTTGTTTGTTGTTAGCGGCGGAAGTCGTTCGCAAAACAGTCGCAAAAGTGCACATATCATTGCCATCATGTTGCTTCCAAAAAACAACAAAAGTCGCAATAATCATAACAAGCATTGCTTTAAAGGCAACTTGCAACACTTTCAAAATGCTACACACAAATTATCATAATACGTTTTTTTTTATTTTTGTTGCAGTCGCTAAAAGTTATGGGTCTGCGTTGCGTTATGAATTAACCGCATCACTTATCACTAAACTCAGCGGGGCTTTACGAATACTTCAATTCTTGTGAAAACAACTAAAGAACGCTGCCGTTCGCTGCTTGCTACCGACTGTAGTATACTCTGTTTACAGTGGAAGTTCTTGTTGCAGAAATAATTTTGATCTCTTTAGACATGAAGTTTGCAACTGGAAATGTAAAAGTTAGTTCGATATGCAGTTATTATCGAAATTTTAATGAAAAACATCAGTCTGATTTGAGTTGATATTGCTTTTGATCAGGGACCGAAAATTGAAACAAAGTTTCTGTTCCGGTCATATCTATCGAAATCCGCAAAAATAAGTTTTTTTTTACAATTTATACGAATTACAACATTTTTAATTTTTATTTTTGCTTTTTGAAATAAACGTTAAGATAACTGTTATTCTGTAACTTTTATTTTAAAAATCAAATATAATAATTATTAAAGATTTATATTTTAAAAATTACAAAATAATTTTTAGAGAGCAAGTTTTATTTTAAAACTTATAACAGCAACGATCCCTTCTTAAGTACATCACCTGCATATCTATATCGATATTTCAAAACTTTATATTTGGCAAGGCATTATCGATATAAAGTTAATATAATATATATTATAATATATTAATATAATATATAATATAACATAATAATATAATTTAATACAAATATTATATTGAAGCTTTAAAAGTGTATAAGAAATAAAAGCCAAATTGATTTCAACTCTCAATAAGATTTTGCAAAAGTGATTTACACTTAAATGTTCTGATTTTCATTTAAGACATGATTTTGCGGATTGAATTTTACTTGTGCTTTAGATTGGGTTTAACTGAGTACCGCAATTTAAATAATGAATCGAAATTTTCTTTAAATTTTAAGACTCAGTCTGTTCAAACTTGAACAACATTGCATCAAAACAATATACTCTCTTACGCTGCCATTTTTGTGAATGCAGAGTATAAAAACTCGGTCTTTAAATCGTTGCCAGTTTGTTATTTATTTATATGAAATTTTTGTTTATTATGTGCCTTGCTAAGTGGATCAGACAATGGGCACAGCTGGATCTAAATAGCTGCAAAGCTGGCATTTCTATATATCACAAAAAAAAAAGAGAAGAAGAAGAAACTCTCATGATAAATGATGATATACGCAAATTTGTTTATGAGTGCAGCCTTTTGGTTATTGATGGCTGCACTTCACACAGCACAGGCAAATGGAAATGAAAATGGAAATGGAAACAGGCAGCAGGCAGCAGGCTTTGCTTAAATACTAAATTCTAAGTAAGGTTTGTGGAACGCAACGTTTCTGTAAATTGTAGCCTAGTTACAGATTACACAGACGCAGTCGTTAACTGTTTTATGAGACTCTAAAATCAACGCTAATGACTCAATTCGGCTAGCAAATTAAGCAGCAGGATTTATGTGTTGAGCGCAAACTAGGACCATAAACTTACTCGCAAGGAAGCACAGTTGGGCACATAAAACTGACCAACAAACGACGACGGCGACATGCAAATAAATCAATATTTAAATTTTATTATCCATGGCCCTCGAGGCGTATGCGCGCTATCAGAGCAGCGAACAAATGAATGTTGCCCTCGAACTGCGTTTTCCTGTAAATAATTGGTTAATGCCAACATAAATACAAACATACTTAATGTATATATATATACACATGTATACATATACATAACTCTCTTGTTTGTTTAACAAATATTTGCTCTTTCACTAATTTACAAACATGATATATGTGTGCTTTGTATATTACATATACATATATTGTTTTAAGTACAATTCACATCTGCCACATCATTTTATTGCTCTACAATTTACCATGCAAAACGCTTGCCATGTTAAAAGCAATTTTACAAAAAAAAAATGCTTTTATGTAATACATTAAAATATAATATAAAAATATATTTTAATTTATGTAAAAAGCAATTTAATTGCAAATAACTTTAAACAAATATATTTTACTTTATTTACACTGGTTTGTTAAATTAAATTCTGCTTCTATTTTTTTTTTCAGTTATAAAGTTAGCTGTTATTAAGTAAATGCAGTTGAAAAATCCATCAAGCAGGTAAACAAATTTTATGTTGTATATATTATACTTTTTATACTCTGTTTTCCAAAATGGAAAAAAAGAGTATATTGGGTTTGTGAAATGTCCGTCTGTCCGTCTGTTTGTATGAACGCAGGTTTTTTCCACAATTTTGAAGCTAGAGCATCCAAACTTGGTATACATGTTTGTATATACCATAGGCAGACAAAGTGTCAAGATCTTGACATAAAGACTAGTGACCACACCCTTGACCGACCTGCCAAAAAAAAATATGCCACGCCCACTACCACCCCCGCAAATGAGCTAAACCTGTATCTCCTACACCCTTATAGCTAGAAACCCCAAATTTTGCAGTATGACTCCATTTGAACTCTTCGATAGATTGGAGAAAAAAATTTTTACGTACAGAAAACAGAGTATATCGCAGTCGGGTGAGCTCGACTGCAACGTTCTTACTTGTTAATATCTAAAACATACATACGACATGAAAATGTATAATAATTTTGTAGGCTTCGTTTTAAATTGCAAAATAAATGTTGTTTGTTTTGCTGTTTTTTGTTTGTGTCAAAATTACAATAACAGACTTCCTACAAGAAAAAAAAAATACATTTTTTTTATTTTGACTAAGAAGCACTTCATGTTTTATAGAAGAAAAAAAAACGAGGAAGAAAAGTTATTTTTGGCTTGCGGAAAAGTTTTTTAACTTAAAACATGATTTTCGACCAATTGTTCTTTAAGATTTTGATGAAACTTAGTCAACATGTGTGGAACTAGACTTAGCAAAAAATCGTTGTACGTGCCATCGATAGTTTTCAATTGTGATAGTTGAAAACATCAATACTATCGATTGTACTATGGTAAGATATATGGGCATTTCCACCAGAAAGTCAACCTGGACTGAAAATTTCAAAGTCATTATTCGTAAAAGAAAAAATCAAAAAATAATAAATGATTTTATATTATGAAGTGCCTAAGAAAAAACTAGTCTCATATTTGCCTATTTGACAATTATAATTTTCTAAAATCTATGCGAAAAAACAAAAATAAATTTAAAGTTATTTTTCCATAAAGATCTTTTTTTCGAATATGGTAAATAAAACCAATTAAATTAAAAAATTTGTTTGAGAACAATTTATCTTATAAAAAATGAAACAAATTTCACTATCGATACATCGAACAAAACATCGATAGTGAAGAGAACTTAAAACTATCGATACAATCGATGTTGACATCGATGTTTTGCCAGCTCTATATGGAACATAATAACATTAAGTTTAATTGACTTTAGTTGGAATATCTGTTAAAACAAAAAGGTTATTCATAAAACATATCATATCATATATATTTCAACAGATTGTTTGTGATAATAAAGTATTTTATTTGCTTTTTAACTTAAGAACTGAGCATTAAAGCATTTGTTGTGTTGTTTTATTTGCATATTTTAAGTTTCTTTAATTCTAAGCAAGTCAAAATACCAAGTTCTCTATTCTCGTTATTCATGCCATCATATTTTGTTAAATGTGCACAATACTATCTGTACTTATTCTATAATCAAACAAGTGTAGTTCTTTATTTTTATTGACAAATTACACTATCAAAAAGCAAGCATCTTCAAGCAGACAAAAAAAAAAAGAAAAAGAAAAACAATAAAGATAGTTTTGTCTTTATATTCGCATGTTTTGTTTTTGTCATAATAATAAATGTGTGTGCGAAGCAGCAACAACATAAATGGTTTGGGGTTTGAGTTTGGGGTTTGGGGTTGGATTCGATTGAAGCTGGCGGGTAATGATAAACATTTTGTTGATTTTGATGTTGGGGTTTAGTTGGTTTGGTAATGGCAATCGTATGTAATGATTATGGGGCCACTTTTCTCATAAAAATTCAAGCGGCAGCTTCACATGATGATGACTTTGATGGAGCGAGGCAAGCTGATGATGTCAAAACAAGCAACAAATTAGACTACTAGCAAAATCGACAACAACAACAACAACAACAAGAACAACAAGTACAACATTGGGTTGAACAAACACTTGAATTGAATCATTGATAAACAAGCGTCGACTTCTATTGGCTTTGATTATGCTTCTGGGCTTTGGCTTTTTTGGGAGCATACTGATTATGCAGAAAGTATTTTGGCAACACACAACTAAGGGTGGCCAGACCATAGCATATCAGACGAGACCACATCATAATCATTATATTTTATTATATATATTAACACGAAAAGCCACACGATGTTAACTTTTAGCAATTTTTGTGCCCTACTCTCTCTCTCGAAAAAAAAGCATACAAAAAAGTTGGTTCAATTCTCGTTTGTTTTATCAAAAAAACCAAAAATGCTCCAATAACAAAACAGAATTTAGCCAGAGGTGGCGAAAGGGGGGGCGGGCTGTCTCTAAGTGGGCAGAGGAGGCGGGCAGGAGACAATGCTTTTAGCTTGTTTTCGCTTTGGTTATGCTCTCCTCGTTTCTCCTGCCTATCTGCCATCTGCTCTTTGTTGATTTGCTAATTCTATGGCTGAATTTTCTTGGGCGTTTAGACAAGCCAAAAATCGGCGTCCCTTTTTCTCAGGCTTGAGTTTCCTTTTGAAATGAGATGCCCCTTTTCTGTTGTTGTCATTCATTGTTGTTGTTGTTGTTGGAGCTGCCTTTCAAGTTGTTTTTGTTCTGTTGTCTTGTCTGTCAATTGGTTTCTTGTGCAACTGAAATGATTGGCAAGCTCTTTTGGGGATTCCTTTCCACTTTGACTTTGACTTTGGCTTTAATTTTATTAAATTAATTTAACTTTTGTATATGCTGCGTTCTTAATTAAACTTTGCTTTTGATTGTTCAAATATATTTCAACGAAATTTGATTGTATTTTGTCTAAAAATTTGTTTGAGAACTATCAGGGGTGTCACGAAAAGCTCTTCGAACCGAATACCAATTCTTAGGTGTCACAAAAATCTCTTTGGGTGGTTTCAAAGCTCCCGTGTTTTCTCAAGAGATTTGGTTAAATTCACATACAAAAATTTTTTTTAAATAAAAGCAACCTTTTTAATGAAAATAAAACTATTGTTCTAATCTGCATTTATTTTTATTAACATTTTATTGGATAAAGTTATTAATTTTGCATTTTACAAAATTTCTAGTAAAATATTCAACCGTGCAAACCAACCGGGCATAGAATTGTCTAAATGTGGAATCTGCGCTTTAATTAGTACTTGAATGAACAATTAAACATAATAATAATGACTATAGTGATCGATGTAATTACTTTTCAATTCAAATGATTTTCAAAAGTTTTAGATAATGCCAAAGAAGTCGTTGTCTTTTTGAAACTGAATCTATATCTACTTCTTTAAAAACAAATGCAATAAAATGTCATTTCTTATAGTTGTATTACACACGACACAAAAAGTTGTAGCAAATAAAAAAAGATACACAAAAAAGGATACAATTTCAATGCGCTAGTCCTTAATTTGCTTACCCCAGAGGCAACGAGTAGATCAATGCCGCACAGACTATTGAATAGCAGGGAGCACATGAGACGTGTCTCGGGACAGACGCATGTCTCGTGCTTCTTGAGAAATGTCAGCTCAAGACTTCGATTCTTGGGCGGATAATAGTAGCAAACAATAAAGAAACCATCAAACATAATTGCCGAACTACAGCCGATGAACTCAAGACTTGGCCAGATTAGCTGCAAAAGGTTTTCCTTATGATACGATTCAGTTAATTGCTCTGGTGAAACCAGATGTGTGGGTCCCATTTCCAGAAACCAACGTCGCACCGCACGTCCTTCCCAGGCATAGAGCACCTCCACAGTTCTCTTGGGCACAAAGAGCGTATTCTGACCCACCTCAACACCACTGAAACCAATTATGCGGCAGGTATCACGATATGGTTTGCATAAATGCAAATACTGTTCCGCCATAGATTCCAGATTTCGATTCCAATAAACCAGATTCATATTGCTTAGCCTTTTATCATATGCCAACTTGTTGCGTAATCCATTATGCACATATGTCATCCTGGCACGGGACTCTGCTGTTGCCGGTAGATGCACAAAGCGTTTACAGTTGGAGGACACGGCCAGGGGCTCCTCAGCGCATAGGAAATTTTGGCTACCATCTAAACAGTTTTCACGTTCGGGACATATTGTATATCTGCTACCAAAATTGTTATAATACGGATTGTCCGCTTCTTCGTCGAGATCGTCTTGCAGATTGTTGACTGTGACTATATAATTGAGCAGCAGTATTATTGATATTTTCATATTTAACTTGATTTTTACTGATATTCGATATATATATATTTATGTTTGTATATTTATTAATGAATATTGTAGCAGCTATCTTTGTTTTTTTTAGAATTCAACTGATTGTTTCTATGTTTATTTTTGATTTAGATCCGATTCAGCTTGTAAAGTGTTTGTATTTCAGCATGTGCAATGAAAACTATTTGAATGCAGAATTAAAACGGAATTCGAATGCTATTTTATAAGCCGGAAATACTAAATCGAACACTGATAGTTTTTTTTAAAGTGAGAATTGTATCTAAATATAAGAGTGCAAGCTTGGAACTTGTTTTGATTAAAATGGTAAGTTTTTAGAAAAAAAAAATTAAAGAAAATCATGCTAGGATTGGAGAAACCCAGAAAACCCCAATCAAATCAAAAATTACTAAGAATTAGAATTGAATTATTCGGTTTCAAAAATTTTTTCATTAAACTTAAATTTTACTTATTTTCTTGTTTTTGGAAGCTTTAATCCATTAACAGTGGAAAATTATTCGAATCAAGACTTGACCTATTTAATTTGAATGCAAATCGAGCGTTTATATTTGAAATGCTCACCTTTTCGTTAAAAATATTATTCCCTTGAAATAATTGAATAAAAAAATAAGTAAGAATGATCTAAACGGGCGTGCCCGACTACGAGACTATCTGCTTCCAACGCTTAACGTGTGCAGTGCCTGTAAAACTGTAGTTTCTGCCCTCTCATCAAAAATATATATAATTAATATATTCGGAAATGTCTCCTTTTGCCTGTTACAAACATTTGCAGTACTTTATAACTTCCTATTTCTCATTTTTAATGGGAAAAGGGAGTAAAAATAAGTTTATAAAGGTTTAAAAAGGGCTTATATGTATATAGATTCGTGTTCATGTTGATTTCTTAATGACAAATCGCTTACAATAGCATAATCTATGCAGACTCTGATTTCGATATATGTATTTCTTAAATAGCCTTTAAATAACATAATACATCTGACAATAAAGCAGGACAATTTAGCTGTTTACCTCAGTTGCACATTGATTGGCCTCGTAACATGCACAAGCAAACTTAAGCAATAAATTTGGAAAGTAAATTTCATGTGATTTTGTATAGCCACTGCTAAAGAATTTCCCAAAGCGCCACGCAGAAATTCAATTTAATTCAATTCCCAATTGAGAAAAACACAGTCACAAAAAAAAAGAAGGAAAAAATGGGATGGGGGGATAGGGGGAGCTCAATGCAATATGTTTATCAGTTTATTGATTTTCAGCATACACAAAAATACAAAAACAAACAAACAAACATGCTGTGCTGCCCCACGATTTTCCATTGCAACATGCCACACACACACACACACACATATATATATATATTTGGCAAATGTATCCACATGCTGCACGCTTCAATGGTCTGTGTGTGTGTGTGTGTTTTTTTTAGCTATACCCACCGCTGCCCCGCTTTGCCCTTGGAAGACTTATGTCAAATGGCAGAAGATCAAATATCCTGTGGTTAAAATGCGATTCTGTGATAAATGCGACACACATGCGACAGGCAAACCGAGCAAACAAACAAACAAACAAACAAATACACAGTTCGAACGAGCAGACCCCAAACACGAACACGAATACGACCCCCAAAACCTCAAACCTCGTAACCCAACCCCAATACCAATACCAATACGAATACCAATCCTAACTCTAGACGGGTGGTAACATTAAGGTTGCCAATGGGGTCATTTGTGCCCGTCACGCGCTCTACGCATAATGCATGCCGAGCCATCAATATGGAGAGCCTGACCCCTTACTCAGTCTATATATGTATAGTATATACTATATAGTATGTAGTAATAGTAATACCATTCCATATCGAAACAAACTTCTTTGCTGCACGTTCTCATTGCTGGGCGCCATTAGTTTTACAGTTGGAAAAGGTTTCGGCTCTTTTGGCTTACTCTCTCTCTCTCTCCATGACTGTGTTTGCGGTCGAAATTAAATTGCAATTTCAAACTTCCTTAGCCAGTTTCATTTTTATGGGATTTGCGTTGCGCCACGCTTTGTTGCATCCCCCCCCCCCAAATCTCATCTCCTTCCATCCATCGACTGTGTGTGTGTGTGGCTACTACGTGCTAAAAGTGCAGCAAAACTTTTGCTCAAGCCAACGTTAAATGGATAAATGGATAGATAGGGTTAAGGTAGCTAAATATACCCAAAGTGTTCTCAGTTACCGTTTCGCTTAATGCATTTGATTTGCACTCGGGGTTGTCATCAGCTCTCTCTCTTTCTTTTTGTCTCTCTATCTCTTTCTGTCTGTCCATCTTTTCCTATCTCTCTATCTCTGTCACCTGCCTTTTTCTCTTTTTTAATGCATGTCAGTTGTATTTTTCAAAGAGTATCATGATTATATCAACCGCTTACCATAAAATGCTAAACTATTCGAAAAACGGAAGTAAAATTTCGAAATGGTTCTTGAATAATGCAGTTAGAATTTTTAAGAACTGCCCCCATTCATAATTGATTATTAACTTTTATTCAGATTTGAAAGTTTGAAGAATAATATATACTTATATAAAATACTTGAGTATTATATATTATATACGTTTGTTTTTCTCCGTATAAGCCAGTTTTAAAATAGATTCAATTGTTTTTTGCACTGCTTAAAATCTGTTATTTTATTTTCAAAACACTATTTTGAACAATCTGAATAAAAGTTGGGTTTTAAAGATAACTCAAATCAAACTAACCAAGTACAAGTTGCATTATGCTTTTTTAAAAGTTTGTTAAACAAATTTTTGACTAAATTTTGTAGTAAATTTGCTTCACTGTGATTCTTTCGTTTTAAAATAATGAAACAACTTTTATTTTCGGTATCCGATAAATAAACAAAACTATAATTTTAGTTGGAAACGTTTTGCATTATAATATAATAACAATTATAATCGGTTATGTTTAAGAGTTAAAAATGAATAATAATATTATTGAAATTAATATTAATAACATGCATAACACAAGCCCACAGTGTTTTTGGTTAAGGTATATCCAAAAGTAAAACAACATTTACCTTTTTTCGAAAACAACTTGAAGTTTTTGAAATAATCCCAGTTTTTGTCTGTTTGCGATGTAGGGCTATGTTTATGTACATATCTTCAGTTGAATCCACCAGTTGAAATAAATCAAGAATTTCATAAATAGGAAACTTAGCATCCTTAATATGATAGCAAGGACATTTTCGATATGTCTTATAATTAACGCGTAATATTTTTTTAACTTCAAAACTTTAACATTGTTTTTAGAAAAAATATTTTTTTTTTTTCTCTTTCAAGAGAATGGAAAGTATCGAAAAAGGTTAAGCAACATTTTTTTTCATTTCTAATTGTAAACGCTCAACATTTATGAACAAATTGGGACATTTTTTAAACAAGTCCAACAAGTACTACCAAAGTTATTAGCATTAACACACTGAATTATAGGAACAATAGGAATACTTGAGGACGTTTTTACGATGACTCAATTGTCGTTCTATAAAAGCAGTTATAGTTTTTCTAAAACCATATATTCTAAACCGCTGTTTAGACGATGCAAGAACTGCATGCAATTTGATGCAAGTTTCTTCTGTCAGCGTGTAAATACAAGCCAATCTTGCGTGCAAATTCATTTCTTCAACTTGCATTGAAATAAAAACGCTTTTACACGGTGCAACATAACGTGTAAGAGTACTAAAAGTGTTGTACAATTTGACGAATCGGTAAATTGATATTTTCAAAAATATGTTGTAAGTAATGCTGAATTTTCAGATATTGCTTGAAATGTTTAAGGCACTTGCTTGTTATTTTCATTTTTAAACATTTGCTGTGCAATATTAAGCGCAAGTTTTGCATTTTCTGAAAGAGCGCTAAATCAATTTTTACTTAATTTAATTATTTGTTGATTTGCATATAGTAAGTGTATTTAAGCTGCAATCAACTTAAAGCGGATCTCCTTTTTCTTTTGCTTTTTTTTGTTGTTTTTTTTGTACTTTTTCGAGTAAATTTTTGTTGTATTTGTTTTATTTTGTAACTTAACTAAGGTTCATTCATTTAGCAATGTCAACAGTTGGCTGACCAGCGGCGCTTTTGTTCGCACTGAATGTGCGAATGAATGAATGGAATTAAAGAATGGTGGAATGAAAGGGAATAATAGTAGAATGGAAAGGCGCTTCTTCTTTTGCTTCTTGCTTCTACTTCTGCTTCTTGCTTCAAACTTGCCTCTCACGTAGCCGCAGTTAGTTTTAGTTCGTGTCAAGTGTCGTTGTCACTGGCGTGGAAATCCAAGATCCTACCAACTGTACTGAATGACTGACTGACTGACTGACGAACTGACTGACTGACGTACTGACGCTGACTGACTGACTGAATGAGCGCTTCTGAATGGTTTTGTGCAAAATCTGTGCACTACCAACAATGGCCAAGTTAGAGAAAGAGCGAGAGACTTGACCAAAGCATCCAGCTCGTCCACAAAATGTGGCAAGAAAAATGATATGACGCCAGACTTAACAGCACTCTGTGCATTGCAAATGAATTTGATAAATGAAGCGAAACTTTGAACAGAACTACTACAATGCTGGTCTGGTCAGCTTGGGCTTTTGCCATTGTAATCAGCAAGATGCTGCTCCATAAATAATGCAATCATTAAAAAAAAACTTTTGGTTGCTTCCCAAATGCAATTTACTCTAGTGTATTCATTAAAGATGGCAAACAACATTGATAATGTTCGCTTTTAACTATCGATGATAAAGTACAAAGATGAAGAGATTTATATTTGAGTAGCATTTTAATTTGTTTATTCCAAAATTGATTGGTTTTTTAGCATTTGATAGCACTGCTATTGAACAAATTTCAATTAACTTCTACATACATCTGTACAAGCTTTGGAATATATGTGTTTATCTGGCATAGTTCATGTTTTGCAAAAATTGCCTGTTTAGTGTACCTCAATTCAAATCTAATTAATTTTTTTTTTTTAAGAAAGCGTTTTGATTTGTAAAATGAAAACGAATCAACTTTTTCACAGTTCTGCCTTTATATTGGAGGTGTTTTTATTTGATTTCTATGCATCGAACAAAACATCGATACTCAAGTAAATTGAAAACTATTCATATAATCGATTTTGATATCGATATTTTCTTATGTTTTGCTAAGTTTTTTGTTCCTAAGAGATTAATTCATTGAAAAATTGAAGAAACCATCGATACTAACGATATTTTACTGGCTCTAATTAAACATTTTTGTATGTTTGTTTCAGTTGAACTGTAAAAAGTGCAAAGTCGCGACCCCGAACCCCTAGCCCCGCGAACTGTCTTTCAATTTGCTGTTTGACTTTGAATTTCAAAGAGAATAAAATAAGAAGAGCAGCAATCAACACTTGAGGCACCCACAAAAGCCTGCAATTAATTTCACTTTCAATTTAGCGGCGGTCGCTTTTAATTTTATAAAGTCTGTATATATATGTATCTCTGTGTGTGTGTGTGTGTGTTTCTGTGGGCGTTGTTGTTGTTGATGTATGCGTGTGTATCTGTAGGCGGCTCTAACTGCATTTAACGGCAAATGTGTTGTAAAATGTCTGAAAAAAAAGCGCGGACCAGCATGGAAATTATTTTTAATTGCTACAATTTAGATAATCAAATGAGAGTTTTGATGTGAAGTAAATTAACCAAAAAGCCACACCCACACACACATACATACACACACACACATGTAACATAGTGTTAACAAATGCCGCACACTATTATAAAAGTGTACAATTAACACTCGAGTCGTAATCAACGCATTAGCTGCTCATTTTCATTTCAAACACAATAAACATGAAAATCAATTGTTCAGTTTTGTGCATAGTCTGAATTAAAGCTGATTTTTCAAAACTAACGCATTTAATTTCTAATCAAAATAACATTATTATTATTATTGCGAGAGCTTTCTTGCAAATATGTCATCGTTTGAAGTGTCCGTCCAAGAAATTCCATAGAAACTTATATTTTCGAATTGAAACAGCATTGATAAATAAGTTTCCAAATAAAAACGTTTTTATATCCTTGCAGAGGGTCCGTCTGTCCGTCATGTCCGTCTGTCTGTCTGTTTATATGCGTTTTTCAAGACTTTGTTCTAGAGCTATCTTGATGAAACTTGGCACAGATGCTTCTTCTTATTGCAGGTAAAACCCATAGTTGAATTGGCCAGATTGGACCACTATAACATATAGCTGCCATAGGAACGATGGGTTGAAAAATTAGTGTTTGTATGGAAAACTTTTTTGTTTTTCAAGATAATTCAACCAAACTCATCAAACCTAAGTTTAAGGACAGTTTATGCATGTTGACCAAATTTCATAAAAATCGGATAACTATATCTTATAGCTGTCATAGGAACATTGTTATTTCTGTGCAAGAAACGAAATAACTCACAAAAGAAGACGCTTCTTGAAACGATGCAAGATGAAAATGCTAAATTGCAACGTGTAAACACCGCTTTAACCTTTTCATTTGAATTCCAAATGAATTTCCCTAAAGCCTTATAGCTATATTTAATATTTTTGAACTATAATTAAAAGTTGGGCACTGCGTTTGCTACATAAATAATTGGATAGTTTTTGTTTGTTGTGCGCTCTTCTAATCAATTAAACCTTCCTCAATTATTCATTTGATGTGCTACTATACAAAAGTTGTGTGTGTTAGCATCAAATTGCAATGAACAGCTTCCGTTCGAAATTTTATTTAACGCTTCTCCAATTATGCACAATTCATTTTTATATATTTGTTTTCTTTTTTTTTATGCGCACGAACCCAACATTAGCCTAATTCCTAAAGCTTAGCTTTTTTTATTTATGTACAATATTTATTTCCACACTTTGAGTTCCGGCACCTACTCCGGCTGTAATTAGTCGCATTGGGTTTTTTTTTTTTTCAATTAATGCACAGCAAACAAATTAGACGTGCAACTTTCACGACTCGACTTATTTCCAGAGCGCTTAAAACCACTTAAATAAATCCCTCCCAAAAAAAGTTGTCCTTCAATGCAAAGCTTTATCTAGTATATATTATATATATATATAGGCTAGAGATGGTCGCGTGTCAATTCAACATTAGCGTTTGCTAGTCGTGTTTTTGTTTTTGTGTGAAAACTTTGGTTTTTGGAAATTTATTTTGAAGAAAATTGACATATTTTTCAATTCGATCTTTGTGTTTTAATAAAATTTTCGATTTGTTTTTGATTGATGTGGACACTTAACCACTTTTGTCGAAAGTAGCAAGCTTTTTAAAGCTTTATATACTCTGTTTTCCAAAATGGAAAAAAAGAGTATATTGGGTTTGTGAAATGTCCGTCTGTCCGTCCGTCTGTCCGTCTGTCCGTATGAACGCAGTTTTTTTCCACAGTTTTTGAAGCTAGAGCAACCAAACTTGGTATACATGTTGGTATATACCATAGGCAGACAAAGTGTCAAGATTTCCCCCCACCCCCACCCCTTCCCCCACAAACCGCAAAAATCTATATCTTCTGCAGTTTTTCAGCTAGAGTCACCAAATTTGGCATGAAGACTACTGATGACATTCTCGACCGATCTGTAAAAAAAAAATGCCACGCCCACTACCGCCCCTGCAAATGAGCAAAATCTGTATCTCCTACACCCTTATAGCTAGAAACCCCAAATTTTGCAGTATGAATACTTTTCATCTCATCGATAGTTTGGAGAAAAAAATTTTGACACGCCCACCCCCGCCCCAGTAAACAGAAAACAGAGTATATCGCAGTCGGGTGAGCCTGACTGCAACGTTCTTACTTGTTTAAAGCAAAGCTTTTAAATACGCATATATCAGGCATTTTCTGAACTCGGGTTCGAAATTTGCGTTCTGTTCTAAATTGCTGAAAACGTCAAACTCTTGTTTTTAAAAACTTTTGCTTTTTTACCTTTGGAACCAAAAGTAATTTCCATATTTCACAGAAAATTCAAATAACAAATTCTTAAACTCAATTTTTTTATATTTTTCATCTTATTTTTAAATGAATTCGGTAAGTTATTCTTTAGATTGAAATCAAATTATAGCTATAATAGTTTACTTACAAACTATCTGTATAATAGAAACAAAAACTTGAACTTTGTTTCGAAACAGAGAAAAAGAAACTATTCCGATTGGATATCGATTCATTCGTTTATACTTTTCAAAACCTTTCGATAAAAGCCTATATTTCTTTAATTTCTGCGTTTAACTTTCAATTTTCATTTAAAAT
The DNA here is from genome assembly GCA_949708635.1 of Hirtodrosophila cameraria. NCBI lineage: Eukaryota > Metazoa > Arthropoda > Insecta > Diptera > Drosophilidae > Hirtodrosophila > Hirtodrosophila cameraria. The sequence continues at coordinate 60,996,352 of OX453090.1, forward strand.
GTATGAGCTTATCAGCATTGGAAATGCAAAATTGTCTGAATATGTATTATTTAATATGTGTATGCAATATATCGGTGCATTCATTAAGAAGCCACTTCTAAGATATCGCTGCTATATCGATATATTTAAGAAAAATAGTCTATAATAGCATATCAAAAGTTTTTTCATTGCAATTTCTGTTCAAACTCGCAAATTTCTAAACATTTTTTAAAAGAAAACTTTCCGCAATATAGCAATATGTATATCGATATTATTTTGTGTGACCAATATCGATATAAATTTGTGCATCACTATTTCATTACAACGCTATTTCAGCGTGAACTGGTTGGTTGAGCACTTTTATAGAGTATATACGAGTTAAGGACATTGAAATAAGAGGCACAACTTTTGGCTAATGTCCAAAGCTCGTCCTGGTCGAATAATGGGCAACTTTTTGACATTGCACGCAAGCGAGACAGGTAGAGTGGGGCAAGGGTTACTGAAATAGAGTGAGTGAGAAAGAGGCACGTTGAGGTCACTGCTTGCAAAGTAATAAACGCTTAAGAGTTCGCCATTGTTTGGCAGTTTCTGATATTAGTCGTCCCGGGAATGGTGAAAAAAGGAAAAGCGGAAAAGTGGAAAACGGATCGTTGGAGTGTGTTCTTCGATGCTGGCAAATCGCCAGCTTAAACAACGCCAAACTTATTAATAATTAATTGACTTATATTTATAGTACATCTCGTGTCTGGCTGACTGCATAAAAGCTTTTTGGTAATATCCTCCCACCCCCCCTTCCTAAGTTTACCTGTACTCTTAAGTTCAACCTTGGCTCTGAAGTCCTTTTTGTGTATGTGGTCATGGCAATAAGAAGTATTACTTGCCATTATTATACTTCTTATACATACTTTATATATATATATATATATATATATATATATATATATATATATGTGTTTGGTTCTTGTTGTTGTTTTGATTTTCATTGCTTTGTTGTTTTATTTTTATGGCTATTTCAACTTCGAAGGATGAACTAAGTACGCCCTCACCTCATGGCCAATTGACTTTTTTATTTTTATTTCAATTTGTTGTTGTTTTTTGTTGTTGTTAACTTTGACATTTTTATAGTTTTGACTTTTGACATTTTTACTAAGCATTGCTGCTGCATTCCAAGCATGTCCTTGGCATTTTAATTCTTTTTTTGATAGCTTTTTATTGCATTTTCAGTGTGCTGCTTATTCTGTTTAGACTTAGAAAGGCTCCAATCGGGCGAAGCGTAAGGTATTTAAGAATTTGAATAGATTAATTAGCTGAAATGTTAGATTGTTTGCAGAATTGATATTGTCCCTTTGGTGAAGAAAGCCTTTGGAACAACGAGCCAACATTAGAGCACTATATAGTAGAAAATGTGCAAACAGCAACAAATCACAGCTAATACAACTTCAGAGCACTTTTCTCACTTAGAATTCTCAACCGGTTCTAACGCTGCAAGTAGCAAAACGATGCTTGACAATGGAGTTGGCAGCATTGGTTTCAATAGATAATTGACATTTTCTCAAAGTTGTTTTAAGCAACCAAAGGCATAAACATCAAAGCCGATTTGCAGAATTAATCCCATCAAATAGGAACAGCTCTAAACGAGGCAAGAGTCTAGTGACGAATGCATATGCAAGCATGCAATTTTATACATGTACTTTTCTTAATAATCAAACTAATTTAGCAGATGTTTATAAGAGGCAGAAAGCGGCATTTTTAACAGAAGGTTGCCTTTATGAAAAACAGAAACAATGCCGCTTAACTATTTTTCTATATATGTTGACTAATATTGGAAAAACACTAGCACACCAAGTTCAAATAGTTAGTTCCTTGTTTGGTACAACTTAAATTGAGAACCATTTTCAAAAATCTAGTATTCCAGGCAAAAATTTTGAATTCCACATTGTGTTGTAAGTTTCTTGAAACTACAAATTTTCATTCTCATTTCAACTAGCAACGACTACACAACTAAAAAAACATAAAATTTTACTTACAATATATATTTTTTAAAAATGAATCCCAACATAAACGAAACAACAGTCATAAATTATATACGCAAAAAAATGATGCCGATTCCATATCCGGACATAATCACGAAATTCGTTGGTCCGGTGGAAGCTGGAAGGACTCGCGAAGCGGTTGCAGATCAGCTAGTGCCTATTCTGAATTCATGGATTGAATCGGGCGAAGTCAAACACCATAACAACTATTTTTACACTTGTTATCTGGGCAATGATATGGTGGAGCACTTTGATTTTAGTATCCTGGATAAGGCTACTTCGATGCCCAGCGCCGAGTCATTCGAAGATTTAAAGCTAGGTGAAGTGATCAAGAAACCGGATTCCGAACATTCAAAGCTCAGCTTGGCTACCGAAGGTGACGGAATGGATGGAAAGGATTCAAAGGCCAGCTTCCTTGATGTTAAGCAATCTTCAACTTCGCAGAAGAACTCAAGTAACGTTAATTTTACACAAAAAAAGTAAATTATACATTTTCAAATTTCAAATTTTCTCAAGTCAATTTTACCAAAAAAAAAAAACAAATTTAAATTTTGAAATTTTCGATTAATTAGATTAAGCCTTACTTTGGAAACACTAGAATAAAACAAAACTTTCAACCATTTGTGCGTTTCATTTGATTCTTTTTTTTAAACTCTTACAGTATCTTTAAGCTAGTCTGAATTGCATCATGTGCACAGTTTTAAATAAAACATTTGAACAGTTAAAAAAAAGCTGCTTAATATGTTAAATATATATTTATATATATATATATCTTGATCTGTAGACAAAAGTTGACTGGATTTCACTTTAATGATTAATTTTAAAAATCAACTTTTTTATACGCAATAAATTGCAAATTGCTTCAACATCTGCTACACGATACAATTTATAATCAATTTGCAGTTAAAATACATGCATATATACATGTGCTATATATACATGTCTCGATAGCTGCGATTGAGTGCCAACAAACACAACAAACACTTTGTTTATCACCCATGCAAATTTATTAAACACAATTGCCATTGGTGTATACATTTGTTGTTGTTTATTTGTTGCTGTCGCACAGCTAATTGTGAAAATCACAAAAAAAAAAACGAACTGAAAGTTTGAAATGCGAAAATTCGTTGCGCCAAAATGAAATGCAGACACATAAATTTTCCACAGACAGAAGCAGCGGCGTCTGACATTGAAAACAGCAACAAATGTTCTACGTGATTCGCAGGGGGAGCTGAAGCTGGCAGGCAGCAGTATTGGAATTTATATAAAGATGATACTGTGGATATAGGCATGCCCATGTAAATGGGCAATGCAGACGTGTTCAAGTGCCGCAACTCTAATTTATTTTGGCACCAGGCATTCAAAATAGGGTTCGGAACCGACCAAAGACTTAATTAGCAACAAAGCCACTTGAAACAACTTTTTTTTGGCCAAAACAACATTGTCAATTGTCTGCCTTTGTTGCTGACTGCCGCTTAGTGTTGTTCATTGTTGTTCAATTGAAGCCAGAAATTGTGTAGTTGCAGTTTTTGGTGAACTAATTTGGAAACACACTACACTCTTAAAATTGTATACTTTTTGACTTTATTTTTGTTTTTCAGAATTATTATTTGACACAAAACTTAAAGCAGCAGTTAAAAATAGTTGTTTGCTTTTTACACAGATAAACATTTAACAAGTAGATGAAACGATTAAAAATATACTTGCGAAACAGCACCTTATCGAAGGGCATAAACTTATCCGGAACATTGAGAAACCCATCCATAGTTATTTTGTTCATTAAATGCGTTCAATTGAGTTAGAAATTCGTTCGTTTCTTCTTCTGGTTTGATGATTATTAATTGAATTTTTTTTTTTGTCTGCAAATTAAGACCAAATTACTTGAACATTTAAAACCATAAGTAACATAAGGAAGCAATTAAATTTAATTATTATTATTATTATTTTTCTCATTTTTAAAATATTTAATTTTTTTAATTTCTTAGTATTTAATTATTAATTTCCTACTTTTTTATTTAATTCATATTTCCCCAATTTTCAATGTTTAGTTTAAAATTTTGTTATTTTTTTTATTTTCATTTTTTATTGTTAATTTAAAAAAAAATAGTTTTTGTTTTGCCTTTGTCTTAAAAGTAAGTTAGATATAATATAATAATAATCTTTTTTTTTAATTGATGTTTGTGACTAGTGCGATAATTTAAAAGTCTTCTGTACTTGTAGCGCTAGGAATAATTTATTAATAAAATACTAATTGCTATAAGTTTTAAGATAAATATTGCAATGTAACAAATATTTCCAAATTTGTATTTAAAAGTTACTAATATCTATTGTAAAAAGCAAATATATGTCTTATTCCGTAACTTTTGAAATTTTAGTGTATCAAAAGTCGGTAAATATTTATTTATTTTGACTACTTTTCCAAAAATCCACCGGAAATCACGCTCCGAAATTTTGAGACCATTTGAGACCAAAACCGAATGATTTATTCGATTTTCGGAAAAGTAGTCAAAGTAGACATTTACCCAAAAGTCTTATCTTTATCACATTATTTTATTTCAATATTTCTACTAAGACTTTCTTGGAAAATTGTGTTAATTGAGATGATTTTTGGAAAGTGACGTTAAAAATGTTAAAAGTTCAAGTGTTGCGTTCATCGAAAAGTTGCGTTTATCGAAAGTCGCGTTGATCGAAAACGTGTGAGAGTTCGTTCATTCATTTAACTTACTTTTTTGTTCAATTGAACCAATTCTGAACGATTTGAAACAACTCTACTCCTGTTTGCTGGTGGTCGTCGTCGTGGCCATCAAGAACTCATTTCCGCAGAAAGGCGAGGCGAGTTTACCCTCAACTGCAACAGCAGCAGCAGCAGCAACTTTAACTTCAACTTCAACTACAATTGCAACTGCAACTGCCGCAAATTCGTTGTCATTAAATTATTAAATGGAGCGCAAAGCGCAAAAACGCTTAAATTGCACAAGGGCTCGTCCCTCTTTTGGAAAGTTTGCTTTTACGACTTCCCTTGCCTAATGAAAATTTTGCGCTCAGCTATAAACTCGGAACCGCAGCAGCAGTTTTCTTGCATTCGCCCAACTTCAACTCCTTTTCCCACACTTTTAATGTTGTTTTTCTGCTCCGATGTTGTTGATTAACCTTGCCAGGATTACACAGATCCATTTGCATCTATATTACACTATGTGTGTAGATGCATATTAAGTAGTAGTCCTGCAAGTTCTGTTCTCGTTCATTCTAATTGAGTTTTGTGGACTGTCACAGAAACAGCAACAGCAAAAAAGGACACAGCGCAAAAGGAGAGAGAGGAAAAAAGTGCATATGATGATGTTGCTCACACTTGTTGTTCAGTTTTTGATGCATGGCATTTTAATAGAAAGAACTGATGGATTACCAAGAATTATAAATGAAAGAGTACAAAGCAATGGATTGCATTGATATGCATGATAAAGCCACTAACTAAGCTTAACACTTTTCTAATCAGTGTTGCCAATACAGCTATTTTACTCTTTTATGGATTTTGTCCAGTTGACAGTGTCCTGCGAGCAATCGAACAAGAACAAGCAATATATGCTTTTTGAGTTGGAAGTCCTATTTTGTGACTCGGTAGATTTAATGAAAGGAGTAAAAATTGATTTGTTGATGTTTACTCGATACGATAGACCTTTGAGCTGACAGTCTAGCCAGCTCAATGGAGTAAAAACGAAATCTATCAGAGGTGTCAGGGAAATCTCTAGAGATTTTCTGTTGGCTTGTATTTTCATTCGCTCAAAGAAACAGGCGATGCTGAAATGCTTTAAGATATTTAGTGTTTTGGCTTATTGAAGTGTCACTGAAGCAATTTCAATTTGATTGCAACCAATTTATTGCCAATTAAGTTTAAAGGCCGTCAAAAATAGCGGTTTTTTTTATCAAAAGTTGACAAAACTGTTGCTAAAAAAAAACCTTCTTTTAGTGCTTATTGTGAGCATTATTGTTGAACTTATTAAGATTTTTTTTTGTGGATGTAACCTTGTTTAAATATTAAATGTTGTTTTCATAAAGTAAAGTAAACTCTTTGGGAATGAAAAGAATGTTTTTTAAAATATTTTTTAATTTCAATATTCAATGTCATCTTCTGTTATAGGAACAATCGATCGAAAACTAAGTTTTCATATAAACAACTTTTGTAACTTGTATTTTTGTTAGCCTTAGTTTAGGTGTGGCTAATTTTAAGGCAAGAGGGGTTTTCCGCACTTAATCTGGTTCGGCTACAGATCTTTAATGAACGTGTTTTCGCAGACAAAATCAATATCCATAAGTTCATTTAATCTGTTAAGCATATGCAGCGCATTAGATTATTTATGCTTCAAAGAACTACACCTACTTCTGGCTTAGTGCTGCATATGTATCCACTTTAGACAAACTTTGTTTGAGGCAACTAAAACCAAGTTGAGCTCAAGATGCTGCACAAATGAAAATCAATTTCTATAACTTGACTGAATTTGCCAAAGAATGTAGTTGAGCATTTTTGACAGAGCAGTCGCAGTCGTCGCAGTCGTCGCAGTCGTCGTCGTCGTCGTCGTCGTTATGTTTTCTAATAATACTTGTACTCGTATAGCAAAAATATAAAAAGAAGAAAAGTTTATCGCTGGCCAAAAATCTATTAAGAAAGTTTTGTGCCACAACGCAGCAGTTTTAGTTGGTTTTTGTTTCTTTGGTAGCAAAAGTCGACTAGAAGCTGCAAAAAGTTGCAGTCGTTATTTGTTTGGCAAGCTGCCTTAGATAAATGTTACCGATAGGCCATTCAAACGTAAAGCTCAAAAACACTTGCAAGATATCACATATATATACACACACCACAACAACAATGAAAAGGTTTCAAATTTCCCTTACCTTAAGAAAATACTTTTCACTTAACAGTTTTCAAGTTTGCCAAAAATGTTGTGGTTTTCACATTGTCTTTTTGCGTTGACATTATTTTTGGAAGTCAACTGCAGGCAAATTGTTTTGAGGCATTCACCAATTGAGTTTTAATTAAGAAAGTTAAGTTTTACTTTTTTTTTTGCAAAAGAAAATGCAAAAGCATTTGCAGTTTCATATTTCACATTTCCCATTTCAATTTCAATTTCAAATACAATACAAACGTCTTACAGTTATGTTTTTAGCACTTAGTGGCAAGTGTCTCAGCTCTTTCAAATACAATACCAATCAATGCCAGACATATCAATTGTCCTTATTTGTTATCATCGCTTTCAAGAGCCGCACTAAAACAAATACTCATTCACACATATATTGATATTGTGGCTCCTCCAAGTCTGTAGAAATTTTATAATTTTCTTTTCAATACCCTGTATCACTTTTAATTGGGTTGATGAAAGGGTATGACAACTATAATACGACTAGATATATATTTTTGATTAATCGAGTCGGGCTCCCAAATACTCTAGCCAGAGATCTCCGAGTCCTAGCAGCAGTTAGAAGACTGAAGAGAGTCCACCCTTCGGACCTTGCCTTAAGGCTTCTAAAGTTTTAAATTGTAAATACCCTAGTTTACAGTCAAAAAATAAAACGTTTATGGGCATTTCCACAATGTCGAACGCAAAATTGGTCCACTCTAATGTATCTGAAATCTTGATGCTACTCAGCGGGAGCTAGGAATTCATTTTAGACCCATAGTTTCTTGGTGAAATATTCTTAGAATTCATCATAGTTTTCGGTTCTGTTGGACGATTGGTGACAACACATAAATGACCCGCCCTAATATACATATATATTCATTTTCATACTTCATATAGGGTATCTTTTAGTTGAACAACAAACTATTCTTAGTTGTTTTGCAATGTCGAACTGAAAGCTGCTTTGAGAAATTGCTTTTATTGCTTAATGCGCAAAGAAGCGCAAAAGAGGCGGAAAAACAAACTTTTATACTTGCATTTCCTACTTATTTCGCATTTCTTTAAAGTTTTCGCACTTTTCTTCTGAGGCAGCTTAACGCATCAACATTTTGCTGAATTTAACAGAAACAATAAGCGACAGCTTATGCTCTTTCAAGGCGAGCCAAGCTCTCAACTAATTATTCGTTAATTGAAAATGATATAGTCAACAGTAGTTCTTTTAGCCCTCGAATATTGGGCACAATTGGTTATGACTTTTATGATTGCCATTTGCTAAAAGCGAATGAGTATTGAATTCGAACTTTAAACAGCACTTCACATCAAATATAAATAAATAACAAGTTGGCTCTAACAAAATGCGCCACTTCAGCAACCCAAAAAAAAAAAACAAAAATGAATACTGAAGATGAAGCTAAAGCTGATTCTGATGCTGCTGCTGAAGCTGAGCATGTTCTGCAGAACAGCAGCAGCAGAGCAGCAGCCCAGGAGCTGAATAGTCGTCGGACATGTACGTGACTCGACTCAAGTGTGAAACCACAGGAATTGCTGCAGAAACTGAAGGCGGCTCATGCTGCCAGCAGGATATCAGGCAGGACGCCAGGCAGGACACTGCCACACCACGCATTCACCGCCCTTGATGTGGCAAGCATGTTTGTTTGCTCAGCTCAGCTCGGTTCAGCTCAGCTCACCCCTTTCATTTCTGCATTTACATATAAGCTTCTTAATTTATTCCAACAATTTTAACCTTATCATTTTGAGACAAAATAGTTTTAAGTTGCTTTATTTTTGGCTTGATATTTTCCATTTTCTTAAGAATTGCTTTTTTAAGATTTTGAGTGCAGTTAAATTTATTAAAACTTTTGGCTATTTTGTTACGAAATGCATTTTCTAAATTTACTTTTTATTGGGCATTCATATAATGATAAAATTATCGATTATTTTTAGTATCGATTTTACAAAATAAGAATCGTTTACGTTGCGATTTATTAAAAAATACATTGATTAATCCAAGTGACGAACACCTGATAAAACACTAGACTTGGGTGAATCCGATCGGAGCTAGTTTTAAAGACCGGGTCTTTGAAAAGAACTATTGAACTATATCTTTGATTAAAGTTCGTTAAGTTCCTTTAGTTCTATACTTCTTTTGAAATTCGGTTAAATATAAAATTGTCAACATTATTAAATATGGCAAAATTTTGTCTGTATTTTCTGTAAAATCATCATCCAAAGTGTTCATATTAAATATTAATTAGTTTTAACTTATATTAAAATTTTCTGACTATAAATAATTCTAAAAAAAAGAACTAACAAAATAAATAATAAAGAGATAAGTAAAATCCACTCGTTATAAGCGATTTATACTGTATACGAATGACTGAACAAAATAACTTAAAAGAAAATAAACAATTAGTTCGTTTATCTGCAAAAGAACTATATAACAGATTTGATCTTTTATCCGGAAACGAACTAAAGGAACTAAAAGAAAGATTAGTTCTTTTATCGGGAACCGAACTACTGAACTATATGCGCAAAAGGAACTAGAAATCTCAACTCTACAAAAAACTGTTTGTTTTTTTAATATTTATGCAAGCACTTTGAGATCGATGATTGATCATTATCATAATCATTGTAATCGATAATCGTAGTAAACTAAACAGCATCGATTTCGAGTGCTCATTTCGCATTATTACATCGATTAATTGATTGTTTTTTACAACCTAAGCATTTATAAAATATACATATTATAAAATTATATATATTATAATTATAAAATATACATATTTTATGCATTATTTAAATTAACTTTTTTAAATTAATTTGCAGGCATTTTTACTTGATTACTCCTGAATACTATGGAAGCAATTTATAGATAAAATACAAAATGTAAGTATTAGTTTTCCAATATTATAAATATATAATACAATTTCTTAATTCTGAAATTCATAAAAAGGATTGTTTAATTCCATTGAAGTATAATTCCATAGCTCTACGAATTTGTCTTTCATAACTTCCATAACTTTCAAATCTCTTAACATAGTTGAACTTCAACAGACTTTGAATACGCCCATTATACAATCAATTGTAAACTCCCATTGAAATGTTCTTCCACAACTTTGAATTCTCTTCATTTTAGTGGAATATCAACCGATTCCGAATGCCTGCATTATTCAAATATATGTGCTCTATAATGTATATAGTAAATCTGCTTGATTTCTGAAAGTAAAATGTTGTTTGGGGCATGTGTCTAGCTGGTTAACTGGCAGGACTCAGATATGACCATTGCTGACAGATTGTCTGTGCTGTTGTCATTGTTGTTGTTGTTGCTGTTTACTAGGAAATGAGGCCGTGAGTGTTGCTTGTGAAATGAAGATAAATTGTTGAAAAGCTGTCGGCTGTTGGTAAAGCAAACGGGAAACCAAAAGGAAAAAGAGCAGGGAATGAATGATTGACGTGTGCAGGATAGGTTCAGAACAACTCGCAAGCGAAATGAAAGTTTTGTTATGACATTATGAGATTATATAAGTGCAGATATATGTTATATACATATATGCATACATATAATCAGCTAGCACTAAGCAAGTTGTGCAATAAGTTTAATGTAACTAAAAAAAAGTAGGGATTTAACAAAGCTTAGTGTCACGTGAATATGTTTTGTTTAACGTATGTTGCCTTTATTTAGCATAAAGATTAATATAAAAACAATTTTTTTAAATTATTTTCAGCCATATTTATTTGAATTTCGCTCTAAAATTGCTAATATATCAAATGAAAAATTGCATTTTATTTTTTATTGTTTTGTTATATTAAATTTTCATGCCCAAATCGCCAAGTCTTGTTTTACTGCTCGAAAAAAACACCCGATGAATTTATATTTATGCCGCATTTTGTATTCATTGCGCGTTTTTCGCTATTTTTTGTATTAGAAGCTGCAACCGAGCAAACCACAACAACAATATAAACAACAACAACCACAATAACAAAAAAATGTTTATTTACATTTAGAGGGGGAAATGGAAGTATTTTATTTTTATTTATTCCTAACTTTTGCAACCATTTTTTTCGGCTTGTTTGTTCTTTTTTTTTTGTTGGTATTTCGCGCCACTTGTTTGATGAAAATCATTTCAGCATAATTTGACTCATTAAAATTCCATAAAAGGCGCAAACAAGTTAACATTTAATTGCTTTTTTAGCACCAGATCTCTCGGTCCGATGTTTCGTCGATAAGAAATTGATTGCTATGGCATCAACATCAACACCTCTCGCAAAATGTCTGCTCTCATAATTAAAACAAGAAAGAAATGTTGTCTTCGGCATGCCGAAGATGTATACCCTTGCGGAAAAGATTTGCATAAGAAAACTAATTTTTCAACTGATTGTTCCTATGGCAGCTATAAGAAAGAGTCGTCCGATTATGATGGAATTGTGTCATCATGTATATATATAAACTTTTCTTAAACATAGGTAAAGTGAGTTTGGTCGAGATATTTTTAAAAACACAAAAGTTTTTCATACAGAAACTTATTTTCAACCTATCGTTCCTATGGCAGCTATATGTTATAGTGATCCGATCTGGTCAATTCAACTATAGGTACTTCCTGCGTCTGTGGCAAGTTTCATCAAGATAGCTCTAGAACAAAGTCCTGAAAAACGCAAATAAAATGACTGACAGACGGACAGACAGACAGACGGACATGACTCGGATTTTGATGCTGATCACAAATATACAAATTTTTTTCTGAGACGTCTCTTTCAATGCGTTACACATTTCGTGACAAAATTATAATACCCTCTGCAAGGGTATATTAAGACTTGTGTCCAGTCTCTGTTCTGTCTGATTTATAAATCAGATATTCTGCTGCTGCTTTATCTGTCTCTGTTTAGTTATGTCTCTTTTTTTTTTCTTTTTGGAATTTTGGAATTTTAAAAGTTCTCGTTTCTTGCTCAACATTTGTGCACACATTGCATGCACATGTTTTGTTTATATATTGCACCCTGAACAATTTTAAAACAATGGCATGGCATATGGGCGTCTGCCCTCATAAAAGGTTCAAATTCGTTGGATTTAATAAAATAGTTAACCTTTTTGGCTCTGTCTCCCTTTAGTGTATCCCTCTCTCTTTTCTACACTCCTCCGATCTTTATGACTTTCAACTGACATCCACGCACGCGCACACGCTCACATTATTTTTTATTATTTTGACTTTATCTCAAATGCTTATCCATCACTTAATGCGACTGGTAACCCTGCTCACTGCTCCCTGCTCCCCCTGTTCTCTTACTATGCTCAAATGTGGGAACATGCCTGCCTGGCTGGGTCATTCGTCTGATTATGATGACATTATTGGATGAGCCCCGAGCTATGAACCAGCATCATTTGCTTTGCGGTTGCTGTGAATTGTGGCTTTGACTTTGGGTTTGGCTTTGGCTTTGGCCTTAACATTTGATGTGTTGTGTTGTGTTGTGATGTGCTGTGCTGTGCTGTGTTCAGGCCCGCCCCTGATCGCATAATTATAGTTTTCGAGTAGGTATCACATTTGACTTACTTACTTCCTCATATCCCCCTCTTATTCTTTACCCACTTTCGATTCGTGCAACATCTGCTGCAGTAGCTACTCCAGTGGCTTGTCGTCTGCCACAAATGTTGCTGCTCTTCTTTGTCTTTGAGTTTTTATTATACCCTGTACTTATTGTAGCACAGCGTGTATCGCTTTTCATATAATTTTGTTTGTTTATTAATAATACTAAATACTTAAAGAGCTGTTTGAGTGCCCACAATCGGTTAATTTACCCTTCAATATCTAACTTTACTAAAAAGGTGACTCTTCATAAAGTTAGATATCTCTGCAAGAATACGAAACACTTTTAATCAGGGACTGCAAATTTAGTTATGGAGCATATAAGGATCAACGGATGAATGGATGGAATGAAAAAAAAACCACAAGACTCTTTATTTAAGCAAATTAAATCTTAAGTCATATTTTTTAATCTAAAAAAATAATAAGTAAATTTTAATTTTGTGTTTAAAAATGGGAAAATTAAATATTTTTTTTTCGATTTTAACAATAAAAATTTGTAATAAAAATATTTTTTCAATTATTATTTTAAAAATCGAAAATAGAAATTATTTCACAGCTTTTATATAAAAATGGAAATTGTATATTATTTCATTATTCGTTTTTGTAGGTCAGAATATACAAGTTTTTTGTCCAATGTAGTGAACAAAATTTTAAAATAATTTATATATTGTAATTTTTATAATGACAATTATAATCCTTACGATCTCTGCTTTTAATAGCTATAATTTGTAAAAAAAAATCGTCGTACAAATAAAGAAATTAACAATTTAAAACCAGAACTATCCACTAAAACGTAAAATTAATACAACAGTATTTTTCACAGATGAACTCAAGAACGTTCCAAAAAAATATTTTGTATATATAATTATAAAATTTCTTAGTAAATACAGCAAAGTTAGGCAAAACACTTCTTTTTACAGGGTATTCGTTAGCTTGCTGCATCTTTACAGTGCTGTTTGTTGCTTTTGTTTTTAGTGTTTTATTTGCTTTTCTTTGTATTTTTAGTGCATTTTGATGTCACAATAAGTTGAGCACAACATTTTTATTTAATGCGCTTCATTTGTCCGCTGTGCTGTGACAGTTTCATTTGTCAGCAGTTCATTAGTCATCGAAGGCGCATCAATTTGTAACAGGACCTGCCTGCACTGAGCACAGGAAGGGGGGCTCTCAATAGGACTTGATATCTGATAGGTAATACTATATAACAATGAATTGTCACTAATTTATGTGCACATATTGACACCTTATGTTACCTATGGGAAAGAATTGAACATAGCGTGAGATCGGCATTACAAAGTAAATGAAAATTTGTAAAAAAAAAGAGCAGCATTTCGTTGGGGTAGCTCTGACCTACAAAACTAAAGAATACAATCTTCTAACTGTTTTAAAAATAAACTAAGTATACTAAATCAAATAAAGATGTTGATTTGGTTAATATGTTAAATAGGCTGGCTTATAGTAGAGTTGTGGCAGTAGAAATATCAAATTGAACAAAATATGAAAAATAGTTTGAAGGATATTTTTTTTAAATGTAGATTGAATTGAAATTCGTTTAAGTCTTTAAGACTTAAGTCTTTAAGACATGCCAAGTTTTTGGAACATTAAGCCCTCTTGGTAAAAAGTGGGTGGTCAAGGTAATATAGATTAAACTTTAGTTTATTTATAAGCATAATTTTAGTACTTTTGTTTAAGCATATTTTATATTAATGTGACATGATATGCCAATGACATTTCATTTCATCTCATTTGTACTTTCGAACTTTAACCTTAATGCTAAATAAAAACCCATTAGACACATTATCATATATAGTTTTTTCCAATTTCGCGAGTTTGTGTATATAGTTTTAACCAAAAATGTTGCAGATGTCTGTCAACTGCAGCTCAAAGTAAAAAGGTATTTATAAAATTTTCATTAGTTTGACCCAAGTTTTCTTTTTTTTTTCGACTTGCGGCATTTATTTTGCATTTTGGCTAATTGCAATCACATTTTCGCGCAGAGTTTGTAAGTTTTTAACTGATATTTCATGTACCTGTCGCACTTACTCTCCCCCTCTGCCCACCTAACCAGCTAACTTTAACTTTTGGCTAAGCTGTCAGCATCATCATTAAACTGTTTCCCCCCCCCTTCCCACTTCCCCCTCTTTTTGTTCACTATGCTTTTGCAGGCACATTTTAATGCGCGCCGCTTTCGGGTTAATTAATTGCGTTGCTTTTAAAAATTTCAAAATTAAAACAAGCTCAATTCGTCTAAAACCCAAATCCCAAATCCCTTACCCTACACCCCTCCCCTCTAAGCCAACCCCTGTTCGACAAGCGTTAGCTGAAAACTTACGCATTGCCTGGCGCTTAATTACAGACATTTGAGGCGCATACCTTGCTACAGTTGCACCCTCTACCCTCCCCCTCCCCCTGCCCCTCTCCCGGTTAAAGTGTAAGTGTGTGCTCTGTTGCATGTTTCATTGCCAAAACGTTCCGCTTGCGCTCCTTGACAGCCGCAAACGCAAAGTTCCACTCAGAATTCCGTTTGCTGGCGTCGCGTGCGGTGCGTTTTTCGTTTCGTCTGATTGGGAAAACCGTGCGACGGCTGTTTTCTTCTTCTTTTTTTGACAATAACGGTACTACTGTCTCTCTTAGTGTGTGTGTGTTTGCGTGTGTGTGCGTGTGTGTAAGGTCTTCGTAGAGTGTAGTGGCTGTAAACAACGCAGACTCCAGGACATTTGTATTTGTATTTGTATTTGTGTGCATTTCCCACTTGGCGTGTTCCCATTTCGCTGCCTGCACTTTTTTTTGCCGTCCATTTTTTGTCCTTTCTTGGTTAACTTATTGTGAATGTGTAAGTGTGTGTGCGTGTGTGTGTGTGTGTTTACTTCATCATATGGCGCGCATTTTGCGTGCTTCCGTCCCTTGCCTTGCCTTGCCTTGCCTTTTCGCAGTAGCAGCCAGGACACAACTTCCTGACGCGTCCTTTTGCCATCGCGTTGATTTCATGCTAAATTTACCAACTTTATGTGAACGTTTATTGTGTGCATAACTGTCGCTGGCGGGTCTGGCGTTGCGTTCTTAAATAACTGCACATAACTGTGTATAATATTGTGGCGAATTATAATTTTTTAGTTGCGCTTGCCCCCTCTCCCGCGCATTACCCCTTTGCCCGTGTGCAGTCAAATGCAAATTTTTCATTTTATGCTTTTGCATTCATGCAAATCAGTATTTATGAGCATAACTTGGACTGCGCTTTTCCGTGATATGTTCTAAACTAAACAGGGTGTGGTTAAACATGATACAGTTATTGGTAGCATGTGAACAAATGTTGATGATAATTATAATCAAATTGTCAGTTAGTTGACACAAACTCTAGAAACTAGCAAAAGTGTAAGAAAGTTAGAAATCAGCTTGAACTAGCAGCAAGAACTAGCAGCAACAGCTTATTGTTTGAGAAATTGAGAAATAAATGTCTATTTTGAATTAGTTCTATAAAATACAATGAAGAAAAATTAGATAAATTTTAGAAAATTCAATAGCACCACTATAATCTGCCTCAGATCTTTTTGAATTTTGAAGACATCTAGAAAATTAAGAGTTTCTAAATATTCGAAAATGTCTAGCCAAAATAAATAAACAGAAAAAATATCGATAAAATTTGAAAAATTTAATAATAATATTAAGATTTCTCTTAAATCTTTTTAATTTTGAAGAACGTTGCCAAGCTACATGACAAAGAGATTTCAAATATTCCGAAATGTCTAGCCGAAATAAACAGGCACAGAAAAATTAGATACAATTTGGAAATTTCAACAACAATATAAAGTTCTGCGTAAGATCTTTTTGAAACCAGCTAGAAAATAAAGAGATTCTGTATATTCAAATTTGAAAAATTTTAAAAGAATACTATGATTTTACTAAAATTGTTTTAGCATTGAAAAACGGTGCCAAGCTAGATGATAAAGAGATTTCAAATATTCAGAAAAGTCTAGCCGAAATAAATAAGCAGAGAAATGTGGAATAAAACTTGGAAAATACAATATTAATATTAATATTTTTTTAATTTTTGAAAAAAACTACCCAGCTAGGATAAGCACATTTAAAATCTTCAAATTTAAATAAATGTATAATAATATTATGATTTTTCTAAAATAAATTTAACTTTGAAGAAATCTGCCTAGCTGGAATATAAAGAGTTTTCAAAAGCTTCTAGTCAAATAAAAGAATATAAAGATTCCAATTTTTCTTAACTGTAAGAATTGATTATATTGCTTTGAAGCTGCCATTTTTGATTGGAACTAAACCAAACTTGTCCTAAAGCTTTATAAAAAGAACCTCACAAATGGTGGGCTTAATAAACCATCCTTTTTCAAATTTACCTACAAAATATGTTTACCTTTTCAACTGTCCATCTTAATAAGCATTACACTAATGGTTCAGTCCAGAACTCAGCTAACAACCTTACAAAGTTGTCAAAACCAGCCGCCCAGCAAATTTTAATGCAAGCAACAAAAAAACGAAAAAAAAAGAAGAAAAATAAAAATAAATATTAAAAAAAAAAGCGAGAGTCTAGCGGAAACTCATGAAAATACAGGATATTACACAAATACAGATAAGCAGTAAGCACCTAAGTATTCAGATAGGCTAAAGCTTGTACCAAGCAGAACTATGTATGTGTGTATGTATGGGATGTATGTATGAAATGTGTGTATGAAATGAAATGTAGGAAGTCAGGAAGTTTCATCTGCGGTTGTGGCAGGAGACCCAACTGCAGAATAACAGCAGGATGTGCGCCCGCAAGGATGTCCAAAGCCTCACAAACAGATGATGTGTCGCTCTTGCGCCTTCTCTCTCTCTTACACACACTCTCGCTCTCTCTTTCGCTGTCTCTATGCTCTCACAGTCGCTCTCTCTCTCCCTCTCTCGCTGCACACATTTTTTGGTGGTGGGAAATTTTTTGTGTGTGGCCTAGGCAATACAATTTTCTCAACTTTTCATCGGCTCGGAGGACTTTTCCAGACTGCTGCTCGCTCATTGTGTCGATTGAGTTGCTCGTGACAGGACAACGGTGTCGGATAGCCAAAACTGAATGTGTTTGTATGTTTTTGGCTTTGGCTTTGGCTTTGGCTTTTAGAACAGTGTTAGCGCGCACACCGACTGAATGCAAAGGATTTACACAGGCTCTATCCTGCCGCTGCCACCCAAAACCCCACCCTCGCACCTTGTATATATAGGCGCAGGGAAAACTCTTGTTTGTATATGTGTGTGCGTCGCATCGCGTGTGTTTTCTATGTGTGTGTGTGTTGTGAAAATGGGCACAGTGAAAAATTGTTAAACAAAATGCAAAAATAAATCAACAAAAAAAAAAAATAAATAAAAAGAAAATAAGTTCACAATTTGCCCCCAAAACACAACAAATAAATTAATAATTGCTAACCAATTTTCCAGCCGCAGCTAAAACGTCCAAAAATTTCTTTTGGCAGCCGCTTAAAACGTAAGAAATTACAATCAAATTTTGTATTTTTTTTTCTTTTTTTTTTTGTAACTAACGCCGCAAATATCACAAAATATGATAAATACATACATACATGTATTATAAAGTGTATATATTTGTTTTTTTTTTAGAATTGCAAAACTAAACAAAGCAATCGAAGCAGCAACCAACAAAAGAAAAACTTGCTTCGAAGTTCTTGTGCAGAGTTTCACCAACAACAACAAAAAAAAAAAAAAAGCAGAAAAATAAGCACAAAATAATACAATAAAAGAAAAGTAAAAGAAAAAGCCACACGCACTCAATGAAAATCAATAAATTGGGATTAGTAGCTGTCGTTTGAGTTTCGGCGCAAGCATTCAAAACAAAGTAAGCAACAAAACAACAACAACAACAACTAAAACACTACAAACTTATATTATTTATTATTAAAGCGTGTGCCTGGAAAACTGGGTTAAAAGCTTCTCAAAAAAAAACACACATTTTAACTGTTGCCAAAAATGAACGCCGCGCCGCAAAGCGTTGCATGTTAAAATTTGTGTGTTAAAAAAAGCATTTAATTTATTTAAATTTTTTTTAAATTTTTTTTTAAATTAGTTTAAATAATTTAAATATATTTCATTGTTTTTGGCTTGTGTGCGTTTGTGTGCGTGTGTGTGTTTGTGCGCGCATTTGAGGTTAACACACCTTAGACATATACATACACGTCGCACACTAACCAACACACACACACACACGCACACATACATATGCAGCGCGTGGGGCGGCTCTCTGGCAGCCCCAAAACAGCTCTGGGCTGCTGCTCCTGTGCGTATGCAGCACTTTTTTTTTTGTTTCCTTTCTGCTTTTTGCTTTGCGCTCTTCCTCGCTCTCTTTGCTACGCTGCTGCTGCTGCTGCTTAACTGCCCAACTGCCGCAGCAGGCATGAAAAATCGATTCATTGCCCCTCCAATGCCTCCCACCACTCCCCCCTCACCCCACGCTGTGTCTGCTGCGCTCACAAAAGCGGTTGCCGCTTATCAGCAGCGAAAATACTCCTTCGTAGTATTCGTACTATGCACGCGAATTGGCAGCACTGTCTGCAAAATTGCTACGACTACTACGCGTATGTGTGTGAGTGTGTGTGTGTGTATGTGTATGTGTATGTGTATGTGTATGTGTATGTGTATGTGTATGTGTATGTGTATGTGTATGTGTGTGTGTATGTGTGTGTGTGTGTGTGTGTGTCTCTGTGTGTGTGTGTGTAAGTGTGGGGTGTTTTTTTTTTGCGCAGTTGCTGCTGCAGAGAATTTTGGCTATGCTTTTGCAGCTTTCTGTGTGTCCTGCGCTCTCTCCCTCTCCCATTCTCTCTCTCTTTCGCTCTGCACTTTCTCGCACGCTTTCTCTCACATTTGCTCTCTGCCATGTGCTGCACTTGTTCTTTGCACATTTCGCTTTTGGCCAGTCATTCTTGCCGGTTTTCTGTTGTTTGCTTTCGTGTTTGCTTTTGGTCTTCTGCTGAGCACAAAAAGCGCTCAATAAAAAACTTTCATGACAAATGGCAAATCTATTTGTACTTCATTGATTTCGTTGTGTCTGGCCATAATCAATTTTTGAATAGCTAGGTAAATATTTTATCGAATTTTCCCAAGTCTTTTAAGTTTCATTAAATTTAAAAAACATTTTTCATAAATTGCATAGAATTATATGTTAGCTGACTTTGCACAACATTGTCTTTAATTGAAAAACAACACAAAGCTAATAACTATAATTTAAAAGTCAATATAATAACCAAAAACTTAATGGCAACAACAACAAAAACTATAATCTAGCAATTTGCAAGCAATAATGTAATCAGCAAATTGCGTCTACACTTTGAGCCCCCAAAAAAAAAATAAATATAAAAAAAAAAACAGCAAAGACAAAGCCTTCAAGTGGCTCTCGAAGATGTTTCACGAACAACAACAACAACAAAAAAAATGAAAAAATAATATATACATAAATCTACGTGCCAGTCAGAAAATAATAAAGCCCCATCTGGGCAGCAGACAGCGCAGCAGCATCACCATCAAAGTGTGGCACAGTGCACAGTGGTTCAAAATGCTTTTTAAGTCAAGAAAAATAACTAATTTTAGATTTGCGAGTGCTTTCGTTAGCAGCAAAGTTTGGTGACTTGATGACTTTGGTTAAAAAACTTGTTGACTTTCCTTATATATCAAATTATAAAATATTAGTATTTTTGTTTAAATAATGTTAATGTTACGCATCTCTGGTTCAAAACTTTAATCAAAGTAAGAAAATTACATTAAAATTATCATTGTTTTTAAGTAATCTTCCAACGCAAGACAAGAATATGTTAAAAATAAATCAAATTTTATTGGTAAAAAGTCGCCAAGTAATCTCTCTATCATAAAACTTTAAAATATAAATAATACCTTAGTAGATAAATGGAACTTGATGACTTTTATTCATAATTATTATGAAATTTCTCATAAAAGGTTAGTTGCATAAGAGTCACAAAGTCATCTTTTTATCATAGATACCTTATTTGGAATCTTGAAAGTAAAAGTTCTAAAAATAAAATTTTAACTTTAACTTTTGATCCACATTTTGTTAATTGTTTCATGAAACTTAACCTCTAAAAGAGTCACCAACTCATCTCTCTAAAGTAGACACTTTAAAACACAGTGCAGCTTTGATCAAATTGAATATTTTAACAATGTAAATGGAATTTTATAAGAAAATGTTCTTGAATCTTGTTTTGTTAACTTTAAATCGCTTAAAAAGTTAACTGTAAAAGAGTCACCAAGTCATCATTCTATCGTAGATACTCTAAAACGCAATTCACCTTTGATGAAATTCAATATTTTAATCATCTGTCTACTTTTGAAACTTTACTTCAACTTTGATACAATTTAATAATTTAACAATGTAAATGAAATATTGTAAGTAAACTTTCTTGAGTCTTAATATTTTTATCATTATTTTTGTTAGTTGTTTCATAAAAAGTAAGTTATAAAAGAGTCACCAAATCATCTCTTTAACGTAGATACTTTAAAATATAGTTCAGCTTTGATAAAATGTAATATTTTACCAATGTAAATGCTATTTTTATAAGTAAACGTTCTTTTATCTTGCATGGTTAACTTTCAATCCTCATTTTTGTTAATTGTCTCATAAAAAGTAAGTTCTAATAAAGTCACCAAGTCATCTCTCTTACGTAGATACTTTCAAACTTAGTTTAGCTTTCATAAAATTTAATATTTCAATAAGATTAATGCTATATTTATAAGTAAACGTTCTTGAAACTTGTCTGGTTAGCTTTTAAACGTAATTTTCATTAACTGTCTCATAAATTTTTGCTCTACTGTGAATGCATTTTTGGCCATTGGCAGCTGCGTTGATGTTATCGCCTTTGAAGCATTTCCACAAGCGAGCAAAGCAAAAGCCGCTGAAAAAGACTTCAACACGGTGGGAATTTCTGGGCAGCATATCTCTAAAAAAAAAACCTTTATATATGTATAAAAAAGTAAATCCAAAACGCCTTTGCCACCTCAAAGCTTTGACATTGTCTTGTTGATGTTGTTGTTGTTCTTGGCCAAGTCAATATAATTGACTTATTTGCTGCATTGCTTTTGGTCTGCAACATGACGCCAAATTGTTGGTGCTGCACGTCGTTGTTGTTGTTGTTGTTGTTTTTGAGTGAAGAGGGCTCTGAAGAGGTCTCTTCTGCGGTCTGTAGACCTCCGCATAATAAAGCTCGCTGGCCTCGTATTTGACTTATTGCGGTCGGAACTGGCCCGTTGCATGCAAGAAAACTTCATTGATCGTCGGCGCGAGAACTGAAAAAAGAACACGTGAAATATTGGGTCATAACTATTGATTGGGTTTGCCTGTCTTTTGCGGTCAAAATGAAAGCAACAACAACTTGTACAAAAAGAACAGCAACAACAAATATAATGTGTATGCAAAATACGCGTTGGGAGATTTGCCGACAATTTCAACTTCCTTCTGGGCAACAATAACACACACAGCCTCCGCTTTTTTTTTCTCTCTGATGCGCCACAATAATAATTATCATTCGCGCCGCAATAAAATGAAAAAAATGTAGTTAATTTTGTTGTTGCTGCTGCTCTTCTGCTGCTGCTGCTGCTTCTTCTTCATCTACCAAATTGTCTATATCAAATTTAGTTTCTTTATACACAATTTTCCACTCAAGTGACTCTCAAGCGACAAGTCAAAACGCCGACACATCTTGAAAGCAAAATATTGCAATTTGTTTGAACCTTAACTCAAGTTTATACGCTCTTTTCAAGTCTCTGATCTTTGTTGTATTTTTTTTTAACGCACGTTTCGTGCATTCGTTGTGCTAGAAATGATTATTAACAATAATTTGATTTTCTTATTGTGTTTACATTGGCCAAGTACATTTTTGTTTCTTTTTCTGTTTGACCTTCAATCAATTTCGTTATGCACGTAAATAATTTGCATGCCTTTTGTTCTTTCAAAATTGTATTGAGTAGTTTTTTGTATTATTAAAAATTTATTCAAAATTGTCAAAGAATATTTTGAAAATTCTTTACTTAGCAAATATTTATAGTTTTGCAAAGGGTATTATAATTTTGTCACCAAATGTGTAACGCATTGAAGAAGACGTCTGAGAAAAACAACATTTGTATAATTTAATAATATCCGTCTGTCCGTCTGTTTGTCTGTCTGCCTGTCTGTTTATATGCGTTTTTCAAGACTTTGTTCTAGAGCTATCATGATGAAACTTGGCACAGATGCTTCTTCTTATTGCAGGAAGTATCTATAGTTGAATTGGCCAGATCGAGCCACTATAACATATAGCGGCCATAGAAACGATTGGTTGAAAAATAAGTTTATGTATGAAAAACTTTTTTGTTTTTCAAAATAACTTAACCAAACTCACGAAACTTATGTTCATTAAATCTAAGCTAAAGCACGTTCAACACATGTTGACCAAATTTGATCAAAATCGGATAACTATATCTTATAGCTGCCATAGGAACAATCAGTTGAAAAATATGTTTTCTTATGCAAATCTTAATTTTCTCATACTCAGATTAATGAAGTTTTTGCGAATTGAATTTGAGTTTGAGCTAAGATTCAATTTTCTAGATCGAAGCAATTGAATTTTGAATGTTTATCAAGTCTGTGCTAAATTTCGATTTCGAAAACGAAACAATTCCTATCCTGTTTAACCTTTGTTTTCGAAACAGCCCTGTATAAACTATATATGAATCTGAAACTGTAAGTTTTGAGTCTTTATATCGCTCAGCTGTCATATTGAAAACCAAAATTGATATGATTTATGTTCTGAAGCACTTTGTAGAGTATTTTAAATATTTGCATTTTTATTTGTTTATATATATATATATGCATATATCATATATTTTAATTTCATGTGCTGTTTGGCAGTCATTTGGGAATGCTTCTTGGAAATTCCATGGGCGTGGACTTAATGCCAATAAATCTTGATTTTCATCTCTCTGCCTGCCTGTTTGTGTATATGTATTTGTGTTTATATATATGTATATTTGTAGGTATTCCTTTTAGCCTGCACGCCTTCTGTCCGCCTTCTGTGGTCGCTTTGAGCTGGCGAATAATAAAATGGAAATCTTTATGAATGAAATTTGTGTTAAATGCATTCGTCTCTGCTCGACCGCTGCATTGTCCACACATGTGGCCAGCATGTTCTCACATGTTCTCACATGCTGGATAATTTTAAAGATCGGCATCTTGAGAATGTGTGTTTGTGTCTGTGTGTTTTTTTGGTATGTGCCTCTTGGCATTTGCTCATTTCAAAAATGCAATAATCCAGCGTTGTATTTGTATTTGTATTTTGTGCCATTTAATTGAACATGGAACATCATCATTTTTGATGCGTTTTCCGTTGTGCTGCATAAAAACACACAACATGTGAATATTCTAATGGAATTTCATAATTGTATTCTTTTTTTTTTGCATTTGGCAACTTCCGCTTTGGGTGCGCTTTTAAATGATAACGAAGGCCTCACAAAGAGTTGCAACCCCAATTTGCATTGCTCTCCTTTTTTTTTCGTCTGTTTTTTTTTTTACATTTTCCGCTGCATTCCGTTGCTAATTGACGACAATTAAAATTTATTAGCTGGCAACAGCAATTAAATGCAAGACCCGCACGCAATTTGCGGCGCTCAGAAAGCGAAGATTTTTTTCATAATTTTTCTTTTTTTTTTTGCAAACATAATGCATACATATCGCGTGAGTTTAAAGCAGTTTTTAAGCCTAAGTGTACTGCACAGTGCACAGTATTTATCTAAGTGCTAGAAACAAAATGAAACATTAGCTTTACTTTCGGTAAAATTTTTGAATTTAAAAACTTTCAATATTGATTTGAATCCCATATATATTGAAACTTTATTCAATCCTTAATCAAATTTAGGTAAATTCAATGCGTAAAATCTTGTCAAAAGTTAAGTTGAGCATATTTATGATAAATATACACGGAATTAAGCATAACAGTTTTATTTTTAGAGATTCAAATCTGTTCCAGTATCCACTTTCGACAACATTTTGTGGAGTTGAAATTTTTTCAATGTAGAAACTTTCAATATTGATATCAATAGAAACTTTATTCAATCCTTAATCATTTATAATAAAAATACACGGAATAGGCCCAGGACCTGTTCTGTTTTTCACTTTCAGCAACATTTTGCGGAATTGAAATTCCAATATTATTGTTAAGCTAATGAATTGAATGCCATTTATAAGCGAAACAGGCCCAAATAGTTTTATATTTCAATACAGTGAGCTTATCAGATCTGTTTCGACTTTTGGTAACATAGTATTGCGGAATTTAAATTCCCTTAATGTTTTCCTATTTCCATATTACTGTTGCGCTTACGAATTAAAACTTATCTAAAATTCAATTCTTAATCAAATGAAAGTGAATTCAATTCGCTAAATCGCATCAAATGTGAAAATGGAAACACTTAAGTTCAAATCACTTTTGCAGTATATTACCGAAAGTAGCAAACGAAATAGACCTGCATATTTGTTAACATTTGGTACAAACAGATCTTTAACCCTTAGTTTGCTACTATTTCTTTTGCGAACAGATCGTTAACCCTTAGTTAACGACGGTCTCTCATAAGTTCAAATGAGATTTACTTGCCACTTTGCTTATCCACATGGATTACATTGAGCCGTTACGTCTGTCCAGATCGCAGCCACTTGGCAATCAATCAAATTTGTAAGTGGCAGGCTTGAGAAGGCAGTGTTTTTTTGAAGAGACAGACGGAGGAGCATTAGCAGCTAATCTGCATATTGTGTCAAATGGGTAATATGCAACAGCTCCAGCGCTTAGTTTACTGCCTCGCCAAGTGGCACTTGCACCAAATTGCCAATGAAGTCGACAGCGGCAGTGTCAGCAGCTGCAGCTGCAGTTGCAACTGAAAGCTGCGGGTCGCTAAAGTTTATTCAAGTTGCAAATGACAGCCGGCAAAGGCAAAGGCAAAGGCAAAGGAACAGAGACACAGACAAAGAGACTGAGACTGAGACAAAGAAGTGTAGTGTGCGATATTAACACTGCGCCAAAATTGAAGCGAACTGCAACTTGACGCACTGCAGCAGCAGCAGCAATAGTAGCAGCGACAGCAGCAACAATAACAACAATATGAAAATCAATAGAAATTGCAACCCCAAGCAGAAATCATGTTGAAGCAAAAGCAAAGCCAAGGCAAAGGCAATGGCAAAGGCAAAGCCTTCGCTATGCCGGGTGATTGCCCTCTTTGCCGGTTCTGCGGTTGTATTAGAGGATATGTCGCTTTTCTATACATATATACAGACACACATATGCACAAATACATAGGATCCTTCTCTAACACACACACACACACACACACACACACACACAGCATCCTTTTTGCCAGGGCGCACAATTCACATGCGATATTTATGTGCGCTCGCGCGTCGCATCCTTTTTATTGTACAATAAAGCAGGGTGGTTCAGGCAGGGGCGTCGTACAAGCAGAGGGGTGCAAGGGGTGAACGACGACAAATAGCAACCTGAGTGCGGCAATACTTGTGACAAATCTGTAGAAAAGAAAAAAAAGAAAAACGAAAAAAATATGAGTGGATACGACAGACGACACCCCAAACCCGAACAAAAACTTAAAACCAAAGCCGGCATAAAAAAAAGAAGAGGAATTGAAACCAGGCGCAATAAAAATGTAAAATTCATTCAGAGCAGTCGAAACAACAACAACAACAACAACAAGGAAAAAGAAAATGAGTAGAAGAAATGACAGCAACAGCGTGACTGCGCATAAATACGTGGGCTAAGAACAAAACGGTGATTGAGGGAGCAACAAGACATAACACATAAGACATAAAGAGATGAGAGTAGCTGATGAGAGAGAGGAGAAGAGCAGGAGTGGAGCAGTGCAGAGGGGAGAAGAGCGCAGCATATAATCAATGAAATTGCTCAAAACACCAGACATAATGTTAGTCCAAATGTGCGATAAAGCTTGGGATATATACATTTTCGAAACTAATCAAAACCTGCGGAATTGAAATTATTAGAATTTGGAATATCGATGGAAAATTCTTTTGACAAAGTGAACTCAGAAGTCTTCAAATTTATCTTTTATTCAAGACAAAATCGAATACGATTCGGAATGAAAAGTCGTCAGATATGGAAACAAGCCTAGTAGTTGGATCCAGCTGTATAGACACTACAACAACTATAGGTACAAACTATTTTAGTATAATGAAACAAATAATGAAAAGAAGAAATTAATGTTCCCATTTCCGATTCTGATCAAAACATGGAATTGGAACTTTTAGCTGTTCTGACTTCCAAATATCTATAGAAAATTCTGCTTTAAAAGTTTTGCATTTGAAAGAGTCAAGTAAGATTTGTGCTAACTTATCTTTTATTACGGTTGCAACAGCTGATTGAAGCATGATAGAAACATTTTCATGTAGTATTCAAAATCATAAATTCAATAAGAAATCCAAAATCAGTTTGACGAATTCAATTTATGGAAATCAATATAATTTGATATTCTACTTTTAAGACATTCAGAGTCTATTCAAAATAATTGTAGATAATGTTTTAATTTGTGAATTTTTCCAATTACTTTTCAACACACATGGATGCAAGTCTGATAAATTCAAAATTTACTTTTCTTGCACACTAAGATTGAATGCTTTTTTTTCGAATATTAATGAAAAATTTCAAAAAACTGTTGTTTTTTCTTTAATTTCAACTATTTCTATATAATTATCAATTTCCAAATTAATCATAAGCTCAAAAACTGAATAAATAGCTATGGCATCAATTCCTTCTTGTTTTAAGATTGAGTGTTGTATTGAATAATACCCAAATTCAATTTGAAACAATTGAATTCCTAAACAATCGCAAATTGAATGCTTTTTTCGAATATATTATGATGCTTAATCAATCTACTTTCAATCTACTTTTTATATTCTTTAATTTCAACTATTTCGATATGAATATTTATTTCCAAACTAATCTTAAGCCCAAAGATTGGAACAATTCCCTGTTATTTGAAGATTGAGTGTTGCATTGCATAAAACCCAAATTCAATTTAAAGTTACAAAATAATAAAATTGCTTAACAATTGCATAATTCAAGTCTTTTCAATAGCTATACATACTATAAGTATATCTAAGCTGATTACAATTCTATATATTTGCAGCTCAACTCAAATGTTAAGCATTACGAACATTTCTCTTCGGCTGTAAACATTGCCATTTATTTATTTAGGTAAAGCTTAAAATTCCCATTGGTGTAATCAGTTTTTTTTTTTTGTTCGTTTTCATAGGGATCGTTTATTTTGATAGCTTTGAACAGATTCCAATTAATTTGGCCATCGTATCAACGGCTTCGATTTTCAATTAAATTAGTATACGGGGGCTTTGGGGGCATTAATGCAACGCATATGTTGCAAATGAAAGTGCATACGGAATATCAAAAACAGAATAAGCAGCAGCACCCTGCTCTGAATGAAATGCAAACAAGCGGCTGCAAAAAATAAAAATAAAAATAAAATAAAAATGCAAATATTTAACCTTGATGCTAGTTATACACAGCGTGCAACCGATTTGCAAGCACCCCTCCGCGCATGCCACACACGTTCCACGTGGTATTTGCAAGTTGAATGGCCTTTTTTAGTTGTGCACTGAGTCACCCTACACTACCCTACCCTATTCCTATTCCCATACATACCTATTGATTCGTTGCCAGAGTCTTCTTTGCCTCGCATCGATAGAGTATGTTGTGTTCTACTTTTTATTTTATTTTATTTTTGCTTTGCTTTGCTTTGTTTATTTTCTTTTTGTTTAAATTCAATTTTAGTGCATTGCACTTTTTGCGACGACGCGACGCGACGCGACGCCGGAAGTGCGGCCTGGCAGCGGCGGAAGGTGGAACGTGCAACGTGAAAGGGCGGCACAGACAGTTGCAGTCATCACAGTTGTTGTTGTTGCTGCTGCTGCTGCTGCTGCTGTTGCTGTTGTTATTGTTATTGTTTGGGCACATTGCCAGCAGCTCTTGCCATTTTTTTTTTTCAGAGCTTGGGGTAGCCCTAAGTTCATATACTCTGTTCAACAAAGTGCGAAAACTAGTATATTGCTGCCATAAAGCAACTAAATCCTGTTCTGAATTGCAATTCTGTTTTGAAATTTGTGAAAACGCAAGTGATTGCTGTTCTGAATTCTTCAAAACGTCAAACTTTCGAGTTCCTTAAAGTTTTAATGATTTTTTTATGATTACACCGAAAAATTCAAAAAAACAAATTCTGAAGCTCAATTTTTTGAGATTTTTTATGTAATTCAGAAACGAATTAATTATTAGATGGAAATCAAATTACATTTATGGTTTTCAATTATAAAACTGTCTGTAAAACAGCAAATAAAAAGTGCTAGGAACTGTGACGGTTCTCAATTTTACTCAAAAGAATTATTGTTGAAGAAACACGGGCTCGAATTCGATTTCAAAAATGAGCAAATTCAAACCATTCCGTTCGGAAATCAGACTGGAGTAACTTGTGAATTGTTTGGAATTCAATTCAATTCAAAGAATGTATATCTATCAATATATCAGTCTGATATAGTAATAGTTAGGTATATATTTCCAATATTCTATACAGGCCTGTATATAAAATCGAAGATCTATATATATATATAGCTGATATAGTTATATATAGGTATATATTTCCAATATTATATATTATTTTGATATGTATCAGTCAGAATAGTAAGAATTAGGTATATATTTCCAATATTATGTAATTCGGAAAAGAACTGTATATAAGATTGAATATATATAAGTATATATCAGTCTGATATAGTTATAGTTATGTATATATTTGCAATGTTATATAATAATTTCATTTTATCTAACGATTGTTCATCTTTTTTAAAAAAAAAAAAGCAAAAGACCATTTTGTACTCACAAACAACAAAGTATAACACAGCCGGTAGCGTTTTTTTTTAGCTATTTTAAGTCATATCTTTAGCTTTTATTTCCTTTTATTTTGGTCACATTTCATGCTTGATTCAGCACTCAACTCAGCAAACAAAACACGAATTTTGGCATTGCTAAGCATTTCACATTGGCAAAAACAAAAAAAGAACAAAAAAAAGAAATTGTATTTTTGTATAGCTTCAGGGTGAAACCTTTGAAATCTATTGAGGGTTCTTAAAGCATGTTGCATGCTGAACGCAACTTAAATCCAATACAAAAATTACTTAATCGCATTGCTGAAATAACTGAAATAATGTAATCAGCAATTGGCCAACTTTGCTCTCTGCTCTACACAGTCTTCTTTTTCGTTTTGTTTCTTTTTCTTGTTTTACGCACGCAAAATTTCATTCGTTTTTCTTGATATTTGCTGTGAGCTGTCTGCAAATTTAATTAAGGTGTTATTACCTCTAGTCAACACCTTGCAGGCGTTCGTTGCAGCCACTTACACACATACAAAAAAAAAAAAAGTTCATTTCCACAAAACATCTTCCTGGAAGACAGTTAAAATGCGGCACAAGACAAAGGGGGGCGGCCATCAAAGTTAAACGAAGGAGTAGCCTCTTTTTGTAATTTGCAGGTTCTACTTCAATTTAATTGCTTCAGTTTCAGATTTATGCAGCTAAAGCCTCGTTTTGTTCAATGAAAGTGTGATTACAGCACACGCAGAGCGCTACTTTGTGCCTCAAGGGAGGGGCAAAGCGCCAGTTAATGAGCTTATAATGGAAATTGCTTTGTATATAACAAATATATACATATATACATATATATATATATATATATATATATATATGATTTATATGTATTTTGAAAAAGAGCAGTTTGTAATTAGCTCTTGTTTGAGTCGTTCAATAATTATAATTGTTATGTATAGCAGATTAAATTGTTTACCCTATAAATTCATTAAATAATAAATCATTTTTAGTTAACCTTTGTAATCAGAGCTTCGGGCATTATTGTATAACTCATTTTAGTATCTCAATTGATGTGCACAATTAGTAGATATATATATATATAATACATAACTAATAATACATAACAAATAAAACAACTAAATAACAAAAAATAGATATCTATTCAACTGACATGAGCTCAACTACGATTAAGTTTTTTAAAAAAAATCATCAAGATCATTTTAAAACATTAAAAAATCGATATATATATATGAAAATAGGGCTAGTACCCTTTTCCAAAAACTTTTCATTCCGCATAGTTTTGGATATTGTGTTTTTGTTTTTGGATGAAATTGCAATTTTATTTCCTTTTTAAGGGGTTACATACAGAATGATTTTTTTTTCGATTTATTTTTCAACACCATAAAAAATATTTATTTAAATCTTTTGTCAACTTCAAATAGTATATATTTCGAAGAATTCGTTGAAATTTTTTTCATCAAAATATATTAAGTTATAAAAAAGTTAAAGACGAATTCCAGAAACTTATTTTTTTCGAAATGGCTTGCGGTGGATATCGTATCTTGAGAGAGCTTGATTTCAAATCAAAACTTTCAAAAATTCCATTAGTATATTGTATTGTCAATTCACTAAACAAAGGTTTTTCAAAAAATTTGACTTAAAAAAAATCGACGGTTTCAACAAAAAAGTTTACTTTTCAAAAAAACAAGATTCTGAGATAATCGCGCTTAAAGTTTCAAGTTTGTTTCTGTGTGCTGTGCAGGAAGTGCGCTATGAATAGCCATAACTTCGGTTCTAATGCTCCGATAATTATGAAATTTTGTGAGAGTATTTTCGAGAGTATATACTTCAGGAATTTGTAGGCGCATTTTTATAAGCATTCTGAAAACTGAACATAAAAATAACTTGGCTAGTTTAAGAGACGGCTTTTCATATATTATTATATAAATTTGAACACGAGAACTATAGATAATACAAGAAATATAAACAATAAAAGTCGAATGCACTTTCTCAGGTTTCAAATGAACGTTCTTTTTCAAGTATTTTCAAACATTTAGCAGCTGTGCTATAAATAGCTTAATAAAAACACATTCAAATAAACTAGTTGGTGTAAATAGACACCTTTTCAGCTATTATTAACAACAGCTTGGGAGCACTCTTGAGTTGCGCTCACAGCTGAGTTATCATTATCGCTGAAATTCCAATTAGCGGCAAACTGCTTAAACAACCCAGGCAAACAAGCACAGACAAGGATGAAGAAGGCGTGTCACCAAATGTTGTTGCTATGTTAACACATAATTTGTAGCTACCACAAATGGACAGACAGACGTAGCACGAGTCTGAGTCTGACTCCGAGTCCGCGTTCAAGTCAAAGATATTGCGTTACCTGTGCGTGCAACAATGAAGACGTTGCTGCTACCTGTCTGGGCTCAAACTGGGCTCAAACTGGAAGGAAACTTGGCTCGAACTGGGCACAAACTGGGCTCAAACTGGGCTTTTAGCCTGGCTACTGTGCTTACCCTTTAGACGTGTTTTTTTTTCTCAACCAAGACTTTTGCATGATATGCAAATATGCATTGTTCAACACAGTTCCCTTTTGGCACGGGGCAGAAAAAAAAAAACAAAAAAAAAGCAAGTGCGTAATGACTTTATTTATGGTAACCTGCCTGTTTCAGACAATAGCCCCCAGGCGCAATTCAGGCCAATATATATAACGTTGG
This sequence comes from Hirtodrosophila cameraria, assembly GCA_949708635.1. Lineage (NCBI taxonomy): Eukaryota > Metazoa > Arthropoda > Insecta > Diptera > Drosophilidae > Hirtodrosophila > Hirtodrosophila cameraria. The sequence continues at coordinate 61,028,470 of OX453090.1, forward strand.
TAGATGTTACAGCCTCGGGCATATTTGTTTACCATCTCCGCCTTGCTTTTTTTTTTTGTGTTTGCAAAAGTGTTGACAGCGTCGAGGCAGCCAATAAATAAAGCCAGCATTAATGAGTTTTCCTTTGAATTTTTCCAGCTTTGCAGTTTAATATATGCTTGTATTACTCGCTCAACAAAATTTAAATAGCCAAACAAGCAGCTCAATTAATCATTGTCTGCTCAATTCTTCAGTGTCAGGACAAAGGCGCCACAGTTGACATTATAACTATATGTGTGTGTGTGTAAACCACAATTGGGCAACCTGAACATTTTTGTTGTTGCTTTTGGCAGCCCTGTTTCGATTCGAAAACCAATTCATATTTGATGTAGCACTTCGTTTGGGCTGCTGTTGTTCCTGTTTCTGTTGTCATACGTGCCGGAAATATTAGGCGACCCTCAGTCGCAATCCCAATCCCAATCCCAACACACACACACGCACAACAAAAATAGGCGCCTAGACAAAACAGAGCTCTCACCTCAACCTCGGTTTTAAAAATTTTTTCCCCTTTTTGACGATGCGCGCCTCCTGCTTTCTATTTATTTTCAAATGTCCGTTGTGGTCTGCTACCTGTATACCTACCTATATACGTGTCTGTGTGTGTGTGTGTCTACGTGTGTAAGTGTGTGTATCCTGGGGATTTGTGAGAAGATTTGCGCGTGTTGCCCTGTAGGGCTTTCTATTGTTGCTGTTGTTGTTATTGCCTGATTGTATTGTACGAGTGCCACGCGCTACTAGAATCCTCTTTCTGACAGGACCTCGTGTGCACGTCGTCGCCTTTGATAAAGTGGGCTTGAATATTTTATGCAATGCTGAACAGACACACACACACACACAAACACGCACACACACTGTGTGTTCTATTGTCTGCTTTAAATTGCCTGCTAAATGCTTAGTTTCAATTTACATAATATTTTTTGTTTTATTTTTTTGTTGGGGTTGCAACCCGCATTTCCTCGAAAAGTTAAAACAAAATATGTACGCATTTTTGTATTATTTAATAATCATTTTTTTGTTGATTATTCTTTTGGGCTGGCATGGAAACTAATTAAATTGCAGTTACTTTGAACTTTATAAACTAGTTTTGGGGGTTATTCAAAATTTTAGAAAAATATTGAAAGTTTTCCTTTAAATCAGAGTTTTTTTAGAGAGTCAGGGAGTTTGGGGATCGAATTGAAGACGAGAAGTTGGATGTGAAGTGGAATCAATAAGTATAATTCTCGATTCTTTCCAATTCTGACTCGAATTCATTATATCATGTAGGGAATACTGCATTTCAACCTTTCTGATCTATTGTAAGAACATAACAGAGAGTTTTGAGATCGAATTGAAAACGAGGAGTTGAAAAAGAGTTGAAATCGATACAATAGTGTATATACTTAAGAAGTAGAATTCCCAATTTCTCCATTTCGGGGATATTTCAAACCTTTTGATCTATTGTAACTCTTTTAACAGTACAGAGAGTTCAGAGATCGAATTCCAGAGAAAGAAATGAACAATAGGTGAAATCAATATAGATATAGGTAGAGACAAGATGTAGAATCTTCGAGTTTTCCCATTACGGAGATTACCGAAACTCGCTCAAATTCCATAGATTGTCTAGGGAAAACTGTATTGCAACCTTTCTGATCTATTGTTAGAACAGAAAAGAGAGTTTTGAGATCGAATTGAAGGCGAGGAGATAAGTAAGAGGTGAAATCGATATAACAGAAGAGAAAATTCTCGATTTCTCAAATTCGAGGATATTTCAAACCTTCTGATCTATTGTAACTCTTTTAACAGCACAGAAAGTTCGGAGATCGAAGACGAGCAGATGAATAAGAGTTGAAATTGACATAGACATACATAACAGGTATAATTTCCTGAATCCTTTTCAATGATCGATTATAACACATAAAATTTGTTTACTTCACTTGAAAGTTGTTTCTATTCTGAAGAATTTAAACGGCTTCAAAGTTCAAATTGTAATGAATTGTTAGTTTATAACTATAAGCATAAATTATTAATAAAAACATTTGAGTTTAGTTATGTTTCACAAAATGTAGTAGCTATTCAAGCTGACAATGTGATACTTAATACCTTCAATTCCAAACATTTCAATATTATTTACGAGCTGTGTCTGCTTCAACGCCTACTCGAAAGCATCACTTCATTCACTTTAACGCCTTTTTTTTTAAGTTGAGCCTTCTTTGATGACATTTTGGAACTGTGTCAACATATATTTATTTGTCACCTCTTTGGGCTTTATCTATTGTTTGGCATCTTAATTGCAATTAGCTATGAAAATGTGTGCCATAAAACGGTACAGACTTTTCAAATCTTGATTGGTTTTATCTATGCGATCTGCTAATCAGCGGGGCAGCTACTACTACAAATTATCAAGTGTATTTGATTTGCATAACTGGCTGCTTGCCAACTAATAAACCCATAGCTTGTTTAACAAGCCAGAAAGAGATTTGTGATTTATACATAAATCATTAACGATTTGTTTGGCCTCTTTCTTATAAGTCTCTGCATCAGTTTTAGTTTCAGATTCAGTTTCATTTCGAGTTTGGCATACCTAAATTATTTCATTGTTTTCACTAATTTGATTGGTACGCATTTGTTTTTTTTTTTTGCCGTGGAAAAATGTATTGAAAATTCGCAGCGCTTTCAATTAATCAAAAACAAAGCCGTTTTCTTGCTTTTTTTTGTGGCAGATAAAAGACAACGCCATACGACAATTTTTGTTTTTTTTTTTAGTGGCACTTAATTAAAAGCAAAGATAAAGCGTATAATAAAACAAGTTTAAGTCCAACTTTTAAAGTGTTTGTTGGAGAAAAAAAAGGCAGCCCAGTTCTTTTTTTTTTTTATTGGCATAAATAAATAAATTATGTTGGAATTTTTGATTTGCTAAAATATGTATTTATACATTCATTCAAATGATTGATGCGTAATACCAGCCAAAAAAGCAGTCAGTAAAAATGTATTTATAAAAAAAATGTAATAAAATTATGTTTGCTTTGGCAACGAAATTAAAATGCTCTGCAGAATTGATTGGTTTTTTTTATAATTCGATACTTTTTTTATAATTCGAATTTAGTTTTTAAATAAGTAAAATTATTTCATATTATGATTCTATTTTCAACATAAAGCCCAACGGCAAATGAATACAATGCGTAAACTCTTGAAAAGAGCGAAAATTGACACTTCTACGCATTTATAATCAGGCCTGTTTTGAATTACGTTTCCGTTTGAAATTTGCAGAATTTCTGAATTTCTCAAAGCCTTTAAAAACTTTTACACTTAAAAATTTTTTGATTTTTATGCAGCGAAATCAAAAATAAATGTTGCCTAAAAAATTCAAAAAACAAATTCTCAAAAACTCAATTTTCTTATATTTTTCAACTTATTTAGAAAATAATTGAAATATTTTGTCATTAGATGAAAATCAAGTTACATCAATGATATTTAGGCCTGTTCCCATTTCCGAAAACTTTTCATTTCGAAATCTTTTCGAGCTTGGATTTCTATTTTTGAGCAAAATTGAAACCATTCTAACTTTTTAAAGATTAGTTTGGAAACTTCTCAGTCCACTGTCTCAAGCACAAAACTTTTCAATCCATATTCGGATATCAAATCTGCTTATAATTTTAATTCCACGGGATTTGATCGGAAATGGAAACAGTTCTGATTATATTAAAAGTTGTTTGTCAAACAGGAAAGAAATAGTTAAAGGCAAATGTGAATGTTTTCGATGACAATTAAATAGACTTATTGCTATCAAAACTAGGGTTCGAACTCGATTTTAAAAAAACAGAAAACGAAACTATTGCAAACGAAAATTAAAAAAGTTCTTCGTAAATCGCATGGAATTCGTTCGTTTTTTACTTTTAAACAACGTAAGGAACTCGAAACCTTCCTGAAATTTGAAAGGAAAAATCTTCTTCTTTTTTCAATCATTTAATTTTCATTAGTTTAACTTAAGAGTTAGAAATGAAGTCTTGATATTCCTGCTGCAAGCCTATAATTAAGTCAAAATTTGTTAAATTCCGAACACGCCTTAAAAAGAGCAGAGCAGAGGAGAGCTGAAGAGGAACTGAAGTCAGCTTGTGGCTATTTTGGCGACCACTCCTTCACAATTCACAATTTGAAAATCAAAGCAATTTAAAATCGATTAAAAATCGACGCCTGGGACCACCTGCTGTGATCTGTTTGGATTTGAAGATTGAAGATTTTTTTTAGAGATGAGCCGTTCAACTGTTGTATTCCAATTTGTTGTTGTTGTTGTTGTTATATTAGCTAAAGGCAATAATAATAATAATTTCGATGCTGAAGGCGTTGCTCTGTTTATTGTTTATTAAAATTTTAAATGTGAAGAGCAGTTTGAACAAGCTTTCAGTAGCTTTAACACAACAAAATTCAAAACAGGTCACATATATAATTTTGATATTTCTGTTTGATATTAACAACAAGTTGCGCTGTATTAAATTAAAGCGTGCCTGGCAGCTCTTTTTGTGATTGTCATAAATATTTGAAAAGGGCTACAAATATTTCGGTTATTAACTGCATGTGCTCAATGCCAAAATAGAAAAAAGAAAAAAAAAAAAGCTATTGCTTAATGAAGCTTTAATTGTCGTTTTTTGTTGATTGACGATATTTTTGGTAGATATTTTGTTTGTTGTGTGCCAAGTTTTATTGATTTTTGTTGTTCTTGTTGTTGCTGTTGCTGTTGCCCATTGGCATGCAATTAAAATTTATGGCATTTTATTTACCAGCACTCTGCTCTACACCCGCACATACAAAAAAAAAAATTGTTATTGACCATTTTATATCAGACTTGTTTTTCGGGCTAACCAACTTCCCATTTTGTGTGTGTGTGTGTGTGTGTATTTTCTTTGAGCACTTTTATGTTTGTCATATTGCAATTGATGTGTATTTATCTCAAAGCTTTTAATATTGAATATTTACAGCAAAAACTAGTTTTTGTTGTTGCTGTTGTTGTTGCCACAACAATTTTAGGAATGTTATGAACTTTCTATGTATGTTGAGCAATGTTTGTCAACTGTAAATTCACAACTGAATGAACAGTATTCTAGTCAACATTTTGTTACTTCTTTTTTTATATTTATGACTTGCATAGCTTAAGTTATTTAAAGCTTAAATTTAAAAGATTTTCTCAACACTTGGTTACTATTTATTCAAGTGCTTAAAGGCTTAACTTTATTTTAAATAACAACTTCTTAAATTCTTCTCAAAATTTCATTTATCTTGACCTTTTGTCACTTTTGTTAAGATATTGCTCAAGTGATTTTACCTTAAATGTACTTGAATGCACATCTTTCGCAGCTAACTAATCAATCAAGTTTTCGAATTCAGCACTGCTTAAAACATGGATTGAGAACTGCCCGGAACTTAGAAAAATTGTATACAAATTATAAAAATTTGAATATTATATGCATATACCAAAATTTATTATTTATCATATTTATATATATATATATATATATATATAAATATTTATATATATATACATTTATATATAAATATTAAAATGGTTCACAAATTTTTCTGAGAACGAATGACTTGGTTCAGAAGTGAAAGTACTTGCTGAGCAAAAGCTGTTGATATGCCAGTTATTACGACAAGAAGTCCAAGAACAGTTTCCCTCTGTCTATATCGTATCCCCATTTATGAGCTTAGTGCATTCTGGAAAAGCGGTTGTTGCTTTTTCATTCACTCGTATTTTCCAGACTTTGTTGATACAAATTATTTGAATTGCATGAATTTGGTGAAGGTTCTACAATTTTTGAAATATCATTTGGAGCAACTTGTAACTCCACAAACAAGAAATCAAATAAGATACAAAAAGTAAGATGTTTTAAGAACTAGTTTCAGTCGGGCACTATATTTATAAGTTTGTGCATCCTGGAAACCGATTTACGATTTCAGTCATTCTTATTTCCCAGATCTTATTGATACCAAACACAACAGCTGCAAGGTGACACTTTGGCAAATATGGAATATATCTTAAACCATTTGGAGTAACTTGTGACTCCGCAAATAAGAATTTAAATAAGATACAAGAAATAAGATATTTTAAAAACGGGTTTCAGTCAGGCACTAGACCCAGTGTTTGCTTAAACCGTTTGAGAATTACAAGTAACAATCTAAAAAAACGTTAACTCTATGTGATTTCTATAATGTTAGATTGGCTTTGATTTTAATAGTCACTTTTGTAATTTGATTTGATTTGATTTTGCTTATTGAATTCACTTGCTTTTGATTAAGGGTTGTATTAATTTAATTTTGAGATAGGTTTCAACTTTCAAGTCAAAGATCAAAAGCCATATGTTGAACCTTTAACATAAATTCAATTCCGCAATATATTTTTAAAATACTTTCTTATTATATATAATTTTTATAAGCAATGCTCCCCCTATTTTATCTACATATATACCAAAATCCAAAAACTATCCCATTTAATAACAACTTGCGCAATCAGGCACACAATTTGTCAATGTTTCAGTTTCAGACAATTTCAATAATTATCGTGCCTTGTTATAAGATCGTTAGATTAATGACAAGCATGTTCACTCAGCTGTCTCGCTCATCTATGCAACTCTCTCCCTTTCTTTCTTTCGCTTGCTGTGTAAAGTGCATTTGCTGAACCTGAAATCCTCCCGATAATTACGCGTAAAAAGCAAATAAAACTATTGTCAACACATTGCAAGTCATAAAACTGGAAACGTGAAACGGCCAATATCAAATATATATATATATATTTTTTTTTTTGAGGACGGCGCCTGCGCAGCTGTTGTAAATTCCATTTTCGCCCTGCTCTGCCCTCGCCTCGAACCTTTGTTAGGGCTTAAATGACAGGGTGCGTGCCTCGGGTTTGATCCAGCGCCGTACGGTATACCCGTGGTAATTAAAATAATGTTCACAATGAAATTTTCAAGGGCGACCATGTGTGGCACACATTTGAACATGTTGCAAGGGGTGGAAAATATTAACAGAAAAAAAAACCAAACCTTATGTAGAGCATGTCAGCAGCATCAAACAACAGCAACAGCAACAGCAACAACAACAACAACAACAGCACCTCAAAGCCAAAATTATAAATCTAGCTTAAAAATCCTTGACTGCAACATGTTCAAGTCTATGACACACCTCTCTCTCTCTCTCTCCTTTTCCCCTCTCCCACTCTCTCTCCATCTCTCTCTGCACGTGTGCAAAATATGCTCGACTATTTTCTGCTAATATAATTAAAAAGTTTTCTACATTTTTCACTGTGTGTTGCGCTTTGTGCACTGACAGGCAATTATAAACTGAAAAGTTGACAGTTTTTCATAATGGTGATGAACATTTGTTGTTGTTGTTGTTTTGCTTTTAAACATTTTTAATGCCCTCAAAAGCGACTCGTTTTCTCTCGTTCGGACATGCTAAAGTTTGAAGTTGCAAATGGTTTTGGCCTTAATTTGTAAATGCATCAAATAATTGCAAATAACAATTGATTCAACAAATTGTTTTGTGTTCAGTTCTACGTTGAAAGTTAGAAATAGCTGGAAAACTGTTTTGTTTTGGCTAAGCAAATATTAAACAAATTAGCTTGAGAGCATCAAAAAGCATTCTAATTAATATCAAATGCAAATACAAATAAGAAAGAAAACTTAATTCCAGCATGCTGAATATGTTTTCACTTGCAGAAAAGTTGTTCATATGAAAATTTAATTGTTCTTTTGATCAAATTCAGTCAGCATTACAAGAACATACTGAAACACGGAATAGTGGAATTTGATTAAGATAGCTTGAGGGCAAATCTTTTGCAGCCAATCACGTTTTCGAATTCAGAACTGCTAAAAACATCGATTGAGAACTGCTCGGAACAAAGAAAAAATGTATATATTTAAAGATATATAAATATGAATATTATATAGGTACAAATTTATTTTTAAACATATTAGGTAGCATCGAATTGTATGGGCTCTCAATAAGTGAAAAATGGTAACCCAAAATCGGAATCTACCTTCAATTCTAAGATATTTTCAACAAGGAACCATATCTCTAAAACCAATTCCTGGTTCCCGATTTTTGAGTTGAAAAAATTTGTTTGCTTACATTTTCTGTTATTAACATTTCTTTGACGTTTTTGGTCAAATCCTTAACAGATTGGTATCAATACATTTGTTAGGATTGTCCAATTGTCCTTAAAAAAAAAGCATCCAATTAATATTGTTTGCGCAGAGTACATTGATTTGGTGAACCTAGATGATGATAGTATTTTATACGAGCCGCCATTTACTGCAAACAGTCCATCGAGCTTGAGGATTTTTAAACAAAATTTGGTGGTTTCGCATCGAATGATTTGACTCAGAATTGGAGGTACTTGCTGAGCAAAAGATGCTGAGATGCCAGTTATTACGACAAAAAGTCCAAGAACAGTTTCCCTCTGTCTATATCGTATTCCCATTTATGAGTTTAGTGCATTCTGGAAAAGCGGTTTCTGCTCTTTACGCTTTCATTCACTCTTATTTCCCAGATATTATTGATACAAATTATTTGGACTGCATGAATTTGGTGAAGGTCCTAAAATTTTTGAAATGTACCAATCATTTGAAGTAACTTGTGACTCCACAAATAAGAATTCAAATAAGATACAAAAAATAAGATGTTTTAAGAACTGGTTTCAGTCGGGCACTATATTTATAAGTTTGTGCATCCTGGAAAAGCGGTTTACGATTTCAGTCATTCTTATTTCCCAGATCTTATTGATACCAAACACAACAACTGCAAGGAGACTTTGACAAATATGAAATAAATCGTAAGCCATTTGGAGTAACTTGTGACTCCATTAATAAGAATTCAAATAAGAAACAAAAAATAAGATGTTTTATAAACGGGTTTCAGCCGGGCACTACACCCAGTGTTTGCTTAAACCGTTTGAGAATTACAAGTGACAATCTGAAAAAACGTTAAATCTATGTGATTTATAGTTTTTTTTTTTTGTGAATTTTCTTTCGCTTTGTTTAGCAGATGAAATGTTTGCTTGAGTTAAAGTACAAATTTCAATTAATTCAATTCACAGTTAGTAATAATAATATTCTTGCGCTTGAGCTCTTTAAAGGATTGCAAAATAATACACAATTTTGTAAAATATTGAAAAACATAATTGATGTATTTAAACGCAATGCAATAAACTGACTTTTCTTTCTCAACCTTTTCTCATTGCAGCCTGTCGAACGCACAACAAGCAGAGCATAGCAATAATGTATTGAATAAAGGAACATAACTTTACATAAATTCTTAACGAATATAGCAAAAAGTAAACTACATGTATTATTTAAAGTGTAACGTGTAAAAACCAACAATTAAAAACGACAAAAGGCAAAGAGGCCGCGTGGCAAACGCTTTAATAATTAACTTGTTACAACAGCAGCAGCAAAAGTAAAAAAAAAAGAGAAAAAACGCTCAACGCGTGCCCCAAGCAAAATGGTGGCACGACGTTGCCCGTTGGCGCCCCATGCGCAAGGACTCCAACCAGAGAGGCAACGTAATTGCAGCGTCCTGTTACCCACCTTGCGTATAAGTCACATGTTGCTGCTGCTGCTGATGTTGCACATGATGAGCGGCAACAACAACAATGTTGTTAAAGCCGTGACAGCAACAGCAACAACAACAAGCGGACAGCAACAACAGCAGCAGCAAAGTTTTGCAGGACTAAGCACTGAGAATGCAGCCAGGATGCTGGCTGGCAGTCCAGATGATGTCGACAGAGCACAGCATAGCGAAATGTCTCTGGTGCTGCCCCATGACACTTATCCGGGCTTTAGCATTAAGAAATTTAAGACGCATCCGTTGCATGCAACAAATGCCACACAACACCAATCAACAGCAGCAGCAGCAGCATCCTCGAAAGGATCCACAACAGCTGCGTATCACATGCTAGAAAGCGATTATTCCAAGTATTTTACCGTACTGGATGATGGCGTCGTTATGACCACATCCGATATATCGCCCCTGGTTAATCGTCCTGTGCAGCTGGTCGTTGTCGAACAGACGCCCAATGCAACCAATACGCATAGTCTACAATTATTTGTCATGCATCGCAAGGATATGCTACGCTTTTCTGGCTCCCTGCTCGATGCCAGCGGCGAGGTGCGCGAAAATCATCCAGCAGGCACACGTGTACGCGGCGTTCCACTCATGCAGGCCTTCAGCGGTTCCATATTGGATGAGGAGCTGGCCAAGCCAAAGAAGGTGCGCTATACCATCATCGATGGCAACGTGGATGATGCTTTTGCGCTGCAGGAGCGTCGTGCCAATCAGAATGTGCAGCTGCATGCCAAATCCTTGACTATCGCAGGCGATGATGAAGCTGGCGTCTGGCTGGTCACTAATCGTCCTTTGGATCGCGAGCAGCGTGCTCATTATGATCTCTCCGTGGAGGCATCCGATGTGGATGGCCTGGACAAAACCGTTTCCAAAATACAAATCTCTGTGCTAGATGAGAATGACAATCGTCCTGTATTCAAGTCACAGGAATACAAATTTGCCATTGCTGGCCAAAAGTCTGGCAGCATTGAGAGCAACAATAGCGTCACCTGGCAACGCTTTGCCATACTGGGCAAAGTGGAGGCCACCGATGCCGATGGCGATAAGATTGCCTATCGCCTTAAGGCGCCCAGCAATGTGGTCATCATTGTGCCTCAAACAGGAGAACTTATGCTAGCTGGCGAACCCAATGCAAATGAACTGCTGCTTGAAGTAATTGCACATGATCTACGATATCCCAGTCTGATGAGCGCAAAGCCAGCCAAGGTGCTACTGGAGTTCCTTGCGCCCGAACCAGTGTCCTTTATTATGCAACATCTGGAACACGATGAGGTCAATGCCCATTCGCATCATCGGGAGAAACGTCGTGTGACACGCGCCGTGCGACCCACCAAACGCATTGAATTCACTGAAGCCGATGGCGATACCGAAGGCAAGTCCGTGTTTCAGTTGGAAAAGGAAACGGACAAGGAAACATTCAAGATACGCGATGATAATCCCTGGGTAACGGTCGAAACAAATGGCGCTGTGCGTGTGAAGAAGAAGTGGGACTATGAGGAGCTTGGTCCCGATAAGACTATTGATTTCTGGGTCATCATTACAAACATGGGACATAATGGTGAGTAGATAATATATATCTCTTTGAACTATTTGAAATACACTCACAAGTTGTTACTCTTCAATTTCTGTATATTTTTACTGCCTGTTCCCATTAAAAATGAGAAAAATGAAAAAGTTATAAAGTACTGCAAATGTGTGTAACAGGCAGAAGGTGGCATTTCCGACTATATAAAGTATATATATTTTTGATCAGCATCAACAGCCTAGTCGATATAGCCATTTCCGTCTGTCTGTCTGTGTGTCAGTCCATATGAATGCGTCGATCTTAGAGACTATAAGAGCTAGAGACACCAAGCTTGGCATGCAAGTTCCTGTATACCATACGCAGATCAAGTTTATTTCAAATTTCAGATGCACCCCCCTCACGCACCCCCTCAAATCGAAAAAGACTCCCACAGCCACAAAATGAAGACAAATCTTTGATTTTTGGTATACATATATGTTTTACCAATGTTGATCAGCTGTGTAAACTTCTTTACGATCGGATAAATAACACCAAAGTTGTGGAACAATCTTTTTCCCCTATTTCAGCAGACAGAAGCAACTGTTTGACAGGCACTGCACAAGTTAAGTGCGCTGCTAGCTTGCGTTGCCGCTGAGCTGCTTGAAATACAAGTTGGCAGCAAGGAGTCTCGTAGTCGGGCACACTCGACTGGAGCATTCCTACTTGTTTTCATTAATTATTTTCATAAATTTATCATGCCTCATTACAATCTTTTCATAATTGTTATTAGTTTCCCTTTTCTATCTCTGCTACTTCACTTTAAGTAACTAATAAGCAGCTGACATATTTAAATAGCCCAAGAACTTGTCTGCTAACTAAATGTCTATACATTATATAAATTGATACGACAGCAGCACAAAACATTAATAAACAGCACAGACTCAATATTGGCTATCAAATAAACTAATTGAGTATGTGAATGCGATATGAGGCTCGTTACTGTTTATGTTATGGCTTAAAATGTAGACTCAATGAACACTGTTATTGATTTGTTGATTAGTTTGCAATGACTTACGAGCCACAAAGCCATAAAAACGTTTATACTAATAGCTAAAATACACAAAATTGTCAAATATAATGAAATTCTTTTTGTATGGCAGAACATTTTCCAAGCATAATAAATTCAAACATTTCACCAAAGCAATTTTCATTACAATCACATACACACCCACACACACACCCACACACACACCCACACACACACATACAAACTATTTGAACACTTCAATTTCTATTACAATGGCTTAACTCAGTTGCTCAACAACTGTCAACATCAATTTGTGACTTGAGTTGAGTTTGGCATTGCCATTGGCATCTTCAAGATGCACGATTTTTCAACTTGAAAGCACACACACAATTTTCCAAAAATTTTAAACGTAAATCAGAGAAGACAGCAAAATACAGTTATATTTTTGAATAAAGAAAGCTTAAATACGCTTGCTAAAAGCCTAAAACCAGGAACTGCGAATAAGAGTTATGGGGGCTTAAAAAAATCAAAGGAATAAAAAAGGTCCTGAATGAATGAAAAAAAGCCAAATGTCTTATTTTTGAGCGTTCACTCCAAAAAATGAATATACTTTTTTGTGTCATTTATTTTAAAAAATTATATTTTATCTCTTATTTTTGATCTAAAGAATTGAATTACGAAATAATAATTAAATTTCAATTTTTTATATAAAAATTGTAAATTAATTCTTATTTTAGATTTAAAAAACAAAAATTGATACTAAAAATTATTTTTCAATTTACATTTTAAAAAACGAAATTAAGGATTATTCCACAGTTTTAATTTAAAAATTAAAACTTTTATTTCGTAAATATTTTTATTTTTTTTTTGTCAGAAAATTTGGGTTATTTTTCCAATTTAATGAAAAAACTAAAAAAAAATAATTCTTATTTTGTAATTTTTATAATAAGAATTAAAATCATTTATCGTGTTGGCTTTAAAGCTAAAATATTTTAAATATGTACTTTGTATGTACCTTATATATACTTTCTATATATACTTTCCATATATACCTTCCATATATACTTTATATATATACATATATACTTTTATATTGATTTGAAATAAGATCAAATTGTTATATCGATATATGGAAAAGCATATTTAATTGAGCTCAATTTGTGTTTCTGCATTTAAATGAGATTTGTATAAATTTAACTTGTTAAACTTTGCCACTAATTTGTTATAATTTAAATAAAAATGTGTCATTAAAAAATCCGTAAAATATTTAAAAAGATTTGCTCTTCAGCTAAAGCAATGCATACTATTTGAAAACGGAAACGCCAAAAACACTAGGAAATGACTCTTTTCCAGTACATTTACAAATATACTGACAAAATACAATTTCCTTTTTTGCGAGAGTATGCAAATATTACAAAGCTGCTGCTGCTATGGCTGCTTTTTCCGAGAGTCCAACAGAGCTTCTTTTGTAGAAATTGGTATTCAAATATTTGGCTGTCATGACAAGTAATTACGCTTGGAGTGAAACAAGAGAGGAGCCACAAAGGGAATCAAAGTGGGAGAGAGGGAGGTGATGGAGAGCTGCAGTGGTATTCTGGTTGGGTTGGCTGGACAACACCACACACACGCACACACACATGGACATACACTTGGGCATGTTTTGGCCCATTGTGCCTTGGCAGTTATTTCAAGCGTAGCTCAATAAGCAAATATTGAAGCATTTTAAACATGAGAATAAACAAGGCAAGGATTTCTCCGTTCGCAAACGCAGCAGGACTCGAATGAGCAGCCAATCTGATGGCCTACCTGACAGAATGGCAGGCTGATAGACTGACAAACTGATAGACTGATTGACTGACTGATTGAATAACCATATACTCGTACACACATTCATATGCAGAGCTCCACTTGTTCAACTAACTGACAGACAAGCGCCATGAATTGTTAAAAAATATGTATTTGACCCACAACCCACACTGCTTCAGTTTAAATCAACATATGTCTGACTATTTTTGCTCTTTTTGTTGTTGTTGTCGTTGTTGTTTTGTTTGTTGTGTTTTCCGCATTGCACTTGCTAATTGTAACATGGACTGGGATTGTTGGGATTGGGTCTGGGGCTTGGGCTCTGGTTCTGGTTCTGGTTCTGGGTCTGGGTCTCGGCTTGGGGTTAAGCTGGCCTGGTTCGCTGTTCATCTGTCAGTCAATTAACAATTTTCATAAATTCATTCATGTTGCAACTGCAGTCGTCGCACTTCATCTCTCACATTCACATTTACATTCACATTCACAATCACAATCACAATCACAATCACATTCACATTCTTTCTCGTTATCCGCTTTTCCTCTACTGATTTTCATTAAAATTTTATTGTTTTCTTTAGCCCTTTCGTGCTCTCTCTTTATCTCTCTCTTGTTGACACATTCGAAAGTGGAATGAACTTTTTAATTATTCATTATTTTTGAGAGCAGCGAGTTAAAAGTTGATGAAAATTGGAAAAGTTCAGGTAGAACTCTCTGCCCTTGGGTCAAATATATTTCAAATTACACATGTGTTGCCACAGATTCACTTTGTTAACGTTTTTCAACACTGTTTTCTTTGCACAGTAGCAAGCAATTAACTAAACTTAACTAAACATATGATACTAACTGTTATGACATTTAAAACTGAGCACAAATTTACGCCCGTGGGCGTATATTTTCCTGTAGAATCTTACGAAAGAATCTGAAGCCATACAAAAGACAAATCACATAAATCTAAGGCACAAGTTTAGATTTTAAAATTCCATTTTTTTCAATTTAGTAATTAATTCAAAATAATATCAAGTATTCTGTACTCAAATTAGGTACAAAATCCGTCCAAGTACAAAAAAAAAGTTCTTTTAAGTAAAAAATCGTATATTAAAGACGTTTTTTATTTTGAACTGCATTTTTTTAAATCGAAATATTATTTTGAGGTAAGCTTAAACTTATCTAGATATGAAGGATGATTGGAATAGAAACAGTCTGCATTTCATCTCAATAAGTAAATTTAATCCTAAATCAAAGTCTTTTGAATTAAGTGCGCAAAATCTATTTAAAAATACATTTTCTTTTAGACAATTCACATGCAAAAAATTTGGTTGAATGTGGAAACCGGAACAGGACTCATTATTATTTAAATAATTCGCCTGTAGCTATTAATGTTAACCGCTAAGTGGATGTGGCTTTTGTGTAATTGAACTAATTAAAATTGGGGCTAACTTGTGCAACAAACTAAAGGGGAACAAATTCAGCTGAATTAGTTAAATTAAAGGGCTTGGGGGCAAAGGGAAAGCAGCGAGTGCTGTGCTAGCTGACGGTTTTTTTTTATGGTTCTGCTTAGGAAGTCTGTTCCCCATCCGACTCAGTAGGTAAATTAAACTGCTTGAAGTACAAGTAATGCACTGCTTGCTTAATGCACTTGTCTGCGTAATTGAACACAAAGATGTGGCTGGAATTCTCGAAATTGAATGCATTCAAACTTATTTGATTTGAAAAGAGAACCGTTTGCACATACTAAACATACAATTTTTAAGTGGCACACAATTTGAGAATTTGAGAAAAAACTCAGCAAGGCTCTTGAGAACATGCCAAACATACATAGAACATACAACAATCATTATCCTTATCCTTATCCTTATCCCAAGCACTTGCCTACTACTCACAATCAATAGTCGTCTACTAGAATATCAAGTGTATCTAGTTTCTCAGTTTGTCAGTTTGTCAGCTACTCAATTTTGTATGCGTTGCACACAAAACTGATTGTTACGGTTGCTGTTCTGCCTCCGATAGTTGCTACCCGAGTTAATTTATGTCTCGCACAAAGCCAGCAACTGGAAAAAACACATAAAAAACCAAAAAAAAAAACAAAATATACACAAAAAACATAGAATGCGAGAGCCTGTTGGGCCACTTGTGTGCGCCAGGACATAAATGCCAGATAAACATAATTCATTTAGCAGAGTCCAGAGAAAAGGACAACAAAAAAAAACCGAACTTAAGCACTTAACAATGCGTTGCACTTGACGTAGGCGTAGTTTGTAGTTTGTAGTTGGTGGAGAATAGGAGAGGAGAAGCAGAGGTAGAGTTTTCCTGGTAAGGCAAAGAAAACCCAGAAATTTACGACAATATTTTTCATTCATTTAAAATGCTACGCCAATACACAGCAAGGAGTGGGGAAGTGGCTGACAGAGAGAGCGAACGGAAGAGAGAGAGAGTGGAAGAGGGTTGCATGAGCGAGTAGCCGCTGGAACAGTTGGAATTGAAACACTGAACAGCTGCTGATCATGCGCAAAGCAAATGAGTTTTCTAGTTGAGAGAGAGCAAGTTACAAAGAGAGAGAGCTAAGAGAGAGAGCATGGCTAGTTTTGTCAGGGGTTGGGTTACAATGCGGACGCGTGCCAAGTCCAACAGGAAAATGCTCGTAACAATTAGAAGTACTTCCAACTAACCCCTCCCCCCCACACCCTCTCCCCTCGCACCACCCTTAATACAAACACAAACACATGCGAAAATGAGTTTTGTTGAGACCAAACGCATGATTTGATGAGAATTGGGTATGGGTAGGGGGGGCGAAATCAAAACTGGTAGAGGGCTGTAGGGAGGTGGAGGTGGGGGCTAAGGATTCTGACTGATTGAGTCGCTCACTCGAATGGCGCGTGTTTGTTTTAGAAATTTCCAAGCGCATTGTTTGCCAAAAATTTATGCAGCGCTCGCATACACCCAACCCCACAACCACTCACTCCACCCACACCCTCACCACCCCCACCAACCTTTGGGGTTGGTTTGTGTGTATTTTTTTTTTGTCGCTTTTGCTTTAGCTTTGGCATTCCATCACTAATGCAAAAACATGGCAGGGCTAGCAAGAAAGGGAAAACTGAACAAATGAAAGCAAAGCAAAAGCTAGTAGTATATTTTCTTTTGTTTTGTTTTGTTTCGCTGCATGTAAAAAAAGGGAAATGGCATGTAATTTATGCAGTGCATGAAAAATGAAAACTTGCACGCATGCAAAACACACAACAACAACAACAAGAACAAGAAGAAGAAGACTGCTGTTGCGACTAAAAAGGACCAAAGGGAGTTGATAATGTAAAGTTATTCAGCTGCCGCCCTTTTGTGTGTTTGTGGCAGGTGGCATGACTTCAAACTCAAAGATTGAAGTACTAGACAAAAAAAACACACACACACACTCTCACACACACACACTCACACATACACAAAATAAGGAACAACTTTTTGGTGTCCCTTAATATTATTGAGCTGCGCTCGGCACACAGCTGTAACTTTTCTTCTTTTTTTTTTTTTTGGGTGGAAATAAAAACTTTTTCTTTTTTTTTTTTTGGCCAAACCGCAAAAACCTGCAACACACAACAGCCATGTAAAACTCGGGTAAAAACTAATGTCAAGCTAATATCACAGACATACTCGTAAAAGTTTAGAGTGCAGCTAAAAGCCTCTAGGGGCTTAAGGGGGCACTTTGGGGGCAGGTTGAAGGGAGTAGATAAAAAGTCATAAACTGCAGCTGGTGACCGTTAAACGTAGCCCAACATGCAATTGCTAATTTTTCTTTTTTTTTCTACAGTTGAGCACTGCATACAGCATATATAGCTTATGGCACATATCGGAAGAAGCAGCAGCAGCAAGTGCTCTAAATTATTAATATGCTAATTTGAGTTTTATGTTAAAAAAAAAAGAATGTCGGGCTATATAGTTGCAAAGTTTGCGTTGACATTTAACACGCTTTGTTCCTTGCCTTTTCTAAGAAACTTGTAATTACATGAGACTTTATATATATATATATATATATATATATGTATATGCGCGTGTGTGTATGTGTGCAAGGGTTTGCTCAGGTAAACTATTTGTAGACAAAGCAACTTGCTTAATTAAGCATTAATTTCATGTTTTATATGCACATGCCAGAGTTCAACAATAAAAAAAAAGGGTCTGCAAAAGACAAATTCCTCAAGGTATTTCCAAGTAATCGTTTGGGTCTTTTGTGCAAGTTTCTTGATAGCAAAAATGCTTAAGAAAGTCAACTTATTTAAAACGCTATTTAAATAAAGCATAACATATATTTAAAATGTTGTAAAAAAGCTATATTAAAGAGCTTGTTTATTGAATGAACTGT
This sequence comes from Hirtodrosophila cameraria, assembly GCA_949708635.1. Taxonomy (NCBI): domain Eukaryota; kingdom Metazoa; phylum Arthropoda; class Insecta; order Diptera; family Drosophilidae; genus Hirtodrosophila; species Hirtodrosophila cameraria. Next base: position 61,046,782 of record OX453090.1, read on the forward strand.
TTAGGCTCTGTTATTAAATAAGCAAAATTTCTGATTAAATAAATTCCTTGAGACTCTTTCAGAACTTTGTCAAAACTGAACTAATTTTGAAGCAAAATGTTTTTTTGATCTGAATTTTTGAATTTTATGTAATTGAACTTAACTCATTTTTTTAAAGAACATCATTTGAATATTTAAAAGTAAATTAAAATTATTTTTTTATGTTTATGTTAATAATATAAAATTTATAAAATAAAAATCATGATTGCTTTTATATAAATATTTTTAATTAAAAAAAAACAAATTAATTTAAAAATTTAGAGCAAGTTTTATTTTTTCAAATGATTTTTTAAAATAACAAGTAAGAACGTTGCGATATACTCTGTTTTCTGTACGTATATTAAATGAAATAGACTTACGTGAAATAGACTTACGTGCGACATATTTCTTGAAAAGGCGCACTTTTGAATTGAAACGTTTCTATTTTTGCGCTAGATGCACAGAATGAAATTGCGCGCAAGCTAAGATGCTTGTTTAGACGATGCAAGATGCAAATGCATGAAAAAGCGTGCAAGAATTGAAATTTCAGCTACACATTTCATACAAATAGCTCTGCTTGAAAGAAACATAGCTCTATTTGATATATTTGTATGTGCTCTATATATCATTTAGCGCCACTTTATCATTACATATTCGGTTCAAAGTTGACTTTCAGAATTATGAAGCACATGTTTAGAGCAAAAGAGAGTAGAAGCAGAAAAACAAAAACCAAAAAAACAGAAACATTTTGGGGGAAAATATCATTTATGGCATATTTCATTTTGATGTTGTGCTCAGTTCAGTCAGAATTTGTTCTGCAGCAGTTGTCAGCCAACCGTTAGGCGACCTCGGGTTTGGGTTTGGGTCTGGGGTTCAGTCTCAGGCTTTCGAGCTTTCGGGCTTGGGCTCCAAGCGAGAGACCAGCAAACATTCAGATGCTCTTCTGGCTCCCAAAGTGTTTTGGCCTAAATTTTGAAGAGCCACAGCAACGAAGCGTTGAGGAAATCGCATAGTAAAAGTTTCGCGACATAAATTTTCCACTATATACGAAGTGTGGTGGGAGGGGGCTGGAGTGGGAGCGGCATGAAGAGGCGGCAGGCGTGGCATCTGTGAGTTTTTCAATGTGACAGTCGAGCATGGTGAATATTTAGCAAGTTTTTTAGTTTACGCTACATAAAATATATTGTACGCATATAAATTTGTATGTGTGTGTGTGTGTGTGTGTGGGTGAGTATGTGTGTGTTTATTCTTGTTGCTGTTGTAACCTTCCAAGGCAGCCAAATGCTTACAAAAACAATGCAAAACGCACAAGAACAACAAGTGTGTCACAAGTTGGATGTTGATGTTGTTTTTGGATTTAGTACAGAGACTTTTTCTACCTTGCTCTGGCTTATGTATGGGTCATGTTAGCTACACATACATACACACAGTCACACACATACACACACATATACGTGTGCGCGCAATCTTAACCCAAATTAAAAATGCAAATCGGTTTTTTGGCCAACGTTTTTGACAGTCAATTTGATTGTTAACGATTTTTGTGTTGATGTTGCGGCTGTGGCTTTTACCCAGGTTGTTATTTTTGTTGTTGTTGCTATTGCTGTTTTGTTTATTTTATAATCGCCTGCCAAAAATGTAATTGGAATTGCATTTAAATTTATTTGTCATGCGGTTTTTACTGACAACCCCACGTCCTTGAGCTTTGTCAATGACATTTGCCCAAAATTTGTAACATGCTGATAAATAGAAAGATACTTCCAACTGCAGACAGCTCGTTTCTCGTTTTTCGTTGCATATGCATTAGCTTAATTGGCAAAATGACAACAATTGTAATTAAATATATAAATTGTGAAAAAATAGAGAGAAATTTCTACTCGTCTGTGTACAGAGTATATAAATAATATTGTATAAGGTCAACAGCTCAAGGTAGCAAACAGTATTTTATTCTTAGCATAACCTTTTCAGGTTTTTGTCACTTTAGACATATTATTTTCGCGCTACAGTTTATTTATATTACTTGTACAGTGCACGCTTTAAATGTTGAAAATCAAGTGCATAAAAACTGAAAAGCTAATCAAACCTTAAAATGAACCAGCCCTGGAAATTTGAATGCCTTACTAAATCTCGAAATTGCCTTGAAAATGTTCAGGCCTGAGTAATCTCTGAATTTAGAATCGAAATCGGAAGCGATACAGGAAGATTGCCCTTACGTTAGAAGCGAGAAGATATTGCCTACGAGCGCAAACGAATTTTTCCGAAAATTTCCGATTGAGAATTTAAAAATAAAACGGAAATATACATATTAAAGACATATATGTGTAATTGTTGCTTTTGATTTGATATAGTCGCTCAGGAGGCCTAGCGTTCGAATCCCAGTTGATGATAGAATGCTTTTTTAATACATTACTTTTCAGTCCTGAAACAATGTATTGATTCAGGCTTGAACTGGGAATATCTGAGAGATTAACAAACATAATTGCTTCAGTTAAAACAAAGTTATTTGTTGACAAAACATATTTACGATTTACATGAAAAGGGCAACTGTTGACAATAAAAATTGGTTTAAAATACAAATCATATTATGACTATTCAAACAGCAGGCGTTCTAATTAACGAACGTTCATTGTATCAATCAAAAGCTCAAAGCACAAAAAAAAAACACAAAAAACCAACATCACATTTGCTTTTGGCAAATCAAATGATAATGTAGCAAACATGAAAACAGCACCAAGTTTTTTGTTTTCCTGTAAATTCACTTAACAAGAAAACTTACTCATGTGTTCAAGTTTAAAACGATACTGTACCATTTGACATTTAACAATTGCTAAACGCATTCGTATACGTATTCGTATTTGAATTTGAATTGAAATTTGTATTTGGCATTGTCAAGGCAAACAATTTTGCAAACAGAGTCAATGAGATGAGAATCAAATACAACTTGAAAAGAGCTTGTCAAGTGTGTGTGTGTGTTTTGAAACAATATTTTATTTTGCACTTAATGATGAGTTTTGTGTCGGAAAAACTCAAATTTATCATTTATTTTATAGCACAAACAAATGACAGCTTTCAATTTGCAGCTCTGCAAAATATGCAATAGAAATTTTACAATTTCAAACTGGTCAAGCAAAGTACATACAATACAAAAAAAAGAAAGAAACATATTTCATAATTGGATGTGTTTTTTCTTTTCCCTTTAGCCATTGTTGCATATGACTAGTTTTTCGTTACGATTTTTTCATTTGCTGTGCCCCTAAAAATCTCCTGCAGCGATCAAAAAAAAAGGAAGAGAAATTGCTGCTGTGCTCAGCCATCAAAATTCAATTTGTTTGGAAAGCATTTTCGCATTCATTGTGGTAGCACTAGAAAATGTATCCACCATTTAACGATTTATGCTATTTCAAGTGCATTGGAGAAAAAAAAAGCAAAGCTGCAAAATATTGCAATAGTTGAAATTTAGCCAACATTTGATGGGAGTTTTCAAGAGTTTAAGAGTTAGTTTATATGTGTTTAAGCAGTTGCAATATATGTTGCAAATGTTGTGATTTCAAATTGCACAAATCAAGTGTAAAGAAAATCAAATAAATATTGATTTCAATTCAAATTTTATCAAAATATTACACATTTAATACTCAAATTGCTGTTTGATGTCAGCATACAATTATTTGATATTTTTGAACGTTGTTAGATTTGACACGAAATTAATAAAATTCAAAATTATGCTAAGATTCCAAGCTTAAACAAGTAAGAACGTTGCAGTCGGGCTCTCCCGACTGCGATATACTCTTTCTGTACGTTTAATAAGTTAAATTTTTGCAAAGACTACTTTTGTACTTAAAAACTGTGCTTAAACTTAGGTAAAGTGATTTTGGTTGAGTTATTTTAAGAAACAAAAAAGTTTTTCATACAAAAACGTATCAACCGTTTGTTCTTATGGTAGCTATAAGATAAAGTCGTCCAATTTTGATAAAATTTGGTCAACATATATAAACTGTTCTTAAACTTAGGTAAAGTGAGTTAAGCTGAGTTATCTTGGAAAACAGAAAAGTTTTTCTTACAAAAACTTATTTTTAACCGATCGATCCTATGGCAGCTATATGTTATAGTGGTGCGATCTGGCCGATCTTGACACTTTGTCTGCCTATGGTATATATCAACATATATACCAAGTTTGGTTGCTCTAGCTTCAAAACTGTGGAAAAAACTGCATTCATACGGACGGACAGACAGACAGACGTACATTTCACAAACCCAATAAACTCTGTTTTTCCACTTTGGGAAACAGAGTGTTAAAACAAACTAAATTTTCAATGCAGACATGGTAATCAAATAAAATAAGTTCGCCGCTAACTCAAATTTATATAATCAAATTTGTCAGCAAAGTTAAATTTTAGCAACTTAAATTTTTGTATGAAGTTTTGAGACACACACAGCTGCCATGAATTATAATAAGCTGATGCTCGGCAGAGTGTCGAAAAGTAGCAGTAGAATGAATAGCAAGAGCAACAGAAACAAAACAAGAACACTAACAACATTATTGACAGCCCAAAAAGTCAAAGCACAGCAAATTTTACGCTCTGTCAAATTTCGTCTACATCGCTCGGCAAAAAGAAAAAAAAAAGAAAACTGAATCAACTTTTTCCTATAAAGTATTTATCTATACATAAGTTTTTTGTTGTTGTTGCTTTTTGTTGGCCAAGGGTTGTTGCCAAACAGTTTGAGTTTGAGCTTGTCGCGTTTACTTTTGGCCGTCTGTCTGTCTGTCTGTCTGTCTGTCGAACTGTCCAATCTGTCTGATGATTGCTTACTTCGTGTTATTATTCCATTTGTCGTTTAGTTGCGCTACGAGGCGCTTCCTGTTTTGACTGCACAAATGTGCGCTATTATTTATTGTTGGATGCCATTATGTTGTTGTTGTTGTTGTTGTTGTTGCTGTTGCTGTTGCTGTTGCTGTTGTTGTTGTTGTTGTTGTTGTTTTATTGCCATTGCATTCGCACTCGTCGGCCATTTTGTCCATGGCCAAGAACAGCCCCGACAGCCAACTAAATAGCAAACAAACAAAAATCGCATCGTGAGATTCCTTTGGGCGCATCCTTCATCCTTCATCCGTCGGCTGCCATGGCAACCAACATGGCTGCCTTGCTCACACCCAAAAAAAAGGGCGCCATTTTGCTGCCATTTTTTTGGTCGCTCGCTATATGTGTGTATATGTATGCATGTGTGTGTGTGTGTGTGTATGTGTGCGTGTACGTTTAACTTTTTGTGTAGTCTGCCTTTAGGCGTTTAGCTATAGACTCTATTCTGCTTTTGGATTTGGTTTTAGCTTTGGCTTTGGCTTTGGCTTTGCCCATTTATTTCGTTTTCCTGGCTTTTCTGTCTGTTCCGATTATTTTTGTGGCTGCAACTTCGTTTTGTGGTTTTTCTTTTCTTTTTTTTTGGGGCAAAACTGCCGTTGACAGTTTTTGGGCCTTGTCTGGTTTATTAAACTTGTTCTTGTTGTTGTTGTAACCAACAGACTGCAACATTTTGTTGCTGCTGCTGTTGTTCACTTGTCACATTGCTGCTTTCATTTCAAATGCGTTGAAAATATGTTTTTGCCAGACTAGGTTTCCTGACATTTCAGCCATGTGTCCAAAGTTAATTAATCAATTGCCTATTTGTTCTTGTTTTTGTGCATTGAAATTCCAATTCCAATTCCAATTATGTTTAGTTTATTAATTTATTTGGCTTATTGTTTGTTTTGAAATCTTTTTTATAATATCTAATTTCTCTGTTTATTGTATTTATGAAATTAAATCAATTTATTTGGTTTTTTTCTATCAAAACATATATCCAAATACGCAAACACACAATTTTTAATGTTGCCAATATCCATCAAACTGTCTATCAATCAATCAAATCAAATCAGTCAAAAAAATAGCAGTTGGTTTTCCCAATTGCCTTTGATTTGATCTAAATTGAGATTTATGTGCTACGTTTTGACTGCCTCTTAAATATTTTGATATAATCTACATAACTGTATAAAAACAAGTTGCCAATTTGAAAGAAACCAAATTCATTGTATGCCACAAAGTTGTGGAAAACCAAGTCGAAATAAAAGTCTTTGGCTGAGTTGTTAATAGAATTAGTTGGGCAAAGAATAACAATAACAATAAGACGAAGAAATAAAAATGAAAATTGAGTGCAACAAAGCAACTTTTCACACTTATTTGCTTTCTTTTTTTGTCTGCTTCTTCACACTGCTGCAGCTGTTTTGTTTGCATTGCATTTTCCGCAAAAAGACCATTTTCTCTGAGCGAAAATAAAACTCTTGAGTGGATGTCCTTTGCCATTTTGTTTGCCTTGTTTCCATTTATATTTGCCTGCGTTCGCACATCCGTTTTGGCAAACGCCGCAGTAATAATTCATGGCACAAATTGCGTTTATTACAATATAACGTTACGGGCGTTGAACAGAACGGACAGACGGACGGACAGCGGAACAGACGGACGTATAACGCAGAGGCAGGCAAAACCATAGGGCTACCACGCGAATAGCCAAAGGCCAACACACTGTGCACCCTGTGGAATGTTGATTTGCATTTGCTAAAAAAAATGAGAAAGGGTTGTATTGGATTTGTATAGGGTTGTGGGGGGAAAGTGGGCGTGGCTATGTGCCCCGCGGCCATTTCAACTAGCGTTTTCTTCGTTGCGGCAGTTATTTATCACAGCTGCCCGAATGGAAATTGCGACTCTGTGATTTGTGTGGGCGTCGCCTCGTTTGTTTTTGCCTCAGAAACAACAACAGCAACAGCAACAACAACATCACTTCGTGGTCTAATTAGCAACGCACGACAGCCAAATGAAGTTATCACAAACACACACACAACACACACAGCACACACACACACTTACACACACTGAAAAGTTAACGCTCAGCGTCTTTACACTTGATTTCAGCTGCACAAATCAAAATTCCAGCTGTGTGTGGCACAGCGTTTCTGCCACATGATCCATGAAAATTTCACAATTCAATGATTTTGATTTTGATTTTGCTAATAAAATTAGTGTGGCCTGCATATATTAATAGACTTTGCTTTATTTAGCATCCTATTTGGTTAATCTCTTGACCAAAACTTGCATTTATATTTATTGATTTGTTTCGTAAGTATTTATAAAACCTTTTAAGCGCACGCACATTTGATTTGTTAATTGCTTATAACAACGCATTAAAAAATGCATTGAAATTGCACTAAAATTACATCACGTTTCATTTCATATGCATAATTAAAGTTAATTAAGTGTCAATAATACATAAAAAAGCAAACTTTTGAATGCATTAAAAAAGCAAGCCATTATAATGTTAACATATTAATTTTAAATATATAATTGCATTCTTAACATTTTTGACGATTCTCTCATAATAAAAATAAATAACAATTGAATTTTTTAATGTGTAAAAACAAAAAAATGCTACTGTTGCAGCAAAAGTTGGTAAAGCGATGTTTTTTTTCTATGTTGCGATAATTGCATTAAGCGATGTTTTGACAGTGCAATTCTGGCGTGAAATAGACTTGGGAGTTAAAAAGAACTACAAATGTATGCAACAGGCAAAAGAAGGCATAAGCTATATATATTCTTGAGCAGAATCAGCAGCCGAGTCGAACTACCCATGTCCGTCTGTCTGAAATTAAAACTTGTACTTTATATCAAGGACACATTGCATCTGCCGAAGAATGCGAAAGAAAATTCACAAAACAACTATTAATATCAAAGCCAATCTAACATTATAGAAATCACATAGAGTTAACGTTTTTTTAGATTGTCACTTGCAATTCTCAAACGGTTTAAGCAAACACTGGGTGTAGTGCCCGGCTGAAACCCGTTCATAAAACATCTTAATTTGTGTATCTTATTTGAATTCTTATTTGCGGAGTCACAGTCACTCCAACATATTCTATACTTCTCACGGTGTTTTAGGTGTTTTTTGTTTAGTGTACTGTATCAATCAGATCTGGAAAAAAAGAACGAATGAAAGCGTAAACCGCTTTTCCAGGATGCACAAACTTATAAATATAGTGCCCGACTGAAACCAGTTTTTAAAACATCTTATTTTTTGTATCTTATTTTAATGCTTATTTGTGGAGCAACAAATTACTCCAAATGGTTTTTGACATATTCCATACTTCTTTTATTTTTCTAGCTGATTTGTGTTTCTTATCAATAAAATCTGGGAAATAAGAGTGAATAAAGGTCATTAATCCTTTTTCCAGGATGCACTAAACTCATAAATCTAGTGCCCGACTAAAACCAGTTTGTAAAACAACAAACCTCCCCCCCCCCACACACACACACACCCTGTCAGTTCGGTGTATTTCACAGCAGTAAATGTTCAAATTTTACAACACTTATAGCAAATCTTAAATGTTTTCATGCAAGATGAACGGAACAAACTTGCACGCAAGCTAAGACGCTTGCTTAGACGATGTAAGATGAAAATGCACGAAAAATCGTGCAAGAATTGCATCATCGTAATATCGCTACACTATTTTCATTTGCAGCATGTTTTCATGCGGTGTTAAACATCGATAATGGTTTCACAATCGAGAACTGATTATAATGAAATTAGTGGCTGATGAGCTAACACCAAATTTATGGTTTTAATTAAAAATATTTATTTTATTTGTCCGTGTTTTCAAATCATAAATTATGCATTTCAAGTGCCATTTTTAGTAAAATAAAATACACATGTTTTTCATGCGCATATGATTAATATATACATAAAAATAATTGATTTTGTATGCCAACTAAAATATGAGCATGATTGAGTTCATATTATTATTAATTATTCAAATGTGCAAATGTGAGTTTATTTGAACAAATTTAACTAAATTTAATATCTAATCCAAATCAACCAAAAATATTTGAACAATTTGTGTGGCTGCAATTTTCATCAAACACAAAATTAAATGTTAAACATGTTAAAAATTAGCAAAAAACTAAAAAAATGAAAATATTTAGCACACTTTTTTTTAATAGCTTTGTCTATTTGAGCGATATTTATCGCCGAACCGTGAAAAATAATAAAAAACAAACACAAAAACCACACAAATGCAATTCTTGTCGGTATTCATTTTTTGTTTTTTGTTTTTTTCGCACGGAGCAGTGTATAGAAGAGGACACAAATCAAACAGCAGGTGGGCTCTGCTGTGCTTCGAGGCTGGCCAGTTGCCATTTTGTTTTCACAACGCAAATACAAATTGTTCGAGAAGAAGGGGGAGGGATTTTGGGGTGCTGGCTTGGTGGGGAATTTGTCCAAAAACACTTCCCAGCTCAGAGTCCCCCCCCCAAAAAAAAAGCTATGTACATGCTGTGGACTTTAGTTAAAAATTTGTTTTTGCACTGCCAACATGAAATTGTGCTGCGACACGCCCGCCTTCCCTTTGACCCCCCAAGCTCAACCCCTTTAACGCAACCCTATACGCCTTTAGTCTACAGGCCAATCATACTTTGCAGTGTTCACACTATGGGAACACACACAGTGTCCAGTCCAGTCCCAGGCCAACTGAGTGCCATGCAACTTGCCACACAGTGGCTCACAATGTATTTCCAGTTGGTCAAAAGATCAAAAATATAAAAGATTATCTTTGATTCAATTAATATTAGCAAAATTTATAAAACTTTTGATTAGTTAAATGTTAAAAATTAACAGATTAACCTAAATTTACATTGACATGACATTTTTTGTGCTTGTAAACTAAATTCTCTCTTGAAAATGTTAAATTGATTAAGAATTTCAAGCAAACAAGCTATAACAAGAGATTTCGATTTCAATAACTTTTTCTATAAGTTTGAAAACGACTTCCCCAAAACACAATATCTTGTTAGTAGTGAAAAAATGTACATTTAAGTTAAATTTTAACTCGAAAAATTTCACTGAATGTGGAAATTGGAACATTTAATTGGTATAATAGTACGCCAATATTGTGCTTTGTCTTTTTGTAGGCTTACATTAAGCTTTGAATAAAGCAGGCAACAAAGTATTTATAAGAAAAAATGTCAGCAAAAAACGTATGATTGTCTAAAAACGTATGTTGAACCACTGTGCGCCATGGGATACAAGTTTACGTTTACTCATTAAAATGCAAAATGCTCGCGCTTGTAGAGCTGCTGTTGCACCACTGCTGCTGCTGCACTGCTACTGCTGCTGCTGTGGCTGCTGCTGCTGTGCATTTGGTGGTTTCCGCAGCAGCAGCAGCAGCAGCAAAAAAAAAAGAAAAAAATCAGATAGTGTTTGGTTCGCTGGGAACTGGGCTTTAATGACAACAGGCCAACTGGCCACTGCGTGTAAATTGCTGCACCATTGTGTGGTTTCAACTTTATTGAATGGAAAGTGCGTGTCAGATGGTCCAACAACAACAAGAGCAACAACGACAACAGCAACAACAGCAACACCAACAATTACAGCAAGCATCATTTACATGGCTTAATGTGCCAAATGAGCCATTTTGTTGTGTTAGTCGAGAACTTTAAACATTTACATTTTTTGATATTTCCTTTTAATTTCGAGCAATTTTCACTTGACTCACACGCTCGCTCTCTCTCACCCTCTCGCCCTCTCTTTCCTTGTCGCTGTCACTCAGCGCGGGCGTGGCACATTGAAAATTAGATTATTGGTATGCAGGACATGCGAGACACAAATCAGCATCAGCAGCAACCACTTGAAATACTTTTGGCAACACGCTCAACAATTTTCATAGCATACTTTTGTGGGCGTCTAGTTGAGCTCGTTGTGTGCGCATGTGTGTGTGGGTGTGTGTGTGTGTAAAGCTTGCTGATATAATCTTATGGCTACTTAATGCAAGTACTAAACTAAAATGCATACTTAATGAGTTAATGATAGCATTAACTATGCATTATTTTCAGCTTTGGTGTTGCTCAAATGATAACTAATAAAATGCAGATTGTAATTGTTGAATATAAAACAGGGCTAAGAGTTAATAATAGAAACTAATGAATACTTTGGACAAAGCTTTTCGATCTTTTAATAATTGCTAAGCCAAATTGAATGAAGACAGACTCGATTACTAAACGATTCATGTTGTGCATTTTGAAACAATTGCAGCTATTGTTGTTACATCGAAAATTTACAAATTTTAAACAGTAATTGAAATGTATGCATTAAAATTTGATATTTTTATTAGCTTTTACTTATCTTTAAATTCGTTAGAAATTCGTTAAATGCATTAGAAGTATCTATTTCATAAATAAGGCAACGTAAATCACATTAAGCAGCCAATAAACTTGGCTAGTTGTTGAATTATAATTGAGTTTGCAATTCAACAGCCAATTTACAATTTACAATTTACAATTCACAATTTACAATTCACAATTTACAATTCACAACTCACAAAAAAACTGCAAATTCAGCACAGTTCGCACTGTTTATCAGAGACTTTTACAGTTCAATGCATTTTGCACATTTTCTATGGCTTTTGCTATTTGCCAAAGAGGTCAGTGCAAAAAAGAAAAGTAAAGTATATTTATTGAGCATTGAAACTGCGTTAGTCTTGAAAACTTTAAGCTCTTGCCATATGGCATTGCTAGCCATAAAGCGCAGGCTCATCAATCACAAGCCAAAGTCCTGAGATAGATTAAATATAAAAAAAAAACAAGTAGAAAAAAAAATAGAAAGCTAGATAGGAAGGAAAACTAATGTGCCGTGCCAATGCCGTGCTGAGAGGCCTGAGGCCTTAATGACTGACTATGCCAGGCTCACCTGCTGCCATTGGTTTGATTGGTATGCAGGTGGCCGACGGCTGTTCCTGTCTGCTGCTGCTGCTGCTGCTGTTGTTGCTGCCACTACTGTTGCTGCTGCCGCTATTCCTATCTGCTGTTCGAGCTAAAATTGCAATCAAGTCAAAGTCAGCGCTGCTGCTGGCGCACACAATCGCCATCAAACTCAATCAGGCTCATGGCTGATGGCAGGATAACAGCAATGCCAGCAAGCCAGATAAAGCACAGGAGCTAAAGCCACTACTACTACACCACACCACTCCCTCTCTCTCTCACACTCTCTATCTAAACCTCCGCTAAAGCAAAAGAAAATTTCATTAATTTTCGCTTAATGTCTGCCATGTGCGCAATTTCACTTCGTTTTCGTAGCAGGCGCAGGCGGAGGCGGAGACTCCACTTCTTGGTATGCAAAACTGGTGTTGCCCCAAGGTGCTCAACTCTCCACTGAATCAGAGACCTAACAGCATATTACTTATTATTGTATTTTCTTTGCTAAGAATCGCTATAATTTCTAAATTCCAAAATAATATCCTGTTTTTTATAAAGAGACTAGCTGATACTTAACCAAACTACACACATATAGGTATATGCATATAGTATATGTACATTTAGCATAGAAATCATATTTTTTGAAGAAAAAGTCTTTATTTTTACTGAAAACATGGGCTTATAAAGTAAATATAAACTAGCTACTGTTCAAGTATATATTGCAAACTAATTTCTGCTTAAAAATATTCTAAAGAGTGTTCACTTTAAATCCAACTCTTCAAAAACAAAGTCAACTTCAAGAGGAATGCAAAAATGCTGCAAGAGTTATTTAAAGAATGTTTTTAGCTCAGAAAATCTCAAAGAACATTATGAAGAAAAAGTGTTTTTCCCAATGGGAGTATATTAACTTAATATACAATATATTTTTCTTAGACAACATTCTGCGCCCTGAAGCTATTATAAAATGTCATTTTCATTTTGCCCTGCAATTGCCTTGGCCCTGTTTGTTAATAGACAGAAAGAGACACTGTTGGGCAGAGTGGGGCGTACGGGGTGAGAGGTAGCTGCGTAAATTTTAATTGAGTCTTCGCTTGGTTGGTTAACTAAGAGTATTTCTGCCTGCATTACTCACTCTCGCTGCGCTAATTAATTTATTAATGTTGGTAATTTTTTTTATTATATATAATTTTTTTAACATTTTTTTTTCTGCTTTTTACACTGTTATGCTAAAATTGGCAATTAAATAGACTGGACATTAGCCGGAAGATGGGCAATGGCAATGTGTCTTCTACGAAATGATGACCAGCTTATATACTTTATGCTTTATGGCTGCCCCTCAATGTGGCAACATTAACGGGCCAAAGTTGCTTTTTGCAATGTGCTTGTCGTTTTAAATTGTGTGCTTTATTTGTCAGAAGCAAACGAGAGAGAAATGTGACACCTACTAAAGTAAAAGTCTTTATGCTTGAGCAGCAGCAGCAGCTTTAGCAGCAGCAGCAGCCATAACATTATCTTTGTCTGAAACTGCCAATTTGCTGCGCTGATATGCGGCAAGGCGTGGCAGAGATAAGCAGACGCAGCAGCGCATAGTCTAAGCAAACGAGGCCAAAAGCGATGTCTCTATTCCAGTCTCGCTTGCTGCTTGTTTTTTATGCCTGGGCCTGTCGCATAATTTTGCATTCAAAAGCAGCGCCAGACAAACGCAAACCTAGTCTCAGCCTCTGCCTCAGTCCCATTCCCATTCCCATTCCCAAACCCAAGTTGCCGCCTCGAGGCTGCAACAAACTCGTTGCTGCCTGCTACGTTTTGCCAGGTGTTAACTCATTTGCGTAGCTGTTAAGTGACTCAATAAATGGCAACTCAAACTGAGGACTGCACGCTGTGCCCAGCCTCTAGAAATGTGCATATACACATACATATAGTTATATACTAGCTGTGTCTTTTCGTATATGAGCCTGAGTTACGTAGCAAGCATAGTATGCCGGATTTGCATGTGGCATGCCACAATGTGTGGAAGCTGCTGATTTGCAGTGACAAATTTTTAATGCTATCAAATGTTTTCATTATCTCGACAGCTGCACAAACCAGTTTTAAAAGGTGTCTCTGCTAAACGATGTGACTAGACAAAACCTATTTAGCAGATCCTTCTGCTGCGATACGTAAAGAAACTTAAATGACTAGTGAATTATTAAGAGCTAATTCTACAGTTTGTAGAAGAAGATATAGTTTAACCTTTCGGCAATGTTGTTCATATGAAAACTTAATTTTCGATCGATTATTCCTATGACAGCTATAAGCTACAGTCAAAGGTGCATGAAAATTTATTAGAAATACATTTAACGAAAAAAATACCGAAAAAATACCAAAAAAAAACAGAAAAAATACCAAATGTTCAAATTTAATTTTTCGGTATTAACTAGAATTTAATTCAGTTTTTCAGAAAAAATTAATCAATTTTTATGTATTTGGTATTTTCTAAAATTTTAGAACTGTTTCTAAAGACAAAATTTAACTTTTCGGTATTTACTAGAATTTATTTAAAATTTTCAGAATAACCTAATTAACCAGTGAAACTCAAAATCATTACAAAAGCTAAGAAAAACATTTTCATTAAATTATAATTTCATTGCTATCGGAAAATATTACATTTTAAAATGTAAGTAACAAACATTTTCATTAGCATTACTTTTTTCAATGCCAATGAAATGACGAATGAACCACTACACTGATGATATGTTCATACCAAAGTACGAGTAGTTGAACTTGATAAAGATAGCTTGGGTAACAAAATAGACTAAATTTCTACCCAACTTTGTTTTGTTTCAAAAATAACTAAACAATTGCTAGACCAAATATTTGTTATGTATATGCTAAACAAATTTTTTTCAAAAACAGAAAATCACTTGCAATATTTGTTTGCTGTGTGTTTGTTCTTCTGATTACTACTTATTATTTAACTTTATTTTGCTCTGCAAAATCTTACAACAAAAAGTCCTGGCTTCAATAAATACATACCCCAAGACGCACCATACTTGATCAATAAGTTCAATATTTGACTTTAGCTTTTGCTACTTTGCAATGCCTTTTGCCTTTGTTAGCCCAGCTTCATTAACTGCACGCCCACATGGCCCATCAAAAAAGAAGTAGGGGAAATACTCATATAATCAACCCCATAACGCAAATATTACAGTAGTCATAAAAACTGAGAGACGAGGCTATAACAGCAGGGGAAGCATATATACAAAAGCATTGTACTCGTACTCGTACTTTGGTACTCTTATATAGCCAGCACGTAGTATTTATCGAAGGCATAAACCGAACCCGCAAAAAAAATATATAAAAAGACCCCCAAACAAATGAAGAAATTCATTTGAAACTCTCTGACCGAGAAAACGCAACCGGAATACCAAAGTACAAAAAAAAAGAGAAAAAAGTTTCGACTTGACTGCATTTTAATCAAGCAAAGAGCCAAATGAACCACATTTTTCGGAACCCCTTTTTTATATATTTGAACTTGCCACCTGGATTATATCTTAGGGCAGAAGTTGCGAGTAAGAAAAGTGTCAATTGTTGGCAAGGGAAACTTGCATCAATAAAGCTTTTTGAACTCTGAACCCTCAGCTGCGTGGCCAAAAGTTAAGTTGCGGAAAAGTGACAATCAAAATGATGATGACTTAAATGTTGTCGCTTGATTTTTCTATTGTTGTGTTGACATAATTTGTTGCAGAACTAAGATTGAATAAACTATTGTGAATGGTAGCTGAAGCAGCAAAATTGATGCTTGTAACTAATTCTGATGGGTGAAAAGGAATTTGCTTAACTATAGCTTTTATAAAAATTAATTCAATAAATTAGAAGCTTGAGATCAAAATTTAATATAATTGAATTCTAAACACATTTCAAATAGAGAGCTGACATTGGTGGGAGAACAAAAGTAAACAAGCTATTATTATACTATCAACATTAAATGTAATCAAGTCATCAACTCATCTGCTGACTCTGAATCTAGTTGTTTGTCATTATTTCAAGATTAATCAATTAATAATTTTAGCTGATCTTATTTGTGAAATAGAGTTCAAATCGATTAAGAAAAAGTCATCAACTCATCTGTTGTTTTTCTCGCTTTAATTGATGGTAATTCTTTCAAGATATATCGATGAATTCTCTTATATGTTAACTAGAGTCGATGTCGATTAAGAAAAAGTCACCAACTCATCTTCTTTCTTTTACTCATTGCTTGTAATTCCCTTAAGATTAATCGATTACTAACTTTAGATAATCAAATTTGTGGAATTGAGTTGGAGTTGATTAAAATAAAGTTACCAACTCATCTGATATCTTCTCTTAATCTAATTGATTGTAATTCTTTCAAGATGGTTTCTCTTATTTGTCAACTAGATTCGAAGTTGGTTTAGAAAAAGTCCCCAATTCATCTGCTGTCTTCTCTCAAACGCTATATCATTATAATAAAAAGTCAACTCATATAAAATATCGTAATACAAGCCAATGAATTTCGTTCAAGTCTTATCCATTGCTTAAAAAACACTTTCAGCTAATGTCATTTGTAAATAAGCAAAGATATCAACTAAAAATCTAATGTTATTTAGCTAAAAGTGTCGAGCAACGTTTTTATTTCTTTAAGTGCATCATCTATTAACAAAGCCTGACACTAGTTTAGCTAGAGTCATTGCCACTTTCGAATACTTGTGCCTCTGTGTGCCATTTCTTATCAAAATTACCACATGCATTATGTTGCAGTTGCAAGGAACACACGCGAGGCGTTTGGTAGCGAGTGAGGCTCTTAAGAAGTCAAAAGCATGCAGCTGCAATTTTTAATGCTCTGGTTATCACTGCCAAGGGACGGTTTTGAAAGACATTTAGCCATTGTCATCATAAGCCAAGGCATGATGGTAAAAGAGATGCTGCTTAGGGGTTAGCTGCAACGAACTTGCAACATGCTGCACACAGTCTGTTGTCAGATGTGTGTGCATTTTTACCAAAAAGCAACCCGGAAAGGCGCCAGTCATTGTCTGGCATTTGCTTTGCACTTCAGCGCCGTTTGAGACAACAATGAGAAGCAGAGCAGAGTCAGAAGTCTCCAAGAGTAACGCGAGGCTAAAGTTTTCTTCTTTTTTTTTGTTGTTGTTTTTTTTTTGTCGATTTCAGTGTTGGGTTACACACGGCACAAAACCCACAAAAGAAAGCCCAAGAGCTGCTCTGAGCCTCGGCGAAAGCAGCATCGTGGGTAGACAAACAAAGCTGCTTATTGTTTCAATGGATTAAGTAGAAACCAGCCACTGTGGACATGAGGAACCCATGGACCATGGACTCTGCTTTGTAGTGTGAAGCTAGCGAGATAGAGTGAGACAAATAGAGAGAGAGCGAGCGAGAGTGTGAGAGAGAGAGAGTGTGTGTGGCAAGTGGCAAATGGAAAGTGGAAAGTGCTGAGCGTAAGATGATGCACAGCATTCGATGCTAAGTCCTTCTTAGACAAGGGCGTCATGTCGTTTAGGGTGGCTGCACTGACAACAACTTACTTGCTGCCTACCTCCCTGCCACCGAAGTTCCCTCCCTGATACCCTTCCCTCCCTGCCTGCCTCCCTCCCTCCCTGTCTGCCTGGCCAAGCTACTCTGCCAGCTTCAAGTGGGTGCCAGCTTCAAGTTCCACGTTATATACCATTTCAAATTAACAATGTTTAAAAAGGGTATGTTTAAATTTTGAGAAAGTATGTAACTTTGAGATGGCGAAAATGATGACAAACAGTTCATTTTTGATTCAGAATTTTCGGATTAAATTTGCTTAAAATTGAATTCATTTGCCTTTGAGCTAGCATTTAATTTTCTCGCTCAATGCAGCATTCAATGAAAATCGCCTCTTTGAGGCGAAAATTCGGTGGAATTGGCTTTCAAGTGAGAAAAATAAAGCTTGATATGTTTTACTAATCCTTTATTTCATTCCAATGAAAAAAAAAAAAAAACAGTTTTATGGAGAATAACATGTTAAGGACTGTTCTGCGAACCGCTTTCAAAATGCACTAAAGAGTTAAAGCATAAAAAGATATAGCATACTTTTAGGAGTCGCCACACATTCGGGGGTGTCACGGAAATCTCTAAAAATATTGGCTTTGGTTGGTTTGTCAATCTCTTGAAAAAAACATTAGGTGTCACAGGAGTTCGAGAGATTTCATATTTTGGAACTTCTGTGTTCGAAAGCAAAATGGCTGCCTCCATAGGGTTGTCAGCACACCAAAGTAATATTCTTAATATTTTTCCTCGGTTTTATTATTAGTTTTGTTAAATTAAATAAGAAATTTGAAATGTTTTAAAATTTGACATTAACTAATTCTATTTTTGGAAGTTTAGCTTACATGTTACATACTTTTATTTTGTGAAAATTTTTTGTGGGTGAATTCACCCTTATCTCTTGTGAAAACACGGGTGCTTTGAAAGCAACCCAAAGTATGCCATACATTTTTGTGTGAAACTAATTCGAAATTGAATTTTAGAACATGTTTTAAACAAAACTTCATTTTTAACTGTCATCTTTGTATACTTAAAACTTCATTATGATTGCTTGATAAACATTAAAGTTATTGGAAAGTAAATTTCATTATTATTATAAAACAGCGCTGACACTGCAAAAAGTCGTGTTTGTTTTGATATTCTCAACACAGGGTAACTTCTAGTTTCAGACTCAACTCAGGACTCTTCTTTATGTATGTATATACGGAGACAACTCTATATATGCGTCTATGTCGCCTTTGATGGAAGGGAAGTGCGCAGAGTTTTTCTTATTGTTGTTGTTGTTGTTGTTGTTGTTGCTGGGCGTGGTAGGAATAACTCTCGGAAGTATTCTGATACACAAGCCAGCTGTAACGTTGGGTGGTCCTTGGTCCTTGAATCTCTGTGTGCTAAATTGATGCGCATAAAAATTGAATTTGTTAGCAAAATTGACAACTGAAAGTTGTGTATTACGTGCAACGTAAGCGAAATTCATTTTTATGCTATACGTTTTAGAAAATTTATTTTAATGGTCCTGTAATGTGATGTCATCTGACGTCGAATAAGGATGTGTCTATCTCTATGTGTGTACATATACATATATATATACATATATATGATGATAGTTGTTGCCAACATGCGAGGCGACAGCAATTTAGCAGTATACAAAACAGCTAATAGAGTGTCATAAATCAGTTAGATTTCTATATACATGTGCCTTAAATATACAGTTGTATGTGTGCTTGACAAGTATTAAAGACAGCATTTTATGTGCTATAAAAGAAGAGTGTGTCTTAAGTTGTTTAATATTTAATGTATATTAAGCTTTGCAAGTTTTCTTTAAAACTTAAAAATCTGTCTATTTTAGTTTGCTGTAAGCTGCTTAATATTTAGTTATTTTAAATCAATGCGGATTGTTGTTAAATTTAAGCAACTTAATCTTTTAAGCTATGTTTTTGTCGACACAGTGGCAATTGATTTCAAAAGTTACCTAACTTTGCTTTAACAATCTTTTATATTGATTTGTGATTTGAGCTTTATTCTACAAATTCAGCTTATTCTCAAATAGAAAATAGAAAATAAAAGTGTCTGAAAACAAAGGCTTTTTATTTGATCCTGGGCCAAAAAGTATGCTGCAAAGTGCATTCAAGAATGAAAGTGATTTTTTTATTATTTATCTCAATTTACTTTATTAAGCCACATTTTAAATTTGATCTTCAACTGTTTGCAAAAAATAAAAAAAAAATTAAAATTGAAATTTGTATCAATTGCAAACACTCATAAATTCTATGCTCTTTCTAAGTTTCCAATTCACTTTGTTAAAACTAAGCCGATTTGTTTGTTGCGCCTTTCATGTTACATATTGTTAAATTCTAAAAATATTCTTTAGGCCTAAAACTAAGCTGAAATTGAATAAAAAACAAGTAAGAACGTTGCAGTCGAGTTCACCCGACTGCGATATACTCTGTTTTCTGTACGTTAAATAAATTTCATTTTTGTTAAGACTACTTATATACTTATAAACTGTACTTAAACTTAGGTAAAGTGAGTTTGGTTGAGTTATTTTGAAAAACAAAAAAGTTTTTCTTACAAAAACTTATTTTCAACCGATTGTTCCTATGGCAGCTATATGTTATAGTGGCCCGACCTAGCCGATCTTAACACTTTGTCTGCCTATGGTATACACCAACATGTTTATCAAGTTTGGGTGGTCTAGGTTCAAAAATCTGCGTTCATACAGACGGACGGTCGGACAAACATTTCACAAACCTAATATGCCCTTTTTCTCTATTTGGGAAAACGGAGTATAAAAACTTTCTTAAGTCATTCAATTTACAACAGCTACAATTTTATTAAATTTCTGCCAGTTACCAAAAATAAAATATGCTTTGCAACAAAAAAAAGAAAATATAACAAAAAAAAAAAACATGAAATGAAATATTTGAATTGTAAGCAGTTTTGTTGCCAAGACGTTTTAAACATTTAAGCTTAGGCCAGAACAAATTCATGTTGAAAATCGTTAGCTCTGCCATTTTTGTCGAGCAAAACACAATAGCGACTATTTCCCCACTGTTTTTCCCGTTTTCCCCTCGTCTCTGGCAAATTTCATTTCGTCTGCAGCCTCTGCTATAACGTGTGCATTGTCGCCACGGATATCCGCCATGTTGGCTGCTGCTGCTGCTTTGTGGCATGCCCCAATGCACAATGTTTTGCTCTTATGGAAAACAACAGCAAGTCGCAGGGAGAGGCAGCGGCAGCGGCTGTGGCAGTGGCAGAGGCAGCGGCAGAGGCAGCGGCTTTCATTTATATGTATTTCGTGTTATTTAAATTTTAACTTTACCTGCTGTAGCTCACAACAATAAGCCATAGAAAAGCGTTACAATGCCAAAGCTGGCAAATAACAAAACTTGGCAAATGCCAAAGAAAGTTGGCAAAGACGCCTTGCTGCTAAAAAACACCCAACCACCCCAAACCCCAACCCCAACCCCCCTCGGTTGTAAACTTTGTTGCATTTTTGTGCAATCTGTTGAGCACCAAAAATATATATATACACATATTTTTTTTGGCAGTCCTGCTATGGATTTGTGCTTGTCTGTACGTGTCTATACATGTCTATGCTGGGTCTTTGTCTTTAGCATGATATTTGCTTACTGTGGAGCTAAGTGGTTGGCATAGGGGTTGCAGTTGGGGTAGTCTTCCCTCTACCTGTTTACAATTCACTATGCTGCACTTGAGAAATTACACATGCTGTGCGCTCCGCTCCGCTCTGCTCCCTTCTTTCACTTTGCTCCTATGCTCCTTACTCTCCTTTCCGTTTCCAGTTTTACATTTTTGCGCCTTTTATCGCGCTCGAATTTCATTCTGCTTTGTACTTAGGGCTACAGGGCTCAGGGCAAAGGGCAAGTAAATCGTCTGTCTTATTTGTCTACCACTACACTCCTGCTTTATACACACACACTGTGAGACCCACACCCACATACACCCACACACACTTGTACACACACTTATACACACACTTACAGAAAGCAACACACGCTTCTAATAAGCGCCAGAGTCATCATTGGGGTTCCTTTTTCGCCCTTATTGTAGGGCTTGCAAAGTTGTTGTTGTTGTTGTTTGCGCTAACCAACAACAACGACAACAACATGATTGGTATTTTCCGCTGCAGACATTTTTGCAAAAAATACAAAAAAAAAACAAAAAAAAAAATAAAAAAAAGGTAGCAGCAAAGCCGACCCCTGCATTATTATTTTGCTTCTCTCTTTTTTTTTAGACGGCAGTTTCATTGATTTTTTTCAAGCTTTTTTCTGTAATGTATTTTTTCTGTTGAATTCTTACGGAAAAATGTGCAAGTTTCTTATAAATTAAAAACTTTGTTCCTAGAATGGCAAGCATTTCAGGGATAAATCTTAGCAACTAATTTAGTTGTCAAAAGCTTTAAAATTAAAAAGAATGTGTAGAAACGAAATAGATTGATTTGAAATGGAAAAATAAACTTTAATTTTTATGAAATAACTGTGTAATAAAAATCCTTTACAAGAAATAAACAAAAATTTGTAAGTAACTGCAAACTTTATTTTGTATTTGGTAAAATTTGAGAAATTATTATTTTTAATAATAATAATATTTTTAATTTAAATTGTTAAATTAGTTCAATTTGATATCAACTTTCTTTTTAGTAATCATATAATTTAAAAAAAAAACAGAACTTGACTAAATTTAAATTTATTTTCATTCAAAACGAAACCTTAAACAATTCCATTTTTTTTTTTTTTCAAAACACCGATGTTTTAGATTTGTGAAACACTTAAAAGCAAACAAGCGAAACACAAGAACTGGCTACATTTGCCTTGGACTGCTTTTCCAGCTCATTGCATTTTGAATGGCTTAAGTGAAATTTAAGAGCTTTAAATTATACGCCCCTCTAGTGGCCAATTTCTCTCTCTCTCTCTCTTTCGCTTTCTCTGCACTCTCTTTTACCCCAGCCTAACCAACTTCCATTAGTTGAAATAACAATAGCAAACTTTTGGTAACCACAACAGTACGAGCATATCAAAGAAAAAAAAAAATATATATATATATGCATATTCATGTACTCGAAAACTAGACAAACAAAAGCTAAATTTTTTTCTCATCTTTGTTACTTTGCAGCTGGCATCAAGTACACGGACAACCAGCGCGTTATTATCCTTGTGAAGGATGTGAATGACGAGCCACCATATTTCATCAATCGTCCGCTGCCCATGCAGGCGGTGGTTCAACTAAATGCACCACCGAATACACCCGTCTTTACACTACAGGCACGCGATCCGGATACGGATCATAATATACATTATTTTATTGTACGCGATCGTACGGGTGGACGCTTTGAAGTAGACGAACGTTCCGGCGTTGTGCGTACACGTGGCACAGATCTATTTCAATTGGATATGGAGTATGTGCTGTATGTTAAGGCTGAGGATCAGAATGGCAAAGTGGATGATCGACGTTTTCAGAGTACGCCCGAGGAGCGTTTATCGATTGTGGGTGGTAAACGGGCGCCACAGTTCTATATGCCCAGCTATGAAGCTGAGATACCAGAGAATCAGAAAAAGGACTCCGAGTAAGTTTTTAGTTTTTTAGATGAAATGTGTATGCAAATGAAAATGTTGGCTGCCAATAAAAGTTATGCGAATTAGAGCGTGACAATGCTGAGCAGAGGTCCTCTGTTGGCTCATTGAAATTCCAATAGGAAAACAACTGTCAAAAGTCAGTCGAGCGTGTGACAGACGAATGCTAAAGTGCCTTTGGCAAATCCTAGCCACAGTAAAACATACATAAACATACATATACATGGAAATACATATGCATTAGACATGAGCAATATTGTTTGAACGCTCTGCGACTGACAAATATCGTATCACACTGAGAGTAGTTAATATTGAGAGTAACAGGTTTGCAGTTACAGTGCTGTTGTTAACAGTCTCTTTTACATTTTTAGGGATATTTTTATAGAACAGATTCATTAGTATGAGCAAATTTAAATAGTATTAACAGTATTCTTA
Organism: Hirtodrosophila cameraria; assembly: GCA_949708635.1. Lineage (NCBI taxonomy): Eukaryota > Metazoa > Arthropoda > Insecta > Diptera > Drosophilidae > Hirtodrosophila > Hirtodrosophila cameraria. The sequence continues at coordinate 61,070,108 of OX453090.1, forward strand.
GTATTAACAGTACAACAAGTATTTACTGCATTAACAATTGGATTCGGGAGCATTAACTGTATTAGCAGTAACAGTTATAGTCCATTTATTAACATTTGATGAAAGCTTACGGAGTATTAACAGTCTGAATATTATTAAGAGTATGAGCAATATTAACAGTAAGAGGTACAGATATGAATATTTACTAACAGTTTTCGTATTAACAGTATTAGTATCGACAACAGTGACAGTAACAGTCTCAATAACAGACTCAGTAACAGTCTCATTAACAGTCTCAATAACAGTTTAAATAACAGTCACAATATTACCTATTGTTAATATTGATTAACATTAAGATTTACAGTGAAATCTATCTATCGCTATCAAATTCAAGCTTTTCTTCAGTTCAGCATAAATTTAACCAGAAGATTGTTATTGTACTTTTGACATTCTGAACATGAATCTATGTAAATACATAAATGTGGCAACAGGAAGACAATATGTAATTTGAAAGTAACTGTCACAGCTGTCACAATTGTGACTACAAAGTGACTGTGACAATGACTGTGTTCAACACTCATCTGCATGCATTTTCAATTTCCGCCAAATAATAACATACACACACTCGCACACACACACACACACAACTCAATTTAACTCAACTCAATCTTGTGGCTTTTCTCTATTTGCAGCATCATTTCGGTAAAGGCCAAGTCCTTTGCGGACCGTGAGATACGCTACACATTGAAGGCACAGGGACAGGGAGCGGGCACATTTAACATTGGACCCTCATCGGGCATTGTCAAACTGGCCAAGGAGCTGGACTTTGAGGACCTGCGGCAACCACATGTGTACACGCTGATTGTGACAGCCACCGAAGATTCGGGTGGCTTTTCCACACATGTTGACGTAAGTTGCAACACACACACATTATGTTTGTTATTGTATCATTATTGAAAGCCATCTTCGCTTCTTCTTCTTCTACCCTCCTACAGCTCACCATACGTGTGACAGATGTTAATGACAATGCACCCAAGTTTGAGTTGCCCGATTATCAGGCGCACAATGTGGATGAGGATATACCGCTGGGCACCAGCATATTACGTGTAAAAGCTATGGATTCGGATTCGGGCGCCAATGCTGAGATTGAATATCTTGTCTCGGATGATCACTTTGCCGTCGACTCCAATGGCATCATAGTGAACAACAAGCAACTCGATGCTGATAATAATAATGCATACTATGAGTTTATAGTTACCGCCAAGGATAAGGGTGAACCACCCAAATCTGGCGTTGCCACTGTACGCGTTTATACCAAAAACAAAAACGATGAGGAGCCCAAATTCTCACAGCAAGTCTACACACCCAACGTGGATGAGAATGCCGGTCCTAATACGCTCGTCACAACTGTGGTTGCCTCCGACAAGGATGGCGATAATGTACGTTTCGGTTTCGTTGGCGGCGGCACCTCCTCGGGCCAGTTTGTCATCGAGGATATCACCGGTGTCATACGACTGCACAACAAGGCTATTACGTTAGACCGCGACAAGTATGAGCTTAATGTGACCGCTATGGATGATGGCTCCTGTTGTGTTAATGGTGATCAAACTATACACACCTCCACCGCCGTTGTTGTTGTCTTCATCACCGATGTCAATGACAATAAGCCTGTGTTCAAGGATTGTGGCACTTATTATCCCAAAGTGGAAGAGGGCGCACCCAATGGCAGTCCTGTTATTAAAGTTGTGGCTACGGATGAGGACAAGGGCGTCAATGGACAGGTAACTTGACCAAATCGAAGGACACTACTAAAACTGAGCGTGGCTGAGCTCGCAGGCTTTAAAGGATGTTATAGAATTCAGAATTTCAGATTTTCTTTTGAACAACATTGATTCATTCTATCAGGAACGATTATATAATTGAGATGTTTACGATTTATGTTCAAAAAACTAAAGAAAAAAGTTGTTCATAAGAAAACTTATGTTTCGAACGATTGTTCCTATGACAGCTATAAGATATGGTCGCTCGATTTTTAATAAATAAAACTAATAAATAGAACTAAATTTAGTAAAGCTTGAGAAACAAAAAAGCAAGCTTTTCCTTTGGCAAGTATAAGATATAGTGGTCTGATTCAGCCGATTCTGACATATGCACTGTCTCTACAAATTGTCACCAAGATAGCTCTATAACAGAGAAACTAGTTCGCATACAAGCAGACAGACAGACAAACGGACGGATTTGACTAGCTCCACTCGACTGATAATCAAAAATACATATACTTCTTGGGTTCGAAAAGTTTCTTTAAATACGCTACACATTTGGCTACAAAATGACTGTACTTTAATATAAAATGAAACACCCTTCTCAGAGTCTAAGTATAAGTATTATTTTTAGTCAGAACTTATTAAGTTAAGAGTAGCTTACATCAAGGGACTTAACAATTAATGAAGGGTTATGCTTTTGAGGCCATTGCACAGCACGATTATGCCAAAATTGTGAGAGATTTCATGTTAAGATTTCGCCAGAGTTGCCACGCTCAAGTTCAATGGACTACAAAGTGCAAATGCATGTTGCATGTGTCGTGTGTCCTGTGTCGTGTATCCTGTGTCGCGTATCGTGTGTGTTGCGAGCAACGCCTCGAAAGCTATAATCACAATTGTGTCAATCATTAAACAAATTTACATGTTCTTGTCGCCTTTCATCCCCTCTTCGCTCGCCAGGTTAAATATTCCATAGTACAGCAACCAAATCAGAAAGGCACCAAATTCACAGTGGATGAGGAAACTGGTGAAGTGTCCACCAACAAAGTGTTTGATCGTGAAGGAGATGATGGTAAATTTGTATCAGTTACCGTAAAGGCCACAGATCAGGGTGATCCCAGCTTGGAGGGCGTATGCTCCTTTACAGTGGAAATCACCGATGTTAATGACAATCCACCGCTATTTGATCGACAGGTAAGCTAAAAGAACTTTTCTTAATTTGAAACAATGCTGATCTTCAAACTTGTCTTTTTTCAGAAATATGTGGAAAATGTGAAACAGGATGCTAGCATTGGCACAAATATTCTGCGCGTTTCCGCCTCTGATGAGGATGCCGATAACAATGGTGCTATAGTCTATAGCCTGAGTGCTCCGTTCAATCCCAATGATCTGGAATATTTCGATATACAGGCTGAATCTGGCTGGATTGTGCTGAAGAAGCCGCTTGACGTAAGTGTTTGTTTTCCAATACGTATTCTGAATTCAAAACCAATTTTTATGTTTGCGAACCCAACTAACCAAAATTTATTTTTCATTTCACTTACAAAACTTTTGATTTCAAGCCAAAAAAAAAATAAAAATAGAACATATTTTTTAATTTTGTTACTAACAATTTTCAAAAACTGACAAAGTTTAACAGAGTTTTCGCGGCTTGTGTGTGCAAAACTTAGCAACAAAACAAAAACAAAACAAAAACCAAAAAAAAAAATGAAAAGAAAAATAAATTAAATATTCCGTTTTGATTTTCATTTCAACTGCACCTTTCTTTTGTTTAAGACTTTGTGCAAAAGCCCAAAATATTTAGGCAGCTATCAATTTTTTGATAGCCACATAAAAAAAAAATTGAATTCGATGTGAAAAGCAGTGCAAGTTTTTTTCTGTCACATTCGAAATATAAACTATATATATATTAAAAACAAAAAAACAAAAACAAAAATCAAATTTTATGTTCGTTTTTTAATTAAGTTTTTTGTTTAGTTTATAGTGCGTAATTGGCCAAACTTAAAACGTAAGCAAAATGCCAAAAAGCGAATTGATTTTTAACATTTTTTGAAACAAATCAACTAACACGAAAAACAAAAAAATAAGAAAACGAATTATAATGGATAATACTGTTGGTTCATTCAGTTTGGGGAAATGGAGCATATCTATATATATATATAAAGCTTTTAGCTGCTGCTTTTATTTTTGGTGTTAGGTTCACATAGGCTTAAGCAAATGTACAAAAAAAGAAAAGAAAACTAAACATAATAGTTTTTTATCAACTTGTGTAAAATATATATATATAACCTAAAACGATCAAGCCTATTTTTGAGCATCGTTAAACAATTTTTGATGGCCAAAACAAAATACAAACAAAAAGAAAATCATAAAAAAAAAACTACAAAATTTATTTTTCAAATGTAGCCTTGTTTTGTATGCCATATTTGTTTTTTTTTTTTTTTTGATTTTGCTACCCTCCAAAAAATCCCAACAACCACGACAACCCCCTAACCTACAAATATATATATAGAACATTTTTGTCGAGACTATATCAATTTTTGAATGTCTCTTGCTGACAGCTATAAAATATATATTTTTGATTTTAGCTAATCATTTTTCATATCATAATAAAAAAAAAAAAAAAGAAACGAATGCATATTCTGCATTTTCGCATGCCCCATGAAAAACTGCGTGCCAATGATTTTTTTTGTAATATATGAAAATATTCATCTATAAAAAATACTATTAGGCAAACGTTACTTAAATATATTTTGATTTAACTGCACATTTTATTGTATCGTTTTCGGATCTTATTTAATTTGAGAGATTTAGCAAAATATTGAGGCAAGTTTAATGTTTCTGTTTTTAATTTCCTATTTTATATATTTACATATGAAAATGTGGTACTATCGAAAAACAATGTTATCAACACAATTTAGGGTTGTTATCCTGTAAGTAATCAAAGTTTCCCTATATATGAAGTGTATTGATTTTGTAATTTTTTTGCTGTTTTACTCTGTGCTAACCCAGCAACAACAGCTCGATTTTCAATTCGCACTCCAAATTGTAAGCTAACTTCAAACAACAAATGAAACTAACTTATGCTGAAGATACTGAATACTTCATGTTGTATATAATCATAATGTATATGGTTTTTATCTGGCATCAATTGAAGATTTCCAATCACTTACTAAAAATACATACATATATACATATATATCCTAGTCAGTTAGCGAAAAACATTACCTAAACCACTTTCAAATACATTTTTATCATGATATATAATTAATTTAGTGCAGGATTTTAACATTTCAGAGCAAGAGATAGTCTCGTCAAAAAATATATAGAAATTCAAAGCATAAATAAATCCCAAAAAACTAATAATACATGTCTATCTTATTAACGCATTTAGTTACCAACAAATGAAAAACCAATCCTTGCTTTTCCCAAAACAACAAGAAAAACGTCCATCAAAATGCTTTAATTATGTTATACTCCCCATCCTGTCAATTTTGTAATTATATTTTCGAAATAATTTTACTTGTTTCATTTGATTAACATATATTTCATATACTATTATTATGTGATACAAAAATATAAAATTTTCAAATAATAACGTTAACACATGTAACGACAACGATGCCATTGAAATACGTAACGTAACCAAACAACGTAAAACCCAATACACAAACCGAATACGAACAAATACTAACATGCGCGTCTTTAACATTTTGCCTAACACTGTGGATAACATTTTGGGCTGTGTACCTACTAAAAAACAAAATCCACTACCAACTCACACATTCAATTAAAATGAATCAATCAATCAATCAAAAATCGAAATCAATCAATCAACAGCGCGATCGTTATCGTCTGCGCGTCCGCGCCTCGGATCGCGGCGATCCGCCCTCATATGCCGATGTTGATGTTGAGTTAGATGTCGTCGATCGCAATAATAAGCCGCCCATATGGGATAAGAGCATTTATGGGCCGATTCATATACGTGAGAATGTCACTGTGGGTACGGTTGTAACATCGGTTAAGGCAAGGTTTGTATAGCCAACTACACTTACACTACACAACAAACAAAAACTACTTACTACAGATAATTATACAAATACTTACTTACGTAATAATCATGTGCAAAGTTCCTAACAACAAAGCCTAACAGCTGTGAGCTTAACATACAAATAGTTAGTTCTTTTTTTGAATTGTAACAGCATTTTAGCTAACATAGCTTTAAGCTTCCGAGTTGAAGTTCGTTTTTTACGTGTTCAATTCCGTCTTTGAATAAATTCAATTGCCAAGATAGCACTGTTAATATTTGAAATGTTGAAATTAACAGACATTTGATGTGTGTCTTGGCTAAATTTAGTCACTGAACGAATTGCACTCGCTTAACGAAACTTGCTCACTTAACGAACAATTAGCTTTAAGCTTTCCGTGTACGAGTATTTTTAACATACGGTCTATTTCTGTTTCTGTCTCTTGTCTAACATAAAGTTAACATTTTTTACGATATCAAATTTTTGTGGTACATATCGTAAAAGCTCAAAGATTTTTTTATATTCAAACCATCATCAACAAACTTAACGAAATGATTTGGCAAAACATTGAAAATACAAAAAAAAAAAAAAACGAAATGCTTGAAATTCAGAGAAAAAAATATATAAAGAAAATTCTTTATGCGCTGTTGTTGGTGTTTGTTTTGAGCGACCCTTTTGTATGCCAGTCTTTATATAGACGGTTGTCGGGTATTACTTTTGCATTTTGCAACTGCAACTCTCACCACCTACACATCTTACCCATTGGATTTGCTTACCCAAAACAACTCAGACTTCTCCACCCTCTCTCAGTAAAACTCTACCCCTACACATATAGTAAAATGAAATAATAATAATTGACATAAGCTACGTTCCGATAATATTTGGTGTTGGTTTTCAATTGGGAATTGAGAGTATTTAATCAAAAAAAATGTATTTTTATACAAGGTTGCAGTTTAGTTTAAGCTCTAGGAAACAACAAGGTAAATACATACTAAATATATATTCACAATGTGTTCAAAAATGTTAAAAAGCAATAGTCGAAAACAAAAAACCAAAAACAAACAAAAATATAAAAAAAAAAAAAAAAAAACATATTCAAAAAGTATGCTATGAAAATTGTACTACTAAAATGCACAAAGCCCTTTTATTATTTTTATTTGTTATGCATTTAGTTTCTATATATCATATGAAATACAAGAAAAATAATATACATATATTTGTATTTATGCTCAAGTGAATAATTTCATATCAATTTGTATGCGATATATATATATATATTTTTAGTTACTGTCAAGAACAGCAACAAACTAAACTCTTTCCGTTTTGTTTTGTGTTTTTTTTTTTTAAACATTTTGAAGGCTAGGGTCGAGACTTGATTTGATAAACAATGAAAAATAATTTGCACTGCGTGAAAAAAGAAAAGAAAAGGAAACTGTTCAAGTTTCTAAAATTTTTGATTTTTAAGTTTTTTTTATAAATGCTGAAACTACTTCCAAAAAAGGTGTTGGTTCCAAAAGCTTATATTTTGATTTTTCCAAAAAATATTTTGCCGCATTTTTTTTCTCACAACTAAAACTAGATCTTTAAAAAAACTACATCAATTTTGTTTGTATTTTGCCTTTTTTTCTCTAAAAAAAAAAACCAAAAAAAAAACTTTATCGACGTGTCTGTGTTTTTGCAACGCTCGCTTGATTTTGAAATGTTCTCGTATTTTTGAAAACAAAAAAAAAAAAACATAACCGTAATACATACAAAAAAAAAAACCAAAAAAAAAAATGTATTCAAAATACAGCGTGAGACATACAAATTAGAGGCGATGGCCCAAGATAAGGGCTATCCGCCATTATCACGTACGGTCGAAGTACAAATCGATGTGGTCGATCGGGCCAACAATCCACCCGTTTGGGACCATGTCGTTTATGGGCCAATCTATGTCAAGGAAAATATGCCCGTTGGCGGCAAAGTCGTCTCGATCAAAGCCAGGTCTGTTAGTGCAATGTTTTACAAAAAATAAAACAAAAACTAAAAAAAAAATCACAATTAAAAAAAAAAACAATGCCATACCATTTTGCCTAGTTTAATTTTGATAAGCTACATTTACATATATCTAGGTGTTTGTTTCTTTTCAGTTTCATGTTTTATAAACAATTCATTTTAACTTCTTTGGTTTTTGGTGTCGTTTCGTAGCTTTCATATGTTATATCCTTATCCTTAACTTTATGTGTGTTCTGAATGTTGTTTTAGATAAATTAATGCACTTTCTCTGTCTTAGGTGTAAACTTAGAGAATTGTTACTCACAACTCTCTCTTTCTCTCTCTGTGTGTTGAGAGTGAGCTAATGAAATTCATAAACGTTTTCATTAACTCATTCTTAAATCATTATAGTTCCCGTACTCCCTATCCATTGCATATCCACATATACCTATATATTCTGCACTCAATCCATTTGCACCAGTAAAACACATTCCATGATCTTAGAAATCCGCACAAATATTACACAAAATGCACAACATTTTTGGTTTCTTTTTTGTATAGTCTCTGACTAGAACTAAGATAATAACTCCTCAAGAACTGTAAATAAGGCACAAATATATTTTCAATTTACCCAGTTCTGTGTTATGTTGTTCTTAGTAGTATGTGACTTATTGTGTTGCTTCAATTTGTAAGCTAAGCTAAACTAATTGTGAAATTTCACACAAGAAGATCACATGGGCGCCCAACGTGGGTCTTTATGTAGGCCTATAATCGAATAATGGGTTTGATGTGAATGCTGTCACTTAACACTTTCGGGATGAAGTTTTATTTTAAAATCCAAGATGGTAACATATTCTGAATGGTGGTAAAAAAAAAATGTATTGCATACTTGAAAATCCTGAAATTGTCAATTTTTTCTGGAATATATAATCCCAATTAGTATATCCCAATGAGTGTAAAAGCTGAAGATTGAAAACTGCTGGCACGCATTGTCCCGAAAGGATTAATTTAAAACTTATCTCAGGCCAACTTCAATCTTTCACTGGAAGCTGTATAGCTATATAGAGCAAGCTTACCCTAACACAACTTATACTCTATTCGACTCAAGTTTGGTGACATTCCACCAGCTGTTGTTAACTAAATCCAATATTTGAATGTAAGCTGGGTAACTTCGTATGCTTCTAGCAATTGTTTTCTTCATTTTGGCGCCCAACTTAAGCTTGGTGACCTTCAATGTCATTTGAGTTACCTGCCAGCCAGTTTGACCCCTTGTCACATTTTTTTAGTGATCATAGTCGGCTTATAAGCCGCAAAAGCAAACAGAAATGTAAAGTTTGCTCAAGGAAAGTTTTGTTTTTTATATAATTGCAATTAAAAACTTGAAGCAGCAACTTGCGCTGACTTTCTCTACAGCCCACGAGCAGCATTAACATAACGAATAGGGTTTTATCTTCGTGGCAAGACTACCACATGGCACTGACGTTTTAATTATGCGTCAGTTTGTGGCCAGTGGCAGTCAGATAGTATATTTTTTTTTCTTTACTTTTTGTGTTTTTCAGTATTTTTTTTTTTATTGTTGGCACTAAAAGCAAAAATGCACTTAAAGGCTAAAGGGTGTTGCGTGGGAGGTGGGGGGGGGGGGGGATTGAGGGAGGCACAAAGCCAAAGCGCTGCTTGCATATTGCACATACGCACTGTGGCACCAACTTGCACCAACTTTCTAGAGTTAGTTTAGTTTAGTGCACTAAGTAAACTTCATTTCTATGCTAAGTATATTTTAGGAAATTGCCAACTATTAAATGTGCTTGGGTTCCTTTTGTTTCATTTCTTTTTTTCGTTTTCGTTCCGCTTGTGTAAATTATTTTATGGTGCATCATACATAATTTAAAAAAAAAGCATTTGGTTTATGTTTTTTATAAACTTACGTTATTCTCGTTTTCGTATACGTTTTTTTTTTTTGCAATTATCTTGTCCCAGCACAAAATTGTCAACTTTTTATATTACTCGTATATTATCGTATATATATATGTGTATATATATATATATATATATAATATATATATATGTATTTGTATGTTACTGTATAGCCCAAGATGCTATTAACAGAGCGACAAAGTAGAGAGGAGAGCCTGCAACGAGAGCCGGGCGGGCAGCACACAGGAAGCATTTTCAAGTGCGCGGCATATATCATCATAAATGTGTGTGTGTGTGTGTGTGTGTGTTGTTTTTGTGTGTGTTTGTGCGTTGTTATCCTTGTTGTCCTTAGTGCGCTTAATGTGCGCACTTTCAAGTGTTTACCGAGTGTAGCATACTTTTTAACCAGGCTACAACAACAACAACAACGGCAACAACAACGACAACAATAACAATAAACAAGATATGAGCTTAAGTTAAACGAGGGTCACACTTAACAATAATAATACTTAGTTGAAAGCCTTTAAAACAACATTTTTCATTTCACTTATTTATACTTTTTCAAAATGTCTAGCATTTCAAAATAGTATATTATAGTTCTATAGTTTTTAGGATCCAACTGCAAACCTATACATACAAAATGAGGATTTATATACATATATACAAATATACCAAGTGCTTAGACAAATTGAACACTTTTCAAAGATTTCTCACTTCAAGAACACGAAAAACTAGTTTTGATTTTGCAAAATACCACCCAACGAAAAAATCAACTAATACCTATATATATACACGATTACAACAACATTCACAATACCCAAAACATACAACAAATTTCATGCAATCCACAAAAAACAAAAAAACAAAGAAACATCTTTCCCCACCCCCCACCCACAAACAACTTTTTTGGCAATCTTTTTTTTTTGCTATGCGAATATACCTTCCTTATCCTTGTCATCATATTGTTTTTCGCTCTCGTCCTTGGCAACAATTTTTGCGGCAGTCTGACAGCTTTCGCTTTTTTTTTTTTTTTTTGTTTTTCTTGAGACCAATTTTGAAGGCAGTTTCTAAGTTTTTTCCCTTTTTTTTTGTTGGTTGTTTTCTTCTGTCAGCTGCAAGTGTTGTCCAAGTGCAAATAAAATTCATTTTTTGTTTGCTCCTTTGCCTAATTTGTTTTTCATTATCATCCAGCCCTGCCGTTGTACGCTAAGCAAACAATCATCTCTGCCAGTGTATTCCCAATCCTAACCAGCATATAAAAAATATTAAAAAAAAAAAAGGAAACCCACTCCAACAACTTTTGACACTCGAATGGCAATTAAATATTTTGAAGCCATTTTCTTTTTGTGTTGCCTTTTCTGTTCTATTTTTTTTTTTTTGATAAAGTTTCCATTTCGGAGCAAAGTTTTACTTTACAGCAAAGCTTTTCCAGTTTTTTTTTTGTTTTTTCTTATGGTTTTATTTTTCTTCTTCTAAACGCACGAAAGACGCTCACAAAAAGGCAAAAAAATCCAATTTGAAGCGCACTTTTTTTCGCACAGCAATCGAAAGTCTTGAAGAATATATATTTCTTTCGTTTGTCTCATAAATCAAATTTTTGTATTTTGATATGTCGCATGTGTGTGTGTGTGTATGTGTGTATGTTTGAGAGTGCGTGTGTGTGTGAATCCAATATATATTTCTTGTAATCTTCATTAAGCTTAAACTAATTTTACATTTTTTGTAAAAGCATTAAGAACATATACATTTTCTTAAATGCTGTTCATTTTTTTTTTTTCTTCAAATTTTAACTGAATACTTAATATTTGTTTTTTGATATTAAAAAGTATTTCAAGTATAAGCGTTTTCTTTGTTGTAGCATAATTTCATATAATTTAAAAAAAAAGAAAAAAAAAAACTAAACATTCATGTAGCAACTATCTCTATTTCTACACTAAAAACTAACTCTGCCTGCCATAATTGGACCACTTACTTATATATCAATCTTTATATTTCATCGCTTTTGCCGTGATATCGTCTGCAGTTCGGGCATTGAAGGCAATCCGACGGTTTTCTATAGATTAATGCCTGGGTCAACGGCGCAAACGAACAAATTTCATACATTCTATCTGCAACAGAGACCGGATAATGGTGATACCTGGGCTGATATAAAGGTCAATCATCCGTTGGACTATGAGAGCATCAAAGAATATAATCTAACCATACGTGTTGAGGTAAGTGCTGTTTAATCTTTTAGTATTAATGTAAAGTGTGATTTCACGAAAAGTTCTGACGAAAGTGGATACTAGCACACGTCTATATCTAGTTATGAATTTGTGACTGCCTAAAGACAATCTGACTTCATCTTTTGTACATCAAAGTATCGATTTTTATATACAAATAATCGAAAAACGAATAACGATGATATATCGTTTGAATGGATCTGCAGTGGAATGTGAAGTAATTGAACATATTTTTAAAAATAAAGATCAACTGCTATTGCATTCGAAAACCAGAAAAGTAATTCCTTATAAAAAGTGCTCGGAAATGGAAACAGGCCTGATTAACAGAGTTTTTAAAAAATTGCATTAATCGATTATTTTGAGCACTTTTGAAATGCATTTAAAATCAGCGTCAAATCAACTTTGTGCAATTCACTTTGTGATTTGTAAGTTCTGCATAAAACAGGCACATTTTATAAACTTGCTAATAAATTTGCAAAGAATAAACGCAGTAAACATCTAACAATTTAAAGTTATAAACTGATTGCTCAAGCGTAAAAAAAAAGAAAAAATAGAAAGAAAATAGAAGAAAAACCAAAAACCCAAAACCGAAAAAGTTTACAAGTTTTCAAGCGCGCGGGCTCAATTAAGCGCACAGCTTGAGACGTCGGCATGTATTTGACTTTTGTATTTGAAAATGACTTCAAAATACGTTTGTAATTATTTTATTTGAAAAGTTTTAATTACTTGCGCGAGTTTTGCACCGCTTTAAACCCCCCAGCAGCCCCCCGCAAGCAACAAGCAACAAGCAACGAGCAACAAGCAGCAAGCAGCAAGCAACATGCAAATGCAGTGTGCAAAGCAATTTGGGTTTTAGTAAAAGGGCTGAGTTGAGTTTGGTTTCGGTTGGCTTCGGTTTGGGTTAGGTTAGGTTAGGTAAGGTTAGGTTAGGTTAGGTCTGGTCTGGTCTGGAATGTGGCAATTCATTAGAAGCAACTCTGATTGACTGACAGTTAACAGTTGACAGTCACTGTGATTCTCAATTGAAATTCAATCAGAATCAAGAGCTTTAGCAGTGAAGCAACCCTCTCTCACTAATTCAGCTCATTAGTGCTGCCATTCAGCTGTCCTGTGAAATTATTGACAAATTGTTTCAGTTTCTGCTTTAGTTATATGTATAAATTAAACATGACCATTGAGTGTAACAAATGCCACAAATGATGTTGCCCACCATAGCAATGTGTATCTGTATGTGTCTGTATCTATGGGTGTGTATTATTAAAATTCAATTGCTGGTTTTGCATTTGCATTAAATGCAGTTAATTAAATATAGTCAGAGCATGGCAATAGCTCATTTTATTTCTCTTTTTGCATATGACACTCGAAAAGCTAATGGAGAACACAGCGTTGATTGTTTTGCATGGCAAAAACAAATAGAAAATTTTTGAAATTAATTTTTCAAATAGTTTGCGGTTGCTCTTGCTGAGCTAAAGTGCAAAAATGCTTTGAATACATATTTTAAATTATACTGAATTCTAATTACAAATTGTGTCACAACTTTTTATATTATGAAATGTTTTGCGGTTAGACACATGCATGCAACAAAAATTGTGTTGTGGTTTAAAAGAAATGGCAACAATGTAAATTATATTTGAACGAAAAAACCAAATACCTTTTAAAATGTTATGCATATTGGTTATGGCTAATGTTATTGCCTCTGTTAAACATATACATAAGTAAATGTTTAGCAGCAATGAATGTGAATGTTAGTTAACATAATAAATTAGACATAACATTCTGCAGAACAGTTTCTTATTTTGGATTTGAATACGTAGCATTCTATCGAGCATATGTTAAATAACATAATCAACATAGAACCAAATTCGGCCAGTAAACGACTTTCATAACATTCTGTTAATTTTAATGTTACTTAAAACTTAACATTCTGAAACATTCTTTTATTGCTAATATTACTCAAAACATAACATTCTGTTACTGCTTATGCTACTCAAAGAAAAACATTCCGTAACATTCTGTTATTGCTAATGTTACTGAAAACAGAACATTCTGTTAGTGCTAATGTTACTCAAAACATAACATACTGTAACATTCTGTTATTGCTTAAGCTACTCAAAACATAACATTATGTTCTTGGATATGTTACTCAAAACATAACATGCTGTAACATTATGTTATTGCTAATGTTACTCAAAACATAACATGCTGTAACATTATGTTATTGCTAATGTTACTCAAAACAAAACATTATATTATTGGTAATGTTACTCAAAACATTACATTCTGTAACATTATGTTATTGCTTATGTTACTCAAAACAAAACATTATATTATTGCTAATGTTAATCAATGCAAAACATTCTGTAATTGCTAATGTTACTCAAATCATAACAGTCTTTTAGTGCTAATTTTACTCAAAACAGAACATTCTGTTATTGCTAAAGTTACTCAAACCATAACATTCTGTTATTTCTAATGTTACTCAAAGAAAAACATTCTGTGTTTAGCAGCAGTATGTTATTGAGCATATTAATTTATAGACTTTACGATACCGATCATATCTGCATAAAGCAGCATTAAATTAATGTACATGTTGCCATGAATTAACATTTTATCGAGCAGCTATTATTATGCACTGTAAATTATGGGCATGACAGCTATTGATAGATTGATTTTATTACAATAAATACAGAAATAGTAAAGATTCCATATACACAACAAAAAAGTTACTTTAAAATGTAACCACAAATGAAACTACAAAACTTTGTCCAACAAATTGAGTTGAGTAAAATAAAGGGTCATAAGGTATGAGTATATGAATATAATTACATGTTACATGTCTTACCTGTGTGCATGTCAAAACATTCAATTAAAATGAATTTCTGCTGGCATACAAATCTGTTACAAGTTAGTTAGCCTTGCCTAATTAAACTGTGTCAAAGATGAAACTCTAATTAACTGACAAACAAGTAAAATTCATATTTACTCAACAAGATGGCATTACCACAAAATAAATAATTCATTTCGAATTGAATTTGTTGCTCTTACTCTAACTAATAACTCACAACGTAATGCTGTATTTGAGTTTTATATATGTTCTGTCAAAGTTAGTGTAAACATGTGTGTTACATATTATATTGTATATGTATGTACTATGCATATCATATGCATTGATTAATATACAAAATACAAGCGAATTGTTTGCATATAATCATTAGTATATACATATATCGTATAGTAATAACTACAACCAGCTGTGGTACTATAACAAACGGAAGGGCAACACAGAGAACTTCAAGTAATCTAATTCAATGTTTATGCTTATAGATAACATGCATATATAACAACATGTTGAATTGTTGATTGATTGCATTGGTTCAATCAATCATTTGGCGTATGACTTTAATGCGTATGACCCAACGATTGTCTATTTAAAATGATATATTAAAATAGGTGCAGCCATAAAACAATATCAAATGAATAAAATAAAAAACATTTTGCAAATAAATCAAACACAATAATGCAAATCAAAGCGCTTCAATATAAAAAATAACTTTTTTATTATACATTTTGTTTTTTAAAGACACAAAAAAAAATGCAACTTAAATTTTGTGTATTACTCTTTTTTTACAGAACAACGGAGCACAGCAATTGGCATCGGAAGCGACCGTTTACATAATGCTCGAGGATGTTAATGACGAAATACCGTTATTTACTGAACGGGAACAGGAAACGGTGCTGGAGGGCGAACCGATTGGCACCAAAGTGACACAAGTGAATGCCATCGACAAGGATGGCACATTCCCAAATAATCAGGTGAGCTCAGCACAGACAGCGCGAATAAATTGACTGAACTTCGAGTGTCCGTTAATGCGGTGAAGTGGGTTGCAGAAGGGGGTGGGATGGTATGGTGGGTTGATGAACAGGTGCCAAAATGCCAAAGCAAATGAATGACTATGTTGTGTGTGTGTGTGTGTGTGTGTGTGTGTGTGTGCAGCTGAATTGCGCAAAAAGGAGTCAACGAAAAATTTGATAGCAAGGCAACTTTTTAAAGCTTCATTTGGGTAAATTACTTCAATTACAGAGTCCTTAGTGTAAATGAAGTTAGCAGCTATTTAGCTATGTTAATTAGTTGGAGTGTTATGTTAAGACTGTTTAAAATAAGCAGAGAGCAGACTTTTTACATAGTTGCATTGATTAAAGTAATTTATTTTTGAAAGTAATGTGTTTGTTTGAATATTAACTTCTTGTTTTGCAATTCCAGTTCCCAAATGAAATCATAAATATTTCTGCTACTCTTCTTTCTAGTTAAAGGAAAGACGCTTAGAGAAAAGTACGTTAGCAGACTTATGTTAAATAACATTGAGTACTTATAACATTATGTTAGCAATGCATTTTATGTTAGGAATGTTAAAGTTAGTTTTCGCAACATTTCATATGGTTAAAGCTTAAAGTTTTAATTAAAATGACTTGATTTACTTAAATTTTGTGGAACTTTAATCATTTGGACTTGAAACATATTCAATTTGTTGGTTTACAAGTCTAGTTTAAATAAAGCTACAAAGGATCTGTGCAGCGTATTTCTGCAATCTGAAAAGATTAGGTTTTGTTTTCACTGCTCTGCTGCTCACCTTGACTTGGTTTTTTGTTACTCACATTTTCAAGAACCTTACACACTTTTAGCTTTGTATTTTTTATTATTATTTTTTTTTTGCTTTTTCGATTTTGCCTTTTGCTCAGCTGGACACTGTTGGGCTAATAAATGTCAAAGCGTTGCCACTTTTTTTTTTTTTGTTGCTGCAGTATTTTCACACGCCCTTAGATATGCTAAGCCCCAGTGAAAGTTCAAAGCGTAGACAACGGAAGAAAAAAGGCAAAAAAAGAAAAAAACAAAATGAAAACTAAGGATAAAAACGGAACTGTGCAGTCCGTTCGTCCTTTATGCGTCTGACAGCGTCCTCTTTGGGATAGGGGCGTTACGGCCTCGGGCCACACTCGCGATTATAATAATATGCCACTTTGGTGACTGGCAAATGGTAAATGGTAAATGGTGACTGGTGACTGCAAACTGGTAACTGGTAACTGGCAATGGCGTTGGGCATTCTTCTTTTGGCCACATTTCGTGTCCTGCAGCGCCAAGTAATTTGCATGTACGCGCAAAATGTCCGCACTAATTAGCGTTTTTTTTTTTTTTTTCATTTTTTTTTTTTTTTTTTTATTTATAGCCGCAACGAATCCCGAAACGAGGCGGCAGAATTTGATTATCATTATCATATTTTCTTCTTTTTTTTTTTTTTTCTTTTTTTGTTTCTTTTCTGCAACGCTTTAATGTGTCTTGCAGTAATTAAATTTGTTGACGCTCTCGCTCTCTCGCTTGCTCTCGTTTGAATTAAAGTCCTAGCAATTTCCTTGCGCCACTCGACATGTTTTAATTAACTTCCTGAACAATTTTTGATTTCCAACATGCCATTTTTTTTTTTTGTTGTTTGTTAATTTTGTGTGTGTGTTTTTTCATTCTTGTTGTTGTTGTGGGCCAATAAATGTTACTGAACGATGTGTATTTTGCATGTTCTTTGCAGGTCTACTACTACATCGTCGACTCGCCACGGAACGAGGGCAAAGAATTTTTTGAAATTAATTTGCAAAGCGGCGAAATCTTCACCAAAACCGTGTTCGACAGGGAGAAGAAGGGCGCCTACGCCCTCGAGGTCGAGGCACGCGACGGAGCACCCTCTGCGCGTCCCAACAGCAATGGACCCAATTCAGGTAAGTGCCGTGTCTCCACATCTAACAAATGAGCAACCTTCGTATACTCTGTAAACCAAATTTGAAAAAAATAGCCCTTCGAAAACTACCCAAACTAAAAACACAGTATACTCTTGTCGGTTGCTTTCGATTGTAGCAAACTTGCTTGTTATTGATAGCCATGTTCAACTGTTGGACAAAAAAAAATTTCAATTATTCTGTACACAATTTTTAAGTAAAAAAAAGAAAACGAAAAAGAAGATTAGAAAAACGAATTTTACATCAAGATGGCAACTGCAGCAAATGAAATTGCCAAGCTGCTGCTAAACATTTTGGTTGTCAACTAAATTGCGAATAGGGTTTTCACGCTATTTGCATTGCAGTGTGCAACTTGTTTGCAGCAGCAGCAGCAGCAGCCCCAAAAACCGAATATCTACTATAAATATTGACCACGTGGCTGCGACCCAAATAAGTCATTCGTTGTGGTGTTGTGTGTGTGGTGTGTGTGTGTGTGTTGTGTGTTGATGGTTTTTGTATGTTTAGCCGAGTGCATTTTGGCTTTTATTGATGCGCCATGTTGACCATGTTGGCAACGCATTTGTCACAATGCTCCTGTTTCTCAATAAATGTGCGTATTTTAAAAGCATTTTCAACGGAAAATCATCAACAGCAGCCACAATGCATCATGTTTGAAGATTTTAAGATACTAACTGTTGTTTGGTTAAAAATACTTTTATATTTGTGCGTTGTGTTGTGGCAGACTTGCCTGAATCAAACATGAAATTTACCGCAATCGATTTGTTATTTACTCTGTCTCTCATTTGTGCATTTCAATATTTCATTAACATTATGTTAAATTCACATTTTGACTATGTTAGTGCATTATTTAGTCTCCTTCTCTCATTCTGATACATTAGCAAGTCTTTGATAGCTCGCTTCTGTTATTGCTAACATAATGTTAAATTCAAATTATGACTATGTTAGTGCATTATTTACATTCTTTCTCTCATTCTGTCACACTAGCAAGTCTTTGATCGCTCGCTTCTGTTATTGCTTACATTTACATGTTATGTAACATAAATGCTATGTCTATGCTATGTACAGTTGTGTTGCTCTGCTAAGTTTGAAGCACATAAGAAAGTGTTAATTAACTTTAACAGTTAAGTTCTTAATTAGAGTTCTTAATGCATTGTGAAATGGAATTGGTTAAGAAACATAAGCTATTTCTCTTTTCCTTCTCGGAAACTGTAACATAGGGTTAACATTCTCACTCGACATATTTAAAACTGCAAATTTACGTCTTGTTTTGCTCCTTAGTAACTGTGTCATTTCAGGGGCAACCTTTGAGTGCCAGCTGTGTTGGATTTCTAATTTCGGTTTTTGGAGCTTAAAAACAAAATGCCATTTAAAATTCATTGTACACATTGTGACAAGTGCTGCCCCGCCCACAGAAATTGTGTGTGCGCTAAAAATAAACAATTAGGCGCAATGTCCAAAATGTCGCTTTTTCCACTTACACAGATTTTGCCGGATGCTTTTGTTAATCGTAGTCGTAGTATTTGCTGTTCATTAAAAATTGCCCCTGAAACGGCAATCAATTTTGTGTTCATTGTATTATTTCGAGTGCTTACAATGGCATATTTCTGTTTTACTTTCTTTTTTTTTGCATTTTTTGCTTTTTATATTCTATGAATTCGTGTAATTTTTTGTATGTCCTTGTCAAGTGGTTTTCAATTGTTTAATATGTCGCTGAGCCGCATATAAGCGCTGCGAAATGGAAATGGAAACGAATACGAAAACTCGTAGCATACTTTTCAGCGCTGTTACATTGAAAATGATGTGCAATCAACACGCGCTAAAAAGCCGGGCGACGAGAGTCGAGCCTTTTGGCCATGAAAAGCGAGCACGAAAATTAAAAAGTTTCCTTTTTTTTATATATATTTTTGTATTTGTTTGCCTCGCTTCTCTCGCTCGGGCCAGAGGGGGCAAAAAGCATGTAAATTACAACAGTTGTTGGTCTAACCGTCGCTTACAAATATTGATATTCATGCAACAGCGAAAACTTGCGCAGTGTATGCCCAACAGAAGGCAGGCTGCTGGGTTGGTAGGGTGGTGTGGCAACAGCTTGCGGTTTGCCAATTTTCTAACAACAATAATAAATAGCACGTAACATGTTTTTTTCTTTTGTTTATAAGCAAGTCATAAACTATTGTTAAATGGCCTACATGTATGCCATGATTTATATACATATATATATATATGTACATATGTTTATATAACATGTTCTACAAGCTTAAATAGCATTCATTTTATTTGTGCCCCAAAAAGTATGCTACAAAAGTGAAATTTACAACAAGCCTGATAAGCAGAAACAAATAAGTATGTATGTTTATGCATAAAAGATGAGGAAACACAAACCAAAAGATGAGGAAAAAAAACCATAAAACGAGTAGGTTTTGATTGAGTTTTGACAAAGTTAAAAAGTTGCAAAGTTTTCAAATCAAAAGTGTATGCATTTTTTATTGGAAATATACATTAGAATTTCAACATTTTGAAACTAGAGTTATTTTTAAACACTTTTAATCAATTGTTAGCTAAAAGATGATTTATTTATTTAACATTTTCACGATTTATCTAATTTACTTTTATTTACAAATCGTATTTGTATATTAAATTTACTGCCTGAATTGCTTTTCATTTCGTTTTGTACTTTGCTTGTTTAGCTATTTTGTTACCTTGATTATGTAATATAGTATATACATATATATTCTTTCTTTATTTATTTTTTGTTTTTTTTTTAGTATTTTACAATGCTTTGAGTGCATTTTATTTGCCATTTGGCTATTGCAGGCTCTTCTTCTCGAGTTGTGTACTGATTGTGTTCCTGCTGTCATATACTATGAATTTCCCTTCGTTTGCCAAAGCAATGCGATGTTGTTTGCTTTTGCTATTGTCTGGCTTTGAGCTTGGTTTTCCAAAAGCATTTTCTCTCCTGCAGTTTGTGCAATTGTATACTTTTGTTGCCATAGAATTTAACATACCTGACATCCAAGTACTCTATTATTGTGACCTTGTGAACTCTTTTCTTTTGGCTTTTGCCTTAGCTTTTGCTTCGGCTTTGGTTTTGGCCAGCAATTGTTTGTTTTGCTTGTGAACCCTGAAAATCATTTGATTAAATAAGAAAAATACATGTATCTCTTTATCTGGCAATAGATAGCTCGTGCCCAAATGCAGTTATCAATGACATGTTTTGTTGTATTTTTGTTATTTTGCCTTCGTTTGCTCTTATTTTGTTATCTGCGAAACGTGCTCTTTTTAGTTATGCATACTTTTAGGCTTAACGCAGCCTGCACGTTCCACGTTCCACTGACTTTTGGATTCCTTTTTGGCCTTAGACGATTCATGCATAAATTGCGCCGCCGGCCAGCAACACAGACCGAGCAAAAGACAAACAGACAGCAAGACAAAAAGACAAACAAACATGACAAATGCTAGAAAGCTGAATTTTAAGCAACAACTGCACAGTTGAGCGATTGTGTCTGCGTCTGGACTGAGCTCTGGCAACCCTGAGGGTTAGGCAACCCTGCGGCTCAGACTGCCAGACAGTTCTTCAATTCTCATTTACTCGCATGTAAATAAACACTAGGCGGTAATATTAAAAATTTATTACATTTTCACCTTGTTGACAGCTTTGCTGTTAAGACCAAATGTTCTCTTGTTTACAACAAAGTTTTTTTTTTTCGAGTAGTTATCGTAAAGATAAGAGGCATTTTACAGGTTATTTAAGCTGCTTTTAGGCTTTACATTTTCATGTTAAATAAGAAATAAGCTGCTTTTTTTTTTTTTTGTCTAAACAAATACGTTAACGTTTTTGACTTTTATTGAATTGCAGCATAGAAATTTTAAATAAATAAAATTGAATTCGATTTTGGGTAAAGATTGTAGTAAAGGCATGATTTTTGTCTAAAATTCAAGATTAACGAGCATTTACTCGAAACTTTTCCTTTTCCACATACTACATCAAAATTGTGCAAAATTAAATTTTGTAAAAATATTTAAAATTTGCTTGGCTAACACATTTCAAGCCCTGATCAAATGCAACTGATTTCAAACCGCCAAATCTTGTCAAAAAGCACAAATATAAACATTTAAAGGACTTTCAATTTATTTAGCAAATACCTGATCAATAATTGAGCCACTGCTAAATGCAAATGAAACCCTTTTCTGCTCAAGAGGCAACCAACCAAAATTGCTACTCATAAAAATCGCATTAAATAAAATAAGCAAAATTTGCATGACACACTTGAGTAAAAGACCCAAACAACAACAACAAAAAACAACAACAGCAAAATGAGCAACAATAGCAAACAATGCCCGATTGTTACACACATCATAAATTTTGAACAGAGAGCAAGACCAAAACCCAAACTGAACTCTTTCTCTTGCCAAGAAGTTATTAGGCATTTCGCCTTTGGGCGGACATCAAATGTTTCGAGGCAGTTTTCTAATTTCTGGGGCGGAAATAAGTGCTCATAAAAAATTGTTGATGCTCATAAAAAATGTTTGGCTATATTGTATCAATAACGTATACGCGGCATCAGCCAAAAAACAATAACAATATCAACGCTCTAAACGCTTTGCTTTACTCTCTTCTCTCTCTCTTTGTGTGTCGTATCATATTCGATAATGTTTTCATGTCCTGGAGCAAAGGCCAAACACCAGACATCATTCAGTTTATTGCCTTGTTTCCCGCTTGCCCTTTGGCATTGGACGTCAAATTGTTTGCTGGGGGTGTTTTGCGGTATGAGGGAATATGAGTCAAGTACTCGTATTGAACCGAAAAGCAGTATTCAGTATTTGTAAATAGTTTGTTTGATTTTTAGCACACAGCTCGTATAAAAGTCTCAGTTCAAGTTGAAAATGTTTCCTGATTGCACATATACATATACTATGCGTGTGTGTGTGTGTGTGTGTGTGTGTGTGTGTGTGTGTGTGTGTGTGTGTGTGTGTGTGTGTGTGTGTGTGCTTGTTGTTCATGTCCTTTTTGTACCCTAGAGCTCGTAAATTTTCAACCATCAGTCATTGGACTTTCACTCGTTATTTGCACGCTCTTTGAGCGCCATTTGTCTAGATTGAAGCGATGACATCTTCTCGCCGCACTTCATCATTTATGATCGATGTTTAAATGGAGTTGTGCGACACGCATACACACACATACACACAAATAGACATATACATTGTCGTGCAATTTACTTAGCCTTTGTCAACTATTTTGATCTGAATTTAAATTCATGCAAATTTTACTAAACTGAAATCATTTTCTTATCTTTACAGGTATGTAAAATCATTAATACTTATTTTTTGAATTCAAAACTATTGGGGTAAGCTGAAAAATCTATTTTTATGTGCCAGTTTTATAGAATGATCCAAGCAGAAGAAGTTTTAAAACTGAAATTAACAAAAACGTCAATTTTTAATACTTTTATAAAAAGTTTGCTTCAAATAAGTTTTAAGCATTAATTAAATACTACAATATTGAGTCCAAAATACGAGTCTTAAACTAACATTAAATGTGTCTTCAAATGAAGTTATATAGTTAATATTTTAAGTTAATTTTGAAGTTGAGCTAGCTAATTTATAAAAGACTTTTGTACAGTGCACTTTTGTGAGCAACTTCTGCATGAATTTCAAATGTTTTATTTAAAAAAAAAAAATAAGCTCAAAAAGTTCGCTTTAAGCTTACAAATGTGCGCACTTAAGCAGAGCTAAGAAAAACTGTCTGTATCTCGCTCTGGTTCTGTCTGCTTAACACGCTCAGTATCTGCGTCTCCGTCTCGCCTTCTCTTGAATTGCAAATAATGAAAAATGGCATTTCCGTATTGGCAACTTCATTTCCTGGCTTGCTTTTTGCTGCTGGCTGCTGCTGCTGCTGCTGCGCGTGGCAACAAGTCAACAAGCTGGCCAAAGTGGCAGCTGCATTTGCAACAGCTGTGCAACTGTGCAACCAGCTGTGGACATTGTCTTGAGCACTGAGCTAATGCCCCAGACGAATGCTTACGTTACAAAAAAAAAGTAGAGAAAAATGATTGTGGGCAGGGGGGGAGTCAGATTGGGGGAGGCAAACGCAAATATGTACTTCGACCATTAAACAAAAGCTAGAGGCACTTGAGCCAATTTGCCTGGCTCTGACTTTGACTGCAACTCAAACTCTATGCGCCTGATAAAGTGCCTGAAATATTTAAACGCTTGCGTTTCTTTGTTTTAAGCTTTAAGCTGCACAGACAGCGCCAAGTTGCAAATGGGCTAAGACAAATCTCAAGTCTGTTGTCGAGTTTCTAGTCGAGTCGAGTCAAGTCGAGGCGAGTCAATGGGCGCGTGTCTAGTGCAATAAATCTTTGAGATTATTTTAATTTCATGCAAACTATTTGAGCCGGAAAAACTAAAGACAAGCGGCGAGCAGAGAAGGGCAACAAAGCGGGGAGCGTTGAGATGCCTGTCAACAACTTTGCGAGTTGAGTGCGTAGCAGTAATAACAAAAGCAACAACAGCAGCAGCAACAACAGCAGCAGCAACAGCAACAACAACAGCAACAACAACAGATACAACAGATAACAAACAAAAAGTTTGCAAACAATATAAAAGAGTATTACAGAAGTAACAGAGCGTCTTGCCAGTTTTTCTTCATCTCTGTCTCAGACAGACAATGTTAATGTGTTGCACCCAAAAATAGTCTTCGAAATAAGGTTAAGTTCCACAACAAAGAACAACAAAGCCGAACTGAAACCGAACGCGAACACGAACACAACACATATACGAACTCTCACACATTCGCCTCTCAATTTCTCTTTCGATAAGGTGAGCATTGGCGTCAGGAGAACACATTTTTCGAATTCGCTGTGGATTCTGTCTTAGGCTTACAGCACGATTTCTTAGAGAAAGGGGCAATGTTTTCGAACTTAACCAACAACAAATAATAACAAAGCCGAACTAAACCGAACACGAAGTAAATAACGAACACCCCCACACAGTCTCTCACAATTTCTCCTTCGAATCTCTCTCTTAAATATTTGTGTATTTTGTTTTTGCCTAATATTTCGAGCACAAATATCGTTTGTTTGTGTTTGACATGTTATATTTCAATCAAAATATTTGTATATTGGAACCACCAAAGAATTGTTTCTTTGTTGTGTGTTTGCTCTGTTAATTTAATTGTAAGAACAAACACTGCCTAATTCACTTAAATATATTTTTAAATATTTTTTATAAATTCTTTAAATTTTTAATTGTAAATAAATAAAAGAAATTTAGAAAACTAGCTTAGGAGTTTCACAAAAAGTCCTTTATTTTGGTATTTTTTGAGCGCCTAAAGCAGCCCAGCTCCACAACACAAAATTAGCTAATATTTTTCAGACTTTGTCAGCCATGCAAAACCAAAATAACAGTGCAATAATTGTATCAATATCAATTACAATTATGGCAGCCTTTTGATTAACGAAATGTAATTCATTGCCAAATATTTTCTTGATTTTGACTAACAAACGTCGAAATATTTGCTTAAGTTTTGTTGACTTTAGAGTCAGGAGAAAACATTTATCAAAATCGCATTTGCCTTAGCTGTGGTAGGTATGTTATGTGAACAGAAGGGGCAAAGTCTTTCGAACTTAACTAACATTTTGCAAAAAACTTTGAAGAGCAACCCACAAAATATGTTAGAAGCTTGGCAAACATTTTGGCGGGCTATGTTACAAACATGTAATTTAAACATATAACTTTTTACATAACTACAGAATTAGTTTAGTTTTTGTTTAAATAACATCTTACAAAATACCTATTTCAAATTAATATCAAAGCAAACCACGAAATGGAGAAATCTTTTCGATAAGCAAGCAATCTTTTCCCCTAGCAACCAAAAGTTCGAAACATGTGGACTCTAATTGACATTTACATTACGTATACGTTTTCGATATGCACCCCTTAAAATGCCATGGCGCTCACTTACACTTAACAGTGGAAGCTATGTTACACTCTCAAATGCAAAATGCTTAACAGTGCGTTAACAGCGCCGGCTTTTTTTAAGGTCTTTGAACTCATCTTTAACTGACTGCACATTGCGTCTCGACCTGTGCACCTTTGTGCAATGCAATTTTTGAGTGCACTCCTTTTAAATGTGTTCGTTTTTGTAGTTGTGCACCTAAGCCTGTGTGTCTGTGTGTGTGCGAGTGTGTTTGTGTGTGTGTAGCATGTGATTTTGAATGAAATGTGGCACAGAACTTCTTTTATATTGTGACCTTGACTAGTTGGCAATTGACTTTCGCTTTTTTATGACACGCAGTTCAACGGACTTTAAAAGCTGCTTAAGTTTTCAGTTTTCTTTATAGTTGATTTTTATGAGTAATCGCTTGTGTCCTTGCAGTCATTTTTGCTGAGCAATCAGTGAACTTAAAAGGACTCAAGGACTCTTTTTTTCAAAGGCCAAGTGAGTCCTTAAACAAATGTGCTCCAGCAAGTCACGCCCAGTTGGCAGACACAAGAACTTCTGGAAATCCCCACTCATATACACCCATACACACCCATACACACACAAACACACACACACACACACACTTACAGATACTTAATGCGCCTGCAAGTCATTGTGGGCGCGTCTATTGAAAGCGAGCCTGCGCCACTTGACCATATTTATGGCCAGGACCCTTTCCCTTTGCCAACTTCAGCTTCAGTTGCTCCTGTGTGCACTTTTCAATAAACTGCTTAGTTGGTTGCATGCTGCTCCTGCTGCCTGTGCAACAACAACAACAACAACATTAAAAACAACAACAACAACAATGCGATATCTTGCAGTGCTCTGTGATTTATAAGTGGAGCAACGCGACTCTTGGGGAACTGTGGCTCTGTTGCTTTGCATCTTGTTGCTATCAAAGTGCAAATAAATTACCCATTGCACCGCTCACCCCTTCTCCATCTTCTTTCTTCACGCCCACCTACCGTGTTCTATAAGAACTGCTCATTTGGCATAAAGCGGCTAGTTGAAATGTGCTGCCTAAGCGTTTTCTGATTAACTGCATAAGACACACACACACACACACACACACACCTGTGGCAGTAGCTGTTGAAGATTGTTGACTTATGGCAATCTAGCTGACATTTATATAAAAAAAAAACAAGTCCTAATTTACTGACTGACTCACGTAAATCATTGCATAGTCCAAAAACTGAACTGAAAGTGGAAAAAAACTGCATTTTTTATGCAGATCTTAATACTTTTTCTGCCTATGGAATATGCCAAATTTGTGGAACTGTGGAAAAAGTTGCAGACAAATAGACAGACAGACGAAAAGAGGGACATTTCAAAAACCCAATATACTCTTGTTTGCCAACTTTTGTCAAAAAAAGAAAAAAAAAATAACGTTCATACGCAAAGACAGATGAACAGACAGACGAACATTTGACAAAGCCAATTTACTCTCTTTTTTTTCAATTTTTAAAAAATAGTGAAGGTATAAAAATGGAATTCAAACAACTAAAGTTGATGGGAAACTGTCGCTCGGAGCTTTTTTAATATCTCTTGTGTGGCTTCAAAGGCTTTTGAAAAGTTTTGCATCAAAAACTCATCAATAAATTGTGTTGAATGTTCAATATTTGGTCGAGCAATGCCGGGTCTGAACAGCTAGTCAAATATATACTATGTATTGTTGCAATAATTCAGTGCTAATTAAATAACTCTCTGCCAAATATTTATGGCAAGAGTTGCCAAATGCCGCTCTGAAGAATTTTAATTAGATTTTATGCCAAAATACACACACACACACACAAATACACACACATATATATAAAGCCACACACCCACAAGAATGCAGGCTGTTATTGTCGCAAGTGGCGAAACCACAATAATGTCAACTATTTGTGTTGTTGTTTTGCTATCATTAACAGAATGTCATTCACTTTTCACTCACACTTTCCTTTTTCACCTGCCTACGTCTTTAAGCTTAAGTGACACACGTGTCAAAAGTCAACAGTAACAGCAACAGCAACAGCAACAACAAAAACAACAGTAGCGACAACAACGCTAGTCAATTGTCACGCCCACATGACGCTTTTAATTGTTTTTTGGATGTCCTTTTGCTTTGGCTATCGAAACTGAAACAAACACGCAACGTGGGCAGCTCAATGCGTAGTAGCTGATTTAACAGTGTTGGTAAACTGCTTAAGGAATGCAACACTTTAAGAGTAAAAAGAGTTGCTTAATTGCTTAAAATATGCAACACTTAAAGCGAAAGACTGCGAAGTTGTTGCTCTAAGTAAGTTTTTGACATTCGAAAGATATTGAAGGTTTAAAAATAATCAGGCCTGTTCCGGTTTCCACTCTCAGCGAATTTTAATAGAAGTGAATTGACCTTTAGTGTTCTGATGTTCATTTTGTAGGCAATTTTGCAGATTGATTTCACTTGCAAGGATATCAAAAGCTTATTAGCAGTCTTGAAAACTCACACAGTAAATTCCATTTCAGTTCTGCAAATATTTTGCTAAAAGTGGAAACCGAAAAAGGTTTCGCAACTTAGGAACTTGTGTGTGCCAAGGAGCAGCATTTTGCCCCTGCCACTCAAATTGTGGCAGGAAGTCTTCAACGTTTTTTGCACTTGCGATGATATTATGCAAATTGAATTTAAGTTTTTTCAATGGGGCAACAAAAAAAAAAAACTGCCTTTTGAAATATATGTATGTTAAATGCACAAGGGCATCAAAAGTTCGGCACTGCCTGATTATCTCTCTTCGCCTGTCTGTTTTTTTTTTCTTTATTTTGCTGCCTTTTTTTGTTGTTGTTGTTGTTGCTTGTGTTGCTTGGCCAAGATTAACGTCAGCCACGCTTACCACCTTTTGGCCAAATGATTAATGACAGCGATTTTGCCTACCAGCCCCATTCCCCATTCCCCTTGCCCCATTTCTCTTTACTCGTTGAGCGAACTTTTGGCATGTCCTTTGGCATTTGATGGAAATCTACTTGTTGGCGCCAGTTGCTGACGAGCATGATGATGATGCAAATGAAGATTACTTTGTTAGCCACTTGAGCTACATTCCTGCGTCATTTTCTTCTTTCTTTTTTTTTTGCCCCTTTTTGGTGTAGCATCAGCAGCCAAAAGCATTTACATAAATTAATCAGCGCCAAGGTTGTTTAAGACATGCAAAAAAAACTACAACTTTAATGAACTGAACCTGAAACTGTAGCAAAACGTGAACTAAACGGAACTGAAACTAAGAACATAAATCCTCAAAGCGAAAATTCATGCAGATTCCTTTGGTTATATGCTGCATACCTAATGATTTTTTGGCTTTGAAACGCACACACAAAAAAAAAAACGCGCTGAATCAAAGCAAGGTGAAAGCGTTGCGAATCAAAGCGTAAGGATAGAGAAAGCGTTGCAAAATCAAAGCGCAAGGATACAGAAAGCGGCTCATCAATTGTCAGATGCGTGTGCAGAGTGTATAGAGGAAATGTCTGGCAAATTAGAGAAGCAAGTGCAAAGTGTGCATGAATAGGTAGATAAGAGTGAAGGGCAAAAGCAGAGGCATATACATATCACAGGTAGAGAGCAGCAGCAGGAGACGTACAAGGAGTAGGCAGGATATGCAGGAATCCATGACGATTGTCGGCATTTGTCATTTGCAGAGACATCTGGCCTGCTGCGTTTGTAGGTTTGTGATGCGACCAAAGTCATCCTGTCAGTTTGTTTGGTGAACATTTCTGTGGCTGCTGCATTTGATTGGAAGCTGAACCGCGTGCATGCAATCCACCCCCGCCGTACCACCCCAAAATTTGCCCCTAAGTTCCCGCCGGTTACAAAACCGACATTATTTTGATGTGGAACTGTTTGACTGCCGTGCACTTTTGTTGCAAACAACACAATGAATCAGTCAATCAATCAGTCAGCCATTCATTTGGTTAGTCTGTCATTTAGTCAGCCTTTCAGTCAGTCAGTCAGTCAGTCAGTCAGTCAGCCAGTCAGTCAATCAATCAGTCAATCAGTCAGTCATGCAATTCAATTTACTTTGTTTCCCCATAATGTACTCGAGTTTATATTGCACAACGCCGAATTTTTGTTGAGCACGCAAATAGCTCGCAAAATATGCACATATAAGAGAAATTGATTGCCGTTGGCCATGTTTGGTTTTGGCCATGCTCACAGTATGGCAAAAACAACAACAACAGTAACAATTCTCTGAAATGCGTGCGAAAATATTCACTTGTTAATTTTGCAAATTTTCTGCAAAAATTTTGTATATTTATTTTAAACCGCTTTGAGCTTTTACAAAAAACGTTGCAAATATTTCACTCAGCTCTTACAAAAAAAAAAAATAAGAAAAAAAACAATACAAATTTATATATTTTTCTTTTTTGTTTATAAACTTGGCACAAATAAAAATGAAATTTGCTACTGAGCTTAAAAACGCACTTCAAAGTTTGCCATTTAATCGGCAAACTTCACATGCGTGTTGAGTAACCACAGCACTCCAATCATTTAGCTTTTAAGAGTCCTGCAGTACCTAAACATAGCTACCAGGCACGCACCAAAAACTGTCGAGGGTTTTTCTTTCTGCCCAAAGGTATGCGCTTTTCGCTTTTCGCTTTTCACTTTACGCTTTTCGCTTTTGACGCTTTTGCCTTGTGCAGTGACCAATTCACGATAAAGGTGTGCTAGCTCTGTGCTTGCAGCATGTCATTGCCAGGAGTTGTGTGGCCAAGACCAGGACACGTCCTGCAAATGTGCTGGAATGGACATGCAGCAAGCTGCGGCCTTGCGATAAACCTGACACTTTATGCGCTTTCAAAGCACAGCGTTGCCAATTTTCGACATTTATGACAATTTTCGCTATGAACTTGGCCTTAAAAACTTGGCTAGCACGCTGCAATTTAAGGATGTATCGCCAAAAACAAGTAACATATTATATTTCCACCTTTGATTCGCAAAACCAAAAATTGCTTTCTCAAGACTTTTTTTTATCGTTTTCGTAATCTTTTCTAACTGAAAGTCATCTGCTTGTTAAATGTTTATCTGTGCGCAAATGCCAGCAGCTAATTTGTACTTTATGCTTTGAGTTTGTATCAAATAATAATTCTAAAAAAATATAGTTACAAAAATTTACAATCAGGCTTGTTCCGAATTCGCATTCCTTTCGAAATTTGCGGAAACGGAATTGCCTGCTGTTTTGAAGATCTGAAAACGTCAAACGTTTACGTTTTTAAAAGTTTTACTTTTTTGCCTGCGGATTGAAAAGTAAATGCAAGATTACACTACGAATTCAAAAAAACAAATTCTTAAACTCAATTTTCCTATATTCTTCAACATAATTAGAAAATAATTAGACATTTTATTCATTCGATTAAAATCAAATAATATTTAAAATATTTAATTGAAAAACTATCTGTAAAACAGAAGCGAAAACGTGCAAAAAACGTAGCTGTTCTCGTTTCAGCAATGTCTACTAGAAGACAACTAAATGGACTTTTTACTATAAAAACTAGGTTTTGAACTCGGTTTCGAACTCGGCTTCACAAAAGTCAAAACGAAACCATTCTGCTTGGAAATCAGAACAGTAATTCGTAAATCATGCGGAACACATTCATTTTTACATTTCAAAAACGTGCTGAATACAAAGCAGGCCTGAATATGACAAATTAATGCGCACTAAAATGCACTTTCAAATTCATATCAAAAATATTGCAAAAGCTTTTAAATGAATTGTTTAACTTTTTAGTCATTTTTTGTGTGTTTTCCTCTTCTAAAACTGAAATCAAAATTTTTGTTTAATCAATTTGTGCAACATTTCCATTTCATTTGCCGCAGGGCTTCAATGTTTGTATACATAATTGTAGTTCTCTTTTTTTGTCAACACATTTAAACTGTTAAAGCATTGATTTTTATGCAAAGGTGCACTTTTGTAGTTGTTTTTTTTTTTGGGTTTGTTCACGAAAATCAATTAAAAGAGCTTAGCACATTGGGCGTATACGCAATGTATGGATATGCATGTGCATGTTTATGTTTATATATATATACCTATGTATATATATATACACGCTGCTGGTTGCTGACCTGAATTTCTACATACACGTACCTTTGTGTGTATGTGTGTGTTTGTATGCTGCCATAAACTGCGTTTTGTATTACATCACAACAACAAGAACAACAACAACAAGAGGCAAAGCATAAACAACTAAGCGACTTAGCTGTATAATTTAAATTACCAACACGTGTGTTTCACATTACTCCCGCAGCAGACCCAACCAAACACCCCCCTTCCCCCCGCAGCTAGCTCTTTGCCCTTTGCCCGCAAGCCCTTTAACTTAACTAATGCAGATGAATTTGTTCCCCTTTAGTTTTGTTGTACAACTTCGCCCCAATTATAATTAGTTCAATTACACAAAAGCCACGCCCACTTAGCGGTTAACATTAACAGCTAAAGGCGTGTTATTTAAATAATAAATATAAATACATAATTACTTTGCGCCATTTTGTTGCATTACTTTTATTTTTATGTACTTGTCTAACCAATTTCAATGTACATTTGTTGTTTTGTGCAGCAATTTTGTAGTTGAGCTTAAAAGTTGTAGTTTTGAGTGCGAAATTTTGAAAACTATCGTTGCCACTTTCGATACTATCGATGAGAAATGTTCAAATCTGGAAATTCTTTTAAATATTCGTTGAAAACAAAATGCATTTCTGAAATTATATCAAAATATTTTACAATTTTAAAAAATACAAGTGCAAATGCTCCTGTCGAGTATGCCCCCTCTTAAAATGTACAGGCTGTATTAATATCGAGAGTAATGACAAAAGCTTGACAACTCTATCCTGCAAAGTTATAAAGTAGTCTCTTAGTATTCAGCATTCAAAGCTCTTAAAAAAAAAAGAACTTCAATTTGTAAATATGCTTTTCATTTGAATACAAAAACTAACTCAATTTACATTTGCTTTTGAGTGATTCTATATGCAATGCCAAAACTCCCATGTAAACGTAACAATTTAATTAAAAACTTTTATGACAAGATGTCGCTACTGTAAAATGTTGCAAGTAAAAAGCAAATTTATGATTTGCTGTTTTATTCGAGAACAAGAAAAAATACTTGTAAAAAAAGAAAACGAAGCTTCCAAAAACTTTTGTGGCAGACAATTGTTGCTGCAAAACAGGAATAAGGAACAAAATAGAAAACTTTTCTCATGTAACCAATAATAGCAGAATGAAAAGTTGTTGTTGTTGTTATTGTTATTATTATTGATGTTGTTGTCATTGTTGTTGTTGTTGTTCTTCTTGTTGATGTTGTCGGTATGATATATTGTCATAAACGTTGACGAAATGCAAATTTAAAATCACAAGCTGGAAAATCATCTAAAAGCACACACAAGCAAAAAAATGGACGCACACAAATACTCACACACACATACACATACACCTACACACAGCAAACATACACAGCTGTGTCTGACAGTGGGGAATCATATGAAAACAACATGTCGCTGACATGTTTAGAGAGTTGAAAGGAGGGTGGCTGGGAGGTTGGCTGGGAGGGTGGAGCGGTGAAAAGTTGGGGTAACACACTTTAGACGCTTGAAAAGTTTTTAGAATGTGCCTGCAAAAGAGCGAGCGAGCGGGCCTGAAAAAAACTTTTCACATATTTTACTTACAATTAAATGCAATTGTTTGCAGAGACAGGGGAGCAGAAGCTGGCAAGAAAACACGGAAGATGAAATCAGCAGCCTCTCGAAAAAAAAGACGACCCTGAAACGAAGGTCGTTTCCACATATATACAAATTCCCCAGACTCATTCTGTGTGTGGTTCGGTAACAAACTCGAAATGAAGTTAGCGTTTGAGCCGCTTCTGGCAAGTGGGGGTGGGGGATGAACTGTTTGGCGCGGGTGTGTAATAATTTATGATTTTTTTTTTTTGTTTTTTTTTTTTTTATTTTGCGCACAACGCGTAAATTATGAAAATCTACTTAAACTTGCGCCAGACCCAAAACCGCACGCATCTCGACACGGCTGAATCAGGCAGACAGCATAAAAGTGGAAAGGGATTCGAATTTGTGGAATGGGATTGGAAATGGAAATGGAAAATGGGATAAAGTTGAACTGAAATGGGATCGCTGCTTTCAGGCAATGTCTAACGAAGCAAAACAAAAGTCGTAGACTTTTAGCGCTTGTTCTTGTTGTTTTTTTTACTGCTGTGCTCGCATTTTTTCTTATCTCATGTCATTTTTTATACCCTGTTGCCTGCCAGGGGTTAAAAAACCACACTTATGATTTGTTTGAAGTCTACATTGTGGCAGATAGCACTAATTTATATGAAGCTTAGCATGCTTGAAGATCATACATAACATTAATTCTGAGCTGATTTTAATGTAACTTAATAATGTTAAGGCTCGCTTGCAATGTTAATGTAAAGTTCTAACTTTAACAGCTGCTGTTAAGTTGCTTTTAATAACTAGAGATGGCGACTTCAGCATGTCTGTTAACGTAACATATTCTGTTAGCAAATCTAACTACTGTTAAATGCTCTGCAGGCGTAATTTAGTTTCGAACATTCATGTTTTCGTGCAGTTATGTTAACACCAATAAGTATGTTAAGTCATAACATAGTTATGTTAATGCAATGGAATAAATCTCAGCTGTTAGCAAATCCTAAGCAGCAGAGAAAAAATGTTTTACTTTAAATTTTCAATGGATTATGAAATCATATTAAATTCGATATTTACGAAGTATATCAAAGTCGAGCAAACTTAACAGTTCTATTTTTTTTTTGGCGATTTGAAAAGTCAAACTGCCATTTGTCGCATTTGGTTCGTTTTGCTTCGTTATTATTATATTAAAAGTTGATTCGTGTATGCAAATCTTGCTTGCAGGTTTTTCTGACACTTTTCCGTTTTGTATATTAAAAAACATAAAATCCACATTGAGCGAAACATAATTAAAACTCTTCAGCCTTGTCTCTTTTAATGTTGTTGTTGTTCCGCTGTGCTTGTACCAATTAGTTATGAAAATGTGCTTTTAATTGCACGTAATTAACTCTAATGAATTTTAATTGTTCTTTGGCCAACAAAAACATAATTTAATCAAAGACGACTGCAAAATGTGCATATTATTGTTGTTATTGTTATTATTGTTGTTGTTTTGTTTGATTGTTTGTTTACTGTTAATTGTTGTTGTCATGTTTGCTGTTTTCCACCAGCTGTCAATTCTGTGTGGTTTTGTAATATGGTTGTCTGTAATTATTAATTTATGTGCAATGTCATCATCTTTTCATTGTGTGGATTGTGGTAGGGGTAGGGGTAGGTAGGTAGGTAGGTAGGCTTACTAGTGTTAAACACTCAGTACAACAATTATAATTATCAAATTAAATGTAACAATTGAACAGATACATTAAATGTAATTGAGACAAACAATTTTACAAAGTGTTGCAGGGTGAAATAGCTTGAGGTTTTTCTGCTTATTGATATCTTCCGCACACGTGCATTTAATTTCAATTTCAATTTCAAAAGCAATTTTGAAATTCAATTAGGGACCGTTTCTCAACTTTGACTTAACGTTCGAGTTAACAATCTTAATGATGTAAATTTCAGAACTATATTCTCAGTGTTTTTTTCTGGTCACACTATGAAGTAACATCATCTCGTTTTCCAAGACTACATCAAGATTTTGACTCCCTTATCTGGTCACACTAGGAAGTAACTTCATCTCGTATTCCAAGATTACATCAAAAAGTCAGAACCTTTATCTGGTCACACTAGGAAGTTACTTCATCTCGTTTTCCAGCACTACAACAAAAAGTCGGCTCGCAACCTCTCCCTTTTGGTTATCAGAATTTTAACAGAGCAAAATTTTGAACTGGAGCATTGAGAAACCGGCCCATATTAAGACATATAAATAAAACTGACAAGCATCAATCTGCTGCCACTTTTTATACAGTGGAAAAGTACAGAAATTAACCTTGTAATATAATGTTGTTTCCTTTTGCCACCCTTTATTTTTTTGTTTGTGGTAGTTTTCAAGTAAGTGAACACAACACAAATTCAGGTCAAAAGATGCATAAAACTGTCGGCATAATTCAAAAGTTTTCAAAGTAGCTGGTTACGATTTGGCGACTTTACTGCAGATGAGGTCCTGTTTGCCTTGGCAGAGGGTGAACGTTGCTACAAGGCAGCAGAGCGGGGAGAAGGGCTGTGGCGAAAGGGCAGACAAAATACAAGTGCAATTACCAATTAGAAGTTTCAAGTTTTCTGTGTGTGCAGCGGAAACATTTTCATTGCAATTTTCTGATTTATACGAAGCGACAGCGCAAGCAAAACATGAAAGCGGTAAATGGGGAAGGATGAAGGGGTGCTGGGTAGAGGGTTGGCTTTGAAATAAATCAAAGTAGCAAAAGCGTAACAAGTTCTTTGCTTCTTTTTTTCCCAAGTCTGCCATAAAATTCCAAGTTGCAAGCCAAAATATAAATGCAAAAGAACAATCAAATTGCGATGCAAAACAAATATAATATTAATATTCTTGTAAAAAAAAAAAAAAACTAACAATTTGATTTGATTTGCTGCGAATAATAGAAATTAATGACGTATCATTTGATTGCTGAGAGACATACAAATTAATGATGTATCTCATTATATTGATGAGTTGTCCAACGAAAGGATACTCCACAGGAAAGAAAACATAGCAATAAACTCATTGATTGATGGCACTTCAATGATTATTTTCCCTTTTACTTTTGTGCAATTTGCAGTGTTGTAAAACGCATAAATGTGCTTTTAATTAAATTTGCTCAGTTTTTAAACGTCAAATTGCAAAACTTTTTTCAAGTAGATTATTAAATATTTAATATGCAAGCACGACCTACCTCCACAACGAGCCCCCATTCCCCCCCCCCTCCCCCCTCCTCCTCTCTAGCCTAACAAGCACCGCAAGCATGCAAACATTGTTATTATTAAGTAATTTTTTAAGAGTGCTGCTGTACCCCTGCCCCCCTTCTACACCCACTCCTCACTTCTATAACTCATTGCATTTTGCTGCTATGCGGTTTTAGACGACATGTCGCATTGTTGTCAACGCAAATTTCCGTGCCACATGCAACAAGGCAGAAGCAACAGCAGCAACTGCAACAACAACAACTGGAACAACAACAATAACAAAAGGAAAACTGCTTCCCTTTCTGTTTTCCTGGCTTTCCTCCTTGAACAGCTCAACGCTTTTGACTTTTAATATGCAGGCAACCCAAAGCCATCGTTACCTTAAGCCCAGCCCAGCCCATCCCTACCCCCCACCCCCCCCCCCCTCACTTCTACAGCAGCTTCACCCCATCACCCCCACTTGCATTGTTGTTGCATTAAAATTACATATTTTGTTGGGGCAGCTCTGACGTTGAGTGTTGCTTTGTTTGAAGTGCTACTTGTCCCCTTATAGCACACAGCACACACCCCACCCCCTACCCCATTCCACAAGCAACCCTGCACTCTTCAGCTAGCACTACAAATTTATGACTCGCTTCTTTGCTCTCCCTCTCTCCCTCTCTCTCTCTCTCTCACTCTCTATGTGTGTCTCTCTCTCTCTTTTTGGTCTGCATACTTTGCACAGTCTTTTATTAAAGTTTGCACATTTCGTTCTTCACATGCTCCTCGCTTATGATTTTCCTCTCCTCTTTTTATATTTTTTGTTTTTTTTCTTTTTCCTTCTTTTTTTGTTTTGTTAGTTGCTCATCTTTTTCTTCTACTCTGACAATTTTTCATATGCAACGAATTTGCATAAAAAATAAAACAGCAGCAGCCCAAAAAAAAAAAATTGTTGCGTTGCTGTTTTTCTTTATCTGTAGGATACGGGGGGAGGGGGCGGGTGGGTGTGAGAGTGTGGGCGTGTGGAGCTCAGCGGAGTGTATGTTAAGCAAGGGGATCTGTTGTTGTTTTTACAGTTTTACAGCTACGCCTTTCCCTCATAAAGATATGCATGCAAATTTTGTGCCATTTTTTTGTGGTTCTTGTTGTTTTTCCCTGTGTTTTTTTTTTAGACACTCCATCCGCGTGCTGCTGCCAACGCATATGACTAGCCATAATCATCAACAGCCCACTAAATCCTTATTAGGCATTTATTTATCCATACTTTTTTTGCTTTCAATAACTCGATATTTGTGTATTAAATCTATTTTCCGATAAGACAGCGCTATTTAAAACAACAAAGATTAGTTATTGGGCATATATAAGTCCTTGAAACTAAGCTGTTCATATGAAAACTTAAGTTACGAACGCTTGTTCTTATTACAGCTATAAGTTATAGTCACCCGATTTGAACAAATTTGATCAGATTTTCAAAAACGCAGCATTTAAAAATGGGGAAAGAAAACCGCTTTTCAACAGAAACTTATTTTATCCCGATTTCGATGACATTTCGTAAACATTTTTAGTTAAAGTTAACATTAAGAATTAGTAAGATTTGTCAAGTTATTTTGAAAAACAAAACTTTCAACTGGATGTTTTTAAGGCAACTATACTATGTTATAGTAGTCCGATCTGGCCAATTCCAACAAATGTGTTACTTGTGAAAAGTTGTATAAAGATAGCTTCAAAACTAAGAGTCAAGTTCGCTTATAAGTAGACGGATAGAAAAGCAGACAAATGCTGATCAAGAATGTATATGATTTATAGAGTCGAAGATGTACGACCCTTTGCATGTTTATAATGAATTAAATGACAAAATTCTGCTAGCCATTCGTTAATTATGTATAATTAAGTTAATGTTTATCATTATATTATCCAAGTGTAAATTGAATACTTAACAAATGATTGACAAGCTTGAAGCCATTGCCAAAGAGACAGAAGTGCATGGAACGTCCCATCGAACACAGACCTGCAGTCTAATATCGATATGATATTGCGTTAAACTTTCTCGCACAATAAACAAAACAATAATCAGCTGTTTTTTAAATAGTCTGGCAACTCTTTTACCAGAATTGCCAACTACATTAGTGATGTATCGATACTTTTCGACGCAGCGTTGCCACAATTGCACATCATCATTTTGAAATTGTAATGACATGAACATGATAAAACGAATGCACGAATTTCGCCTAGTTTTTGAAAAGTAGGTACATTTCGATTTAGGCAAAGACGGGAAAATGAGAAAACGGCCCTTAGGGAGCAGTCAGCTGTTTTTTGTTTACTTTTGACGGACAGACAGACGGACTTGTGCACATCGACCCGGCTGCTGATGCTGATCAAGAGTATATATACTTTATGGGGACGTCTTCCTCAAAGCGTTACATATTTCATAAAAGAATTATAATACTCTCAACATGTGCGACACCAATTTAAAATCACGCGTAAATAAAGTGCATTATTTGATCAAATAAAACCAGATTGACTCACTTTCGATTTTGGCGGCCATTAATCAGCTGTTTTTATATCTTTGGCACTAAAAATACTGAAATATACTAAACATCGATAGACAATATCGATCATATATCGTGCTTTATCCAACTTTATTTCACGAAACTTTGCGACAGTTTTCGTATACATAGGCCTCGTTCCCGCACTGTCGCCGACAATTTTTCAGTTCAAGTTGTCGAAAATCTGTGATCTGCGAGAGTTAGATGAACACACTAACTATAAAACACTTTAAGGATTCTGTTATCCGTGCGTGACAAGTTTCGATAGCTTTAAATTTGATAACAACGAGATTGCTAAAGCACTTTTACAACACTAGATTTGAGTTGGCTTGGCATTTATTGTCTAATTGTGCACATGATCATAAATTGTTCAAAATGAGTTTTCTTTGGAACTTCTATGAATCAATTGACGAAAAGTTCGCGAGATGCAAATGGTGCGGTGGGATATACTCCTACAAAAATTTAAGCAACCTGCGCCGACACTTGACTGCAATGCATTCCAAGCAAATGTACGAGAC
The DNA here is from genome assembly GCA_949708635.1 of Hirtodrosophila cameraria. NCBI lineage: Eukaryota > Metazoa > Arthropoda > Insecta > Diptera > Drosophilidae > Hirtodrosophila > Hirtodrosophila cameraria. The sequence continues at coordinate 61,109,657 of OX453090.1, forward strand.
AAACGCTGCCGAGGCAAAATGGCACAAGGAAGAAGCTATTGCTACAGGTGAAGCTCGTGAATATCAGCAAGCCATAATCGTGGAGGAAGTGGTCGAGCAGGAGACAGCAAAAATAGTTAACGCTGATGAACTGGCCAGTGAAGTCTTTGTTGTTTATGAATCCCAACCGGGTATTGAAAACGAAAAGTACAAAAAACAACAATTGATTGAAGATAAGCGACATCATCTGGAGGTGGAACGATTGATGAGTGAGCAGAACGATTTAATCCGAAAGTGGTTGAATCTTGAGCAAGAAAAGCTGTTCAATAATTGACGATTCAGCCTGTATACTGGAAATGCACATACATACACATGCAATAGAGATTCATACACATACACATGCATACATTTGTCATGCACATACATATACATACATACACATACATACTTTAAGCACACACAGAATTGTTTCAAGCCAATGTCCTTAAATAAAACTTTTGTTTTTCACACTTTAAACTCAACATTTCATCAAAATGAAAACTTTCAGAATATTTAAAAAATAAAAATAAACAAATATCGTCAAACAAAAACTCTCAATTTATTTACAAGCCACACAAGAACTGTAAGCTCAGCTTTTACGGGCATCATCATTCTTCAAATGTTTATATTAAGCAACAACAAAAAAGAATATAAAAAATAGAATGTAAATTGTACGCGCTCAAAGTCCAAGTTGCGAATGCATTTCAATTTTGCAGCAAAGTCGTTGAGCAACCAAAAAAAACAATATAAATAAATAATAAAAATGTTGATGAAAAAAAGTGTTAACAAAGGCTGCGAAAAATGCAGTTCATGTTCACGTTTTTGAAACTGGGCATCTTTGATCGCAATGTACTTCTGTAGAGTACGATTAGCAAATCTTTTATTTAAACTCCTTATATATGTCATATCCTTTGTTATGTTGGTTTTGTTAGCATGATTATTTGGCCATATATTTAAAATCATAAGTAAATCTTACAAGGCTTTATTTAGTGCCTAAAAATACCAACGAGATTGCTGAGAAATTGATGAGCATTTCTAAAAGATGCCTTTTGGGCCAAAAAATGTGCACAGCTCGTAGGATAAAAACTATTTAATTTTGTGAAATATGCAACAGCATTTAGAAGAACAAAAGGCCATAAAGTGCCCTCCATTGACGCCACACACAGAAGTGAAAAACCAAAAACAAAAAAAAAAAAAAAAAAAAAGAGAACAAAATCAAATAACAAAAGCATTTTGGGTTAACATTTTTGGACAGCCAGGTGCAAAAGGCCAAAAAAATAAAGCTAAGGTAAACTATTTCATAACGTGCCAGTTTTGTTGTTGTTGCTGTTGTTTTTTTTTGGCATTGGCATTGTTGTTGTTGTTGTTGTCGATTTGTGTTGTGGGGATTCAGGAACAATTAGTTGGGCTTTGCACAGAAATGTTTTTAAGTGGCGTTACAGACGTTCAACCATACAATAGCTCACAGCTAGCTCCCCCTGTCTCCGTTCATGCCCTCATGCCGCTACAGGTCAACACGCTGAAGGCAATTGTCGAAAATGGCAACCCTATTGTTGCCTGACTTTTGACCGCCGCGCCTAGAAATTGCGCTCAGACCCGAAATGCAATAACAGAGAGGCTTTGTTTAAGCTTCCAAAATGGCTGTAACGCCCATAAAATGTGCCACGCCCATTTGAGGCAGACTTCAAGCTGTTGCCACTGTTTAGCGGCACGTGTGCTTTTCACTATGTGTGTGTTATTTGTGTGTGTGCGTGTGTATTTGTATTTGTATTTGTATTCGTGTTTGTATTTGTATTTGCCTTTTGTCTGGCGGACTGCGCATTATAAAACAATTTGTTGTTTTGACACCAAAAGTTCGCCTCGAACCCATGCTGACCGCAACTGACCCGAACAGCAGGGTAACCCTACAACACACACACACACACACACACACACATACACGCACTCACACACACATACTCTATGCTATTTGCCCATTGTTTGTTTATTGCTCAACAGGATTTCCATCTATGCCTTCGTTTGTTATTGTGGCTGCCATTGTGTATCTGCATGTGTAGGTGTAAGTGTAAGTGCATGTGTATTTGTATTAGTATTTGTATTTGTATTTTCCAAGGGCTTACTTTTTACTTACTCTATATATGCTGTCAGCACTCAAGTTCTATTTTGTTTATATAGCTTATCGAGTTTACACCTTTGATTGCTAAAATGTGAGCACTCTCTGCCAGTTTTAATGCGCTTAAGTCGACCTGATAACAATTATTGTGCATTGTTGCTTTAATTGTAACAAATCTAGATTGTTCAGGATATTTTTGATTGATTTTGAGTTCGTTAAACTGCAATATCGTACAACAGTTCTATTCAGTGCACGAAACAATGCAACAAAAGCTAAAAGTGCTGTAAAATTTGATAAACTGGCAGCGACATTTTAAAATAAGTGCTGTAAAATATGCTGAAATGTCAGTTAATGTTTGAAAAGTGTGCCGTGATGTTTCGATACAGCTACCCCTGCGAAACAGCGGTCAAAAAAAGCTGCTTTTGGGCTCAAAATCATCGGAGGTTAAGTTTTATGAAGAAAAATATAATAAAAAAGCAAATTTAAGTTGTGCCAATGTTGTCGTTAACAGCGCTGTAAACGTTAACAGTGAGTTAAGTTGGCGGCACTTCGCCTCCAAAATCAACAATTCCAGCTACTCTGTTAACTCAAAAAGGCACCGATATGCATTATCGATATCATTTTTATCATTTTTAAAACGAAAAGGTAATTCCTGCTGAGTTATGTACATATATTTTGCACATTCGTTTATTTTACACAAGAATTGCATCGTCGAAACACCGTTTGAACATGACTGTGCTTTGTTAAACCGCAAAACAAACGACAAAGCTGTATGGAATTTCATAAACTAATGAGCACAGTTTTAGAATTATATATGAACAAAGCAAAAAAGTAACTTTTTAATTATGTCTTGTTCCATGCTGTGCATTAAATAACAAGTAAGAACGTTGCAGTCGGATGCACCCGACTGCGATATACTCTTTTTTTCGCCTCTTTGCGGAGTCAGTGGGCGTGGCAATTGAATTTCTGCTCAAATCTTTAAAGTTTTGCCATCAATTAAAATTTGGTTGGGCCTGTTCTACAGGTTTGGGAGAAACAAACATTGCTTGATTGCAAGGGCGGGGGTGGGCGTGGCAAAAATATTTTTATCCAATCTATTTAATAGGACAATAGAAGTCAACCTGCAAAATTTGGTGATTCTAGCTAAAGGGGTGGGGGAGATACAGACTTTGCCTATTTGTGGGGGCGGGGGTGGGCGTGGCCGAATTTTTTTTTGCCAGATCAATGAAGGATGTGATAAGTAGCCCTTGTGCCAAATTTGGTTACTCTAGCTATAAAACTGTGGAAGATATAGGTTTTTGCGGTTTGTGGGGGAAGGGGTGGGGGTGGGGGGGAGATCTTGACACTTTGTCTGCCTATGGTATATACCAACATGTATACCAAGTTTGGTTGCTCTAGCTTCAAAATTGTGGAAAAAACCTGCGTTCATACAGACAGACGGACAGACGGACAGACGGACGGACAGACGGACATTTCACAAACCCAATATACTCTTTTTTCCTTTTTTTTCAAAAAAGTTAAAAAAAGAGTATAAAAACGCAAAACATTTATAAAGCAAATTCATTGTTTGAAATTCAGCTGAAATTCGTGTTCACAAATTAATTGTTTTAAATGCAGCATTAAGAGAAAAGTTTGCAATTGATATTAAAAATAAATATATGAAAACGTAGAACTATGTCATGACTTTATTGCGTTGCTTTTAATTGCGAAAAATTTGAATAATATTTTTAAATTAAACATTGCATACAAAGGATACGAGTTTACCTATTTTGATAACGTTTATACATACTCGTGTGCAAAGTGAAATTGCAGCATGCCAAAAATTGAATTGAAAATCTCAACAAAATAGTCAAACAAGCAGCCTTTGCAAAATACTTCAATCAATCAAATATTTTGTAGAAAAAAGCAAACAAAAAGTTCAAAAAGCAAAGCAACATTTGATACCCTTGCAGAGGTTATTTTAATTTTGTCACGAAATGCGTAACGCATTGAAGGAGATGTCTCAGAAAAAAATATTGCATATTCGTGATCAGCATCAATAGTCGACTCATGTCCGTCTGTCCGTCCGTATGTTTATATGCGAACTAGTCGCTCAGTTTTAGAGCTATCTTGATGAAACTTGGCATAGATGCTTCTTCTTATTGCAGGAAGTTGAATCGCTCAGATTGGACCACTATAACATATAGCTACCATAGGATTGATCGGTTGAAAAATAAGCTTTTTTATGGAAATCTTGTCTTTCTTTCTTGTTTTAAAGACATTTTAGCTGCTCCTTGAGCAAAATTGATGTCTGGCTCGAAGGATGCTATTAAAGCGGTGTTAATGTGGAAAACCGCTAAAAAATTGCTAAGCGCATCGAATTACAAAGACAAGAAGACCATAGCAACAACAAAAACAACAACAAAATTAACATGCGCAACAACAATGGCAATTTTTGTATTATTTTTAAGCTTTTTACACATACAGCGCCCTAAAATCTTAAGAAAATAAAAAACCCACACCCACTTGCCCCCCACCCCAAAGCGACAAAGTTTTGTAAAAACAATTTTATGATGAACTCAATTAAACCAACAACAAGTACAAGAAGAGCAAGAACGAGAGATGTTGTAGGAACACACACAGCGTTTCGCTTTTGTAGGCCGTTTTTTAATTAATTTTACATTATTCGAAATTGACGCGGTGTGTAAACATGACCCTGCCACGCCCTGCCCGCTGCTGACGCCTTCGGTTTGTTATTGTTTAACTTTTGCGTTAAATCAAATTATGGAAATTAGTTTTGGTTCTTTGCAAACACACACAAATTTTGCAAAATGTTGAGTTGCTTTTTGTAGAGTTTGAAGAGTTTTCCAAAAAGAGAAAAACTGCAGGCGCCGGTTGCATATGTGGAGAGTTACACAGACACACACACACACACACACACTCACGCAAACACTTATACACAGAAACTGTACACTGCGCCAAAAACTTTATGTAAATATGATATTTTTGGTACAGGTCCTGTGTCCAAGACCCACATGCTGCTGATGCTGCTGCTGCTGCTATATCCCTTTTTGTGCTCAAGAAAATGCAACGAAAACGCAGTCATGCTGCACAGGATAATCCTAGGGATAATCTCCAAGGCAGCCCCAATTCCAGCCCACCCCACTCCCCACCACCACTCCCAACTCCGCACAGCGTGCAGTGCAGTCAGAGAAAAAGTCAAACAAAGTGGAACACAAAGCGTTCGACTGGGCGAACATGCCAGCACACATGTTCAATTTTTATGCCAACAAAGCGTTTTTATTGGCCCCACTGTCTCTCTCTCTCTGTGTGTGTGTGAGTGTGTGTTTTACCCACTGTGGGCGTTGCCCAATTCAACTGCATTTTTCGCGGCCTTTGTTAACAGTTTTTTTCAACAACATTTTTGGTTGCTCAACGACTTTGCTGCAAAATTGAAATGCATTCGCAACTTGGACTTTGAGCGCGTACAATTTACATTCTATTTTTTATATTCTTTTTTGTTGTTGCTTAATATAAACATTTGAAGAATGATGATGCCCGTAAAAGCTGAGCTTACAGTTCTTGTGTGGCTTGTAAATAAATTGAGAGTTTTTGTTTGACGATATTTGTTTATTTTTATTTTTTAAATATTCTGAAAGTTTTCATTTTGATGAAATGTTGAGTTTAAAGTGTGAAAAACAAAAGTTTTATTTAAGGACATTGGCTTGAAACAATTCTGTGTGTGCTTAAAGTATGTATGTGTATGTATGTATATGTATGTGCATGACAAATGTATGCATGTGTATGTGTATGAATCTCTATTGCATGTGTATGTATGTGCATTTCCAGTATACAGGCTGAATCGTCAATTATTGAACAGCTTTTCTTGCTCAAGATTCAACCACTTTCGGATTAAATCGTTCTGCTCACTCATCAATCGTTCCACCTCCAGATGATGTCGCTTATCTTCAATCAATTGTTGTTTTTTGTACTTTTCGTTTTCAATACCCGGTTGGGATTCATAAACAACAAAGACTTCACTGGCCAGTTCATCAGCGTTAACTATTTTTGCTGTCTCCTGCTCGACCACTTCCTCCACGATTATGGCTTGCTGATATTCACGAGCTTCACCTGTAGCAATAGCTTCTTCCTTGTGCCATTTTGCCTCGGCAGCGTTTGTCTCGTACATTTGCTTGGAATGCATTGCAGTCAAGTGTCGGCGCAGGTTGCTTAAATTTTTGTAGGAGTATATCCCACCGCACCAATTGCATCTCGCGAACTTTTCGTCAATTGATTCATAGAAGTTCCAAAGAAAACTCATTTTGAACAATTTATGATCATGTGCACAATTAGACAATAAATGCCAAGCCAACTCAAATCTAGTGTTGTAAAAGTGCTTTAGCAATCTCGTTGTTATCAAATTTAAAGCTATCGAAACTTGTCACGCACGGATAACAGAATCCTTAAAGTGTTTTATAGTTAGTGTGTTCATCTAACTCTCGCAGATCACAGATTTTCGACAACTTGAACTGAAAAATTGTCGGCGACAGTGCGGGAGGCCTATGTATACGAAAACTGTCGCAAAGTTTCGTGAAATAAAGTTGGATAAAGCACGATATAAGATCGATATTGTCTATCGATGTTTAGTATATTTCAGTATTTCTTGTGCATTTTAGTGCCAAAATTATTAAAACAGCTGATTAATGGCCGCCAAAAACGAAAGTGAGTCAATCTGGTTTTATTTGATCAAATAAAGCACTTTATTTACGCGTGGTGAGAGTATTATAATTCTTGCATGAAATGTGTAACGCTTTGAGGAAGACGTCACCGACCCCATAAGGGATATTCACTCCTGATCAGCATCAGCAGCCGAGTTTATGTCAACAACTCCGTCAGTCTGTCCGTCAAGAGTAAACAAAAAACAGCTGACTGCTCCCTAAGGGCCGTTTTCTCATGTTCCCGTCTTTGCCTAAATCGAAATGTACCTACTTTTCAAAAACTAGGCGAAATTCGTGCATTCGTTTTATCATGTTCGTGTCCTTACAATTTCAAAATGATGTGCAATTCTGAGAACGCTGCATTTTATCATCAGGAAGACAAGTTGGCTAGCTTTGGACATGCTCATCCCACAAAAGGCGCCAATTGTTATTACGAAGCTGCCGCTTGAGTCTGTCTTAGAGCATTTTAGGGGGGAAGAGGGGACGTTCCAAGTATTTTTGTCACTTTGGCAATGTCTGCAAGTGACTATGTATAGGCATGGTTTGATTTATTTTGGTAATTGCATCAGCTGTTTTTTGTTTACAAACATTGTTCAGCACAGCCATATGTACACATGCAATTGAACTCATAAAAGGTGGCAACGCTGCACTCTGCAGCTGCCGAGTTGGAAACTCGTGGGGATGAAGTACATTGCGATCAAAGACGGCCAGTTTCAAAAACGTGAACATGAGAAAACCAAAATCAGTTTGCAAACACGTAGAAAACGTCTTTTGTCTTTTATAACTCAGCTGGCTCTTAAAATATGTTGTTTGGACAAAATTTAAAGTATTCCAGATGAAGAAGCCTTTGGGGTCTTTCTGTAAAAATCGAATACGAATGATATCTCGCTCGTCCAAATCCGACTGCTCGTTTCAAATCTATAAATGTATGATACTTTCGGTGGTCTACCCTGAATTCAACAAAGCATGCCACTCTAAACAAAATCAAAAAAAAAAGTTTTATTTAGATTGTTGCTTAGAATTCCCAAATGGTTTTAGCCAACACTGAGTGCAGTTGCCGACTAAAATCCATATAAAGGCAATAATTTCTTATTTCTTTAATCTTTTTTTTATTGCATTTCTTATTTCTGTCACAGTTTATCCTAAAAGCAAAGATCTGCATCTGGATCATCACCGATATTCATTGTACAAAAGAACACTTGCCCCTTTTGGTCAATATTGTCTCAAATCTTATTTTTATTGCATTTCTTATTCAACTATAATACTTTTATTTGAATTCTTCTACATATATATATATGAGCTCTATTTTGCTTTTCCATATTTTTCTATGCTGTTATTTGTAGTTGTTGTTTCTACAATTGTTATTTGGTGACTATTGGAAAAATGACTTTGTTTCCCGTCTATTTTCTTTTTCGTTTAACAATATATAAACTATTCTCTATGGTAAAAAGTAAAATTTATTTGACATTCGGCGAACTACAGAAAACTGTAGCTATTTTCATTTGATTACATATTCTTAAAAAAAAGTATATTTTTTTTGCATCTTGTTTTGATATTCTAGAATAATTTAAGGACACAAAACGTACAGAAATTCTAATTTTTGCATTGCGAAAAGAGACAAAAGATCAACAGTGTTGAAAGGATCAAATGTGCCAAAAATCTATAGATTTTCAATGAATTCAGCGTTTAAGAACAGATCAAATTAGAATTTAAGAAATATTGTTGTAAAATTGCAAGTCCAAACTTAACTGGACAACTGAGAAACTGAGTGGAAAAGTATTTGAATAACCATTTTGTGTGAAGTTGGAACGTTTTAAGCAGATTATTTATTGAGTTCACACCTCGGCAGTCACAAATTGGCCCTGACTAATGTAATTGAGCGACTGTCTCTGAAAGTTGTGCTCAACGTTTTAGCCCGTAAATTGGCATTCATTTGCATTACCGTCAAAGTTATTTGCACATGTGTGCACTTTTGTACGGCCGCACGCTCCAACAAATTGCAGCTACTAAAGCGCCAAAACGTGACGACAGACGGCAGTTCGGGGATTTGGTGGGAACGGGAACGGTGCTGGGGTCTTTGGTATAGGGATAGTACAGGACTAGAAAGCTAGCAAATCCCCAAGTAAATTCGAGTGCAACAAGCTGGCAGCGGATAAGGTAAATGCGCCAGTTACTTTGCCTTTTACCACCCCTCCACCCCCCCCCCCCCCCACCCGCTTTGCAGTTTGAGACATTGAATTTTCTGCAAATGCCACGCCTTGTCTTTTTTTTTTCCCTTTTTTTATGCAATTTTACTTGCACTCGGCTGCGCCTTTTACTCAAACGCTTATTGGCTTAGTCAAAATGCAGCTGCAGCTGCCATCGACTCAATAAAATGTCATATCCTTGCTCCTTGTTCCTTGCTCCTCGCAACTTGCCAAGTAGCCTTTAAGCAGCTTTACTTAGCCTTTTGCTGGCATGCAATGCAATGGACGAACTGGCTAAAATGACACGGCTTTTATGTTTGGCTTGTTAAACGCATTGATAGTGCAGAGTCGTGCGGAGAGTTCAAAGCAAATTTTCAAATATATTTTTAATACAATAATCATTTGCGCAATTCACTTACTTTCAATGATCATGCTCGTAAACAGAATTTAGATCTATACAGTATGAATAGGTTAACATGTATTGCTTATCTTATCTATCTAAAGCAATGCTTATTAAACATTTTTACATTTATTTTCTTTGCAGGTATGTAAACTGATCTAGAAAGCAAGATGAACAGCAAACTGTCAAGTTAAATATCGTATGTAAGTTAAATATAAATCTTATTTATAAAGTTAAAGTAAGCTATATTTCTAAGTCTAGAGTGGAAAACTATTTTAAAGAAAGGCAGTTCTATTTTCGGCAATGTTTCGTTGCAGCTACGCCAAGTGAAATCGAAAGAAAGCTCCAAAACATATGGTTTTGGGCTACAAAAATTCGGTATAATTCTGGGATGTCAAAACTATGCTCGAAATATTATTTTTTTGTTTTGCGGAAAAATGTGTTAAAAAGCTGTTTTTTAGTTTAACCGATACCCGCGCCACGCGCTAGCCTATCGATAATGAATATCGGTGCCTTTTTGAGTTAACAGAGTAGCGGGAACCGCCAACTTAACAAACTTAACTCACTGTTAACGTTTACAGCACTGTTAACGACAACATTGGCACAACTTAAATAGCATTTTTATTATATTTTCCGTCATAAAAGTCAGCCTTCGATGCCGGTTTTGAAATTCAAGAATTTTTCTGCATTTTTTGCGCCCAAAACCAGTGTTTTGATCTATCTAGGGTAGCTGTATCGCAACATTATCCTATTTTCTTGCACTGTTAATAAGCTGCGTATACGAGCATGTTAAATAACATAACGGATCAGATCAGCAATAGCATAACAGTTCCATAATGAGCATAACATAACAGATCAGTTGGGCATTAACACTTCTATATGTTTACAGCAAATTTGAATAATTGAATATCATTTTAATTATTTGAACTTTTTAATATGATATGCTGGTCCAAAAAATCGAAGCTTTTAATTGAAGCTAATTCGATATTAAACGCTTCTAAACGCGTCTAAGTAGTTTAATGTTTAACAAATTGAAGCTCGTTAGATGTAAGTGCAGAAAATGTGAAATTAAATACACATTAAGCGCTCATGTGTAGCATTCAAAAAGCGAATTCAAAACCAGCGTCATAATATCTACTAAAATGACATTAAAATGAGTTTAAAAATCAATCGAGCAAATATTTATGAATGCACTTTGTCAGCAACAACAACAATATAAAACGCATGCAAAGTAGGTGCGTGTGTGTGTGTGTGTGAGTGGGGGGGGGGGGGGGGGGGGGTGTTAGGGCAGAATTTGGCTTAGCTGAGCAGCTATTTGACAATGCCGTCGACGCCATTTACAAAACCCAAACCTAACCTGAATATAAACGCAAAATGACAGGCAACAAGCGACAAAAGCAACAACAGCAACAAACAGGACACAACTTGTGCCCCAAAGTGTCAAAAACACACATACGCATACAAGCAGGCAGGCAGACAGACAGACGTACGGCCGGACAGACAGCAGCCACGCCCACTCTCTCCACTTCATAGCCCTTACGCCCAGGTACGCGTGCAAGTTCGCGCGTCATTTTTATAGATTTTTCTTCTGCTTCTTTTTTTGGTATTTGGCTTTTTGCTTTTGTTTTTGCTTTTGCATTTTTGCTGCTGCTAAAGCATTTTTTGACGCGCCATTTATCTTGAACACTCAGTGCGACCCTCGTTGGGAAGCGGCGGACGTCAGGGCCATATTTGTCATAAATATCGAACAAGCAAGTGTTTGCAACGTTCCTACCCATTCCACACCCTCAACCTCCAGCCCCCAACCCCCTTCCCGCCTAAACAGCTGACTGACAGAGTCGGCTTAATGGCATCGTTGTGTACTTTGGGCCACATTGGGCGTGCCAAAGCCAAGCGATTGATTTAAAGTGCACTTGAAATTATATATACGATATATAGTTGCGTGATTGCAGACATGCTTCACCTGCGAAATTTATTTAAATTCACCTCCTACGCTGCTGCTGCCTCTGCCTCTGCCTCTGCTGCTGCTGCTGCTGCTGCTGCTGCAGGTGTCGCTACCAGCCAACAGAGGGCGTATGAGTGTTTTTAACTTATGTAGACAACGCATTGTTATTTATGAGCTTCAAGTGCCTCCAACCTCTGCTGTCCGTTTCTGGTTTCTGTTTTTAGGGGTCAGCTCTTTTGGCCATAGTTTATGGCCACACACACACACATACAGCCTTTTTGAACCAATATATCGCACACAAAATATCACAATGGCATTGTAACATTTACCCAAAAGGACAAATTGCCATTCTTAATTTATGCAAATGTTCATGTTAACTAAATGTGCCTGGCTGAAGTTTAGCAATGCAATTGAGCTCGAAATTGAAATTCGGCTAAAAACTAATGCATTTTTGAAAGTTTGTTTCGAATTTTGAACATGTGATAATAATGCAAATAACTAACTTAAATCTTTCCACACGAATTTGCGTGAAATTCGAATTGTATCAACTTGTATCAAAACTAAATGTCGTGAGTTTAGAAAAGCTAAAATATTGTTTATTTTTCATTTCTTCATTTTAAAATAGTATTTTTATCGAACAAAAATATTATAAAAAGAGAAATTTTATAATAACAGATAAAATGCCAAATCAATACATTGAACGACAAACCATGACTACAAAATTAAATGCTGGCTTGCAAATCACTTCAAATGGAACTAAAGTCCTCAATAGTCACATTCTTAATACTTTTTGACATGAATTTTAGCAAAAAACTAACTGTTTTTAAAGTGTTTTGATATTTTTCAAAAATATGTCTTAAAACAAACAACAAAAAAACCAAAAAAAAAACTTATTTGGCAGCTAAGATAATTAAAAAACTGAGGCTAATAATATTCCTGAAAGCTAAAATAAAAAATATATATTTATATGCTTGTGCAACGTTCTTGCTAGTTAAAATCTCATTTTTTATTGAAACCAGAAAACTTGTAAGAATGTTTTGTAATATGAAAAAACTTTATCAAGCTAAACTAGTCTGTGTACTTTAACATGTTTCACTTACAGTTTATACGAGCATATAAAAGTAAAAGTTTCTTTTTGCATTTAATAAGCAACATTTGGGTCATATAATATAATACGTACTCTCATGAACATTATTTCACAGCAGCTCAAGTGTTTATGATAAAGTTCTTAACTTTACCTAAACTAGTCAATTTCATCATCAATATCAGCAGCTCTGCATTTGAGTGCTGCTTTGACTTGACTTGCACACAAAAAACAAAAACAAAATAACTTTCAAATATCTGCTTACCCAAAAAAAAAAAGAAGCAAAAACTCGAAAAGATTTTTGCATTTAACATTGTAAGGGCACGCGCGTAGAAGATGCTGTCAAAATTTAACGCTACTTGCCAGCAGTTGCAATTTTGAAGTATTTTGGCTTAGCGTCCTTGCTATCATAGTAAGCGAGAGGGAGATAGAGATAGAGAGAGAAAACTTAATGAGCTTGCCTATCCTGCCAACAGCGTGCTAATAAACTTTTCTAGTACCTGTAGAAAACTAGACAAAGTTCTTGGCCAACAGCTTCTTCTACGGTGGCTGAAGTGCGGCTTAAGATTTTCTCGTGCCAATCTCAGGTAGTTAGCATGGGATTATGCTTGGTGTATGGGAATTAACAACTAAGGACTGTTCAACTTTAGAGTGCCAGCTTATACTTAAGAAAGCGTGTATACTCATATTCTACAGCTGTTAGCGCTAATTACTTTATCTATCTAAGTTTAAATTATAAATTTTAACAATTTTAGTGCATTGATTTCAAACTTTTCAAATTCACTTAACTTATAACCATTCACATTCTTCTATTTGAATCTTATACTTGAAGTAAAACTCAACAACAGCAACTCTACAAACTCTACAAATTTCTACTACTTTCCCCAACTTTCTACTTTCGTTCGATAAAAGCTATAAATTAAACGCTATCCAAAGTTTGCCGAAGTTTATTGCATTCTAACTTATATTGTATAATTTATAGCAACGCACTTATACATATATTTGTATAAGTTGCAAACTTTTGGCAGAGCATTTTGTGTCTTTTATTTTCTTTCTTGGTAAATGACAAATATCTGTATGCGTTTCTGCGTTAAAAAGTACTTCGCACAAATTATAAGTCCTCTACTTATACAAACTGCTTATACATATTCCTACCTATAAGTTTCAAGTCCTCTACTCATACAAACTGCTTATACATATACGCATAAGTTTTAAGTCCTCTACTTATACGAATTGCTTATACGTATGAGTATATAATTTAACTTCTAGTGCCTGTAGAAAACTAGTATGGAAATGTACGAGCTGCGAGTAAAACAGCTTACTAACAATATTTTACAATTTATTGGGCTAGTTCCAATATTAAACTTAGTTTTTGAAACTTATAAACATTCACACAATTTTATTTTAACTCGCAGAAAAACTCAACAACAGCAAACTCTACAAATGTACATTCTTTCGTTAAAAGCTTTATGGCAACAATCTATAAATTCTATGTTTCATAATTTCCATCTTAAAAGTGCAAAGTTTTCGAATTGTATTCGAACTTATATTATATCAACGCACTTATACATTTATTTGTATAAGTTGCAAACTTTTAGCAGAAGCTTTTTGTGTCTTATATTTCCTTTTTTGGGGAATTACAAAAGGTATTTAGAAAACAATTATAAGTGCTGTTCTTATACATATACGAGTATAAGTTAGTTTGCTTGGCTAAGGACTTATTTCAGTTAAAGCTATGTCGCTTATTTCGGAAACAAAATGGGGAAGTTTTTATGAAGGGTAAAAAAGCACATATTTAAAACTGAAATCCTGTTTCGCTATTTTTTGTGCTAACAATGCCTCTTTTAGCTTTTCAGCCATAATTTGGGCCACAAGTTTTGTATAACAGTTTGTGTTTCACTTTACTCTCTTAACTTAAGAGCATTGTGGGGCTGTTAAACTAACTTTATATATTCTTAGCTTCTCCTCCCTCTATTGGCACGCCTTGCTTAAACTATAGAGCTAAGATATCTTGGCTTGTTGAAGGTCTTATTTGGACTCATTAGAGTAAATTATGAACAGTTTAAAAAGTAATTAGTAGTGTAAACATAAAGGAAAGACAAAAGTAATATTATGCTGATATTGTAGCTATAAACTTTATGACTAAGCTTGTTTGATATCATATTGTTATTGTGTCATAATTAAGTCGTTAAAGTAAAGTTAAAAAATAGGTCACTTTCGAATATTACGCTCGGATGAATTCCACAGAAAAGTGTTGAAATTATGCTTGACATATTCCTCTTTGACTTTAATTAGAGAGTGGAAGTTGAAAAAGTTTAAATAATTAGGAAAGTGTATAAAGCTTTAAATCTTGATGCAACATAATCGCAGGCAAACACTTAATTCGGTTAATTTTAATATAACAATCATTAACGTGTGCAACCTGATCAAATAAAGCTGTTAACAACTGATGTTAACCGATTGAACTTTAAGTCGCTTTTAGTCTGTTGTCTGAACGGGCAAATAAATCCAGGCAGTCAAGTTTGCCTTTGGTATATAAACAATCAAACAAACAGACAAACAATAACAACAATTGTAAAGCCAAACACATTTGTCAGTCAATTTTCAATAGTCATTTAAGCCTTTGAGCTGCACGTAAATTTGTTTGCCAACAGAAATGGAAGTAGGGCAGAAACCTTCAATGGAATTACTAAAACAATCACAAATGCGAATCCAAATTCGAATTCAAATCCAAATCAAAATCAAAATCCAAATCGGAATCACAATCACAATCAAAATCACAATCAAATCACCCAGGCAACATGTGTGTTAAATAACACCTGCAGAGAGATTGAATCAACACGAAAAACAATGCCAAATGCTTTCGCTATATCGTTTCGTATGCCATATAATGCAGTTGAAAATTCAGCTATATGGATTACATAGCACTATACATACGCCTTTCACATGCAAAACAACAAATCATTAGAGCAAATTTGTTAGCTAGTGCTATTTATTATGCTCAAACCTTGGCTCGACAGGTGTGCACTATTGAAAAGGGGGGAAGGTTGGGTTAAATCGACTAACGTTATCGTAAAATGACAGGCAGGCAGGCTGGCAGGCAGGCAAGCGAGCAAGCGAGCAAAACGTTAATCCAAAAATAATTCTAATTCACTGGACTGTAAAGTTCTTAATTAAGCCAGTGATGCATTATTTTGCAAACTGCAATTGAAATTAAATAATAATTATGAGCAAAACAACAACAACAACAAAAAAAAGAAAGGTGAATTTGTAATAGCTTAAGTTGAACATATTAATGCATAATCCAATACTTGTCTTAATTTCAATTATATTAACCAGTTTCATGCTCTAATATTTACAACCTTTCACCCACTTTCACCTACTTTCACCCACTTTCACCCACTTGTACCAATTGCCACCCCACGCATTTGCATACTTCAAGGCGCAGTTAACTTCCTTCCATGTGAAAGCGTAGGAAATTACAATTATTAATTGCATTTTATACATTTTATGTGCTTTATTGTATGCATTATAAATTTATATGATTTATATGCGCAACGTCTTTAGTATACAATTTGAAGAGATCCTTGCAAATTATGTTTGGCCCTTACCCAGGTCCTTACACTGACTTATTGTTCATCGCAGCCCCCTCTTTACCCCACAAATGATCAAACTCTTTTTTTTTATGTTGCTATAAATCAAACAATTGTATGTTTTGTCTCCATTGGCATTTTCGGAGAGATGGCAAAGTGAACAATAAGTATTTAATTAGTATATCAAATTCATTGTAGAAATGTGATACTTTGTGGAGAGAGTTTCAAATTGGGAAAGGGGCTTAACATTTCCGAAATGCTTTAAGAATGCGCATTAATTAGGCTCATTTTTAGGACCTTTTCTATGTCTTCTTTTCTCTGAGATTTTAATATTGACAGATTTTTATACCCTTGCAGAGGGTATTATAATTTTGTCACGAAATGTGAAACGCATTGAATGAGACGTCTCAAAACCAGCCGAGTCATGCCCGTCTGTCCATAAGTCTGTCCGTTTATATGCGTTTTTCAGGACTTTGTTCTATAGCTATCTCTATAAAACTTGGCACAGATGCTTCTTCTTTCGGCAGGTAGTACCTATACTTGGATTGGCCAAATCGGGCAACTACAACATATAGCTGCCATAGGAACGATCGGTTGAAAAATCAGTTTTTGTATGAAAAACTTTTGTGTTTTTCAAGATAACTAAACCAAACTCACTTTACCTATGTTTAAGGACAGTGAAAACATGCTGACAAAATTTCATCAAAATCGGTCGACTCTATCTTATAGCTCTCATAGGAACGATCGGTTGAAAAATTAGTTTTTGTATGAAAAACTTTTTGTTTTTCCAGATAACTCAACCAAACTCACTAAACCTATGTTTAAGGACAGTTAATGCATGATGACAAAATTTCATCAAAATCGGACGGCTATATCTAATAGCTGCCATAGGAATGATCGATTGAAAAAAGTTGTTGTACGAAAAACTTTATTCTTTTTCAAGATAACTCTAATAAACTCACTTTACCTATGTTTAAGGACAGTTTATACATGTTGACTTAATATTATTAAAATCGCATCACTATATCTCAAAGCTGCCATAGGAACAATCAGTTGCAAAATAAGTTTTCTTATGCAAATCTTGTCTGCAAGGGTATATATCTTTGGTACGCCGAAGATAACATATCTTAACTTTGGAATTTTCTAATTTTTTTTTCTAATGCGCATTTGAAGGTCCTTAAAACCAATTTGAGCACAGTCTAAAGATTAATGATTAGACTAATTTCTGCAACATATCTAAAAACTTTTGCATTATTTGGTTAGAAAACTCTGTCTAGTTCTTAAAACGTGCCAAAAAATAATATTTCTAATTTTCAATTAAGCAACAATGAAGCACAAAGTAAACAGCAATAATTTAGAAGCCAGTCAAAATAAAGAAAGAATGTCGCTCTTGCTGTTGTCTCTTGGCTGTTGGCTGTTGCAAGCAGCTTGCACAAGATTTAACAGTTAACAGTTACAGTTGCAGTTACAATTGCAGTGGCAGTCTTATTCACATTCACATTCACAATCACATTCACAGTTTTAGTTTCAGTTTCAGTTTCTTGTCTGCTTTGGCTGTCTGCGCAATTAATTTGCAGCAAAAGGCGGACACAAATCAGCTGAGTAACACGAACTGAAAGCAATTCGCAATTCCACTGAAAAGACGCTTTTCTTTTCGCTACTTTTTCTTATTCTTATTTTTGTTGTTGCAGTACTTTCTTACATTTTTTTTCTTCAAGCTGAATACGCATAAATTCACATCCGGCGACAAGATGCTGTTTCAGTGGCATTTTACAGTTGGGGTCAGGGGTGTGGGTTCTGCACTTTACCTCGCTCATTTCAAGAAAAAAAGGAACAAAAAAATATGTGAAAATAAAGGCAAAAAGAAAATTGTCAACGCTGCAGTTTCTCAGTTTGGCAACATGGCAACTTCCGCTTAACGAAACGACACCAAAAACGAAACGAAACGAATGGAACGGAAATGTGCAAATGAGCACACCATGCATATCTTAAGCAGAAGTCGCTCAGCCCTCAACCCTTCTATACCCCCCATCTCTTACAGCGACCAGTTTCAGTTTTGAGTTTTGTAGTACCCCCAATTTTATTTCAACTGCTTGTCACTGCAATTTTATACTTATTGCGCTAGCTCTTGTTGTTGTTGTTGTTGTCGATGTTGTTGTTGTTGTTATTGTTGCTTTTGTTGTGCCATTTGTGGCAGCCATAAACGAAACTGACAGCAGCGAGAACAACTACTGTTCTCTCTGCTCCCTGCTTTTGTTTTCTGTGTATCCAGCCTTTTTGATTTGCCTAATTGGAAAACTATACCATAACGCTAATGCTGAGCATTTCAACAACATGCGGCACAAAGGCAACCCAAAATACAAAATAGTAGCATGAATATGCAGCATTCAGCATAGCAATTTGTTATTGTTGTTGAATGTGGCGCGCTCTTCGAAAACTTTGGTATGCATTTCGCATTTATGCTTAAATGATTAGCATTGCAAATTGGAATTGGAGTTTTGCCTGTTTGTTGTTTGTTGCGAATGTTGCGAATGTTGCGAATGTTGCATGGAATGTACAACAATGCAATATTGAATTTCAAAAGCGAAATCAGCAAAACAGCAGCCTACAAATTGCAAATGCAATGCAAGCATTTCAACTGCACTGTTAAGATGCTGTTAACTGAAATGATGCTTAACATGCCTATGTTAAACAAACACTGTTAATGTAAAGAGGACTTGGTTTGTGTGGGATTGAACGACTTTAAACTAAGTTTTCTTGATTAATTATGCAAAAAAATGTCAATCTGTGCCACCGGAAATCGCATTTTAAAATTTTTTGACATATATTTAAGACCAAAAGCAGATTTGTGAGTTGGGTTTTCTGATTGGTGAAGTAAACATTTACCAATCAAAGTTTTAATTTATCTTAGCAGAGCTGTTAGACTTAACAGAGCGGCTCAAATTCAGGTAATGTTATAGCTACCCCAAAGTGAAATCGAAAGAAAGTTTTAAAAAACAAAATATTCGAAATAATTCTAGGAGGAGGAAGCCTCCGAAGTCGGTTTTGAAATCCAAGAATTTTTCTGCATTTTTGAGCCCAAAACCAGCTTTTTTGATCGGTGTTTCGCAGGGGTAGCTGTATCAAAACATTACCCAAATTCATTAAAATTGCAAATGTTCAAGTTTTAAAGTAGATTTTAACATAGCTAACAATCAATTTATCATTTATTCTATCTAGTTCACAGCATAATTGAAAATTGAAATTTGTAACTAAAAATAAAATTGCAAGCTGCAAATCGTTTTTGAGCTCAAAATTGAAAGACACTAAGCAGCAATTTGGCCATTATCTAACAAACTGACCTTAACCTAAATAAATAAAATTCGAAACGGCAGAAAAACCACAGTGAAATTTGTTGCTTAGCTATTTCAATTTGTAACTCATTTGCACGTCACACACAGATACACAGATACACATACACATACACATACACATACACATACACATACACATACACAGATACAACCTTTGCCCTGCTGTGCCATTTGATGCTGCATTGAGCAAAGCAATGTGCAGCTTTTAAGCCAAAGGGGGGGTTGCGAGAGTGTGTGTGTGTGTGTGTGGGTTTTACAAATGTAAGCCTTAATTAGATTGCATTTGCGCTTAAAAGAAGAAAAACAATGCGTCAATACAACAACAGTAGCAACAATAGCAACTAGCAAAGCAACCACAACAACACAACAGCACGACAGGTGGTGTTCAAGTAATTGAAATTCTCTATCAACAAGCTGTATTCAACACAAAATGTCGACAGTTCAACTGAATTGGCGAAATGGCCAAAATTTCACTTATTTTTACTGAAATATTTATGCTGGAAAATGAGAGAGATTTAATGTTGAATTCTGCTCAATTTTGTTGGTGAATTAAAAAGATCTTGAACACGAACTTTAAATGAAGAAAAAAAAAAGAATAATACAGTTAATAAAAGTTGTATATATCTGTGACTCCAGAAAATATAATCAAAATTTATAACTGTAAAAAAAGGAAGAAAAAAAGTTAGCAAAGGAATCTTTATTTATAAATATACATGTTTCTTATTTTACTTTTCTCAGTCTCTTTCATTTTCTCTATTATCCCTTGTTGCCTTAATTTTTCATCAAATACCATTGAAGTCAACCGCAAATACACACACACACACAAAGACACACACACACACACACACACATACACAAAGCGTGTATCTTAGTTTGACCGCAGAAAGCGCGTGTCAGAGTCGTCTCTGCTGTTGACGTTGCAGCAACAGCAGCAAACGCCAGCTGTGATGAATGACAGCGACGAGTGTGTGGCATCATTCATCAGGCTATGTGGCAGCTACACTCCCTCCCACTTCTACACTTCTCCACTCCTTCACTCGCTTCTCCTGCTCTATTGCGTTTCCTCCAGCTGCGTGTAGCTAAAATTGAAAAATTCATTACAATTAGTCGACGCCGTCGCTGACCAGGCTCTTTACTTTGTCCTCCCTTCTCTCTTTTGTGTCCGCCATTCCCTTATTTTGTGGCAGCATCCATTCTATGCAATAACTAAGCAATTATCACATGTTGCAAAGCAAGACACAAACGAGGGTATTGAAAACTTTTTAATTTATGTTATGTTTAATAACAGGGGTATATTCAGTTACTTTTAACATTAGAAGATTATAATATGTGGTAAAGCTATACTTTAAAAAAACTTCTCAAAAAATTCGAAAAAAATTAAGAAAGCGATTTCCGTTGGCGGATGTTGACTTTTTTGCGTAATTAAATATCAAAAGTTTGTTTAAAGTTGTCCAATTGCATACAAACCGAGTCCTGTTAACGTTAACAGTGCTGTAAGCATTAACAGAGTAGCAGGGTTTTTGACTATTCTGCTACTCTGTTAACGTTTACAGACCTGTTTACAGTCGTATTCTTTAACAGAGTAGCAGGGTTTTTGACGATTCTGCTACTCTGTTAACGTTAACAGCACTGTTGACAGCTGTATGCTTTAACAGAGAAGCAGGGTTTTTGACGATTCTGCTACTCTGTTAACGTTAACAGCACTGTTGACAGCTGTATGCTTTAACAGAGTAGCAGGGTTTTGACAATTCTGCTACTCTGTTAACGTTTTCAGCAGTGCTAACGACCTTTTTATTGGTTTTCTTATATATTCCTGCAAAAAAGTCAATCTCTGCCAACGGAAATTGCATTCTTACATTTTTACGGATTTTTGGAGCCTAAAACCAGATTTGGTTTTATTTTCGTAAGTATTTACCTCTGATAAGTTCTGGGTTGTTGGAAGAGGCTTAGAGGGGCTGCCTGCTCCGCTGCACCTCTTTTCTACAAGCCAGAACTTTACGAAAACATCATGAGTTAAACGTCATCAGCTAAATGCGCATTTAAGATAACTTCATATAATTGTAAGCTTGACGAATGTTAATATAATAGATCGCTTTTCTTATTGGACTAAGCAATAATAGTTTGACACAAGTTTGCAGGGTGTTTGTATAGTCAACTACTTGCTAAGTTTAAAAATGTATTATTATTTTGAAGGTGTTGTTATTGCAATCTGTGCATTACTTTATTAGATGGGGCAGCTGTCACCATGGCGACCTTTATCACCTCGCACAAGATAAAAATGTTCATTATCCTGTCAACTTGGGCGACAGACACCTATATCAGACTTACCCACACACATACACACACACACACACACATAGCTGCACATGTATGTGTAGATGTCTGGTCTCTAATTGATCAAAGAAATTGGAACCACTCGAAAAATAAAAAAAAATTAAGTTATCTCAAAAAAGTTGCCTCAACAATTTTCACGGCAACTTAAAGCCGCTTAGCAGCTACTTAGAAGTAGGCAAGTATCAGGGAGAAGAGCTGTTTGGAGTGAGGGGGGAGGATGGTTAAAACTTATGCCTGAGTGGGCTTTTGGGTTTGTGGGCGAGGTCTTGACAGGTCTAAACCCCATCTCCCCCCTCCCTATTCACCACCAGTTGCCTGGCCAACTTTGCCGACTCAACGCTCATTACGATGCAATGCAGAGCTGTAGGTGTCAAGGGGTGCGTATAGAGGGGAGGCGGGTTGTGTTGAGAAGACTAAGGGGTTGCGCCTATGTATGCATTATGTTCTCGTTGCGGGGCCTGATAATAATGCAAAGTTTTTCCACGGCTTGAGTTGATTATTATGCACCTGGGGAAACTTGGAATTGTTAGTGCGTGTTAAGGATTTTGCATTAATTATCTACGCAGTGGCAGAAAAACTTTAATTAAGTCATTATGCAATTGCATACGATATATACTAAAACGAGACAGAGCGAGAGACACAGTGCTTCTCCAATGCAAACTAATTAAAAATGCAATTAGATGTGCATACCATTTTAGTATGTGTATGTGCATCTGTGTGTATCTGTGTGTTGTGCCAGGATCAATGCCATTAAAACAATACAAAAGTTAAGAAAACTCTTAGCTGATAGATAACCAATAGACCGTTAATCAATAAACTATTAAAAAAGGAGAACAAGAGATAAGAAAGCCAAACAACAAAAAAAAAAGCACAAAACTTTTGGACTAAAAATGCCATAAAATGCTATTATTGATTTGCGAAAAAGTTTCCTTAGTTATACATATATCCTTTTCACTCAGCAGAAGCATTTTATGGCCATGCGGAGTTTTCTCGCTCAACGTTTTTCCTTTTCGTCAAAAAAAAAGGAGAAGAAAACTTTTGGCTGTCTCACATTTTCCATCCGTCCGACTAGTTTTTATTAGAAGTATTTTATTTGACTTGACTTTTTTATTGACTTTTGTCTCTTGCCACAGAGAGGTGCAAACAAAAAACTTATCGATCAATTTTCTGACGTCAACCTTTCAATTTTGTTGAGTTGAGTTGAGTACTCTCAACGTTAGTCAACGTCAGCAGTTGCCAGTTTCGTCAACTTTAAGCCAAGTTCGTTAAGTTTGTGCTAAATTGTCTGTCCATTGTGGCTAGCTAAACGAGAATTTCTTTGCTTATTGTAGCCAATGTTGTTGTTACTGTTGTTACTGTTGTTGTTGTTGTTGTTGTTGTTGTTACTCTTGTTGTTACTCTTGTTGTTGGTGCTTCCTTCTGTTTGTAATTCGCATTGTCAACGCGTGAACAATTGAGCTCAAGTGGCGGCCCTTGCTGAGTTCTCCTCTGCCTTCCGACGACCCTTTTTAACTTGAGCTCTTAACAAGTTTAAATGTCTTGAGAGGGCGTACAGAGTGTAGCATGAGCTGTAGTTTAACCAGAAACTGTGAACGGACGGGGATTGAGCAAGTTTACAGTTGTAGCTCACTTTTTATTTGCGGTTTCTAATTGAAAAACGACACTTTACGCTTATAACGAACACATTTAAAACCAATTTTCGCTAAAAAAGCAGCACTTTTAAAACTGCGTTTTTTTAAAGTCTTCATTTAAAGCAAAAGCTTTGTTTAAAGCGCATTATTTCGCACAGTTTGCTTTAAGTTAAAAGTTTTTTTTTTACATTTTTATAATTATGTCAATGTATAAATAATTATAAAAGAGTGGAAGAAAAGTAGCTGGGAAAGTGGGTTTGAGCAAACTTTGGTTAATTTTAAGAAAATAGAAATGAAGTTATATAAATTTTAAGATACTTATCTCAGGTGTGTCTTAGAAGGCGATCTTCAGGCAAAGTTTTTATGAATATAAATCTCAAAATTCATATTTAGCATTTCAGATATCTTTTGTTGCAAACATGACTGCTAAGATAAACAACGTTGCCAATACAGTTTTGTAAACTCAGGAAAAAAGATATATAAACAAAAAACAAGAAAGAAATGTTATCTTCGAGGTGCCGAAGATATATACCCTTGCAGACAAGATTTCCATAAGAAAACTAATTTTTCAACTGATTGTTCCTATGGCAGCTATAAGATATAGTGATCAGATTTTGATAAAATTTGGTCAACATGTGTAGAACGTGGTTGAATTAAGACATAGTGAGTTTGGTCGAGACATTTTGAAAAAAAACGAATGTTTTTCATACAGAAACTTATTTTCAACCGATCGTTCCTAAGGCAGCTGATAGATATTGCTATCCGATTTTTATGAAATTTTGTCATCATGTAAAAACTGTCTTGAGACTTGGGCTTAGTGAGTTTGGTTGAGTTATCTTGAAAAACAAAAAAGTTTTTCGTACAAAAACTAATTTTTCAACCGATCGTTCCTATGGCAGCTATATGATATAGTGGTTCGAGCTGGCCAATTCAACTATAGGTACTACCTGCAATAAGAAGAAGCATCTGTGCCAAGTTTCAACAAGATAGCTCTAGAACAAAGTCTTGAAAAACGCATATAAACAGACAGACAGACGGACAGACAGATGGACATGACGGACATGACTCGGCTGTTGATTCCTGAGACGTCTCCTTCAAATCGTTCCACATTTCGTGACAAAATTATAATACCCTCTGCAAGGGTATAAAAAAACATCAAATAAAATATAGTTTCTGACAATCGAATATAAAACGCATTGAAAATCATTTTCAAAACGTTAAAGAGCATACAAAGTAAACTATAAAATTGGCTGAATATTTTGATATATTTCTTTCTGTCACCGTTAGCTATGTCAATCATCTTAAAGCGCACAATAAACTTTCGCTCAACTTTGCCACTAGTATAATTATGTGCGATTATTATTATTATTATTATTGTTATAAAAAGCGAAGAACGCTTATTGTGCTTGCGTTGTCAACAGTTGGACACAATGCCAAGAGTGCAATTGTGTCAGCTCTCTCAACTCTCAACTCAGAACTCCACAGCTCCTCAACTTCTCAACTCCCAACTGTCAACTGGCAACTGGGCCGCCCACTGCTGCTATTACCATTATTTTATCAGACGCCCACTTGACTTCAATTTTGCTTTGCGACGTTATCTGCTGGTTGCTTTGCTCTCTTATTCTTAAACAAGTTTGTTTTCTTCTTCTTTTCTTTTATTTTGGAATTTTTTTGTATATAGTATATAGTATATATGTTTTTTTGTGTTGCTGTGGCCACACTCGTAATTTACAGAAAAGTTTATAATCAAAAAGAAAGGACAAGGGCACAAGTTCTGTGTTGGCCAAGTTAACAGCTAATTTAATTTTCCACTAAAATGAAGCTCAAAACTGAGAACTTACTTAGAGCTGATGCGATTTGAAGCATAATGCTTCTGGCTAAACTAAACTAAACTGAAACTAAACTAAACAAAACTGAAGCTAAACTAAACATTGCCTTCGAAATTAACAATAGCCTGCTGCTTGTCCAAGCAAATGGAAAATGAGAGAAAACTGTGTAACTAGTTGTATACTTTATTTTATTGTAGCAGGCACTGATTTTGGGCCTTAATTTTGTAGGTGCACACTGATTGCTGTGGGAACAGGTGAAGCCTGATGGTGGTGGTGCTGGTGCAAGGCGGGCAGAGTCAATTGTGGGCAGTAGTAATAGCTTAAACGAGGTCAGCCTTAGACATGGCATCAGCAAAAACAGCAGGCCAGAAGAGTGAATTCAAGTCAAGAGACAGAAGAGAAGTGAAGTCAAGTCGAGTCCAGTTCAGGTCAGGTCCTGCAGCATCAGCAAAAAAATATATATGACTTTGCCTGTCCAGTCCTCTCCCTTTGGCATATACACACACATATAGACATACTATCTTATAAAGAAATAAGCCACTGGGAACAGCTGCTTAAAAAAGCAAATGAACTAAAACTGAACACGTAAGGTAAACAGTTAAACGAGTAGTCGTTACAACAATGCGTCTATCGAGGGGAATCCCCCGCCCCCGCCCCCCTTTGTTTGGTGTTTTGCAATTGAAACTTGGTTGCTAAACATTTAACAGCTTAACTTTTGTGGGCAGCCAACTGCAATTAATCAGTGGCACGTGCCACGCCCAAGCGAATGCGAATACGAATGCGAATGCGAATGCTTCTATCGTTTGCACGCGCACAAATTATGGCCAACATGGAGGACAGTAGTAGTAGCAACAACAAAATGAACAGACAGCAACAATATAACAACAATAGCAGCAACAATGCACTAGTGATAAAAATGCGCGTTGCCACTTGCAACGTGTTGCCAGATTGTTGACGTGACTTTTTCTGTTGTTTCTGGCCTTCGTTTATTATTTTTGTATATATTTCTTTTTTTTCTGTAGTCTGTCGTTGTCGCTCTTGTTGTTGTTGTTGTTGTTGTTGCTGTTGTTGTTGCATGTTACTTTTGCTGTATCCATTGTAACTGTAACAAAGCGGCAACTATTTTGATATTTTCTGTTAAATGGGCTGAGTTTTTTGTTGCAAATTACTTGAACAAACTGACGTTGATGATGATGTTGTTCATGCTGCTGATGCTGCTGCTGATGATGATGATGATGATGATGATGATGATGATGATGACTTTTGCCTTGTTATGGTATGTCAGTTGAAGCAGGACACTAGCAAAATTGCAGGAAATTGCGTGCAACACTTGTGACATTTTTCAAAAGTAATTAAGTGTAAGAGAATGAGTGAAAAAATTTGATTTCATTTTGATTATAATTGCTCTCAGTACAAAAATGCCAGAGGAATGTACATTCTACATATACATACATATATGTACATACCCAGACACATAAAATATTGATCAAATTACAAAAAAAAACAGCATTATTAAGCGGCAGAAATTGTTCTGATTAAGTAAATAACTGGAGTGGGGCGGGGGTATGAAAACTATTGAACTTTCGTTCTTTAATCGTTTGCAATTAAATTGTAATCGTTTCTATGTGTTGCCTCTCGAATTAATTGCATCAACAAATATCGCACATGTCGCACAATTTCCTTTTATGCCATGACACAATTTTCGTGTCTTAGCCAACTTTCCTTAAGTTTGTGGCTATTTGGCTTTAATCGCACTCGCTCTTTGCACCACAATCAACAGTCAACAGTCACGCCCATAAGTATGTCTCTACACACACTACTACACTGTACAGCGTACACCGACCGACTCTCAATTAGTAATGGTATTTTCTTAATTAAAATTCAGCATATGTTCTTGGCTTTTAGCTGGTTTGAGTAGGTGTCATATCTTTCAGCTGTTGTCAGTGTTACACTTAGCGCCATTAAGCTGTTTACTTATATAACTCTCAAGTTGTTAACTAATTGCGTAACTCGATCGCATTAAATATAACAGTTTATTTGTTGGGTTTAAGCTGGATTGAATAAGTGTCATATCTGTCAGCTTCTTATAGTGCAACAGCTATATAACACTTTGAATTTCAAGATCGCATTTCATATAAAAATTTCTGTAGAACCCTATAAAATCAATGCTTATATAACACTGCTTATATAATACTGAAGTTGTTAACTAATTGCGTAACTCGATCGCATTAAATATAATAATTTATTTCAATATTGGGCGTAAGCTGGATTGAGTAAGTGTCATATCTGTCAGTTTCTTTTAGTGCAACAACTATATAACACTTTGAATTTGAAGATCGCATTTCATATATCAATTTCTGCAGAACCTTATAAAATTAAAAAGGTGTTGGGTCTTAAGTGTATTGAGTAGGTGTCATATCTGTTAGCTATTGATAATGGCACAGTTATCGCCATTAAGCTGCTTAGTATAACACTGAAGTTATCAACTAATTGCGTAACTCGATCGCATTTAATATATTTGTTTATTTTAATGTTCTTGGCCTTAAGCTGGATTGAATATGTGTCATATCTGTCACTAGTGCAACAGCTATATAACACTTTAAATTTGAAGCTCTCGTTTTATATAACAATTTCTGTAGCACACTTGATAAAATCAATGTTGCTGCACTTTTAGTTTAGTAAGCAGGTGTCATAGCATGCAGCTGTTGTCAGTGCAACAGTTAGCTGCTCCTTTTCGCCTGTTAATCCGTTTTGATTGGGATTTAGGAAGTGTTTCAAGTAGGTGTCATATCTTTCAGCTGTTGTCAGTGCAACAGCTGGCACTGCCTTTTAAACATGAAATTTCAATTAAAATGCAAGCCTGCTCCGAATTTAATTTTCGAATCAATTCCAAAAAAAAGAGTGTATTATTTTTAGACAATTAAATAAATAATTAAATAGATTTCATTCGTAATATCAAATGTTTCATACAACAATTTTGTAGAACACTGCATAAATTCAGCTAAAACATAACTTTTTTTTAGAAAATATATATGCAACTGACA
Source organism: Hirtodrosophila cameraria (assembly GCA_949708635.1). Classification (NCBI taxonomy): domain Eukaryota; kingdom Metazoa; phylum Arthropoda; class Insecta; order Diptera; family Drosophilidae; genus Hirtodrosophila; species Hirtodrosophila cameraria. Next base: position 61,137,884 of record OX453090.1, read on the forward strand.
TTTCACATAACATTTTAATTAAATATTATTTTTTTTACGTTTATTGTGTTTATTTAATTTGCATTTTAGTTGTACTAAATAACTTACTTTGCCAAAGAAAGCTGGTGTTTAAAAATGATGCTGCACTTGACATACGCACAATAAACTGAACAATGTGTTTTTTAATTTGCAAAACACTTCTTGTTATGACAAATAAAATGCTGTTGAAGTAAGACCAGCAATTTGTATTTAATTAAAAAATAAGTCCTTGCATATTTGTTGTTTATTGAGCATGTTTGAAATGTTAACAAGAAAAAAAAATACTAAAAAAAAAATGAAGAGGAAAAAAAGAAATACGAAATTTTGCCGACTCTTATGTAAAGTAATGATGATGTTTTGGGGTTCCACAGGGGTGGACAGGTATACAAAAATGCCAACAAAGGTGCCAAATATAACAAAAGGGGGCACCAGCAAGGGCAGCACAAGGGCACAAGGGCAAAAGGGTGCGGCAGAAAGGGCAAGGCTAACAAAATGCTTTGTAATCAGCTTAAGCTTGAGTTTGAATGATTTTCGGGTTTCGTTATAAGTTGACTATTATGTATAGCATACTTTATGGGTTGCTGCTGCTGCTGCTGCTGTTGGGGTTACGTGATTGGTAATCTGTGGCGTTTATATAAGCGCTTGGCTTGCCCGTCGACACGTGTGGCCATTTTTCCAAATGAAGTCATTTGTCAGACGCAGTTTACAGCGCGAGATTGTTGTCAGGTGTTTTTGATTGTTTGCTCTTTGCTGTTGTTGTGTTTGTTGTTTTTGTTGCTGTGGTTTTTTTGAACGTAATCAACATTAGATACGAGCAATTTCACGGCTGAAAGCAAATTCGAAGCTGTTGACTGTTGCGTATCGTCTCAAATGCATTTAATTAACTTTAATTTGTTTTAATTAAAACTAGAAAATGCGTTGCGTTGCGATGCGGCACTGCTCATTAAGTGACTTGCCCCAAAATGGCAATGTTAACGAGATGCCCCGTCGTATAAACAAACACATATACACACGTGCATATACACACATATACACATACAATGTGCAGCAGTGTGGCATGTGCTAAGTCTGCATAATCCTAAGCAACATAAGCAGCAACAGAAACAACAATATGAACAACAACAGCAGCAGCATCAAAGAGTAAAACGAAATAACATAAAATATTGTAAAATGGCTCCAGTTTCATTTTAATTACATTTGCATAAGATGCAGCTTATCTGAGCAGCGACAGAGCTAACAGCAGCAGTAGCAACAACAGCAGCAGCAGCAACAGCCATTTAGCAGTTTTACGTTAACATTTTACAAATTAAAGTGCCAGTTTGCAGCATTCAATATTTTTTGCATGTCTAAACAATATTGCACAGATTCTTATTGGATAGCGTAGGTTAATTGAATGCCTCGTTAATATACGATAGAGAAATGGCAACAGAGGCAGAATTTAACATACGATATGACTTTACGATATACTTTACATTGTCAATATACATACGATAGAGAAAGGGTAATGCAACATACGATACACATATATGTAGATTGCGATATACTTTACTTTGTTAATACAAATATGATAAAAAAAATAATAATAGAGGCTGAATTACACAAAAAACTTTGTTAATATATATAAGGTAGAAAAATGATAATAGAGGCAGAATTTAACATACGATATACATATATTATGATATTCTTACTTTACTTTTTTAATATACATGCGATAGAGCACGGGTTACACAGGCAGACTTTAACATACGATATACGTTAGAGTAATATCGTATCGTTTAGAAGGAGTTCAATTGAACTATTCAACAGAAATAACGAACGAAGTATATCACTGATTGTAGTTCATCTTCGTTTTGTTCATTTGATTCCAATTACAGTACTTGATCAAAACATACGTTCTTTGATTTCAAAATTTACCAAAAAAAATGAGAGGATCTCGAATACAGATGCGGTTGCTCACTTTTTGGCGTTGGTATTTGAAGTTACATCAAACGCATGCAAAACAAGTAATGTTATCGTTAACACTGCTGTAAACGTTAACAGAGTAGCAGAGCTGTTGATTTTAGCGCAGCTGGTAAAAATTTTTAACAATAAATTGGTTCATTCAGCAAAAACCGAACTACAGAACTTATTGTCGAGAACTCGCTAAATTTAAGTACGAAACATAGTTAGAGAACAATAGACTAGCCATAATATGTATATAACGATATTTGTTATTTAGGAGTATATTAGTTATATTAGAATCTAAAAACTTGACTAGCTGTTCGTTAAGAAATGAAAATGTTTACATACTAGTTTTAATTCCGAGCTGACTAATATCTAACTATGTTTTTACTTTTACATTTCTTTGCAGGTAAATTAATGAACATTGCACAACATTTTGCCTCAATACGACGAGTAGCTGCTGTGGCTTTCAGTAAAGTTGGTACTTTGACTGCTTTTTTTTTTGTGTGTTGTGAACCCGGTAAAACTTTAATTACTTTGACGCTAAAGTTCAGCGCACTTAACTTTGTAAAAATCCACAGGAAAAAAAAGAAGAAGAAAACTTTAAGCCGCTTACCAAATGCGATTACCGAAAGCAAAGCGAAACCTCTGCAAAAATTGCAGCAAACAAGGCAAACTTTTTCACTACTTTTTTTTTTTATATTTGCACTAGGGTCAATAAAACAAAATGGAAACTGCAAGCAGAGAGATAGGCAATAGGAAAAACAAAAAGAAAATAGCAAGTGCAGCATTGGCCAAAAAATATGCATGGCTAAAATTCATATGCCACACACAAAGATAGCAACAAGATTTGTAGACTGACCGCAAGCAATGTCTACAAACAAACAAACAAACGAACAAACAAAGAAGCAACAACAAAAAAGAAAAAGAACAAAAACAAACAACAAAATATAAATCGAAACAAATCTACAAACATTGCGCATACGTCTAGTTTCGTGTTGCATAACACATAGTCTGTGGCACATGCTACTTTTTCTTGTTTCTGATTTCATGCAACACTTTAATTTGGCCTGCAACCATTTTTGAATATGCGTTGTGGCAACTGTCAACGCAAAAACCTACGCTAAAATATCTCTTTTGTTTCATTTCCGCAAGCACCTTCCGCGCAATCGCCATGCTGCATCCACACACCCCCCACTCACCCCTCCAAAAAAAATAGAAAAGGGTCTTACAAAATAGTATTACAAATATTGGTTGACTGTCGCTGACAAACAAACATTTTTGTGCATTGTTTCATTTGCACAAATAATTTTTGCATTGAAATCGTGAAATTGAAATGAATATATACATATATATATATATATATATCAAATCACATCCTAAGCGTATATATATATCCAATGGGCCAATGTGACCAGATAAGCTGCGATTCCGTTGCAAAATTTCAAAATGCATTTCTCGACAACAAAATTAAAAATGCCTGTTTGTATTCATTGTGCATAAAACTATTTGCTATATATGTATACATTGTACATACATATTCCTATATTTACATTCAATGCAGATTTTATTGAGTTTAGTTTTCAAAATCAAACAAAACAAGTAAGAACGTTGCAGTCGAATGCACCCGAATGTGATATACTCTTTAGCCTCTTTGCGGAGTCAGAAGTAGGCAATTGTATTTTTGGTTAAATCATTCATGTTTTGCAATCAATTTAAATTTGGTTGGGCCAGTTTTAAAGGTTTGGGACAGGCAAACTTTGCTCAATTGCAAGGGCGGGGGTGGGCGTGGCAAAATTATTTTTATCCAATCTATTGAATAGGGTAACAGAATTCAACCTGCAAAATTTGGTGATTCTAGCTAAAGGGGTGTAGGATATATAGACCTTTTTTCAGTCAGATCAATCAGTTAAGTGATTAGTAGCCCTTGTGTCAAATTTAGTTACTCTTGCTATAAAACTGTGGAAGATATAGGTTTTTGTGGTTTGTGGGGGAAGGGGTGGGGGTGGGGCGGAGATCTTGACACTTTGTCTGCCTATGGTATATATCAACATGTATACCAAGTTTGGTTGCTCTAGCTTCAAAACTGTGGAAGAAAACTGCGTTCATACGGACGGACAGACAGACGAACGGACGGACAACAGAAGGACAGACGGACGGACGGACAGACAGACACACAGAGAGACAGACGGACGGACAGACGGACGAAAAAAGAGTATAAAAAAGCTTGTTTAAACACATAAAGCGCTTATAACTTAAATATTTTAAACCAGATCTACTGTTTTTTGTTGTTAAAAATGCCGTTAACAAGCAATCACTATTCATTAAATCAAAATAATAGTTGCTAAAGATATGCTCACATAAAATGCATTTTAATGTTTAGGTATTTCACAGATATAGTACACCATATACACAAGCAAGGACATGCTTTTATATTTTGTTGTAAAATACGGAGAGCATAAAGAATATTTATAGTTTTTTTTTTGTGCTCTTACAAGCCCAACATAACGACTATGAATTTCCTGGCTATAAAAGAGCTAAACATTGTGGCCGCAGCTGTACTTGTTACAGTTACTGTTAATGTTCTTGTTTCTGTTAACATTGATATATGGGCATAGACAGTGTCTGTTCCGAATGGCATATTCGCAGGAATATCACAAAAAGAATGGAGTCAAAAGTTGATAAGTCTTTTGAATGAATTCAAATTTCAATTCAAAGCACTTTTTCAATTTGAATGAAAACATGTTTTAATTCAAATCACATTTTCATCAAATTTTTGATGAATGATTCGCTGCTTCAATCACGTTTGAGCTCTGGTGTGTGCAAACTTTTAGGGTTTTCAAAGCCAATCTTGATATAAAAGTGTAATTCAGACGAAATTGGAATTCGGAACAGCATCACATGTAACTAAAATCTAGACACAGGCTGTTGAGCTTTTATTAACATGATGCGGTTTGCGATTGCGACAGCGACTGCTGCTGCGACTGCGACTGCTGCTGCGACTGCTGCTGCTGCTGCTGCGACTGTGACTGCTGCTGGGCTCTTCATTCGATCAACATTTGAAGCACATTTCAATGGTTTTTATGGCGCAGTGAAGAACATCAATCAAATGGCCAAATATTATTGACAAAACATGCGCCTGCCGCCATGATGTGATTTCTTCTTATTTCTTTGCTTTCAGTTTGTGTTGTTGTTGTTTGTGTTGTGTTGTGTTGTGTTGTTTGCTTGTTTTTTTATGCTTCATTTCATGAGGACACACACAATGCGCATAAAATTGCCCATGAAATTTAGTGACAAAGCAGAAAAAATTGCCATAAATATACATGTACATTGAGTTCTGGGCGTGCCGTCGCAAACTAGGCTACAAATTTAATGCCAAGTTAACGCAAATAAAACACATGCCGCTAGCTAAAATAGAGACAGATAGAGAGAGAGAGAGAGAGTGCGTGTGAGAGTGAGAGAGAGAGATAGCTAAATACAGACGTAATAGTTTGATAAATTGCGCTAAAAAATTGATTGATGTTTGCCTTGCTGGGAAAAGGTCCTTTTTGCCGCAGTCGTCAGTGCTCAGTTCTCAGTTCTCAGTTCTCAGTGCTCAGTTCTCAGTCCTCAGTCCTGTTCTTCAATATAAATATGCGCAAATTGCGTGTGTGTCATTGTTGGTCATCATGTCTATAAGTCAAGTTGTTTTTGTTTCGTATACTCTCTACGCGCCCGAGCATAAATCAATGTAATTAATGCGAATTTAGCAAATGCCTCAGCGATTTGCCAACTTCCGAGTGCCTCGCACGTAGTCCTTAATGGCAATTCAAGTACAATAATTATACACATTTGTTTCGCCTTTTCTACTTCTTATTGTTGTTATTGTTGCTATTATGCTGTTTGTTATTGTTTCTATGCCGCTGTTCATCATTATTTACACGCAATGCCTAAGCAGACGCTCGACAAGCCAAGGTCAAAGTCAGCAGCTTCAATATTGCCAGACAGAGCCAACAAAATAGCGCATAGTAATTAGTATTAATGATATTTTCACTTTTTCTTGACACTATTTTGTTATTGTTGCTTTTAATCGTGAGCGTTTATTTGGATGTGTTGACTTGATGACTTTTCAACATATTCGTAAAGACAACATTTTACTTTGTGTTGAGTTAATTGAACAATCAGCACAAGTAATTATCAAAATCAGCAACTAATCAGCTCATCAGCCATTTTCTCATGTTCCTGTCTTTGCCTTGAACGAAATGCAGCTACATTGAAAAAGTAGCTGCGTTTCGTGTGTTTCTTTCTCTCAGCAATTGCTTTCTTATTAAACAAGTAAGAATGTTCTACGAGACTCCTTGCTTCCAACTTGCACTTCAAGCAGTTCAGCGGAAATGCAAGCAAGCAGTGCATTTAACTTTTCAAGTGCCCGTCAAACTGTTGCTTCTGCCTGAGATCGACGCATTCATACGGACAGACAGACAGACGGACATGGCTATATCGATTCGGCTGTTGATGCTGATCAAGAATACATATATAGTTTATATATTCGGAAATGCTTCCTACTGCCAGTTACATACATTTGCAGTACATTATAACTCCCTTTTTCCCATTTTTAAAGGGAACACGGAGTAAAAAGTTAATATGCAAAGCTATCAATTTCACATAAATATGTTGCCTACTTTTTGGGGCAGCTCAGCTTTTATTCTTTTATTTTCGTTTGCTTTAAAAAAAAACGTCAACTGTTCCAAATTTCGTTCTTTTCTATGCTTGAAGCCCCAAGCTAAGCCTAAACAGAATTGAGTTTAACAAAGTTTTGCGCTTGCTCTGTGCTCGCTTTATCTTTCTTACTGTTTTCTACCTTGACAGCTGTCCTATCCGCAAATAGTTGTTGAAACAAATAAATATATCCTTTGAGCGTTGTTGGATGGGCTAAAGGGGGAGGGTGAGGAGGGGCTGCTTAAGAGGCAGGTCAGTTCATTTTGCTGGCTGTCAATGCAAACGCTAAAACTTTTAGCGTTGAAAGATACAATTTAATGCTTGACTTGACGATGCGGTAAAACTCACTTTGCCATTTTAGCCAAGTAGGATGCTGAACAGGACCAGGACCAGGACCAGGACCAGGAGCAGGAGCAGTAACAGGACTCGTGCTAAATCTGCCATGCCAAGCACGCGTACGGTTAACTAGTTGGTTGGCTGCTTGGTTGGCAAGTTGGCAAACCTGCAACCTGCTGCTACTTTCTAATGGATAGTGTAACCAATCAATGCGTAAGCGCTGTACATATGCCAACTTTCAACTGGCAACTTGGCAGATTGGCCAAGCACTCTTCTTCTTCTGCTCCTTTTGCTTCTTCCACATGTTTACAGCGAGCGCGGAGTTTGGGACAGGCAATGTGGATGCTATTAAAACTTTGCTCGAAACTTTCGCACATAATTTAAACTATGACATACAGTTGAGGCCGCAACTTAACCCCGCTGCATGCAACCCGCTGCCCACAACTCGCCCCTTTTCCGTTCAACATGATTAGTCACCAAACAGTTTTTGGGCACAGCAGCAGGTGCCTTCAAGCCAACTGTGCCTCGTGTCCCCATCGATGATATAGCGCTTTTCTTCATTCCCCAAATGCACTTTGTTCAACACATTTTCGTGCAAATCAGCTGAGCTGAACTCAACTGAACCGAATCAAACCAAACTGAACTGAACTGACAATCAACTGAAGGTGGACGACTGTCTTCAAGTTTTTCCAACTCAATTTACTTATTTAGTTGAGCAACTGACCCACTCAATACTTCAACAGTTCAAACTTCGTAGCACTCATCCATTTATTATGCTCGGCAGCAAAACGACAGCCGCCTGCAAATTGCAGTAAAGCTTCAATAAACAAGTCAAACAGCAAAAAAGGTTTCTAAAAAAAAGTAGGTATTGACTTTAACTCTTCTTTTACTTTGTTCGATTTTTGATTGTAAAATAGCAATGCTTTTACGCATGTGGAAACAATGCAAGAGTTTTCTTACATACAGCCCAAAGTTTTCGAGAACGATAACATTAAGAAGCTAAGTTTTCTGCTATGTTTTTTAATTGCATATTTCTGAGGAATCGTTTCAGAAGTGAAATTTCGAATTTCGTTATTTTTTCAACAAACTTATTAAGCAATTATTAATAGTACTTTCAGTTTTTATCGCTTATTATCGCGGATTATCGATATAAATTAATATAATCAACAATATGTTATTCATATGAAGCAGTTTCTTCGGTAATGCTTTACTTGGGGTCCTCCACGCCAAAAATTATCACAAATTGTGTTTTTGGTCCCAAAATATGCAGAAGAGTTTAAGAAATTTGTTTTCTATTTGCAGAAATATCTGTTAAAAACAATAAAAAGCTTCTTAACAGTGCTGTTAACGTTAACAGAGTAGCGAATTTGATGGTTTTGGCGATGTTTTTACTATTCTGTCAACGTATACAGCACTGTTAATGAACTCAGTTTGTAAGGGATTTGACAACTTTAAAAAAAGTTTTCTTATTTATTCGACATTTTTTGAGACCAAAACCAGAATTCTTGAACCTCAAGTAAAGAATTACGGTTTGCTCTTGATTTATGTAAGTGCCTGTTAGCTTGTCTGTTAACCAACATTGCTATTCAACCACAAAATGTCTCAAATGTAGACAAAAATATTTGATAAATTGCTTTAATATCAATTTTCTACAAAATTTTAAAGACATTTTGACTTGCAATTTTTTATGAACTCGCCTTTCATGTCATAAATCTTAAAAAAAAAAAGAAGCGTGTTTGAAGTCATTTATCATAGCACACCTGACTGTTTTTTAATTGCCATTACCAAATAAGTTGTTGATTTGGTTCATAAATTATCGTCCAATGTTGCGTACGTGACAAAAATGTTTGTTGATTTTTCATTAGTACGACAACGTAGTACGTACCTAATGAAGTATACGCTCAGCTGGCGTATCCTTGTCGTCCTGTCAATTGATTTAAATGACTTTGAAGCTGTCGCTGGCACATAAACTAATTAAAACTGTTATACTGGCTGCCTTCGTTGACTTTAGGAGGTGGCATTGAGGGGGGAGGGTGGTGTGTGGGTTGTGCGCAAGACACTTTACAATTTGTCTTGCTTAAAAGTTGACTAGAGTTTTGTTAAAAAAGTAAAAACGAGAAGAAAAAATTAAATAACAAACGCTTGACTTTGCACTTTGATAGTTTAACTAATTGCCAGCCACAAGAATTCGAGTGTACAAAAATATATATGTATGTATATATAGAAAAAGTTCAATGTTTGCATTGTGTCGTCGTTTGGTTTGAATATACAATACATACAATACATATATATATATATAAAACTGGAAAATGGAAAATGCCACAAAACCGCAAACATGACAATCATATACAAGGCATACACAAAATCAAATAGAGTTTTATAGCAAACCGAATACAGAATACAATAGAGAATGAGACAGAGAGAGAGAGAGAGAGTGTGGGTGTGGGAGTGGGTGTGGGAGTGGGAGGGTATGAGGTAGCAAAACTGAAAGAGATATTCGAGCAACCGCAACAACATTGTTGCACCTCGCATGTGGCATAAATTTTGAGCGCACTGTGAACAGCTGTCGGTCTCTGAGGCTGAAGCTGAGGCTGAGGCTCTTTGGCCACAATCATAAAAAATCAACGAAGCAGCCAAGCGATAAATGCATTTCAACAATTTTTACGACCATTCACACACACATACACACACACACACACACACACACACACACACACACAAATGCATACACATACAAGCATAGGAAAAAGAGCAGAGCACAGCGCAAAGGACAGTTTTAAGAATTGCAATAAAACATTTGCAACAATTTAGATGCCGTTAGTAGTATAAACAGTAAACAGTTCAGTTGCTGTTGGCATTGCTGTTGCCGTTGCAGTTGCAACTGTATACTGTATAGCTATAGAGGATATCTCTACTTGGACATGCAGTTAGCTGACTTTATAGCCAGGCCACATTAAGCGCCATTAATGGCCGACACATTTCCGCTTCCGCTTTGCCCCAATGCAGCCAGTGATTCGTGCTCTGATTTCCTACACACACATTGTATAACCAATATAATGAGAGTAGCTGCTGCTTCTTCTTGTTCTGCTTCTTCCTCTTCTGCTGTGCTGCAACTGCAAAGTTGCAACAAGGACAAGTTATCAATTAGTTCTTTAAGCCAAATCGAATTAAAGGCAGTTAGCTATTGCCAACAACTTTAATCTAGCCAAATGTGACACGTAAAATATTTATGCTCAGCTTGTTGTTGCTAGTTTACTATTCAATATCGTTTTCGATTCATTCGAGTGCAAAAAACAGGAAAAACAGCAAATTCGTTGAGCAATTTCATGCATCGAAGTCGTTATTTACATGCTCTTTCCATATACTTGTCTTCAGAACATTGGATTTACTTAGGTTTTATTTGAAAGTCATATATAATTTCATGTCGTATTCGTATTTATAACAATTTTTATAGCATTGACAGTCCTATGAAGGCTGCCATGTTGTTTTCGAAAACAAAAGTTCGAATGAATCAAATCTTTCGAATTACTGTAATATCTTTGGGTTTTTCGAGAGATTTGCAAGTCAACTGAAACCCAACATTTCTGGAGATTTTCGTTCGAATAAGTTTAAATCCTTCGAACTACTGTGATAATTAAGAGTTTTTCGAGAGATTTGCAAGCCAAACGAAACAAAAATCTTTACATATTTTCGATCGAATGAATCAAATCTTTTGAATACTGCGCTATCTACGAGTTTTTTTAAGAGATTTGTAAACCAATTGAAATATCTTTAGAGATTTCCGTACGAATAAGTTTAGTCTTTCGAACTACTGTGATTTCTAAGGATTTTTCGAGAGATTTGCAAACCAAGCGAAACCAAAATCTCTAGAGGTTTTCGTGACATCTCCAATAGAATTGTTTTTCTTAAATTTCTTTTAAAATGTTGGTAATACTTTTTTCAGTTAAGCTCAAAAATATTGGAATTGGTTGCTATGCAAGTGTGCTGACAATATTCTAATATGCCCGTTAGCGATAAAAATGTGAAGTGGACACCAAAAATTGTTAAGAAAAGCGTGCAAAAAATATGGCATTTGCGATTTTGATGTGAGTTTCAATGTATGTGAATCTTTTGCATTGGTATGCGTGCGCTCACACGCGAAAAAGTAGCGCATTATATTGTATTTGCTGAATGGAAGGAGTGGCATTGGTTGCCTGGGCTCTTGGCTCTTGGCTGTTGGTTGTGGCATGTGCAGCAAAGCGTGGCAAACAAAATATGGCGACTAAGCAAATGGAACACTATTTATTTGGGCATAAACATATATACACAGATATATATAGAGATACAGATACATAAACACACAGCGCTGTGACACATTTTATGTCAGCTAAGTAAGTGATAAAGTTGACTTTGATTTCGGCACTCGCTCAGGCTTGACTTACAGCTTGCCACGCCCCTTTCGTTGCTTCGCCTGTTGTACTCAAGTGCAACGAAGCCAAATTGCTTCAATGTCAATGTTTTATGGCAGCAGAAAGGACTTTGGCATTGTGCTGATATATTTCAAGGGTTTTCCGATTTGAAAGCCAAGCATTATCCAAACATTGCACACAAATCTCAGCTCAGCTCTGTTCCCAAATAAATGCGACGAGTGTCAAAATGGGATTTTATTTGTACCCTATAACAGTAAAAATGTCCAAAATGGCTACATTAAACTGTTAGTGCAGATCACGTCTGTTAAGTGCACAGCTCAATAACATACAAATGAATTTCGGGTATTTTCTAGTTGAGGTTTCATTGACTTTTTATCTTGTTAGCTGCAACTTGAGTGTAGAGTAAAACTGTTATCAGCTAAATATTTGCTTTTAAGCTTTCAAATCATATTGATAACACATAAAACTCTTTTGTTCTCTCACTATTTTGTTTTATTTTTTTCATAAAAGCAAATAAAATGTAATGCGCTTTCATATCGGAGCTCAATGTTCCTTTGTGGCATGCGGCAAGAATTGTGCATCATAAAATGTTCATAACTTGAATGTGAGCTTTCAATAAATATGGCAACAACAGCTTATAGCCATTCCTGCCACAGAAAAGCCATACATATAGCAGTAGGTAGTACATACTTATACACTACTATATATGTACAAAAATTAATTTCGATTGCAATAAAGTTAAGCGAAAAATGTTGTAAGAATATTAAAAATAATTTTTAAAAAATATGTCTGACAGGCTGTGCAAAATGTAAAATAAAATAAAATACAATGCATATTGTACTTATAAATATAAATGTTAATGAAAGTGCATAACAGTTAATGCGCAGACGATTGACAATTTAAGAGCAATGCATAAATATTAATGAAAAAGTTTAAAAAAAAAAATAAAATCTGTGAGCCCAAGCTTAAGTGCTGCTAATTGGCAGTTACATAAGCGAAATTTCCATGCTGTTAAATGGCGCTTTTCCGTAATAAAAAAACTTTTCTTTTTGCAAAGGTATTTTTAATAGTTGGCAAACAATGAAATTCTTGAAATTCAGCTAATAAGCAGAGACAAGAGTAAATAAGCAGAAAAATGTTCAAATATTCAATATAATTAAGAAAACTTTTAAATTGGATCAAGTACAGAACTTGCCTGTTAACTAAGCTTGAATGCTGCTGATTAGCATTAACATAAGCCAAACAACATTCTGTTAAACAAAACTTCCTCTTAACATAAATATTTGCTGCAGTTGAATGCAATTTGCAATAGTAGCAAGGAAATGCTTGAAAAGTTTCATAGTTTTAGATTAGCAAGAAAATTGTAAATAACATATGAAATGTAGTATTTATTTATTATCAAGAAGTGGCCCGAAAATGCAAGCATGGAACATTAATTGTCAAGTTTTAATTAAAATGTCGTCACTTGGCATCAACAGAGCAGAGCTCCGTTGGCAATTAGCATTGTCTTGCCATAAATTTCATTCAAAATTGGGCTCAAACCTATACCACACACATACGCTTGGTGATCATATTACACATACGCCCCAGTTGCAGCCAGAGTTGTCAACCTGCTAACTGCTTAAATGTGTATAATTTTGCGTTAGATAAGAGACGCCAGCAAATGCATTAAATAAGTAAATTGATAAACATACATATTTCAAAGCCAAAGCCAAAGCCAAAGCCAAAGCCAAAGCCAAAGCCAAATCTAAAGGCACACGTGGCTAATAAGTTTTACCATATATGACCTATTTGGTTCGCAAAGTTTGTCATGTCCTTATCCTATCCTGTACACATGTGCTGCAAATGTGCGAAATGTTGGAAATCTTTTGCTTGGTCAACTTTTGCCACTTGCAGCTGTATGCCAAAATTTATTTAATTAAAGCATACCAAGTTGTTGTTGTTGTTATTATTTGCAGCAATTATAAATGATATATGTAATTTACTTGGTATACACAACTCTGATATCTATATCAATGTATCTATCTAGGTATGTTGCCTTTCTTTGCATTTCTCTGGCTCAACAATTGTATCTCAAAGGCAGTCACTTGTTTGTTACTTTGTTACTTTGTTGCCAGAGTTGCTTATTAAATTATGCATGGCTCAGCTGAGCAGTTGAGATGAGTTTGAGACTACAATAACAATCAGATAACCTTTGTTCGATTGCAGGCTTGTTTAAGTTGATTGAAAGCGTTTGAATTGCATATTTGACAGCACATTAATAGTTAACATTGCGAGCTATCAATTTAATAAGATTTATGTAAGGTTCTGTAAAGTTAAGTTTTCGATTGCAAAAGAATTCTTGTTTTACCATTCACTTGGTATCCAATTCAAACGGAATTCCGGCCTGTATTTCTGTTAGTTACTCAAAATGGCTATGTAAATTTAATTTCTGGAATAATTTCATTCGACTTATTCAGTAAAGTTTTAAAATTCACTGCCTATATCATTTTCGAAGGCATTTCGTTTGAAGTGAATACCAAGTGAAATAGCAAAGTAACAAAAGTATTATTCATGAGCAAGTTTGAGCAACACATAGCCTTAAGTTATTCACTTTTTGAGCTGCTTGGAGTATGAGAAGCTCTCACATTGCCTTTTGTTTTTTACCAATTCCATCAATTTAATACAATTGAAAATGTCATCAAAATCACATAAATTACATCATCAGAAAGCACTAAGATTTTGGCTAACGCCAAATAACACATAGAAAGCAAGTCGAATTCAACTATTTAATATGCGAAACGCGTCAACTGTTTCCGTGCACACACACACACACACACACACACACAGATGTATTCACACACACACACACACACCATTGCACACATCGAACACCCAAAGATTGTCGCCTCGCAGGGAAGGCGTCAAATTATTGTGCCGCTGTCTGACAACTTTTTGCACTTGGTGTAAAATTTGTTCATAGATGTGTCTACTACGTGATAATTGCAGACATTTCGTTCACACTCAGACTGTATGAAGTACAGTACTCCAACAAAAACACTGAAAACTTTCGCCTATTGTCAACTTAATGTCGCAATGAAAATTTAAACGAAAATCTTATGCTTATTTTATTTTATTTTATTTTACTTTATTTTTTTCTTTTCTACAAACAGTCACCAAATTCATACGCATTGGCATTGCCGATAAGAACGATAATCCGCCCTATTTCGACAAATCGCTGTACGAGGCGGAAGTGGATGAGAATGAGGACATACAGCACACAGTGCTTACAGTGACAGCCAAGGATCACGATGAATGTAAGTACACATACACATTTACTTATTTACATATGAAAAAAAGCTCTTGTTTTTTCGAAATTTTTGAACCCACATGAGTAATACGAATTGCTAACAATTATTTTCCAGCCTCACGTATTCGCTATGAAATCACCAGCGGCAACATTGGCGGCGCTTTTGCGGTTAAAAATATGACGGGTGCCATTTATGTGGCCGGCGCTTTGGATTACGAGACGCGACGCAGGGTAAGTTGGGCGTGGTCTGCCTCCTTCTTTCTACATTTCTCTTCTATATATTTTTTTTTTTCTTGCGCTAATCGCCTAACCATTTTTGCTGCATGACAACTGATATGTGGTTTCTGTTGTTGTGTCAGCGGCCAAAATTTATGATATAATCGCAATGGTTCACTCAACTGTGAAATTTGTTTCTGTCGCATAACAAATTGAAGTTGTGCTTGAATCTTGCCTAATCAGTTTAATAGCGTGCGACACAAAATGTTCTATATACATATATTTCAAATAGAATAACATTAAGATATTTAATAGTTAAAAACAAGAGCAATAAGTATCCTTGTGGAGTTTCTTACAGTATTTCCAACGCAAGACAATACATTTTTTCAATCAAACTCTAAGTTTTACACCAATTTTTTTGTGATCACAAAATTTGTAGGTTCCAGAATACTTTATGAGATTTTCAAATTTGTATTTCTTCAAAAATTAACTCTAATTTGAATTCAAATCACTTTCAAAAAGCAAAAGAATGTTTCTATTGTCATAATTCACAAAGAACTAATTCAATTTCAATTCAATTCTTTATCATAAAAAAAAGAATGACTCCCGAATTTCCTAATTCTTAAAGAATTCATTCAATTTCCTTTCAATTCTTTATCATAAGAAATAGATTGTCTCCCAAAATACTCAATTCTCAAAGAATTAATTCAATTTCAAGTCAATTCATTCTCAAGGAATTAATTCAATTTCAAGTCAATTCATTTTCAAAAGCCAAATAATGATTCCGAAATACCTTATTCTCAAAGATGTGATTCTATTTGAATTCATTTCTTTAACAGAGCTGTGAAGAATGATTCTTTTATCCTTAATTTTCAAAGAATTACATAAATTTTAAATTCAATTCTTTGACAGAGCTGTGAAGAATGTTTCCTTTATACTTAATTCGTCAAAAATCAATCAAACTTCTTAGAAATAAAAAAAAAATTCATTCTTTTACAGCTCTTATATATGTAAAGCTAAACAAATTGAAGTTTAAAATGAATCAGCTACCTTGTAATGTTTTAAAAATCAAACTAAAGAATGAAAACCTCAAACAAAAATTTAATTTTCAAAGGATTTTCCTATAACAACTTTATGAAAAACTGATCTGATCCAAGTGGCTTCAGCATAGATATACAAATAGGCAATCGGGCCTGTGACAATTTTCGATTCCGATCAAAACATGCGTAATCGGAATTGTTAGATGTTCTGAATTCCGAATGTCGATGGAAAATTCAGCTTAAAGAGGTTTTCTTTTGAGAATGTAGAATGAGAAGTATTGAAACTTATCTTCAAAAGGGAATAACGATTGCACGATTGAAAAGTTCTCGGAAATGTTAACTGGCCTGAATATAAAGTTTTATATATGTATATCTATATAATTGGGTCAAAAGCGACTTCTTCCATGCAATACAAGTTTCGTGACAACATTGCAAGCGGTTGTAAAAGAAAAAACAATGAAAACTTTCATTGATTTGCTTCAAAAGTAAAGTTGAGAAAATGAATTAAGAAATGGTCGTGCAATCAATTTTAGCAATTCAATATGTAACTGAGATCTCAGTGGCTATAAAATTCATTAAGAAACTCGAAAGCAAGTGCATATATATGTATATATATATAGTATATGTATAGTATATATGCTTGTGAATTTCATTACGTGCTGCTCACCGCGAGGCTAGTTAAATATTTAACAGTTCAAACAAGTTTAGTTACACGCTGTGGTCAAAAAGTCGAATTGAGAGAAGAATGCAATGTACAAAGTACAAAATGTATATTGGACAGAAAGAAGAAAGTCTGGGTTAACATTAATTGAATTTCAATTTGAACAATTTGAACAATTTGAACAATTGGCGATTGCAGCAGGCGGCAGCAGAGTTCAGCTGAGGCACTTTAATTGAATTGCGAATTTACATTTATATGCAAATATTTGACAATCAAGCAAGGCAGCAGCAACAATATTGAAATTAATAATTTAATGCATGACATTTAATTATAAACATTTGTCGTTCGTGTTCAGTATGAGCTGCGTTTGGCCGCATCCGATAATCTGAAGGAAAACTATACAACGGTCATAATACATGTCAAGGATGTCAATGACAATCCACCCGTGTTTGAGCGACCCACGTATCGCACTCAAATCACCGAAGAGGATGATCGTAATTTGCCCAAGCGTGTTCTACAGGTCATTACAAAAATGAGTTTTCAAAAGAGTTTTTGAAATTAGTTGCAATGATTTTTAAAAATTTGTTTCATTTGTTATAACTAGTTCCTTATGATTATTCGTAGCGCTTTTACGTTGTGTTTTTACTTTGCATATGTATATCAAGCATACGCCACGTTGCCCCAAAATCATCCAAAATACAATTTTTAGAACCAATTCCAATTGCATGACATGCGTTAAATATATTCAAGTTTTGTTTGAGTTCTTTTTTTTGATATTTGCACATTTAGATTTATAGCAGAACACAATATATTTATACATATATATATTTATATATAATGTAGTTAGGAACAGCTTGTAATTATTTATTTATATGCTTGAATTATTTAGCTTTTATATTTTCAGTTAAACAAATATGGCTGTCTAAAAACTTTAGAGAAAAAACATATTTTATTTTTAATTAATGCAATTTCAATGAAGTTTGCTGCAAGCAAAATATTCATTTAAATTATCCACATTATTTATTTTTGTGGCTATAAACTTTACACACTTTTATAAATATTTTCAAGTCGCCTTTTTTTTGTTAGAGCAGTTTTAATTAATGCTGTTGACGTTTTTCAACACTTGCGTGTGTGAACAATATTGCATTTCAAATCATTTGCTTGATATTATTTTTATTACTGCATTGCGTGCACAAACAACAAACTGACTTTAATTTCCCACAAAAAAATAAAAAAAAAAAAATAAATAAATAAATTACATATAAACAGTAGTGGAATATATTATATTTGTGGTTGATAGAGTAACAAAAAAAAAAATAATTGAAATTGAAAAAGAAAAAAAATTGAATAATTATTAAGCACACTTTACCAATTAGAGTGTAAAAAGTCAATAAAAAATGATGATGCATAATTAAATAGGTTTATTAAAGTATTGCATTTTAAACAAACGAACAATAACAAAAAAAAAAATAAAAATAAATGCACAGACGTGTCAGGAATTATAACAGACAGTTAATATGTCTGCCCGAATGAGAAATGCATTTGAAAAACGGATTATAACAGACAGTTAATATGGCCTGTCAACCAACAAGAATGAGTTATACATTTGAAATACAATACAAAACCATATAGAACATGTGTAAATTGTATAATTCAACTTGAATTTAATTCAAAACAACCAATATATATACATATAACATTTTTCCATAATTTATGAGTTTTCTTTTTTTTGATTGTGTTTGGTTTTTTCTTACACTTTTTGTTTGTTTATTTCTTTGCCGTTTCCATTCTTTTTTTATATATATATATTTATGGCTTTATGTGTTACCCCCACATGGTTGTTATTGACGCGGTCGTTATATAGTACGAACTCAAATTGGTCGCATCGGATAGTTTAAATGAGAATCAAACAACAATCGTCATAAGTGTGCGAGATGTCAACGATTTGCCACCGGTTTTCCCACAAACGTTATACGAGCGCTCTCTCAACGAGGAAATGGGCACACCCTTCACCATTATACAGGTCGCTATGCTATTTACGATATACAAAAAAAAAAAAAAAACAATTCTCATATTTTGTTTACAAAAAAAAAAAGTGTACATACTGTGGAATAAGTAGTACAACAATAGCTCAGCTTCATATGAACAATATAACAATTAGTTTAACACGAACTCATCGTAATCATATCTCATTTGTTGTAAATTATGTAAAAAACAATAATAACACATAAGTATATGGAAAAGAACGTGGTATATGGGTGTATAATAAAATTATATATTAATCAATGGAACAAACAAAATGAAAATTAAAAAGGAAATCTCATTGGCAAATGCACTTGGTATTTGTGTTATGAAGACCATTTGCAATTTTCCATTTACATTTTACCATTTATTGCTTCTTATTGAATTGCCTGTGTTCCGCCAAATGTTTTCGCCATGAAAACGCCTATTTTCTTTACTTTATTTTAACACTTTAATTTTAATATCATTTCAAACTAATATCAAATGCATATTTTGGCGTTTTGTTAGTTAAATAGTTTTCTAAAATTATTTTATCGTTTGCTTTATTTATGCTTTGTTTATTTTTGTTTTTAATTCCGTTCAAACACAATCTCTGCGGTCTTTAATTGCATGCATAAATATTTTGAACACTTTGACATTTTATACACACATATGTACATATATATTTAAACACACACACACACACACACACACACACACACACACACACACACACACACACTTTTGCAGTAATTAAAAGTAGCTGCTAATTAAATTCAATGCATTTTATTTAATTTTTAATTCGACATATTATACGCTTAAAGCAATTTCATGTTTTCATCCTTTTACTGAGGCTGAACTGTGGTTTTATTGGCTTGTGGTTAGCTGCCCTTTAGTTTGCGTTTGTTAACTAATTTAAATAAATTACAAGTATTAAAGCTGTGCTAAGGACATACCAATTAAAATCAATATGTCGACTGCAGTTTATTTATTATATTGTTGACGAATATATAGAAAGCTTTAAATTATAATTTTAATATATGTCAACAACATGTCAAGTCAAAATATTTGCCTAAATTTTATTTATGACTAACAATATTGCATGTTTTAATTGGAACTAAATGCTTAACCTGCATAGTATTTTGCATTGCTAACAAAACAGTTGTTTTAGTTTTGTTTTCATTATGATTATTATTTTTAAGTGCTGCACTTTTGTTGATTTATATAGTTTTGAACTATTTATTTATGCTGCTCCCATTTATCAGCGAAACAATAAACTAATATTCAAAAAAAAATATTTATATTTATACATTTAATGCTGCACTGCACTGGAACAGGTCACCGCAACGGATGGCGACAAGGATCGTCCACAGAATATTGTTTATTTCCTTACTGGCCAAGGCATAGATCCCGATAATCCAGCGAACAGCAAATTTGATATTAATCGCACAACGGGTGAAATATTTGTGCTTAAGGTGAGTACCAATAACAATAACAATAACAATAACAATAAAAGTAACAACAACACGTTGAAAGAGTTCTTAAATCAATACAACAACAAATTGCAATTAAAGCATTAACAAACTGTCACGGGAGCATTGCGTAAAATAAATATTTATTTAAAAAAGTGCTTAAAAAACCTGCAACCGCCACCATTGCCTGGCCACACTGGAATACAGCTGCACAGATGTTGTGGCCAGTGGCAAATGAAAATAAAAATTGATTGCGAAATATGCGCGCTGATTAAGTTCCATCAATGCACACACTTTAGCCCAGTATCCAGAATCCTGTCCATACTTTTTAATACCCAACCGCAATCCAACCCAATGCCGCATTCCGAACGTGCGAAACTCATTATTTAACATTTAAGTTTGGGCTGCAGCTTGTGGGCGGTATTCTGTGGCAACAACGCCTTTGACTCAATGCGAAAACAGTTGCATTGATTTATGAAGGTGCTCCGATTATTTGCAACGTTTTTTTTCTGTTTTTTCTGTTTTTTTTTTTGTTTTTTTTTGGTTTTGTTGCTGCGTGAAATGTTTTTTAATTGGGCGCGTCGCACATGAAGTGTGGTTCAAGTCTAGTGATAATTAATAAAATTTAATGCAAGTCAATTAACATAAGAGTTTTAAAGTGTATGCCAAGTGTTCTAGAGAGCAATATGCGTAATTTCATTATATGTCTGCTTGCTTTTAATTAGAATCAATCTATTTTTTTTTATAAGTTGTTAAATGATGAAGCATCATTAACGTTGCATTGACATCAGAATGACACTTTTAACAGTGCGCTTGTGAGCTATGCTAACTCATCTATCGTTAACAGTGCAATGTTAGCAGTTAATAAAGTGTTAAGGCTAACATAGCTAACAGAGCTAGCTGTTAAAGCTTATTTTCATAGCTATGCTAGCTTAGCGATCGTTAACATTACCATTACAGAGCTAGCTTGCTCAGTTATCGTTAACAGTTCAGTGCTATGCTAACTCATCTATCGTTAACATTGCAATGTTAGCGGCTTACTCTTAACATACTTACTACAGTGTTAGATTATGCTAGCTCAGCGATCGTTAACAGTAAAATGTTAGCAGTTTTGAACGTAATGATAAAAATGTTAAGGCTTACATTCAGAGTCATCTGGCTCAGCGATCATTAACATGGCAATGTTAAAAGTACAAATCATATGCAAGTTTTTACTTTCTTTAACTTTTTGACAATATAAAAGTTCATAATAGCTTAAAACAGAAAACTTCCAATTATATTTCCACTTAAGCTGAACAGAAGAATAAATGAAAAACAATTGTACATGTAAAAAATATGCAACAACAAAAAGTTTGGAAACGTTTGACCATTATGTAAAATAATTTGCAGCAAATTGTTCAACTAAATGCAGACAACTCTTGTGGCTAAAATAATATTGTTGTGTGTGGTAAAAGAACCAAAAAAAAGAATGAAGAAATCCTATACGCAAAAGGGATAGCGATATTCGTGTACACTGTACACTGTACACACACACACACATACACACACAGATGTATAGCTGAACTAATCCCTTAAATTGAATATGTCATAACAATGCTGTCAAATTTGTCATGCAAATTAAAGCGATGACGACGCACAAGGATTTTTTATTCCCTTTTTTTTTTGTGCTGTGCTGTGTTGTGTTGCTCCCTTCATTTTTTACGGCTAATCCAATGTCAGCGCTATGAAAAGCTGTTCCTGTTTCTCCACACTTCTCTTCTTATTATCCGCTTGTTGTATTTGTTACGTTGCTGTGGCTGTCATGCAAGTGGGTGGGAGTTGGGCGCTATGAGTAATCCAATGTGAGTATCCAGAAGCTGACTGGCTGCGTAACAACATGAGCCAAGAGATACAATGTGCTGATTAAAATCGGGTTCCTTTTTTTTCTCTCTCTCTCTGTCTGTGTGCTTGTTATTATAAAAGGTGGACTCCCTTTTGAGGTAAGGGGTTGCACTTTGGGGCAAGGATAAGGGGTAAAGGTTGCCAGAGACCGGCAGGAGCTTCACATCACATCACTCAAGCAACCTGTGTATGCATATCAAAGTCAAAATCAGCACCAGGGACAGGAACTGGAACTGGAATGGGATGGGATGGAATGGGCTGGGCGACCCACAGCTCAGCACAGCTGGGCTGCCATTGTGAATGGATAATTTCACAGGGTTTCCCAGGATTTCACTTGTGTATTTTGTATTTTGCGTTATGTTGAAGAAGTGGGCAGGTTGGGGGCATCAAAAGCAGGCGGATGGTTAACAATGTTTTCACTGATGTTAATCGGTTTTGCGGTTATGACAGCTAAAATTACACAATAGCCAGGACACACACATGTTATTCCGACCAACATTTGCACAGTCTTAATCTCTCTGTCTCTGTCTCTGTCTTTCTCTCTCTCTCTCTCTCAGCCGCTGGATCGCGATCAACCAAATGGACGACCACAATGGCGATTCACAGTCTTTGCCCAGGATGAGGGCGGCGAGGGTCTGGTCGGCTATGCGGATGTCCAGGTCAATCTGAAGGACATCAACGACAATGCCCCCATCTTTCCACAGGGCGTTTACTTTGGCAATGTAACAGAAAATGGCACAGCCGGCATGGTGGTTATGACCATGACTGCTGTCGACTACGATGATCCCAATGAGGGCTCAAATGCACGTTTGGTCTACTCCATCGAGAAGAATGTGATTGAGGAGGAGACTGGTTCGCCCATCTTTGAAATTGAGCCCGATACGGGTGTGATTAAAACTGCCGTGTGTTGTCTGGATCGTGAACGGACGCCGGATTATTCGATACAAGTGGTTGCTATGGATGGCGGGGGGTTAAAGGGCACGGGCACGGCGTCTATACGTGTCAAGGATATTAATGACATGCCGCCGCAGTTCACCAAAGATGAATGGTTCACCGAGGTGGATGAAACGGATGGCACCGCCCTGCCCGAAATGCCCATACTGACGGTCACAGTTCACGATGAGGATGAGACTAACAAGTTCCAATACAAAGTTATCGATAACAGCGGCTATGGTGCCGATAAGTTTACAATGGTACGCAATAATGATGGTACTGGTTCCTTAAAGATTGTACAGCCTTTGGACTATGAGGACCAGCTGCAAAGCAATGGCTTCCGCTTTCGCATTCAGGTCAACGATAAGGGCGAGGACAATGATAACGATAAATATCATGTGGCCTATTCCTGGGTGGTTGTTAAACTGCGAGATATTAATGACAACAAGCCGCACTTTGATCGCGCCAATGTGGAAGTATCCGTTTTTGAGGACACCAAGGTTGGCACCGAGCTGGAAAAGTTCAAGGCCACCGATCCAGATCAGGGCGGCAAGAGCAAGGTTTCCTATTCCATAGATCGTTCCTCGGATCGCCAACGTCAGTTTGCCATTAATCAAAACGGTTCAGTGACTATACAACGCTCTCTGGATCGTGAGGTTGTGCCACGGCATCAGGTCAAGATCTTGGCCATTGATGATGGTTCTCCGCCGAAGACAGCGACAGCAACCTTGACTGTCATTGTGCAGGATATCAATGATAATGCGCCCAAGTTCCTGAAGGACTACAGACCCGTGTTGCCGGAACATGTGCCGCCACGTAAAGTTGTTGAAATTCTGGCCACCGATGATGATGATCGTTCCAAGAGCAACGGACCACCATTCCAGTTCCGTTTGGATCCCAGCGCTGATGATATTATACGCGCTTCATTCAAGGTCGAACAGGATCAAAGTAAGTACAGTTTTTATAGTTATTGTTATATAATGTTTATCAGAACTGATTTACACTTTTGAATTAAGTTTACATAAATTTATGAAGCATACTTTTAGAATTGTTTGAAAAGTATTATTGAAATTCCACTTTGAAAATTAGCTACACAATTTGCTATGGAATCGATTCAAACTTAATTTCAAACGGGCATGAATAACTATTTTTATAGATTTTAAGATTCGGTGAATTGTCAAATCATAAAATTTTGAATGCAGAAGCAATATAGATGACAAGTATTGAGCAAAAGGACATTCCACATGGAAATCGGTTTAGTTTTGAATAAAGTTAAAACGGCTGTTCAAAAAAAAAAACATAATTCAAAAATGTGTAATTGGAGAGTTAACAACATTTCTTAATCAGAGAGCCTTAGCACATTTACTAAAAATGAGATAATATATACATAGCAATTACTTTGAAATTGTTGCAAAGACTGCGTGAAAAGTAACGTATAAGCCCAAAAAGAAAAAAAAACAATGTTCTTTGAGAGTTGACCAAGTTGCGGCACTAGCATAACGTAAAAAGTTAGCCAAATATTTAGGTCAAAACTTAAACAATGCACAAGCGTAACATTTCCTGCTGGTATGCTTATTGTTGTTGTTGCTATTACTATTGAAATGTAGCTAAAAGTGGGAAAAAGGATACGCACAGCTAGAATGAGAATTTGGAATTTTTGGGAGTTCGAAATTCAGACGCTGTCACAATATGTGGCAACGAACAACGTGCAACGGGCAACTGGCAACAAAAGCATAAAAATGCAATTACCTCGAATAACCGAAATGAATAGCACGAAGCAGCGTCCCATAAAACGGAAATAGTAAACCGCAGCCAAAGCACCGCATCACATACAACATGAAAATTTAAATAAAATAAGCAAAAGTAGAGATATACAAACCACACATACTCACACGCACACACACACATTCTCACACCCACAAATACCCACACACACACCTGTTCTGGTTGAGTCAAAAATAAAATGGCAAATGCACAAGTTTTCAATTAAATTACCCAACCGGGGAGTCTCTCGGCCAAAAACAGCAATCGTCCAGCCAGCTAACAAAATTTGCGTCCAACTGTGCTTCTTCTTCTTCTAACTCAACAAACCTCGCCTCGCCCTTCCTCCTTCCCCGCCCACACTTCTGCAATAAAAAAACGAGAGAAGAAGTCCACCATGCATTGGGCCAACAAGTCGCAGTCGCAATTTGTGTTGTGTAGTGTAGCTGGTTATGTTATGTTTGTGTTAGAGATGGCAAAATATCGAAACACAATAGTTTTGATAACGATAGGATCAAGTGTTCTAAATGTACCAATTTTCAATTTTGAAGCGCTCTTGCGAATTTCATTCACATATCTTTGATTTAGTGTTGCGTTCACTTTGCTATTAAGAAAGTATTTGATTCTGCATCTTATTGATAAATTTTAAAATTTCAATAAATCACACCTGCTCCCATTTCCGAGAACTTTTCATTCCAATTCGAAAAGTCCTCAATATCCTGAAAATCTTGTTCAAAAATAAAACCGAAACTAAAATGAGATTTGTTAAAAATAGTTATAAGCAAAGCTGGTTAGAGCTTAAAGATAAAGCATTTGAAAAGTATAATATACCAACTCAAATAAAAATGAAAACTATCGATACTATTGATAGTGCCATCGATAGTTATTGTCAGCTCTAGTGTGTAATATGGGTGGCAATCCAATTTTGATGTGCCAACAGGGACTTTAAAAAGTTTGCGCCTGTGGCCAGGACTTTTCTTTTTGTGTCTCTATGTGTGTGTGTGTGAGTACGAGTGGGTGTGTGTGTGCGGCTTGTCTGCTCGTATTTGCATACAATTTGACTAAAAACACACCATGGAGTGTCTTTAAAAATACATTTGAAATGTGCGTTGCCCCGTTGAGCTGAGTTCAGAATAGAAGTTGGTGTTGCAGTGTGGCAATGGAGGGGCAATGGAAGTAGTAAGTTGGATTAGTAGTGCCATTTGTTGTGCACTGTATGTGTGTGTGTGTGTGTGTGTGTGTGTGTGTGTGTGTGTGTGTGTGTGTGTGTCTGTGTGTCTGTGTGTGTGTGTGCTTGTAACGGTGCGACTTAACACTTGTTGGCTCAAAGGCGTAATTACAACAAATGGGCACAAGCTGCCTTCTAAAGTTGCCACTGCAATCAGCCGGAAACGTGTGTTGGCTAATAAAGGTGCTTACTGTTTGAGGTTAACAGTACCAGTTAGCATACAATCACCCCCTCAGCCCTTCTCCTTCCCCCTTATTGTTCAGTTAACTAGAAAATGCTTTTAAAAGCTCAGCAAACAAAGTTAAATTTGTCATAAGAGATTTCTCTAATTCTCCAACAGAAGTTACAGTTACAACATAGAAATTAACAGATGTCAATATGGGAAATTATATATACTATATATAATGATTTAAGCAAATAAGGAATAATTATTAACTATTTAATGGGTAATACTTGGTATTTATTAATAAAGAAAATAATATTATTATTTGAATTTGTAGGCAGAAGCACCTTTTTTGCTAACCATGATCAACTAAACTTCTGATGGGAACGATGAATGAGGAATAGGATTCAGAATTGGAGTTGGAATTGGAATAGGAATAGGAATTGGAATTGGAATTAGAATTTGAATTGAAAAAGGAACATTAATAGGAATAGGATCAGGAACAGCAATAGGAATAGGAATCCGAATAGGAACTAGAATAGAAATTGGATTTAGAATAGGAAGAGGAATTGGTAAATGAATTGAAATTGGAATATGAATTGGAATAGGAATTGGAATTGGAATAAGAATAGGAATTCGAAGTAGATAGGAATAGGAATTGGAATTAGAATAGGAATTGGATTAAGAATAGGAATTGGAAAAGAAATATGAATAGGAATAGGACCAGGGACAGGAATATGAATAGGAATAGGAATAGGAATTGGAGTTGGAATAGGAATTAAAATTGAAATTGGAATTAGAATTTTAAAATGAAAAGGAACATTAACAGAAAATTTTTAATATAAAAGAATTCAAAAACTAAGAAAGTTCATCCTATTTATTTTATAATGATTATATTATTGTTCTTATTATGCTGGTTATAATCAGAACAGAAAATGGAATAGAAATTGAAATTAGAATAGGAATTGAATTAGAACTGGAATATGAAAAGATACAGGGGCAGGCATAAGAATAGGAACAGAAACTTCCCTAAAACAATCTCATTTTCAATAGAAAATACTTCCTAATGTTTATTTTATAATAATGATATTTATTATTCCTTTTATATCCCCATCATATCATTTCTTCTTTAAACCCATACAACTCAACTGACATCCCTTTATATTTACCTCTACTCATTTACAGAGGGCGCCAATGGTGATGGCATGGCGGTGATCTCATCGCTGCGATCCTTTGATCGCGAGCAGCAGAAGGAGTACATGATACCCATTGTGATCAAGGATCATGGCTCACCAGCAATGACAGGAACCAGCACGCTGACAGTGATCATTGGGGATGTGAACGACAACAAGATGCAGCCGGGCTCAAAGGATATATTTGTGTACAACTATCAGGGACAGGCACCAGATACGCCAATTGGACGCGTATATGTATACGATCTGGACGATTGGGATCTGCCCGACAAGAAGTTCTACTGGGAGGCACAGGAGCATCCGCGTTTCAAGCTCGACGAGGACTCTGGCATGGTAACCATGCGTGCGGGCACACGTGAAGGACGCTATCATCTACGCTTCAAGGTCTACGATCGCAAGCATACACAAACCGATGTCCCTGCCAATGTTACTGTCATGGTGCGTGAGATTCCACACGAGGCAGTTATCAATTCGGGTTCAGTGCGTTTATCCGGTATCTCGGATGAAGACTTTATACGCGTATGGAACTATCGCACACAAAGCTTAAGTCGCTCCAAGCTGGATCGCTTCCGAGATAAGCTGGCCGATCTGCTCAACACGGAGCGTGAGAACGTGGATATCTTTAGCGTACAGCTGAAGCGTCGCAATCCACCACTGACGGACATCCGTTTCTCGGCACATGGTTCACCCTACTATAAACCAGTGCGTCTAAATGGCATTGTACTGATGCATCGCGAGGAGATTGAGAAGGATGTGGGCATTAATATCACCATGGTGGGCATCGATGAGTGCCTGTATGAGAATCAGATGTGCGAAGGCAGCTGCACCAATGCTCTCGAGATTAGCACCCTGCCCTATATGGTCAATGCGAACAAGACGGCGCTGGTGGGCGTACGCGTGGACACTTTGGCGGATTGCACCTGTGGCGCACGTAACTTTTCCAAGCCCGAATCCTGTCGCACCACGCCTTGCCACAACGCTGGACGCTGTGTGGATACACGCTTTGGACCGCATTGCTCCTGTCCATTGGGCTATACGGGTCCACGCTGCCAGCAGACGACTCGAAGCTTCCGGGGCAATGGCTGGGCCTGGTATCCACCTCTGGAGATGTGCGACGAGAGTCATTTGAGTCTGGAGTTTATAACACGCAAACCAGATGGCCTGATTATCTACAATGGACCCATTGTGCCGCCCGAGCGCGATGAGATGCTCATCTCAGACTTTATTGCACTGGAGCTGGAACGTGGTTATCCACGGCTGCTCATTGATTTTGGCTCCGGCACGCTGGAACTGCGCGTCAA
The DNA here is from genome assembly GCA_949708635.1 of Hirtodrosophila cameraria. Lineage (NCBI taxonomy): Eukaryota > Metazoa > Arthropoda > Insecta > Diptera > Drosophilidae > Hirtodrosophila > Hirtodrosophila cameraria. Next base: position 61,166,425 of record OX453090.1, read on the forward strand.
GACCAAAAAGACCTTGGATGATGGTGAATGGCATCGCATTGATCTGTTCTGGAATACGGAAAGTGTGCGCATGGTTGTCGACTTTTGCAAATCAGCAGAGATTAGCGAAATGGAGGACGGCACACCACCCGAATTTGATGATATGTCCTGTCAGGCACGCGGCCAAATACCGCCCTTCAGCGAGTACCTCAATGTGAATGCTCCACTTCAGGTGGGCGGTCTCTATCGGGAACAGTTCGAGCAATCGCTCTACTACTGGCAGTATATGCCCACCGCCAAGGGCTTCGATGGCTGCATACGCAATCTGGTGCACAATTCCAAGCTATATGATCTGGCACATCCTGGTCTATCACGCAATAGCGTCGCTGGCTGTCCACAAACCGAGGAGGTATGCGCCCAGACGGAGGCAACGGCACGCTGCTGGGAGCATGGCAATTGTGTGGGCTCCTTGTCCGAGGCACGTTGTCACTGCCGTCCTGGCTGGACGGGTCCTGCTTGCAACATACCCACTGTGCCCACCACCTTCAAGGCGCAAAGTTATGTCAAATATGCGCTCAGCTTTGAGCCGGATCGCTTCAGCACCCAAGTGCAGCTACGTTTCCGCACACGCGAGGAGCATGGCGAACTGTTCCGCGTTAGTGATCAGCATAATCGCGAGTATGGCATTTTGGAGATTAAGGATGCACGTCTGCACTTCCGCTACAATTTGAATTCGCTGCGTACCGAGGAAAAGGATCTCTGGCTCAATTCAGTTGCCGTCAACGATGGCCAGTGGCATGTGGTGCGCATCAATCGGTATGGCTCGGCAGCCACCTTGGAGCTGGATGGTGGCGAGGGTAGACGCTACAATGAGACATTCGAGTTTACGGGTCATCAGTGGCTTCTGGTGGACAAGCAGGAAGGCGTCTATGCTGGCGGCAAGGCAGAGTATACAGGCGTGCGTACGTTTGAGGTTTATGCGGACTATCAGAAGAGCTGTCTGGATGATATACGGTGCGTATACTTAACTTATTTGTATTTATATCAAGGACGGTAACAGTTAAAGCCTTTATGAATAGGGGTTGCGACTTAAAGGCTCTTTTTTATTAACTTTTTTTAATATCCAAGATTTTTGACTTTTGTTATAAAAATTATTTTCAACAGTTATTTTTTATTTCTATTAAAAAAGTCAGTCGAATCATTTTTCAAGTTTTCGATTGAAATAACAATCGTTTTGCCTTTGTAAAGAAAATTTCAAATACTTTTCATTTTACTGTACCAAAAGCAAATCATTTGAAATAGAAATTCCGTTTCATATTCGAAATTCAGAACAGTTTTGATTAGAATCAGAAAAGGGAAAATGTTTGATTATTTGGCTTTTCTTAAATATATCAATTTTTATTTTTGTCCAGCATTTTTGGAAATGAATTTTCCTTGAATATAATAAAATCTGTTAAGGTTTCTACTTTCAAGTTCACATTTCTTAAATACGTCATCTTAAGTATCTGAGTTGATAAAGTATATTAAATCCTATCGCAATTGCAAGTGATTTCAATACAATATCAAAGAAAACTAAATTCAATATGAGAAATTATCTTCTGCGACAGCTTGTCAAATGTGGAAAACGGAACAAGCTTATGATTGCGGATTAAAATCACAGCGAAACTTGATTTGATATGACTTTTTATGAATAAATAAACTCAAATGAAAATATAAACATTTGAAAGGAACATTTTGCCGTCAATAAAAAGGGCAACAACTTTTTTACAATTTTCATATATTCGTATTCAACTCCTATTTGAACATTGCCAAATAATCTGCCCAATTTATTTGCAGTCTCGAGGGCAAGCACTTGCCCCTGCCACCCGCCATGAATGGCACTCAGTGGGGTCAGGCAACCATGGCGCGTAATCTGGAGAAGGGTTGTCCTTCCAACAAGCCCTGCTCGAATGTCATTTGTCCCGATCCCTTCGAGTGTGTGGATCTGTGGAACGTCTATGAGTGCACGTAAGTTTTTTGCCATTTACCAAATACTTGAATACCTGCAAACATATTTTCAGTATTCACCACGCATTGCATTTTCCTTTCTTACAATGAAAAAGTAAAGCAAAAAAAGAAATTGACCATTCGGACTGTTGACAAACACACACAAAAGAAAAACAACAAAAATAAAAGACAAACCTCTAAAAGTTATTGAAAAATGCTCTTAAAAGTTATTGACCATCATAAAAAAACAGCCCTTAAAGTTTTTTAAAAACAAGTTTCTGTAAATTCTACACACACACACACACACACACAAATTTAAATGCAAAAAACAAATGTCAAGCATACGCCACGTGTAGCGACATAAAATAGAATTTTGCCAAAAACCGCACAAAAAAAAAATGTGTATCAAGAATCGGCGGTAAACATTTGATAGGCTTAATCAATTAATGGCTGTGCCAAAAATATAACAAAAAAAAGAAGCGAAAAAGTGAAATTCAAGAGAAATTGTGCAGGGTCATCCAGCAGCTTATTTTACGTCAATCAAGCAAGGACCTGCCCACGCGACGTGCCTGGCCCTTGGCCAGGACATTTCAAACTGAGTTAGTAGCTGCTCGCTCCGGTTTTTGGCTAACGTTCAGTTAACGTTGCGTGACAAATCAATCGGATTAGGCTTTAGGCATCTCTCCTGCTCGTCCAACAAGAGCAGCGCCCAGTGTCGATATGGTCTTGTCTCTTTCACCTATGCTAACTGTACATAGTCACGCTTTCACATTCACCAGGCACAATCACAATCACACATATATACGTATACGTATACACACACACACACACACACACACACACACACACTATCAAAAATATATATATTTTTTTTGGCATTTAGCAATACTCACGCGTGGCGTTCTTGTACTTAGCTGGCTTCAACTTTTTGTTTGCTGAGCTTTGACCAAACGAAATATAACAGCTATCAAAAAAACAGCTGACTTACTTAAGACTAGAGCTGCAAACTTAACAATAGTGGCACTACTCGATAATTTCGATAAATCGATTGATTTGTACAAAATATTTCTTTACTGAAATATAAAACTTTCCACAATCTTAACATATGTATGTTTTGTGGTAGGTGAAAGTTGAAAAGAAAGCAATCGATAAAGTAATTATCGATACTATCGAAAGTGCCATTGACAAGCATAAGACAGGAGCTGCAAAGATAACGATAGTGGCACTACCCGATAGTTTCGATAAATCGATTTATTTTGCATTGAATATTTCTTTTCACAATCTAACCATATGTATGTTTTGTGGTAGTTTAAAGTTGAAAAGAAAACAATCGAGAAAGCCATTAGACAAGTAGTTATCGATACTATCGAAAGTGTCAATGCAAAGTATAAGAAAATATACCGATAATGCCACTATTCGATAGTTTCGATAAATATTGCCCGCATTATCGATTGATTTACACTAAATCTAGAACAAAAACAATCGATAGTGACAAATTAATGTGTATATAGAAAACGTTCGATACTATCGAAGGTGCAGCAACACTTTGGACACCTAACTGAACATTCAATATTATTGGCCCATTTGAATTATGTTTTGTTGCTCATCTTTCACAAAAGATTTAACATACATACTGTTAATGTAACAGAATGTAAACACATATGTTAACTCACTGTTCCATCTATCCCAAAAACGAAATTGCGTATCTCTTTTAATAATAATAATACTAAAATGGTTGCAAACAGTTGCGGCGAGGGACGCATCATGTCGCCCGATTCAAAGGGTTGCATGGATCGTAATGAGTGTCTCGATATGCCCTGTATGAATGGCGCCACTTGTATTAATCTTGAGCCCCGTCTGCGTTTTCGCTGCATATGTCCCGACGGCTTTTGGGGCGAGAGTTGTGAGCTGGTACAGGAGGGTCAGACCCTTAAGCTGAGCATGGGAGCCCTGGCGGCCATACTAGTTTGCCTGCTGATAATACTGAGTGAGCAAAAAAAAAAAACAACTATGAAATCAATAAATAAATAAATATCCAAAAAACTATATGCAACAACAAGCCCGAATATTATATACCTATCTATATAACATATATCCAGAGTACATAGAAACAATAGCAATTAGTGCTTTAGCGCCTGCCTAGTACTTATTTAGTTTTCCAATTTATATGCAATTTTATTAGCTGTTCACAATGCTCGTCAAAAATGAAATTCATTCATGCAAAATATCACATATTTTGGCTTATCATTTGAGTTTTCATTTATGTTGTTTTCCCACCCAATTCACAATGCAGTTGTCAGTTGTATTCATCTCCAACTGCATCGCAGCTGACAATTGCTTTTATTTGTTTTATTCCCGAATTGAAACTCATTTAGCCATCATATACCATATCATACCATATCATACATATGTCAAATGCATAAATCCAATCATTCAGTTACACATGCATCGATACATTCATAAAGGAATCACAGCTCACTGAATTTGGCATTTAAAAAATAAATATAAATACATATACATATTTATTAGCTTTTCAACTCTTATTTTATTATATTTACTCATCATAAATATATAAAAAAAAATATATATTAATCCATATTCCATCTGAATTTCATTTCCATCATTCTGCAACTGTTCTTTACTCTTTGTTTATGGCACATTTTCTTTTCTGCCTTCAAAAAAAAAATATCCACTCAATGTTAAATTCATAGCTCAATGTCTGTGTGTATAAATAATTTATTGTGAAACTAGTACTTACTTATAAAAAAAATTCTATAAAACTGAAAGGTATGTACTTACGTGTAGTTGCATTTTAATCCGCTATGTCACTTTTAGAAAATCTATCAAATATAATTAAAAAGAATTTTCCCAATATATCAATTTTCAATGTATATAAATATATATTTCATCATATTTATTGACAATTTTCTTGAAAAACGTTAAAGCTTACAATATTCTTTAACAATTTTTTATAAATGTTTTTGTATAACACATGTATAAATATTATTTTCAAATTTTACAAACTCCAATGTCTACATATAACCATAAATTCAACTTATCAATTGAAAATGTTCCTTAAAAGTTTACCAAAATATTAGACACAACTTGAATGTTATGTTAACATTTCTTCTAAAAGCAATTACACTAACATGGCTTAAGAACTTCAGTACAGTTTCACGAATCTTAACTGTCACGCCCACAAAACCACACATACACACATATACGCACACGCACATTGATTGCAAATGCACTCGAAGAAAAAAAAAGGCCAAGAACAGAGAGGTGAAGAGTGAGCGAGATAGAGAGCCCTGAAGAGCTCAGATGCCTTCAGGTAAGATAATAAATGTGCAGTCAAAGATACAAGTTACCCATCAGGACAAGCCAAGGCCAGGCTCAGGCCAGGAAACTGAAAGGAGCAATGGCAGATTTAGCTTTGGCATTTCGAAAAATCACGATGCACTAAATCCACATGAGCAAACAGATAGAAAGAAATGAAGATGGAGACGAATACGAAGAGCATGTGGTATAACAGGGAGTCAGTACAGCTCAAAGGAGCTGCCAGTTTCATTTGCGAAGAGACTCGCGAGGATTTGCAGACAGAACGTTTGCATTGCTTTTCTTTTATTTTATTTTCGACTGCTTCAAGCGCATTTTCTATTAAATACAACTTGAGAGCATTTCCCGCTGCGTGAAGCGCACATTAAATGCTTGCCATGTGGGTGTTAACACACACTCACACACACACACATACATATTAGAGATGAGCGTATAGTACTTGTATTGTATAGGCTCTGACTGACTAATATTGTACAACAGCATGTCTGTTAACTTAACAGATTCTGTTAGCGAAGCGGGACTTCAATCTAGATTCGTTAATCAAATTTGGATTTTTTGTGGTCAAACAACTTCCACAAATATGATTTCAAATTGAAAAGTGAAGTACTCAATTATCCTCATTTTCAATAAGTATCACAAATTTTCAAATCAATTTGAAAATAACATCAGTCCGTTTTCTGTGTTGCTGTTAACTGCTCTAATGTCGTAATCTGGTTTCTTACGTTTATGTAACAGGTCTGTAGACACTCACAGTTCCAAAATTACTCACTGTTAAATTTGATATTAACATTAACAGCACAATGTTATAAGCGTGTTATTAACAGTCACAGAACACATAATAAACTTTAAATGTATAAACTGTTCTGTAAGTTCGAATCAGACCAGTTCCAGCGTCCACTTTTGGTAATACATTGCGAAAGTGATGAAATGTTTGCATTTTCATTTTCGTCGAAATTTGCGCACTGAACTCACTTTCATTTTCATCAGGATTGCCATTGGAAAAGGATTCAATTCACTACAATCTAGTGACTAGCTTAACGGCAATAGGCAACCCTTAAGAGAATTTCATTTCCTGGAAATTTTGTCGAAAGTGGAAACTCAAACAGGCTTGTATGGAAAGAATAGACAATCCGAGTCAAGTCACTATGACTACTTAATAACAATTACTGCTCATCTCTAATACATATACAGACAGAATCAGTTGCCGAGTTTAGAGAGCAAATTCTTATTATACGATTCTTGGCTGTTTGCCTTTGGTACATTTGTAGGTAAATAATGTTCAAAGAGCAACAAGAAAAAAGTTGTTTTATGCCAACTTTAAGTAAAACTTAATGACGTAAAATATGGCAAAGCTATTTTTTTTTTCTGTTGTTTTCTGAGCGCCATCCAAGCCCAAAGTACTGCAAGTAATTCAACAAAAGAAAAGAAAATAAAACGGGCAAAGTAGAGAAATATCAAGTACCCACTTTTGATCAGCTTAAACAACGCACTTGGGAGCAATCAGAAGGCACAGCGCAAAAAAAAAAAAAACAAAAAAAAAACTACGCAACTATTTCTTCCTAGTTTTTGTGTTTTATTTTTTTTATATTTTTTTTTTTTTTTTTTTGTTCTGTTCTCTCAAACTGACGCTGATTTAGTGTGAAAGTTTTTGCTCCTTTCTTTCTCCTTTCTTTCTCCTTTCTTGGTTTCTTGGCTGGCTTTGCGTTAAACTGCTGCTGCCTGCTGCCTGCTGTGCGGCGCTTTGTGCTGCGATTTGTTGGCTCGTTGGTCAAGTCTCTGGTATTTGCCAATAATCGTCAATATATCAAAAGTGTCTTACGTCTGGATTTGAAAAGTATTCAAAGGCATGCGCCAAAAGAGCCGCAAAGTCTGAATGTCTACTCTTGACTTTTGTGCGAATTTTCTGTTTGAATAGCGAAGCGGAAATGGCAGAGCAACAAGCAAACCACATTTTGTCATTATATTTGCATTTTCACTTTAAAAATTATGATCAGCAAAGTGGAAAGTAAAGTGCAATATAAAAAAAAAAAACCCTACAAATATAGTTTCACAAAGTTTGAATTCAAAGCAACTTAAGCATTGTTATAATCTCATCGAAAGGCGTTTGCGTGCTCAAAAGTTGTATTCAAATCTTGTTAGAACGCACACTAATAGCTTTTTAACATTTAAAGGAAAATATGCAGCTAAGGTCACACTCTTATCAGTTACTTTGGTTACACTTTGCATTAGCGTGGACTCAATGAAAAACCTGTTCGAGTGCATTTTTGTTAGAAAGACTTAAAGTATTCAAATGCGTTTTATCAAATGAAATCATATAATTTATTGCTTATTAAATGATGATTTAACAAATGAAGACTATACACTCTATCAAGTATACACTGTATTATGCAACCTTGAGTCGAGATATTGTCGTTAAGCCATTTCACCACATGTCAATTCAGAGCAAAATCTCCCCAGTGTGTGGCAGTTTTCGGGCAAACTAATCAAAACAAACTTACATAAGTGTGAAAAGCATACAAATGCCAAAACATTGCAGTTGGCCAAAGAATTCAGCAGCAGCAGCAGGATACTGCAGACATATACAGACACAAAACTTTATTCAATTCTATCAGCAACAACAATATAATAATCATAAAACACAAAACAACAAACAAAAAACAAAAAAAAAAAGTGCAAGTGAAAAACAAAAGTGCACTTAAGATGCGTGTTGCCAGAGTTGTCGTCTGTGGAGAGAGAGGGTTTTTGCGTAAAATGGTAGGGTTGTGTGCGTGTTGTTTCCCAGGCAAATGCATAAAGTTTGTAACAGCAAAGCAAGACTGTAAACTAAAAATTGAGAATGGGAACGCGCCAAAGCGCAAAATAATAACAGCGGAACGAGCAGAAAGCAACAAAAAAAAAACGAACGTTTTATAAGACTTTTTGACAGATTTTTTCAACACACATACACATAATACAGTAGATGCTCGATAAATAGAACAATGGTTAATATAAGTTTAAGGAAATTAGCATATGAATTTTGAATATAAATGAAAACTTAAATCTGCATTTACTAAAACAACTGGTTTTCGATATTTTTGTTTAAAATTTCAAATAAAAAGTTAAAAAAATGGATTTATTCAGCCCTTTTCCGAATTTCACTTTCGAATCGATTTCCCAGAAAAATGTTAAGCATACTTTTAAAAGAGCATATACATTAATTGAACTTGAAAGAAAACTGTGCTTCTTAATTTCATTCTGCTCCAAAAAGCATGTTTCATGGTTTTCTTTGGAATTAATTCGAAAGTGGATTTAGGAACAGCGCTGATTGCTACAAAGTAGTTAATTTTTAAAACATTGAAAGATATATAACGAAAAATTATAAATAAATATAAACAAAATGTATTGCTTCAAGAACTCAATACCCATAAACTATACATAAATTCTGAATAAATTAAAATACATTCAGAAATTCGAACAAGCCACGAAACTTAGAAGTTCGAATTATCGAGCGTCTACTGTACATATGCGCTCAATGTAAAAGCAAAGAAAATTTTTCATTTGCATAACTACAGAGCGGAAGAAAAGCAAAGCAAGCGTAACAATATTCAAAAACTTTACAACCACGCACACACACGTACACACACACACACACACATACACACACACACACACATATATACACATACACATCGTATTGCATTGCATGATGAACAACAAATTTTAAATAATCTGTTTTTGTTTTCCAACACAATTCACACTCAACTCTAAAAAAAAAACTCTACACACACACACACACAAACACACACACACCGAATAATCGGAAACTTTTGCCTGTCAACATCGATACGGTTGGTTGTGTGTGCTTTTGGTTGTCCTTGCCACATTTAGCTGTCCTGCGGGCTATAAAGTCTCTGGCAGCAGTTGCGTCAACGAGAACGAGTGTTTGTTGTTCCCCTGCCGCAATGGGGGACGCTGTCGCGATCATCATCCGCCCAAGAAGTACGAATGCCAGTGTCCTTTGGGCTTCACCGGCATGCACTGCGAACTGGAGTTATTGGCCTCGGGGGTGTTGACACCATCGCGTGATTTTATTATTGCCCTGGTGCTCTGTCTAAGCACGTTGATATGTAAGTATAAACATATATGCATATATTTAAATATCCAAGACAAGCAGTTAAGTAAGCAAAGCGTAAGGAAAGAGTGTAAAACGACTAACCTAAGGTTAAGTAGCTTAAAACTTGTAAATATGTTTATATTGCTTGACAGCAAGTCAATTAATGTAAGTATGTGCGAAATAACTAGCATGATTTATATATAGTATTAGTTGAATCACAATATATCATATTTTAAATACATGTTTAGAAGTTAAGTACATATTTTTTTTTTATAGAAAACACATATATATTAGTCAAATATCCTTTTTAACTCTTAATTTACTGTTTTGGTTGGTTTTCACTTGCGGGAACTTTTAGCGGTATTCAGTTTCGCTGAAATGATTTTGTGACAGTAAATTTCCCAAACATAAATCCTCTCATATGTTTAAATGGAAACAGAGAAATTTTCTTGCCGAAAAAGGAACAAATTTGAAATGGCCCAATATCAATAAAACGACTATAATCGTTTTAGCATGTTTTCATAAATGAAATTAATTTGACAACTTGTCAAAATAAATGTAATAACAACATTAAACAAATTAAAAATGAATTCAATTTGCTTGCGAACAGTTTTAAGAATTATAAACGAAAATACAAATATTTTGTTGAAATAACATATTTTTATATGGAGTTCATATGATTGGCTGTCAAAGGTTTAACAGAACACATATGTCATTTAATAATTTATGAAATTGCCGGCGCCTGCAAATTAATTAAGCCATACATTTACCGTTCGGCCACGCCCCAAGCCGCCAATACCGCCCATACCGCCCATACCGCCCATACCGCCCATACTGAATGCAGCAGGCTTTTGTAACGTTGCAGGAAATGCGTTGCAGAGGCAAACATCAAAAGTCATTTCCGCAAATTAAATGTGGCCAGGTTGATGCACATAAATTAAAGTTTATTGAAATGACCAAGGCAAATGTGTATATAAATAGAGTATGCCTGAATTTAAATTGAACTGCATACTCGCATGTAAGTAATGAAAATGGCAAATGGAAAATGGAAAAGCCAAAGTGAAAACCAAGAAAGCCAAGAAAACCGAGCAAAATGCGAATTTGAGTAACACAATAATTGCAATTACGCGACGTCCATTTTGGGCATTGCCAGCTGGTCGGCAAAGTTTTCGCTTTGTGTCTGTCTTGCAACCGTCGTCTTGGCCCCGGTCCCCTCCATCCATGGAGCAAATTACTTATGGCAACTTCTACGACTGCCATGAAAAGCAACGAAACAAAAACTTTGGCTGTGCAACAGATGCTGCAATATGTTGAAATAAGCGCACACAAAATTAGAAAAACACACAGCGCGAGAGGAAACAGCAACAGAAACAGAAACGTTGCGAAAAAGGACACACAACAAGTTGGTTGCCCAGGAATAAAAATGCGAAACAAGGACACTGTCGACGTCGACGTTGCGACGTCTGCCTGCAGCTCGATTTGCCATGCCACCAATTTTGACTCGTTACAGTTACAATCGCAGTCACAGTTCCAGCGAGAAAACTGAAAACTGGCACAATGTGCGCCATATTTGTTTGTTCCTTTTGCTTTTTCTCTTCCATTTTTATTATTATTTTTTGAAAATGTTTTTTTTGTTTTTATATTTTTGTATTTTTCTATATTGCTTATAGCACATTTTATGCAGTTCTCTTTGGTTTTTGTTGTTGCCAGAATTTAATTAAGAATCTTTTTGCAATTGTAAAGCTAAAGTGGGCAGAGAAAGCGTAGATTTTTTATATTTTTCAGGCATTCCCAACAAAATTGCTTTAGCTAAATTCACCATTTGTGCATGCTAAACAAATTTTGTGCTGTTTAATTTAGTATATCTATCCCTTTGGTAAATTGTGTTGTTGCATATAGTTACTAAAATGCATTTAGTAAAAATACGAACTAATTAACCCATATTTTTTGTATTTCATAGTACTCGTTTTGGTATTTGTCGTCTACAATCGTCGACGCGAAGCACATATTAAGTATCCAGGACCCGACGATGATGTTCGCGAGAATATTATCAATTATGATGATGAGGGCGGCGGTGAGGATGATATGACCGCCTTTGATATAACCCCATTGCAAATACCAATTGGTGGTCCTATGCCTCCGGAATTGGCGCCTATGAAAATGCCAATTATGTGTAAGTTTCATTTAACATCGTTTTATAGATTTCTTTTTTATTTAACAGAACTTTAAAAGTTGCAATGTTTACAATTTTTCGATATTTTATTGTAAAATATCTGATAGATTCATTACGATATTGAATTTTATATATAACCTGCCAGATATCGTGTTATTTGAATATATCAAATCAAGTTACTGATGGATTTTCTGTAAATAAGACTATCAGGCCTGTTTCCATTTCTCAAAACTTTTCATTTCGCATCATTTCCAATTTGGTGTTTCTGTTTTCGAATGAAATCACAATCGTCATTTCATTTTAAACATAAGTTAGCATGCTAATCATTCCACTTTATTACAAACAAAACTCCCTCAACCGAATTTATCGTTCATAGTCGGAACTCAGATCAGCTAATAAATCGGATTTTGAATTTTTTGATCCTAAACGAAAATGGAATCAGGTCTATATAATGCTTTAATACTAACTTATATTCCAATATTGTTATAAAATTGACAATTTACAACTCTAGCATTGAGTATTACCTAACATATGATTTGGAATTATATGCTCTGGTGACTTTAACCCTTTCGGGACTACTGGGACAATACGTCCCAGCAGTTTTTAAACTTGGGCTTTTACACTCATTGGGATAATATGTCCCACTAGAAATACTTATTGGGAATATATATCCCAGAGAAAAGTACGATTTCAGGATTTTCAAGTATGCAATACATTTTTTTTTTTACCACCATTCAGAATATGTTAAAATATTTCCTGTTACTATCTTGGATTTTAAAATAAAACTCCGTCCCGATAGGGTTAAAAAGTATATAGATTCTACATACAGCTTAGGTTTTTTTTTGCAGTTTAGTCCTTTTTCACTTCAGTTCTAAATGACGACATCCAATATAAACCGTTCTAACATATTTACAAACAATTTGCTCACATTATATTTGCAGATCCCGTGATGACTCTTATGCCCGGCCAGGAGCCCAACGTGGGCATGTTCATTGAGGAGCATAAAAAGCGAGCTGATGGCGATCCCAATGCTCCACCCTTTGATGATTTGCGCAATTATGCGTATGAGGGCGGTGGCAGCACAGCTGGTTCACTTAGTTCGTTAGCCTCAGGTGCGTGTTTTGTGCAAATCTTACATTATTTAGCTATTTGCATATTTGCAAAATTCACACAATGACTAGATTTTGCACCCAATATCCGCGTCAGACTGTACACAAATTGCGTATACGCTGTGTAGCTTCCATAGCTTCTGTTGAGATTGAGTAGAGGCTACAAAGTAGTGCAAAACTGTTGAAAGTTTCTTGGTTTTGATTTATTATACAATATTGTTTTTGACATTTACAGGGCAGCTACGTTCAAAAACCGACGAGTATTGGGTGTAAAATTGAAATAGGAAATACTAAAACTAAAACTAATTAAAATCTACTTGAAAATACGAAAAAAGCACTTAAACGATAATTAACAATATTTTTTGTTTTTCAAATACTAAACAAGTACAATTTTTGACTCCTTGAGTAGTACACGTCCATAATTGGTTTTGAATATATATTTGCTTGCAGGCACCGATGACGAGCAGCAGGAGTATGACTATCTGGGAGCCTGGGGGCCACGTTTTGATAAGTTGGCTAATATGTATGGGCCGGAGGCACCCAATCCGCATAATACCGAGCTCGAATTGTAAGTTTTCAACCAAAACGAACAAACAACAACAAGAACAACAAAAAAAAAACTGTTGCAGTTTTAAGTCGCCACGAAAGTTGCATTTAAAAGTTCTACACGACAGTTGAGGTTAGGTGAAAAAAAGCTTATAAAAAGGATCCTCAACTGACACACACACAAAGAAGCGCAACCAAAGAAGAAGCAGCCAGCTAGCGTTGGCAAAATTCCTCTTAAGTTAATCGAAACCCTATATAAAAAAAAAAAAACAAACAAAAAGCAAAAAAATGGATAAATCAAACACATATGACACTCAAAATGACATTTGTAAAAAATACTTCATCAGCATTTAAATTTAACAATTATTATAATTAATTTATTAAGTATGTAGACGAAGTGAAAACGCAAATGCGAATTGCGTTTTGAAAGTTTTCGAACAAAATGGAAATCGAAGCACGACGGAGAACAGAGAATTGAGATTTGTGTGAGAAAAAGTGAGAGAGAACATACCAAAGTTTAGTTAAGGCGAGTACATTAATACTCAATACTTTTTTTTTTTTTTGTGTGTTTTTTGAGCGGATGAAATGAAAATTGTAGTATTTGTTGTGCATATAACTATTATTTTAGGTTTACAAGACTTGTAATTATTATTTTAAGTTGAAAAGTTGAAAAATTTTGTAAATTTTAAGTGCTTTTGTTTTCATTTGCCATGCGAGTCAATTTGGCGCATAGGCCAAGCTAAATTCTGAAAATATTAAGTTATGCATTTCTTTGATTTAATTTTGATTTATAATTACTTTCTAAGATTTAAAATTAAAAACAAAAACAAAAAACATAATTAAAATTTTTTTATATAAATGAATACCCAAAGACTGTTTTCGTTCCATCATAACAAGTACATATATACAAAACATACAAAACAAAAATAAAAAAAAAAACAAAAACATAATTATTATACATACCTACATATAAAAAAGTAAATTTAAAAAATTTTTAAACTGGCATTGCGTGTGTATCACTAAATTAAAAAGAAAACTTAATTCAGAAAATTTATAAAATACACAAAGTTCTGGCCAAGCAGCAACAGTTTCTTTCACACAACAACAACAACAACAACAAGCATGAAGAAAAATACTCCTAAAAATGATATTCTAAAAAAGAAAAATTAAGCTAAAAATCTCTAAAGAAAAGAAAATGAAAATGAAAATCTAGCAGCAGCTAGTGAGTAAAATAAAAATACAAAAATAAAAGAACAAAAAAAGAAAAAAAAACAGAAGAGAAAATTACCTTTAGATGAACTTAGCGCAATTGATATAATTAAATGGAATACTTAAAGAAAAAAAAAACAAAAAACAAAAAACAGAAACAGAAAAAACATTATATGTGGTAAAGAAGAGTATTTTACATTGTATATATTATTAGTTTTTAGCACGTAATAAAGCAAGTAATTAAAGCATACGAAATTGGTAGCAGAACCTAAAGTCTTATTAAGTCATATTAAAAACTAGAATTGAGATTAAAGAATAACAACAACAACAACAAAAAATATGATGACAAATGCAAAATAAAAGCCACACATTTCATATAAATATATTTACTACTCGTACAAACAAAAACAAAAAAACAACAACAACAACTAAACAACAAAACAAACCAACTGCATTTAAATAACCTTTTTCCACACCACAAGATATATATATACATTTATATATATATCTACATATATATACTATATAGTATAACCAAATGTTTCGGCTGGTTTTTATGATATATACTTTTTTTTTCGACATATTTTGGTTTTTGTTTATGCAGCAATTTGTAGAGGCCGTGCAATAAACATTTCACTGGCATACTTTTAGCCACAACTTTTGGGCCAATTCATAGCCAAAAGTTGAGCCACAGTTACGAATGCAATTGGAAATAATAATAATAATAATAATAATATTCAAATTTGTATTGTTTCATTTGTTGCATATACCACAATAGAATAGTATATAGTTAAACAATATAATGGAGTCCAGTTAGATTTTGCTGCAGCAATAGAAGTTGATTTCCTTGTTGAGTCTTAGAGACCTATTTCAAAATTTCATTTACGAATGGAGTTCACTAAAGTTATTTCAACGTACAATATAACTATGATTTTTTTTTTCAAAATTATATTCCACTCCAAAAGAAAGTTTTTGGTGAATTTGATTCGTAAGTGGAATTTGGAAAAGGAATACAATATGTGTTTGTTTTTCTGCATTGAAAAGTCAGCCCAGTTTAGCAATTTGAAATGGAACCGTAAGTACATAAATAAACTGCAATCCGAGAGTTTTCCAGGCATATGCCCATTCCTATTTAAAAATAATAAAAAGAAAAACAGAATGAAAACAAGTTTTAATTTGTTTTCTTTCCCAGCATTCAGCAGAGATCAGCTTTGAGAGTATTGTTTTTATTAATTATTATTTTTTTTTTTTTTAAAAGCGAAAGAAAACAAAACCTACAAAAACCTAATGAAAAACTACAACAAGAGTGTTGACTATTGAAAAGTGCAAAGATTTTAACGTAATTGTTAAACCATACAGCGAAAAAGATATTTAAACAAAATACATAAATAAAGCAACTTTGCTGTACTTGTTTAAATTCATAACAAATTTTAAAGCACATTAACTGTTAAAATTATATAAACTTACAAAAAAAAAAACAATATAAAGTACTTAGCAATTTAAAAAAAGAAAAACAACAAATTCTTTTTTTTAAATTGTTTACAAACTTTCCATTTTTTGCATTCAATTATTTTCAAATGCTTCTGAAACGTTAAAGCAACAAAAAAAAAAAAAAAAACAATTTAACACTGCCAAAATAATTGTTTAGACTTTTTGACAAAATTATTAAGCAAATCTTTGTTTGAGAATTTTAAGCTTGATCGCAATAAAAAAAACTATATGATTTCCCAATTCTTCCGGGAATTTCAGTTATTATCTGACTATAAATTTGCATTTACTTATGAGTATGTATAGGCCAATTACTTAAAGATTACTTAATAAAAACATAAACGCACTTTCAGCAAAAACAAAGCAATAGTTATCAGATCGAGTACGATATTTTATATTTATAAAAAAAAAACAGCGCAGCACACAGAAACCGAAAATGAAATCAAAACTGAGAACAACAAATTATTAGAAAGGCAAATAAAATTATATACTCATTTACACAGACACACACACAAACACACACACACACACACACACACAAACACACACACACACACACACACACACACACACAAACACACACACACAAACACACACACACACACACACACACACACACACACACACACACACACACACACACACACACATATTTGTTATATATTTTGTAACGTAAGTTAGAAGCGACATACGAGTACATACATAAACATAAACATAAACATAAACATACATATATAAATAAATAATGCACAGACACGTACATACATACATCTAGCATTCATATAAACCGAAATACATATATATACACACACACACACACACACACACATACATACACACATATACACTGAAATCTAAATCATAATATTTGATAACTATGTATTTATAATGTATGCATTTTTTACCAACAACAACAAAAGCGACAACTTCTATAAAAAAAACAAAAACAAAAACACGCATCACATTAAGTCAAATGAAATGAAAATACACAGAAAAACCAGAAAACAGAAAACAGAAAACCAAAAAACCGATTTGAAATGCAGTTTTAGATAAATGTGCATATAAGTACATTATTATGTAAAATCACTTAAATATACAGTAAAAACAAAAACAAAAACAAAAAAAAAAACAAAAACAAAAAGAAAATAAAATTAATACAAAATACAAATAACAAAAATGGCAACTAGTATTAAAAATTTATGAATAAATTACGAGTAATATTAAAAGTACACTGCAAGCGAAAACTAAAAGGATAAAATATAAAATGAGGTACGCAGAATTTTTCTTGAAAAACTAAAACCGAAAAATTACAAAAAAAAAAAATAAAAAAAAATAAGAAATAAAAACATAATTGAAAGTTAAAAATGATGAAATTGTGGGAAAATTGTAAGCAGATTACGGATAGCAGCCGAGAAAATGGGAAATCTTAAGTTAAGGCAAATTATACACACAAATACATGACACAAACACACACACATACACAGGTATACACACATACATACATACATACATACATACAGAAACACAAAAAACAATAACAACAAACAACTGCAATTATATTAAACGAAATTATTATAAAAGAAAAAAAAAAGAATACAAAAAAGAAAAGTGAAAACAAAAAGAACTAAATAAAGAATCTGTAACGTTATATGGAAAACCAAAAATACAAAATCGTATTTTCATTTATTTAAAGTTTCTGGTTATTTCAGGATATTTCAGGATATGCACTCGAATTGTATACTTTAAAATTGATACACTTTACACGCAGCGCCAAAAGCAATTTCATAAACTGCAGTACTTAAGCAAAAATGTCCGATATATATTTGTTGTTAAGGGATAACAACAACAAAACCAACAAGGACTTCTCGCCATGATAGCAAAAAAAAAGAAGAAAACTGTGCGCATTTAACAACCTGCAGTAAAAATGGAAAAGGCAAAAAAAAAACGAGAACGGAAAATCGAAACAAGATCTGAGCGCTCTGTCGGCTCATAAAATTGCTCAACCAAAATCAATACAATTTGCCATATGACCAGCGGGGTGAGGGTGCTGATGGGGTCAACAGCGGCAATAGCTAGATATTTTTACTGCAAATAAGCAAGGGCTCAAAAGTCCTAGAGTTAGGCGTCAAAATCTATACATATATATGTATATAGGAAACTTATTAGATATGATAAATGAGCACTCGACCCGGCTGGTTTCATAAATATGTATTTGCAAGCAAGCTAAAACATAAATAACACAAGTGGAGACGAGATGTAAACAAAACAAATGATTCACAATGAAATTTAAGCAAGGATAAAATGATAGTCCCAATAAATCGACAAAAACGACAAATTGTTCAGTTCAGCTAAAAATAGTTGAAGCCAATTGCGGCTTTAAAATATTGTTTTGCATTTCTCATTTGGCGTGGCACAACTTGTCGTATACGCTATTTGTTTGCTGCCTTAAACAATTGGCAGAACGTGCAACAAAGCTAACTGTACGAAATGAGTACGATTTTTTAAAGAGGGGGAAAGGCAAGGGGACAGGGGTATAACAAGGGGTGTTGGATCGCGGAGATAAATGTTCAACAGGGAGCAATAATATTGTAAATTTGATGCTTCATTGGCGCAGCAGCAAAGGACTCGGAGTCCCGTTTATTATATTTGTTTTGTGGCTGCGCAAGGATTTTATTCGCACTGTTTCAGACAACAACAACAACAACAAGAACAACATTTGCCTATAAAAATGTCAAAATGAAGTCGCCAAGGACCAAAGCAGCATTCACAAAGGCAAAGCAGCCGTGTCGCCTTTTTTTTACTTTGCAAATTTAAAAATATAAAAAGTATCAAGCTAGAATTTTCAAGCTAAAAACTGTTCGACTACGCAGCACCCTGTAATAAGGAACAAGGAATCAACCAAGTATCAAAAACAAATTGAAAACTACGAGGAGAATCTTGTTTTCAAGTTGATAGAACTGAAAGAGACGCGCTGTTCACAACATGTTCTGAAAGTAGGCACAATGTATGAAACTTCACTAAATTTGGCTTTCCGCAGGACTTTCGTCCTTGCGGTTACATTTTCAAACTAAGCGAGATAAGAACTCTCTTCATTTCAACTTACTGGCAACTAAAGTTACCAAAATAAGCAACAGCTAAAAGTAAGCAACAGCCTTTTGCCAATAAACAGCTAAAAGTATGCTACAAATTTTTGCAAACAACAATTTTATGCAGACACCTTCTGCTTTTTATTGATTCATGTTCGCCTGGTATTTTGTATTTTGCAGTCGAATTGAAATTTTCCTCGGGTTGAATTCTGATGTTGGCGAAACTAACTTTCTTTGATTTATGAAGAAGAAGAAGCATTAATCGAATACGAGCGGATTTATTTCGCTTGTCTTGATTAGAGTTGAAGGAAAAAAGTGCGATGGAATTAAAAATCGAGTCTTAAGATCGAAAACAGAACTTGGAGAAGATCATGGCACTTTGATTTGTCTTTTAGTGCTTTTCTATATGCCTGCTTAAGTTGAATATGCCCTTTTTAAGCAACTGTTGTTGGATGCAGGGTACAAGAAGACATTCCACACAATATTTGTTCTGGAAATTTAGCCAGGAGCCAAAAGATTTTACATGCTTGTTGTACACAATCCGTGGCTGTAGTGCCTTGTACCTTGTTCCTTGGAACTCTTCAGTGTGTATGTGTGTGTGTTTATTTGTAGATGGTGTTGGCATTATTTGCTGATAGTGCAACAAACAAACGAAAAGCAAACCAAATAAGGATATATATTATGCTCCTTTGTTGATGCCGACCTTAGGTTGTTTAACTGTCTATTGGTTTACGCTAAGTTATACAATATGTATTGCGTTTGAATGCTCTGCCAGGAATTAGAGTGCATTATTGTGGGCCAGCTGATAAAGGATTATAGTGAAGCACATTAACATTTGCATATTGTTGCGATTTTTGTTTTGCTTAAGCTTATGGCAATAGTTGTTTTTGTTGAGTTTGACATTAAGTTGAAAATCGAAAATCTTGCTTTAAATATAAAAAACGCTGACCAATGTCTAAAACTGTCTATTAAGTGACACATTTCTCAACTCTTAACACTTAACATGCCCCAAAAACGAAAAAAAAAACGATATCAAATTCCAGCGCAAAAATATGCCTACAGGATAAGCACACGTCCTCTGCTCTACCACTTATCTATCTTATTTCATTTTGCTCATCTAACATATTTCAATATTTTGCCAACATGTCACACGGACAGACAAGACGACATTCATTTCCTACAGTCAACACGCACAATTTGTCGCTTTCAAATGAAATGCTTCAAGACAACAAGAGCATAATAAAAACAAGTTAGTATGCTTTATGCAACATTGCTCGACTACAAGATACTCCCTAAGTTATAAAAGATTAAAAGATATTCGTTCGTTCCGAATTCCACTTCCGAATCAACTTCACAAAAGGCTCTTCAGCATATGATTAAAGCCGTTCAGTTTGTGGAATCGTTTTGAAAGTAGAATTTGAATTTTAAAACACTTTCATTGCATGATTACCCGATTGCCGACAGATGTTACCTACTTTGGACAAGATTATTTAACAGGGTGTACAACAGACGGTTACAAAATACAATGTAACACCGGAAAAGGATGCAAAACGAAAGTACAAGTAAGTATAAAGTTGAAAGCGACTGTGCCATACCCTGTTAGTTAGTAAAATAACTGTGAAACAAAGAAATTTATATAAATAAAATGTGTTAATAAAAAATGCATAGACCTTAACAATATTGTGTATAGGGTATGCTGCAAAAGGTAACATGTTTCAGCCCCAAAAGCGAAAATCAACATACAGACAGAGCTACGTAAAGTGGATCAGGGACAGCGCGAAAGAGTGAGAGAGAGGTAAAGAGAGAGAGCGAGAGAGAGAGAGAGAGAGATGTGGGTTAGCAGCTAGCTCGAGGCAAATCCGCATGGAAAAAGATACCCGGGATAGAAAGTAGAACTGTGGGATGCTGTTTAACTAGAGACACAGCACGGAAATACTTAAAAGCAGAGCAGCAAGAAGTTGCCATGGCCAGCGGCCAGAGGGGTGCATTAGGGGGCAAGAAATGTTCATTTGATTTTGAGAATTTACTCGTTGCATGCCCAAAAGTTAAGCAAGAACAATTTAAGCCGCAATCATAGTCGATAGAGGTCACCAGCAATATGTTCGTTAAGGCCAACTTGTCAGTCAATCAATGCTAAAAAAAAGGGTTGGCACAGCGTTGTACACACAAACAACAACAACAACAACAACAAAAAGGGACACATTTTTAGCAGGATGTGCCATGACAAGCATTAGACAAATAGCGTTAGAAACATATTAAATTTTGTGGCTACAAATTACTTAATGAATGCGAATAAAACCGCAGTCACGTACCAGGCAATGGGATAGTTTTTGGTCAAAAGGACTCACGACATATGCAAATAATCATTTTTAGACGCCAAATGTTGAAAAAACAATTAAAATGCGCTAGCGTTGGGCGTGTTCGACTAGTAGATACCCTAAACACAATTTTAGTAGTTCCAAAAACATATATTTTGATTAGAATGGGTCAACTTTTTACTCCTTGTTCCCATTCAAAATGGGACAAAAGGGAGTTATAAAGTACTGCAAATGTATCTAACAGGCAGATGGAGGCATTTCCGAATAAATGAATTGTGTATATTCTCGATCAGCATCAACAGCAAAGTGGATTTAGCCATGTCCGTCTGTCTGTCCGTATGAACACACAGATCTCGGCGAATACAAGAGCTGGAGACACCAAACTTGGCATGCAGCTTCCTGTATACCATGCGCAGATCAAGTTTATTTCAAATGTCGTATGTTGCCGCTGAACTGCTTGAAATACAAGTTGGCAGCAAGGAGTCTCGTAGTCGGGCACACTCGACTAGAGCATTCTTACTTGTTTTTCCCGAAAATATCTTTTGAATAACTTTCAATTAAAGATTTTCATACAACATTATGGAATAATATTGAAAATAATGGTTTAAAGAGGTTTGTTGTTTGCGAACACATGGATTTACCTTTGCTACCTTGCTTTGTTGAGAAAATGTTCTTAGATTTCGCTGTAGATTAGGTTTGTGTTATATTTTTTGTAAAATTGTCTATACCCTATCGCAGTTGAACTCAATTATATATACTGTTAATACCATTTATAGATGCTGGGTATCAAATAACAAGTAGTGGACGCATTTTAACATTTTATGTGGCGACAAAATTTTCATTACCAGTTGGTTTCCCAAACGCAATTTGCATAAACCCAAGTGAAGCACGTCTGTTGTTTGGCCACCAGGCTCCAGTTGCCCTGTTGCCCAGTTGCCCATTTTTGGGGTTCGCCAACCACATCAAAATATGCACAACTTAATTGTGCTGAAAGAGTTTTTGGGTGATTTGTTCACTAAGCTCCATTTAATTGCAAGGCCCTACTCAGATTTCACTCTACCATGGCCATTGTGCACATATCAAGCGGTTAACCGCTATTTGTGATATTAATTGGTGTCTTTGTATCAGCATTAGATGACCCACACATACTCGCACATACACACACAGACACACTCGCATATGCACATGCACACTTAAAATGTATATCCTGTATGTATGTTAGTTTTGGTGTTCGTTAAATTGACTTAGGATTGCGGTAGATGATGGCCTAGGTCAGGTTTATGCCTTATGCCTTTATAAGCCAATTTTATTAAATAGATTAATTTATACAAATAGAAACCGCAGTGCTGCATCTTAAAAGCAGTTTAAACAATTTAACATAGCTCTGAGAGAAATAGCCTCAGCATCGAGGCGCAACTTAGCTTTAAGCCAATCCTCATTAATTAGTGAACTGGACAACCTGTTAAATTCCAACCCACTCCCACGCCCACTCATTATAATGCTATATAATGAGGCTTAGAGCAAACCCGGGAAAACTAGGCTATTATCAGCTCAGCTCAGCAAAAGTGCGACCACATTGTTTACGAACTAGTAATAATGCACATAAGTTGGATATTAGTTGAAAGTGGTTTAGAGTAACAAACTTCTTCAAAATTGTTGTTGATGAAAGCAATTAGATTTGAAATTATGTGATAAAAACAAAGTTAGTATTGGTCACTTTCATTAAATAGTTTACTTTATACAATTTAAACTATCTTCCTGAGCTATCAGAAATAGCCTGCATTAAGCACTAAGCACAGCTTTCTCTTCAAATCAATCCTCATTAATTAGTGAATTGAACAGCCGGTTAAATTCCAACCCACTGCCACTCCCACTCATTATAATGCAATATAATGAGGCTTAGTGCAAGCCAGGAAAACTAAGCTATTATCAGCTCAGCACGAGTACAGCCTGAAAGCCACATTGTTTACTAACTAACAATGCAAATAACTTGGAAACTTAATTAAAGTGACTTTGGAGTTAAAATAAAATTTAATTTTGAATTCTAAGATCTATCAAGTTTATCAAGGATGTAATCAAATAAATCCTAAAGTTACTTCTTAAAATTTACTTTTCATATATTACCTACTTAAAACTCAAATTCAATTGTGATTTTTTTTGAACTCACTTTGCATTTACTCGCACTTAAAACCAAATTATTATATGATTGTTTTTAAATGTTAGCGTACTTATGATCCGAATCTATATTTTGATTGAAGAGGGCATTAAACAGCTTGTTGTAGTTGCACTCTGCTTTTAAAGAGACCGGACATGGCAGGTGCATATGCGCAAAACATGCTACCTTAATCATTTGCGGAGTTTGTCATCAAAGCTTGGTTCGCTTGCATTGGTTGCTTATATTTTTCGAAAGGTGGAAGTTAACCTAATTTGGGCAGTGTTTCGTCGCTCAGTTTACCCAACAGCTTTTGCGGATTTACATCCGCCCTGTTGCCGGAAATCACCACGAGGTGGCATGAGTCAACTCTGCAATCTGCCAGGATCACGCTGTGCTTGCCACGTTAAGCTGGACAGCAACCTGGCGATGGAAGCCAATTTGACAGTTTTATTGAATAGTTTAGTTAATGCAATTTAAGCAATTTACCAGAGCAATAAATAAAGCTTTGATTTAAAGATTTCAGAAAAGTTGCAATTCATTCTGAACTCCACTTTCGTATCAATTTCACCGAAAACCTAAATAAACAATGCAGTAAAGTAAAGTGTTTTTAATTCGTTTGGTTGTAAAACGGAATCGATAGTCAAATTAATGTGAAAGCTACATTAAGAAATGAACTTTTAATGTATTACCTACTTAAAAGTCAAATTGAATTGTATATATATATTTTTTATTTTCACTCACTTTGCACAGTTAAATGTTTTTACGCATTTTAACGATGTGAGTTCACACGTAAAAATAATTATTATTCCTTGAGTTTCCGATGTTGATGAAAACAATTACAGTTGAAATTATGAGTGAAAAGAAACGAAAGTTACACTTTTGCTCATATAAAACTGCAAACAGTTATTAACTTTTGTTGCTGCAATACATTTGCCGAGTGCTTAAGAAGTCCACACACATACATATGTACATGCATATAAATACATATACCTACAAATATACATATATTTAATTACATCAGGCAGCTGCAGGTCTGTTCATACCATATATAGAGTCAATGGCCAGAGCTACTTTATGGGAATTAATCAGCGCAATTATGCCAGAACGCAATGCAATTTACGAAATGAAAAATGTGCACAGTGGTGCAAATTAAACATTTATAAATTAAAAATTTGAAAGTGAAATATGTCATATATATTTTTAAAGCAAAACTTATTTACTTTTGCATTGGCATATAAGTTTTGTTGGCCGAGTCAATTGAATAACTCATAATTGACAGTTGGCTTGATATCTTCATTATGTTGGCAAGACTCCAAAGAAGTTCTGTGTCATCTTTGTCGTCTCTTTCGCTACCGCATCCATTTAACATAAATACACAATGACAACACACATACACATATACACACACATATACGCACGCAATTGGCTGCTCTTCTCTTTACTCGGCAAACTGCAAATGAATTTTACACATTTTTATTTGAGTGCAGTGCAGCCGCATGTCCTTGCCGCCATTTCAGGCATTTATTATGTCCTTTCAACGGGGCAACGGTGCACATCAGCAGCCCCGCCAAAGAGTTTATCAGCGTCCGCTGCAACGCAACCCGCCTCCCTTCCTTCACACCTCTACACCTATGAATACCTCGACCCGCTCACCCACTGACATAACGATTGCAGCTGGCACGGCAGCAACAACATTTGCTGCTATTGTTGTTACAGTCATTGGTTTACGTTCTCCTCGGACGCTTAAGGCCCACACACAGATACACACATACAGACACATATGCAGGATATGCGAAGCACTCACTCACACACACACACACACACACACACACGCACACACACTGATATGCAACACTCACGCATTTGCACTCTTTCATTAAAATTTGTGCGCTGTTGGCTTTTATTAAATGAATATCCATGTGCTTGCACTCTACACTGCACCTGCCCTTTTTCCTATCCCTGGTCCCTGTCCCCAGCCACCCGTTCCACCCACTTCATCCGCTTGGCTAGCAGAAATCTTTTCATGCAATCAGAAAATGTTACAAAGTTTCCACATTCAAATTACTCAATGATTTTAACAGAAACCCTACACAAGTTATTTGAGTTGCAACTGGCTTGTTTTTAATAAAGCCCACCTATAGGCCCTGAACAGTCCTTTTGAGTGTCCTGTCCGTTTAGCCAATAGATGTAGACCCACTCGTCAGTGCACACTGAGCGAAACTCCTTTTTTTTTGGCAATTGCTCAACATTTTCATATTAACTTGAAATTGTTAAATTGTTCAGTTGTTGATTCTCTTTAATTGTCCAAATATATACGTGTATAAGTATATATACATGTTATACGTATAAGTCCAAGGAATGTTAAACATCAACTAATCCTTTGTGGTATCAAAACTAACTAAAAAATCGATGAATCAACATGTTTTTAACACTTTTTGCTGTTTTTGGTCGTTTTCAGCAACAATTCGGAAATAAAACTCTGAATACCGAGCAAAAATGCCATAACTATTACTCAGCCGCAATGTGGTCCTATATGCCATAAGGACAGGCGTTTTAAGAACAATTGTATTAATAGTGCAAAGTAACAACTCACTACATATCTTCATTTCCTGAGCTTATGTCAATTTCGCTCAGTGTGCAGTGAATTCACATGAATTTACAAATGTTCAAGCGGAAATCAAAAAAAAAAAAACAAAATCACTGAAGTTGCACAGATACTTTTTAAAAAGAAGCTTCGAAGGATATTGCACTACCTTACAAAAATTGAAAGATTATAATAATTGGAAGGATTACACTAGTCAACAGTGTTTTAATGTCTTTCGATATAAAAAATCGATGTTTTGAAGAAATAAAACTGAAATCTGAAAATTGTGTTATTTTCGTTTTATGCCTAAATGCAAAAAACTGCACATTTCAATATAAATAAAATGTTGTTTTTAAGCCAAATCTAATATTTGATAAACAAGTTTCTTATATCCAAGCTAAATTCGCTTATTAAATTTCAATCAGAAAATCTTTGCTAAGAAAATTATTAGAAAAGAAAACTGTACCCTCTTCTATCATTATTTGTCGCTTGTAATTAACAATCCATTGATAAAGTTTTTTCCTCAAATTGCGCTTGTCTCTTCATTGTTTGCTACCCTTAGACCCAAACCCATTGTATAACTACTTCACTCAGGTGTTGCAGGAAACACGTGACATTTGCTCACATAGCATATAGACATAGACGGATGTGCACAATTTTTCGAGCAGCATTGTGAAAATCACGTAAATTTCATTAACAATACTTTTGCCAATAACAACAACAAAAAGCAAAAAAAGAATGAAAAGAACAACAAGAATGCAATCGAAATAAAAAATAATAATAATAATTGCAATGAGATTTAATTGTGCTTGGCCGTTGTGCCAAAATGAAGCGGAAGCCGCACACGCACACACGCACACACACACACACACACACACACACGCAATTTACAAAAATAAAATCAAGCACACACGCACACACACACACGTATACTTATACATACACACAGCGAGTGTGTCACAATGCGCACAAGGTGCAAAAGGATATGCGCCATGAAATCCATGTGCTTTTAATGTTGAAAAATGAGTTTGTGAGCACGTCGTATGCTGCTTGCATCCCTACTCCTAGACTGGACCAACTTCCCGCTCCACGCTTCTCCTTTTCCACCGCCTCCCCTCTTTTTCAGCCCGTTCTGGCCTGCACTTTGTGTGTGCAACGAAGCAATTTGGCGTATGAAACGGGTCAGGTCAGTGCCGTGCTCCATACTCGCAGCTGGAATTTATACAGCACTTTGGAGAAAGTTGCTTTTCTACTGCTGCTGCTGTTGTTGCTGTTGTTGTTGTTGCTGTTGTTGCTGTTGTTGCTGTAGTTCAATATATGCAGCAACTGCCGCTGCCGCTGCTGCTGCCACTACCCCTGCCCCTGCCATGCACTTTGCCAAGTCATTAAGCGCATGTGTGTATGTATGTGTTAGCTGGAGTATACTCAAATGCGTGTTTGCTCCTTTTGCCACATTTAATTGAAGGAAATTAGTTTTAAGTGGCTTTAATATTTTACCGACTGCCACCTTTTAAAAAGATTTCAAATTAAAGAACAAGCCGCTATAAATCAAATTAAATGTGCTGTCTTTATATCATTTGCTAACAACTTAATGCTATCAACATTCTATCAACTTTATATTTGTTTATTCCTTTTTTTTTACATTTTATTGATATCTTATTAGCTAGCACATATTGAGTGTGTGCAAATTGTAGAGATACAAATGAATTGCATAGCTTAGCGTTAATTGGTCGAGTTTGTTTGGTCAGCTTGCTTTTTGTGGTCGGACTATTTTTAAGTTTGCTCAGTTGATTCTCTGATAACATTTTCTGATATAAAATTTGAATTTATGGTATAAAGTTGGTCATTCTAGTTCCTTTTGCGGATATTGTTCTATCCGTTAATAAAAAACTACTCTTTTTTTCAAAGGAAGTAATCATTTCGGATAAAAGCAAATAATCTTTTCTTAAGTTCCTTTTCGGATACAAGAACTAATCGTGTCTGTGATTCATTTTCATTTTTACCGTTTCAAATTAACTTAATTTGGACTTTATATGCGTTTGTGGATTGATGTCATATTTAAAAATGGTTAAATCTTTTGAGAATTTTGCAACTTAAAGACTATTCGAATTTGAAAATATGCCAGACAGGATCTAGTTAAACGAACAATAAACGAATATGAAAAATTGAACTGCCGGAGCCAATAGAATGGAAAACGAAGCTTAACGAACTAAAGAAATTATAACTGAAGATATAATTTAATAGTTCCATTCAAAGACCACGTCAATCGAACTACTTCAGATCCGATCGACTCAACTTTAGTAGATACCAACTTGGCATACAGTTTCCCTGCTCTAGTCTCAAAACTTTGGAAAAATTGCATTTATACGTACATATCACAGGCCCAATATACACTTTTTTCATTTGTAGTAAAACTAACATTAAATCAAAATTTTGTGGAAAATCACGTTGGAAATTTTCAACTCGAAAACGTATTAAAAATTGACCATAAATAACAGTTATCTTATAAAATTTTGACGCAAAAAACTTTTTTCTTTTAAAATATTACAAAATAGTTGTTGAAAACTAATTTTTATTTTAAGACTTATAGCAACAACGGTACCTGGTATTAACATAAAATACAGCAGTATCCTTTCTACCAATAATGTGAAAATCGCTTATAGCGAAAGTCAAAAGATCTTTACAACAAGACAAGTGTATCAAAACTAAGATTTGTCGCTTTAATGAGTAAACATAAAGTTAGAAGCCGTAAAACGTTATGTTCCCTGCTGAATTGTAGAGTATAGAAGATATTTATATGCAATTTTGACTCAATTTCTGCAACATTAACTCAAAAATGGTGTTTACTTTTATTTAATAAAATTGATTGCTGGCAACAGCGGTTAGGCAACTAAAGGGTTAAGCATATGTATGCCAAACTAAGTGGAAAGACAATATGTGTGTGTGTCTGAAAGCAAAGCACCGTTATAGCAATGAAGTAACCGCTATGAGCGTTAAACTGTACATTTCACCTGCTGCGTTTATTTCCGCTGTTTCCGCAGCATCTTATTGATTTCTGCTGCTGCTGCTTCTGCTGCTGCTGTGGCACATGTTCTGCGAATTGAAATAGTTATGACAAGCCACGCGCGGCTCATGGATGGATGGGTATGGGTAGAGAGACAGTGAGAGGGGGGGGTTGTGCGTGTGCGTGTGCGTGTGTGAGTACGCCAAATTACCATATAAATGGATTACAGGCAGGCAAAGGGTTTGGGAAAATCGAAAAATCAGCAGCAGCACTCACACAGACACAGACACAAACACAGACACAGATACAGAGCGCACAGCGGCCGCAAAACGTTTTTCCAATTTGCCAAACGGAAATCATTTTCTTATTATAGTTGTTGCAGTGGCAGCTGCAACATCATCATCATAATCACCACACTCCACCCCGCAGCCACCAGACGCACTGCTGCAGCTGATTAGCTTGCAGGCTCTTTGCCACATTAGCAACACTTTTACTGTCAACTCAAAAGGAATTATGAGCTCCTTCGCTCCTTGGCTCCTTCGCTGCCAGGCTGCATTGCTCCTTTGCTGCTTCTTTGCTCGCTCGCAGGATGCTCGAAGTTTGCTTTAGAGCTGCGGAAATTGCAGCAGTAAGCGACAGCTAAGAAATCACAAGTACGAGTAAGTAGTATTTATGGGATCTCTTACCAACTCTTACTACAACTGTAAGTTGTAGCTGCAATTGGGCGAATATTGTGCAATGCACCACAAATTTAAGCCTGACAGGAAATTAATTTATTCGTCATCCAAATACAAAAATGTTATTTCATTTCGATCGTTTGATTGCTCTCGCTAAATATTATTATAATAAATATGGTGTGTAACTTTAATACTATCATCATTTTTATGAATTGTATTCGAAAACTATATTAAAGGCTATCAATGACAATTTTTACTC
Organism: Hirtodrosophila cameraria; assembly: GCA_949708635.1. Lineage (NCBI taxonomy): Eukaryota > Metazoa > Arthropoda > Insecta > Diptera > Drosophilidae > Hirtodrosophila > Hirtodrosophila cameraria. Next base: position 61,196,427 of record OX453090.1, read on the forward strand.
CCTGTTCTCATTAAAAGTGGGAAAAAGGAAGTTATAAAGTACTGCAAATGTATCTAACAGGCAGATGGAGGCATTTCCGAACATATGAATTGTGTATATTCTCGATGAGCATCAACAGCCGAGTCGATTTAGCCATGTCCGTCTGTCTGTCCGTATGAACACACAGATCTCGGCGAATACAAGAGCTAGAGACACCAAACTTGGCATGCAGCTTCCTGTATACCATTTGCAGATCAAGTTTATTTCAAATTTCGTATGCACCCCCCGGCACCCCCGCAAATCGAAAAAAAACTCCCACAGCCTCAATTTTAAAGATAAAGCTTTGATTTTTGGTACAAATATATGTTTTATCAATGTTGATCAGCTGAGTAAATTTCATTATGAACGGATAAATAACACATAAGTTATGAAGGATTCTATTACCCCCGTCTCAGCAAGCAGAAACAACAGTTTGACAGGCACTGGACAAGTTAAGTGCGCTGCTTGCTTGTGTTGCCTCTGAACCTTTTAGGAACTGTAATGAAATTTCTAAGACCAAGTGGTACAAAAACAATACCCCCGGTGCATCTTTCTCTTTTTTAGATGCCTTCAATATCGTAGGTTTCTTAAACGTTTCATAAGCTAGACTATATGTTAACTTGATAAGCTAAGCTTTGTTATTAGTTTGTTAAGCATCTGCATTGTTGTTGTCTGCTTGGGTGTTTGACTGCAATTGCGAATGGGTTAAGTCTAAGTAAGTGGCATTTGTTGTATATCCTGCGTACATCCTTGTGCATTTGCCATATAAACTTCATCATCTGCACAGCAGCAGCAGCAACAGCAACCAAAACAACAACAACAACAACAGCAAACTAACAAAAATGTGGCAATAAATTAATAATAAATTTAATTAGTTTTGTGTTTTCATGCCACACCGTTGGGTGCCACACAAGCAGACACACCGATACACACACATGAACACACACACACACATTCAAGTTGTGAATTTAAAAGGATTTTTGGGCCAAAATGAGCTACAGCTACATTTGAATTCTTGTTGTTGTTTCCAGCGGCGAAAACTAATTTGAAACATTTTAACACTTGTTTTGTAATTTTGGCAACATTGTTGTTATTATGCGAGTATTTACTTATTGTTGTTGCTGTTGTAATTTTTATTAGATTTCACTTTTGCTTTAGCCCAACAACGTACACGTTTTCATTTTGGCTACATTAGATTTTCGCCCTAGCATTATTATTACACACATTCTTTCTCGCTCTGTCGCTCTCTCTCTCTCTCTCTCTCTCTCGCTCTCCTTCATTGCCATTTGGCTGTTATTTGTTTGTTGGTTTTTGTGTTTTTATTGCCAGAACATTTGTTCAAATAACGAGAACAATAACAACAGCAGCAGCAGCAGCAGCAGCAGCATCAGTAGCAACAACAATAACAACAGCATAAAATATGTATCCACTTTTATGGAGTTTTAATTTGTTTTGTCGCCAAAAACACTTCGGCCCATGTAGAGCCCACCCCTCCTCTCCCCTCCCACCACCCCACCACATCCTTGGCTAATATCCGTTTCACATTTTGGTAACGCTAAAACACTCAAAAAGTGTAATTACCCAAATGGCGTTATAATTTAGACCTGGTACCAGCTCTAAAGTTTCCGAGCAAGAGGGCAATTGAAAGGGGCTCTGCCGAAAGTCGTAAGAAAGTTTTTCGGAATTCAGGATTTTTGTTGAAGTAAATAAAGGCGGGATTGGGGTTGGGGTTAAGGAAAACAAAATGAAATTATGGCAACCATTTAAGTAGTTGCAAACACTTTTAGTATGTTTTATTCGACTTTTGAATCATTAAAATGCATTATAAGATATATTTATAAATTGTTTCTAAAAATTAGAAGCTTTTAACAAAGTTTTAATGTATTTAAAATAGTCAACACAGTCAAGAAGAAGAAATAATATGCTTGAAATAGTTGTCAAATAACAATTGCAGCATGAGCAACAGGCAATAAAAACTTCGAAAAAATGGGAAAGAAAAATAGAGGAATAAAAATAAGCTGCAGGAATTAAGATAAAGGAAAATATTTTTTGATCATGCAGCTTATCAAGCGTTTGCTAAAACCAGTTGAGAATTATAACACTATAAGAAAAATTAGCTTGGCATGCTCTGAGGCGAAGCTCCAATATGAAGGCAAAGCTGTACAAAAATATTGTTTGTATGTACTAAAGTCAAAGTAAAGACAATTTGGACTCTTTTTTTTATAAAATAAAAGATTTAATTGGAACTTGAATTTAGTCTCGATGATTTGAAATCGATTTTGCTCATTTGCGAAACGGGGGTTGTGTCAGCAATCCAGTTCTATAAGATGAAGTATTTGGTCTCTAAGTCCAATGCTGGTGAACTGTCGAAACCAAAGTAACTATAGATAAATGACAATACTCAAGCAAGGTGCAAATACAGTCAAATTGCATTCGAAACCAGAAATTGGAATAAACAGAAAGTCTCGAAATGTTGAGTTGTGCAAACCAACCAACGCGAAAAACTCTACAGATTTGGATGACAACACTTTGGGCAAAACAAATAAAATGATGCCTTACAAATGCCAAATTTGTTTTAATTGCAATACTTTATCAATTCAATTTCCGTTTGAATTAAACTCCATTTGAACATACGTATAACATAAATCTCACTAATTTAATATCACTTTGCAATTTCATTTGGATTAATAGTTTAACGTCTATATGCCAAACACAAGCCACATGTGTTAAACTGCCCCTACTCCCGCCCCAGGCCCATCGCTAACCGACAGCAATAGATTTGCAAATAAATTACAAAGCGAAAAACGTGAGCTAAACTGAAATATGTTTTCGAAAATTGTCCGCCAAAAATTTGGTGTTCCACATTTAAAATATAAAATAGGGACAACATGTGCGCGCCTTTTGCTGTAGCTTTTGCAATAAATTTAACTGATTTACGAGAAATGGGGGCAAGCGACAAGGATGCACGCTTAACTAAGTAAATAAATGTTGCAACTTTTTGTGCGCCACACCAGCACCCCTCCAGCATCCCTACTCCTCCCCGCGCCCCAGCCAACGCTGCATATGAAATAATTTGTTGCACTTTAATGTTTGGCAAAGTGAATCGAAAGCGCTGCCAACTTTTAAGTAATTCTGTTTTTCAAATGAATTCAACATTCGACATTTGCCAAGAGTTTGAATAATGCATCAGCCACAGAATTCAACAGGTGTGTCAGCGTGTATGTGTGTGTGTGTGTGTTTTTGTTACAGTTACAAAAGCTTTTAGCAGCGAAAGCAATGCAAAGTTGCAAGTTGCATATTTGGAATGCACAAAACTATCTACTGCACTTGTCATTAGCCTTAGTTTAAGCTTCCCACAAAGAACTTCAATCTCGATCTAGATCTGAATCTGAATCTGATTCTGAATCTGAGTCAGCCACATTCCGCTCACGCTTCTTTTGTTGTAATCTTTGGTATAAAGTTTTCGCATTAAGTCGACTTTGATACTCGAAAAACTATTATAGAAAAATATTTTTGCAAGCATGGAAGCTCGTACATTGTATTAGCTGTCACTGTCATTGTGTGTGTGTGTCTCTCTCACTCTTTGTGTGGGTGTGTGTGTGTGTGTGTGTGTGTGTGTGTGTGTGTGTGTGTGTGTGTGTGTGTGTGTGTGTGTGTGTGCGTGTTGCAATGAAGTCGCCATTGACAGCCAACAGAAGCCCCACGGCATGCATGTGTGTGCCTGTGCTTACTTGCCCCCTGCCCCCTGCGCCCTACGCTCTGCCCACCACAATGTGCCATGTCCCTCTTGAATACTATTCCCACATTGTGTGTGCATTATGTGTGCTCACTTCGTCGCACTGTGGATCCTCAAACCGAAAAGGCTTTGTAAAATATATTACCATTCAGATGACTGCTTTTTTCAATAAAATTGATGATGCATTCATAGTCCTCTATCAATGAAATCACCCAAACAAAGCTGTGAAAGATATGCTTTTTTTATAGTTTTAAAAAATTTAAATTCAACGTTGAAATGAATTATGTTATACTAAGAAATTGTAAAATGACTGCTGGTATTTTATTTAAAAATTAGAGTTATTTATTTAATTACCTTGAAGTTTGAAGTGGTATAGTAAATATTACCACCCTTTAGGTTTAGTAAGCCATTGGAATGCCAATGGACCACTCTGTGTTTGAAAACATGCTTGCAAATCACAAGCAACGTCAGAGCTCTTTTTGCGCTTGATGTGCTTACAATTCTCAACCAGTTCTAACACACCAACAGCAGCACATTGAAAGTGAGGAAGTATGGCTACTTCTAGAACAGATCTGTACTAGCTGCCGCTGCTTGCCTAATAAGAAGTGCTTATGATAATTTGTATGCTTATTTTTTTGAGCTGAGATATGTGAAAGTACACCACTGTGCATTGTCGCTATTTTGGTCTTAGGAGTGTATAGATTGGCACTCGATAGACGGCAGTGCATTGCCTTGCATTCCCGCAACGTCACTGGCACGCAATTTCTGGTTGAGATTTTCAGCTGCTGCTGCTTCTGGGCCTGCAAGAGGGCCAAGTTGGCCAACTTGTATGTATTTTCAGCTTAGTTAACACAAAGGCATATTTACTTTTTCTAACCCAAGTTGCTTGCATAAAATTTGATAAATTCCAGCAAGAGTCAGAGCAAAATCCAGAGCCAGACTCAAGCTTAGTGACTGACGGCAAATCTAATAAAGAATGCCAACCAATGCGTGTGTGTGTGCGTGTGTGTGTGTGTGCGTGCTTAGGTATCAACAAGCCATTGTGGCTAAAAGTTAAAAGGTTGAGTGCTTTACGAAAGCAGCTTTTTAGGGATTTTTGGTTGGCTAACAGTTTTAGTTATTGCGTTGAGAATTTCAAGTCTGATGGCTTTGCCAATTTGTTTTTGTAATTTAAATTTTTGTCTTTAATTGAAAATTAATATAGGATAGCAAAAATCTTGTATCTCATGTACACTTAAGCAAAAAAATCCAATAAACTGGCGTATTTTTTATCTTTTAATTGAAAATTAAGATTTACATATTCAATTTTAATATTTCCCAATCAAAATTTAGTATGCGCTTTTTGAAAAATTGTTGCTTGACTAGTTTTGACTAAAATGAGGAAAGAAGTTATAAAGAAGATTCTAAACTAAAATCAAAACTCGATCGTTTTTACATAGTTCAACTTAAAGGCCTGTGTTCAATTGGTATTCACTTCAAGTAAAATACTTTCGAAATAATATGTTATATATAAGAGTATAAAAATACTGAATTATGAATAGCTTATGTTAATTTATATATGCTGTACAACGATTTTTTTAGATACTGGCATCCTTAAAGGCATTGAAAATGAGATGTTTATCTCAGTGTACATATCAAGTTAAGAAAGCAATTTAGCCCATCCTTAGCCAAACTTAAAGCGAACTCGATACTCAGTGTATACTGAAGTTGAAGCAACCTGTTGCCTTGTCTGGTGATATGTAACTTGTCAGAAGTTTGTTGACGCGCAGATTAAATGCCGTCTGAAGCAACATGTAGACATTCCCCACAGGGGATCATTTATCAAGGAGCTGGCAACATTTAAGACACTGACAATGTCTCCATAGCTTATGAAATATGTAGGTGGATGAAGGATTGCGCAATAGCTGTGTAGCCAAAAACTATTTAAAGCATGACTAAGAACATGATACTATGCACTTGAACCTGTATCTGAATCAGAGCCCGGACTATAGAAACTATTTTTCAGCTTAGGCTTTTACTTACATGTTCCCTTTCGGAATTGCTTTGAATTCGTGCTTTACAAATGCTTTTAATTTTAAGGTTTATTAATAATGATAAGATGTCAATTCCATTTCTGATTTCAATCAAATGAGTCGGCATCAAAGTTTTGTACTGTTCTTATCGATTGAATATGCGATTTCATTAGTTTTGTGCAAATGACAGCTAGTTAAAAAAAAAATACTAACTGATTTTTTTCAAATTGTAAATTGATGGTTTTTATTCAATGCTGTTTCAGCATCAACAACACATCTAAAAAATGTTGCCAAATTGTAGGAATCTTCTTGATATTAGATTGATTTTGATTGGATAAAATGTGCTTTATCTTAAATAAATAATGTGTCTAAAGAACGAAAGCAATCGCAAGTCAAGAAGAATATTTGAAATAGACGTGAATATACTTTATCTAGACATTATAGAAAAACGTATTAATTTAAAAGCAACTAACACATTTCTTGGTCCACTTGCCAACAGCTTTGTTAGCTGCCACTAATGAAATATTTGAAAACAGAGAGAGAGAGATAGAGAGAGAGACACTCCTTGCATTTATGTCCAAATGGGCCTCAAGGCATTGTTTAAGCCAGGACAAAGCCACAGACAATGAGTGGGCTAGCACCTGCTGTGCCAGTTGATTAAGTTCTTGCTGTAGAAACAAGACACAGCTTAAGGTATGCTCGTCTGTCCTTGATATCCTTCGATGCGGCACCGTTACAAATCACAACAATCATACGCGTTCAATTGCGCATATTGATTGTCAGCATAATGTGCCACAATAGCACAAAACGTTAAGACTGAGGATGAATCTGAGGCTAAGGATGAGGATGTGACTGAGGATGTGGCTAAGGATGATGTGGCACAGCGTGATGGTATTGGTGTTGATTACGGTTACAGGTCACATAGCAAAAGAGCCGCCCACCTACTGTGTGCCACATTGTTCAAGAGACGAGTCCGTTATGTCTACTTTTGTGCCTGACACGGCTGCTTGGCCTTGTCACTTTTGTTGCTGTTAGTTGTTGTTGTTCTTGCTGCACTGAGACAAATTAATTTGCTATTTAAATTTATTTAGTTTTCTTGGTTTTGAACATTAGTTATTATTATTAAGAAGGTGGCTTACAAATATATATATGTAGTTGAAAAGACAATACGCAAATTAAGCAATAAGATTACACGATTTTGGTTATGCCAAACTTTTGCTTAACATATCGCATTTAACGACAATTTCATTATATTGGAAATTCTTTCCAATAAGTAAAATATATTTGTCATATACTCGTTTCTGTGCAATTGTTGTCTTTGATTTGATTGAGTTGGTAACTAAAATGTGCAAGAGACCCATTGACTGCTGTTGCCATTTCAACTTTTAGAATTGGATTCTTCGAGCTTTCTAAATATTTAAAAAATTTATAATATGCATTATAATATAATTTTATTGTTAACTATTCCATATTCGAATCGATTCCACAAAAATATTGGAAGCATAGTTTTACTGTCGTTCAAAAACTACGATTTTTTAGTCTTACCTGCACTGAAATTGATTCGAAAGTGGTATTCAGATAAGACCTGATCTTATTTAATGTAACTGTGTTCTTTTACTGAAAAGCTGTTAAAATTCTCATAAAATGAGAAAATGTTGTTAAACCAACTTTAGCTTTGTTCAACCAATTCTGCAGCAATATTTTCTTGCTGTGTATTGAATGTTGTTACTGCTATTGTTGCTGTTGTTACTGTTGCTGTTGCTTTTGCTGGCTTGTGTCTCAGTTGTCATTTGTCTGTGTCAGCGCGTGTATTCCCAGGCAGCCGGGACGACCAAGGACGTGGCTCATCCATCTCAGATATGTGAGTTGTCTAACGTTGTCGCGCTGCTGTCTGGCCTTTATACGGTGAAGGGGTTGACCCCAACCCTAAGCCCTAGGACCCGCCCCCAACACCATACTACACAGTGCGTGTGTGTGTGTGTGTCTTGTGTGTGTGTAATTGTGCGCAGCATTGTTAGCCTCGTTTGTCATTGTAAATTATACGGTTAAATTGTACGTATGTCTGATTCTGCAACCATTTGCCGCTTACTCTCGTTTTTGTTTCTAGTTTTCCTTTTTTTTTTTTAGTTTTTGCTAGTTTGTCTTTAAGTAAACAAAAAACATGAATGCCATGTTTTGCCTTAATGCGAGTGTGTAAGATTTTCTAACCAGTTCACTTGGGTCAAGTTTTATTGCAACTGAATATTCATAACCATTTGCAGCAAAATAAAAAAAAATATAAAAAAATAATAAAAAGAAAACTGCATAAATAGCTCAGGCTCTGCTGGTCCAAGCTTAGCGCAATTCTCTCGACACTCGACGAACAAATTTCCATATACTGCACATATGCACAGAAAAAATGAATGTGCAAAATATTAAAAATATATATACATATATATTTCTAGCATACAAAGTCCAGTTTTGAATCGCACCAAAACTAAATCTAAATGTACAAAAAAATAAACTAAAACTGGCGCATCAAATTATATAGTAAAAGCTTCCAGAACAGCAAATAAAACGAAAAATAAAAAAACTAAAAAAAAAACAAATATGCAAAATTCAAAAGAAAAACCTATTGCAATTCGAAAAATAAACACACTAACAAATATATTGACAAAAATAAATATGAAAATCAAACTAATATTCCCATCGAACAAAAACAGGATTAGATTTTCAACGAATGCTGCTCAAATTTGATTAGCGATTTGCCAATTTGATTACTTGAATAATAATACCCCCACTCAGTGAGAGTATATTGTTCAACAAACTATGACCTTTAGTTTGTTTGGTATTTCTCTTTATTATTATGAGTAAGCTCTGCGCACGAAACATTTGCATTTATGGCAGCCACTTGAAATGCACATGAAAATGTGCACTTAATTCAACGGCTCTGGCTTATTAAATTTGTGCTCTGCTGTGCTGTGCTGTGCTGTAGCCATAACTAAATGAAAAATACTTCAAGGCTAAGCATAAGCCTTTAATTAACACTATGTGAGTGCATTTTTGAACTGGCAAATCCTGCAAAATTCACACCAAACTCCTGCCGAGCAGCCAAAGCTTTCATACACTTGATGAATTAATCTCTATCACATGTGTGAGCATTTGTGTTCTTGTTATTTTTTTTTTTGATTTTTTTTCTATTTTTTTGTTGTTGTTGTTGTATATGCTTCATTCCTGCACTTTGCTTCTGGTATTACTCAGGCATCGTCCTCGTTCTCGTCTCGTCTTCAACTACGTCCTTGTTCGTGGTGGCTGCCTGGCATCATAAAGTCATTTAAGCATATAAATTGCACTTTTATTCTCCCCGCTTGTCACACAAATACAATTACTCAGGCACGTTCCCTGGCTCGGGTAACAGCCAACAGCTAACAGCTAACACCACATGGGAGCACATGAGCATAGCTAGTAGAATATCTACTCATTTTTTTTGTTTAATGCCTCTGTGTGGCAGCCACGAAACTGTTCTTTAATCATGCCTCCGGAACGTGCTATGTGTTAGTTTTGAGTTGAATATAAGTTAGAAACTGTCGTAGATTTTTATCAAAATTAAGAAATTAGCTCAATTCTTTTGTACAAAATTGTTGTACAAATTGAAAAAACGAAAAATACTGCTTTACGTAATGCAGTTACATTCATGTTGTTTGACGCTACTTTCGGACTTTCGGGACTTGCTGCGGGCTCTGACCTAAAAGGACAGGCTAATTAACACAACAGACTCTTAATTCGTAGAGGGCCACAGTATCGCCATGTGATGTGGTTCCCTTAAATTATGCATTAATAATGCCATAGCGTCTGCTTTCTTCTGAGCTAGAGATGGACGCGTGTGAAATGTGAAATGCATTTGTTATCGCAATTCAATAAATTTGTTCACTATCGATTTCTTTTTCATTTCTTGGAATATAAAATGCAGAAGTAGCAAAATGAAATAAATAATAAGTATCAATTGAACGTGTATTTCACAAGCCCAATATAATCCTCTTTTTTTGTTGGTCAAGATCTGAAACATTTACATTAAAGTCTCCCATTTTCAAAAACACAAGCAAGAATTCGAATAGACAAAATCACAGTGCTTCGATTTATATCAAAATAGCCCAACTTGAAGTCACTTTCAGTTCAATATAGTTATAAAATTCAAATAGTATATTTTAGAAATTAATTATGAAAAAAATCAGTAAAACTTTGCATACCAATTAGGCCATTTAATTTGCAATTCCTGTTCAGTTTATGCGAATTTAGAAATGAATACATACATTTTCGTGTCACATGACCTTGTCAGGCCTGTTCTATAATCCATTTTCGAATGAGTTCCACATAAAAAACGTGAAGCATAGTTCTAGAAATGTCTATGAAAAATAAGTATTTGTATTTGCATCTTGCTCCAAAATATATTCTACACACTTTTCTGTGGAATTTATTCGAATTGGAATTCGAAACAGGACCGAATATATTGTTATAATAAAATAAAGTTATAATCATTATTTTTAAGTTTTACTTTTTTTTATCAAAAATAATGATTATAGTCTAGTTTTATGAAATTTCTCAAAAATAATGATTACCATTGAAGAAAAACGTCAAAAATTTCAAAATCATTTTGGAAGTGCAGAGAATGTACAAAATCATTTTTGTTCTAAGTCTATTAAAAAACAAAAATTATAATTTTGTATGGTCCCTGCTTAAAACTAAATAAATTAATTGAAACAAAGGGCAAATGAAAAAACATTTTGACAATAATGTAATATTTAGATGCATTTGTTATAAATCTTATATTTGTTATAAATCGTGTCGTGTTGTGTTGTGTTTAATAATGTTGGAACACGCAGCTATCTCTACAATCAAGCCTAGCGACAACAAGCTCATTTGGCCACACAAACAGGATCCACAGGCATTGTCGTCGTTCCGAGTGCTTTGCATACTTTTAGGCGTGCATGGAATGCAACAACAAATTACAATGCAATTGCAATGTGTGTGTGCGAGTGTGCGCCTTGTGTGTGTGTGTGTGTTGAGCTGAAAATTTATGTGCTTGGCAGCATTTCCTGCATTGACATTTACTTGCGGTTATTACCGATGCAGTTTCGGGGCCAGAGACTAATTTTGCATAAATGCAGCCAGCAAACTGAAACGGAAAACTGAAAACTGCAAAACTGGAAAACTGGAACTGCACTTTTCGTTGTACTATACTATATGACTCGAAACTGTAGCTAGTTTTTATTTGTTGGGCTATGGTTTGCTGGCTGGCTTGCATTGGTTGCATTTTTGTCCCGTCAATTGTTTTCGGCACTTCTGGTCGCCCAGGCCTTTTCAACACTTTTGTTGCTGGCAATTTTTGCGGTCGACCACATCCTGGCATTGTTTCCTCTACCACATTTTTGGCGCTGTTCCCAATTGTGCATGCCATTAAACTTGGCTTTAATGTGAGCGAAACGCTTTATATTGTTTTGGTATGCAGCTGTTGCTTTAGTTTATTCACTAAGGTCAACACCAACAACAACAAATCCCGCACAGTGGCAAACAACAAGGTAAACCAGAAAATATGCCACCACATCTACCCAGACTCCCTGGAGCCCCAGGCAGACATTGAAACATCTGCATTGAAACAATTGCAATCATGTGAAAAGAAAACGAAAACGAGCTGCTGTTTTCAGTTTGCCGAAGACTTAAATACCCTTGCACACTGGCCAAAATTGACAATCATTAAGGGGTTATATCCACTTGTGATGGATGAAATAATCGGTTTTTTGTTTTTTGCATATTATTAAAGTGCATTTGAATTCTAAACAAGTCTCTAACTTAACATCCTGAGCTGATGTCAACAAATATGGATTTCATTGATTCCATGACAGCTTTACGTTAGAGTAAACTAATGATAAACAAAATCTTGACACAAGTTCCATAAATTACATCGAAAGCATAATAAAGATGGGTTTGAAAATGTCTCTTTTATGAACATAATGCCACAATATGTTAAAGAACTACGATGCTCTTCTAAAGCGTATGTCTTGCATTAAAAATACATCAACATAATTGAACGGTGTTTGATAAATTAATATTGATATTATAAATGTTAGCATTGGAATGAAAGACCAACAATATATTTTTTATTTTTTTTTCAAATATACTCAAATTAAAATGCTTTAAACAAATACAAACATATATATATGCTACAACAAGTATTTAAAAAGGCTCTTTTCGATTGCATAACCAAAGCTCTACTTAAAACAAATAATACACCCTTTCTCCACTATTCCGTTGCCTTTAGGATTGAGAAGTGCATACTCACACACGCACACACGCATACAAATACACACAGAGATAAACCCTGTAAAACACGAGGCAAAAATGGTCTAAGTGCATTTCAATTTGAAAAACTCAAAAACAAATATCGGCTAAGTGATTTTTGTTGTTGCCAATAGTAGCAGTTTGGTACAACTAACCAGGCTTTAATTTGTGGCAACTTGTTGATAGACAGACACAACAGGCATAATAGCTTTGATAGCTTTGATAGCAACAACTTTTTAATCAGTTGCAAATGCTATGAAGCACAACACTAAATGTTGTTGTTACCAAAATGTTGGCAAAACATTTATACGTGTTGTCTGCCTGACAGGCAGGTTGCCAAAATTTCGATCATATTCGACACGCCCACACACTAAGCACTAATCACACACGCACACACACACGCACACACACACGCACGCACATACCAGCAGACTAACTGTAACGGTGAATAATTTCAATGCTTCCATAAACTTTAATTAAAACGACTTTGGCAAGCGGTAAACATTAACGCCACAGGCAGGAAAACACACACACTCAGGCACACACACACACACATACAAACGCACAGAGTTTTCTGCTACTTGACATGACGCTCCTAATGAAGTGCATGAATACCTTAAATACATGAAACGTTAACTGTGTGTGTGTGCACGTGTGTATGAGCGAGTGTGTGTGTGTGTGTGTGTGTGTGTGTGTGTGTGCCTGCTCATAATCATTTTGATGGGCACGTAAAATTCAAACTAAAATCACTCGAGCGCCATCTAGGAAATATGTATGCAAGCGTTGCCAGCACTCCAAAAAAGCTGCTTACCAAAACATCAGCAACAACAGCAACAACAACAACAACAACAACAATAACAAAATGTAGTTGGCCAAACTAATATACAACATTTGCACGTGACTTTGATATTGAAAGCGTTTGCGTTTTCATTTTTGGGGCGCAATGAAAATGTTGGGTAGCCCGCCTGCCGCGCGCTGTTAAGTATGCTACACAAAACAACATTCAACATTCATTGCCACACACACAAACACACACACACACACACACACAAACACACACACGTGTACACTTACTATTTCACTCTATCTGGATTTATGCACAAAACTTTGCCTAACATTTAATAATCATTTTTGCTTTTTATTTGCAAGTTTGTTTCAGCAATAAAAATCCAACCCAACAACAGCCCTAAGGGCCAGTTTATCAAAATGACGAGTGTGTTTTTGTGTGTATTGAATTGCTAAAATTAATGAACTTCAGTTCATATATATAGCAATATTGTATAAGTTTACTAAATATTGATTGGTATATTAAAGCATTTCTGTGTGTTTTAACAAGTTGAACTTGTTGTTAACTTTATATTAACATTTGTCTGTAAGCAAACGCATTTATGCAACAACTAATGAATATTTTCTCGTTCTGCAAGAAACGTTTGTAAAATAAATTGAATGACAATCGTTTCAATGATGCTGACCTCAATTTCAAAAAAAACAAAAAAACTATCAGACATAAGTTCAAATCCTTTTATGCAGTGTAAATGGCTTGGCATTGAGTTTGCCACATTGCCAACATGTTCGAGTACTCGTATTTATAGTTTTTTTTTGTGTTTTGTTTTTTTTTTTTTGTTGGCTGCACGTGCATGGAATTTCAATCTAAATATTTACAAAAGCCTGGACCAAAGTGCGGGGTAGCCACAATTGTTTAGGCAACTGTTGCTGCTTAACCTTTTTGTTTTTTTGTGTTAGGCAAACTGTAGAAATCAATGAGCGACTGGGCAGACAAGCACAAATATGTAGCTTAGATATATAAACACATATGTAAGCCGCCGATATGCTGTGCTTAGACGAACCCACAGGCATTCTCAATTATTAAACAAAGGCAAAGTAACCGCAGGCGAGCTTAAAGATACAATGCCCACAGCTGCTGTATAATATAATACAATAATTAGGTAATTAATCATATAATGCACATACCACTCCAGGCAGCTCATTAAGTCGACTGAACTGAAAGGAGCACAGCAGAGCAGAGCACAGAAACAACAAAAACAATGAACACAGTTGAACACAGGAGGCACAAATTGCTAATTAAAGCCAAACAAAACACTTTAAAACGCGCACAATGCGTACGTAGCATCTCTGACAGAAAGCAGAATTATGAAAAATTTGAAAAGAAAATATATATTTAATTATAAGCAAGGCCCAAATGGTAAAACTGAAAAACGTTTACCTGTTGCAAAAAACAAAATAGAAAAAATATAACAAGAACACATTAAGCAAAGTGCTTATGCTATTTATTATGCTACTTCAGGTAATAAAAAATACAACATGTTCTTCAATTTTATCTAAACAACATTTACAATAAATGCATAAGTTTTTTAACTTTTTCACTATTTCAAAAGAAAAAGGGGGAAATCAGTTAGATGACCTAAGTTAAACAGAAAAACAATATAATGGGTCGTCCAATTAGACTAAAGCTGTTGATTATGAATAAATTGTAGCAATAAAAGAGCACAAAAACAAAAAGTAAGTTGTAGCATAAGAACCAAAATTTACAGACTGTTTAGTACTCTGTTTTCAGATTATAAACATTTTTCAGTCAAATGTAGTATACGATATTTATAAGCTTATTTTGTAATAATTCGACTAACAAACATGTTTTTCCTTGTCTTCTAATTCACATAACTTTATAAAATCAAATCAAAAATCAAAAATATAAGAAGTAAAGAGTAAAATTTTTTATAAACAATGCTCTTTCTAAGCTTTTTGCTATATAACTATCTGAAAACATATCATTTTGTGTTATGTTCTGTATTAAATCTTTCAGTTAGACTGCCTTGCAATTTATCGTAAATCAGATCTCGATCAATTGGTATTTCACAGGGTTGCTTAGGATCAATTGATTTTGCAACTGGCGTTGCCAGTATACAGACATATTATAAACTAGAACTTTATGATCTTGATTTATACGCTGCATAACTTTTAAACATAACGTGATTGAATTTTCATGAAATTTGTTCATAAGTTTTCAAAATTGATCAAATTTCTATAGGCCAGCTTGCATAAATCTAAGATACTTGCATTCGCTTGGCAACAGAGTATACAAAAAAAAAGTAGAGAAAGAATATGAGAGTCAGCCAAACAATTTAAAACTCATCAATTTACGCAAAAGCTGAGCTCTAAAAACAATTGAGCTGTAAATGTTTACTCAAGGCGACAAAAGACGAAGAAAAAAAAAATAAAAGATGGGCGTCAAAAATAGAAGCAAAGCCACAAAGAGATTTTTAGGAGACCCTAAAATCCATTTACTGCGTCTTCTTTTTTTTTCCTCATTTAAACAGACTTTTTCTGGACGACGCGACGCGCGTAAAAAGTTTTCATAATTGAATTATATAAAATTCTAAAAAAAAAAGAAGAAGTCTAAAAGAACAACAGCACTTTTTGTTGAGTTTTCCGCAGCTCGTAATGCGCCTGGGAAATTCGCAGCACAATCCGTACATACGAAATCAAAGTATCAATGAAAACTCATTTGATGCTGGTACTTTATATATATATATATATATATATGTATATATATATATATATATATACTATGTGTGTAGGTATAAATATAATATGCTGTATACCCAGCGGACTTGTAGCGAGAAATTTAATCAAGCCCTGTCCAGGCGCACAAATAATTTTCAGAAATTCGTTTACGCATTTCCTTTGCCATTGAATTGTTCCCTTCCCTCCTAGCCAACCTCAACCCTGCTGCTGAACATACCCCCCGGGTAATGGGCATGCAAAACGTTTTTTAATCCCCAGGACTCGCAGCTCGCAGCTCCCAAAGTTGAACAAACGCATTGGCCAATTTACGCCAAGTTGAAAAAGAAAAAGAAAAACAAACTCAAAATGTAACTGTTGGTTTGAAGGCTGTCAACACCGCAGGACTTGCACAAAGTGACTAATGGACGTCGGCAATAAAAAGGAAAGTATATATTTGTATATTTGTATAAATACAATATTTATATGTTAGTAGCAGCAGCTATTTATCTATTTAATATGTGTATTTTGGGCAGCATTTAAAAGGCTTAACCCGATTCCTGATCAATTTTATAGATTAACTTTGAAAGATGTTATTTAAAAGTAGTTAAGAATAGCAATGATAACTTTTTAAAGCAATTTGGCATCAAGTGATTTCTAATTTTTATATATATTATATTGTTTCTTAACAGCTCCTTAGCACGAAATATTTTTTGGCAAACTTCTTGCAACTTTTTAACATGCCATGAACACACTTAAAACAATGCATGCAACAGGTAAATTATCAGGCATGCAACCATTTCCTAATTCACAAAATTAAATTAAATATAATTTATTAAATTGTATTAGATCTTATTTGAAATACTAAGAGCGTCTATATTATTTTCAAACCTTATAGAATCTATCAAAAACAGGAAAGAAAAGTAAAAAGTTAAAGCCATGCAGAACAGCTGTTTTCAATTGTTTTCCATCACAACTATAAGATAAAGTTGCCAGATTTTTATAAAATTTAGTTTTATAATGATCAAGAATATATATACTTATGGTGTCGGAGAAGTCTCTCATAGCCCTGTGAAAAATCGTATATGAAAATAAGTAAAAATGCTCAAATATGTGTATCAAAAATCAAAGCTGTATCTTCAAAATGATGGCCTTAGGAATGCGTATTGTAGTATTATATTCAATTTGCGGGGCTGTTAGGGGGTGTACTCAAAATTTGAAGTAAAATTAATCTGAGTATGGAATACATAAAACTATATGCCAAGTTTTGTGTCTCTAGCTCTTACAGTCTCCCAGATATGTGTGTTCATACGGACGGACGGGCGGACCGGACATGGCTAGAACAATTCGGGGGGGGAACAATTTTAATGGGAACAGGGAGTAATCGGTTGTTTTTTCTTACAAATATTGCTGTCTGCTTTTCAATTTACATTCGGAACAGGAGAATTTGCAGATGGGAGTACGCCTGACTATTTAAAAGTGAAGAGCTACAACAGTTAAGCTAAGCAAGTGAATTGTTAATAAAATATGAACAAAACAACTAGTCTGAAAGACTTGAAACTTGTTACTGTCTAAAAGGCAACTGTGGGATTATTATTATTTGATTTATTAGTACACAAAGAAATAACAGTCTTTTAAAGTAATTTTTTTATAGATACTGTTTGCTTATTAACTGTTTAAATATATAAAAATAAGAATAAATATTTAAGAAAGAGCAGAAATCAATTAAGAGGTATTGACCCCATTCCTAAAAGGTTTAATAAACAAGATTTTACTTTGCTTTTTCAGCCGACTTGGAAAACGTCTTTGTCATTGTCTGGGCAACATTTAAATCCCGAACCCTTGGCCTGATTGAAGGCAAGGAGCAATATTATCATAACTGGGCTGATAACTTTTCTTTTTCCTTTGCTTTATTTTTCTATTTCATATTTTATTTGCTGGCAGCGCTGCGCTGCTTTCAATAACTGTGAATAAAATGAATAGATGGCCCCGGCAACCTTGCCGCTAGCAATACGAAGAAGCAGAGCCTTTGTACTCTTGGCTCAGTTTATTAAAATATATATATATATATATATACATATATATACTTGAATAGTATATGAGCTTTCTCTATGCTTGTCCTTAGCTGGCAAATTTAACAAAGTTTTAACTCGAGGCCAAAGCCTTCGGCCAAATGTCAGCTGGAAACTGGACAGCTTGCAGTTTTTCTCTCTTTTTTTTTTGCTTTTTGCATTGGCCAGTCGAGGTGAAATATACAAAATAAATACTCGTATTTAAATGCGGGCAGCTTTTTATTTTTGTTTTGTGTGTGTGTGTGTGTGTGTTTTTGTGTTTTTCAGTATTTTGCATTTTTCGTATTGCGCATTTGCATGAAGTATCTCGAATCGTGTTTCAGTCCCAAAGATTTATTTGTCAGATACGCTTTGCTTGATTTATGAAGGTGTATTCCTGAGCACGGGGACATTTACTCTTGGGAGATCTGAGTCCGAGTTGGAGTTCGAGTTCATGAACCCAAAATCCGATAAGCAGAGCTGGCCGGCAAAAAACTGTCAAACTTCAGCTGCTGCTGTCGCTGCTGCTGTTGCTGCTGCTGCTGTGAAATTCAGTCGGAAAACAACAACTAGCCAAACAGTATCCTAAAACTGGAGCATGAAGGCGCATAAGGCGCCATCGCCTTTGGATCCACATCAACCAGTGCTCTATATTGAACACTGTCCAACCAATTCCATCTATCGGCGACGTGCTTTGGAGCTGCATCAATCGCTATCAGATGCATTGCGCACCTTGAAACCAGAGCTGCAGCTCCAGCTGCGCATCAATGACAACAGTACACCACGTCCTGGCGCCTTTGAGGTGGCAATTGCTGCCAAGCCTACTCCAGATGTACACTCCCGCCAGGTGCTGTGGACGGGGCTGATGCGTGTGCCAGTTGCTGCAAAGGTGCCGCATGTCGATGACATCATTGCAGCAGCTTGCTTGGCTTTAAGACTGCGGCATAGCCAGGCAGGCGCCAGTAATGTGAATCTAGTCAGGACAAGTGACAGGGATATAACCAAAATATTACAAAGAAGTCAAAGGCGCATCTGATAGTTTTACTTTGGCTCATTTAAATTGTAAATTTTGCAGTGAATTAATAAAATTAATGAAACATTTTTACAGCTATCCTTAATACATTCATAAAACTTGTGTGACATGTTTTAAACCAAACTGCAGTTCGAAATGAAGAATCTTCTGTCTTCGACTGCATTTTGAGATTACTTTCAAAGTGCATTTAAACATGTGTATGTCTTATGATTTTTTTTTGAAGAAAGTCAGCAAAACGTTTTTCAATCGAAGTTACAGATACTTTTGTGGGTTGCTTTTAAATCACAGTTTTCTCCGAAATGTTGTTCAAAAACATCACTTAAAAATAGTTTTTCATATATTAAATCAATCTGCATGCAACTTTTTTTATAATATTTTATTAGCTTAAGTTATTTATTTCGCATTTTACAAAATCTCTAAGTAAAATATTGAAATTGTTTGTCAACAGTTGTTTAATATTTGCTTTTTCCATATAGTTGTATATTTGCTTTAAATTCAATTTGAAAATGAACAAAATTTTTTGTTACTTTGAATAGTTGATTTAAAACAACTTTTGAGTGTCGAAGTACATATTTATTTATGCAACATTTATTGACTTTCAAATCGTTTGTTTTACAGCTTACTTTATAATGTAAGCACAAATTTAAATCAATTCTTTTTTTTTAAAACTACGTATAGACAAAAGTTGCTCTCACTTTTGTAATATGGAACCGCTGCTATTGTTATTCATAAAACTGCAACTTCTTCCATTTTATTTGCTCATATGCAAAATTATTTGTACAACAAAATGATGTTATCTGTTGAATATAAATTTTACTTTCTTTCAAGTCACTAATTTTGGAAAATACTCAATGGCCGGGCAAAGCCTATTCACACCATCTAGTCAACCTATAAAGCGGTTTTCAACGTGTTCATAATGCTTTTATAGAACTCTATTAAATTGTTGCCATATTGCAATTCATTTCTTTGTGCTTTTTCCCCTCTAGGCTTAACCATAATATTTTCTTTAAAACCATAAGTTATAAAGTTTTCCTTTGGCAACGTTGTGCGAGAGTTAAGCTTGTCAGGGGCAACATTAAAAGTGCTCGCAATAACATAAATGCAAAAGGAAAGAATGAAGCAAACTTCATAATAAGTTGACGGCTTTATGCTATCATGATGATGATGTGTAATTGCCGGCAAGTTCAGTTCCGGTTTTTCTTTACACA
The DNA here is from genome assembly GCA_949708635.1 of Hirtodrosophila cameraria. NCBI lineage: Eukaryota > Metazoa > Arthropoda > Insecta > Diptera > Drosophilidae > Hirtodrosophila > Hirtodrosophila cameraria. The sequence continues at coordinate 61,216,319 of OX453090.1, forward strand.
TTTTTTTTATTCATTTTTGTTTTTGTTGTTTCTGTTGTTTTCCATGCTATGCAAAGGCAGCACAAAGTGTGCCGCTCAAAATTCAAGAAAATGCACTCCCTAAAGAACACTTTGGCTATGCACCCGCCACGCCCAGTTTGTCAGTAAAGGCGGCTGCTCATTTACACTCTTGACACACAAAGCTAGGCGGGAGTCAAGTAGAACTAAGATGAGGTCCTGTTAAGACTTATGCTGGATCTGATAGTTGCAAAGCGGCAAGTTTTGCTGCTGTATTTTGGCATCATTGCATTTGACACACATACATATAAACATGCATGCACACACACAGGACAAGGATACGCAGCGCAAGGAGCACAATAAATTCATTTTTAAAGTAAGTTTAAGTTTGTACTGCCAAGCTGCATGCATCTTACTGGCTTGCAGCATGACTTAAGTTTTCAACACACGCATACAAGTACACACACACACATACACGAACAGGCACACAGACACTGAGACGAGCAGTCATTAAACTAACACATGCGCACACACTTGGCAACTTGGCAGGACGTGTGCTGGGCGTCCTTTAAGAATAACCCAAGCTTGAAAGGCAGCATAAGTAGTAGAAAACGGCAGCATATTAATCTTAGAGCAACAACCGGAACAACAACAACAACAACTGCTTAAAACAATAGCATCAACAGCCAACATAGTCCTGCAATCCTTGCACTCGGTCTTATGCTTTCTACGCTTCAAACGAAAAAAAAAAAAAAAACAGCAAACGGAACATGATATTAAAGCATTTGTATTTCGCTTTGTATTTTGCACAAAGTTCATTATAAATACAAAAATAAATCTCGAGCTGCCTTTAGATCACAGTCTCTGACTCTGACTTAGACATTGATTCAAAGGATATACATAACTGCAATCATGTGTACAAATTCTAAGCATGTTCTTAGAATTGGTACTGCACTTCTTAGACAAGTTTTTTATTTAAAATTGACTTTTGGTAACTTACACTCATTATCAGCCTTAATAAATATCTAGGGACGATGCATATTCAAGACAAAAAACTTCTGATATCTAATTTTGTGACGAAGTGTTTTCTGATTAATATAAGAACTATTTTTTTTGTTATATATTAAAATAAATTTTGAAAAAGTGACTCAGGTACAATAAAAAGAAATTATGATACAGTTGTATCATTATTCTAGTTATGTAGGTGTGAGAGATACAGATCTAGCTCATTTTCGGGTTGTGGGATAATGACATAATGTACTTTAGTCCGGTTTGTCAAGGAGCTATTTAGTAGTAACAATGTCAAATTTAATGATTATATCTATAAAACTGTGGAAGATTGTGACTTTGGCGAATTGCTTGGGTTTGACACAAGCATTTTGTCTGGCTTTGTTAAAAAAAAAAAATATATATATATATATAAACTAGGACTAGGAGTTGAATCCAGGTTATTTTGCAAAAAGCTTAAAAGTTCTTAAAATATCTTTCCAATGAAATGTAGAACCTTTCTGTAGCTTCTTTTGCTTGGAATCTGTGTACATGTCAATTCTAGCGGTTATTAGCGTTTTCCAGCTTAACAAGCGGTTTTTCAGAAAAGTGGTAGAACAAACGTTTCTTGGGTTAGGATGGGGAACAAGTCCACAAAATTCTAGTCAGCTAACTCAACGCGTTGATTAAATCAGTTCCTCACAAATAATTTTAGAGCAGCCTGAAAATGTTATATTAATGTATTCAAAACTATCATGTTCTTAAAGGTATTCTAAGCACTTTTCTATCGAATTGATTTGCAAGTAATACGCTTAACTGGTCTTTTTTTTTTGAATTGCAATTACATATATATTATCATAAAATGATACTTAAATGACTTAAATTGAAAATCAACGTAGCGTTCTTTTGACTTTTGCTCTTGCATTTTTAATAAACTTGCTGTGGCAGCAATTATTTAAAAATGAAAGAGAGAAAATATGCTGTGGCCCAAGAAAACTGCAGCTGCATCTAAGTATGCAAATTTAATGCTGTTGACGCACATTTTGACAAACCCATTTGGATTCACTGTGAAATCACAGCGAGAACCTGGATTCACTCAGCCTTTGGATATGCCCCGCCAACTGTCAGTTAGTTAAAACGGACGATGACGGCCATTTTCCTGACGTTGGGCGGCTGCTGCAGCAGTTTCTTCTTTTTTTTTTTTATTCCTAACAGCTTTTATCATTGACTTCAATTACTTACATAGAAAATAGTCCTTTTTTTACAAAAAAAAGATGCACTTTTGTAATTTATCAGTAATTTAAATCAAGAAATTGTCTAACTGACAATGGGTTGGGCTCAGTTTTAAAATTGATTATGTTGCTTTTTTGCTATACTTTAATCATGGCGATTTCAATTATTTAAATAACGTACTATTTTTTTAGAATAGCTGCCGTTTTGTTGACCTAAACTAAACTATAATGAATTCTTATGAATGAATTTCTAAAACATATCAATTTTGGCAGCTCTTTGTGCAACAAATCCTATTTGAAAAGTTAATTGAATTTAGCCATCAAGCTCATTGACGCATGCACAGAAATATTTTAATAATTTGTGAATTGCAGTTAGCTGGCAATTTTGCACAACGAAATAGCAACGACTGGGTTTCCCATTGATTTCGGCTAATTGGTGTCGATGTGAGTTGTATATGTATGTATATATTAGTAGTGTATGCATAACATGATGAGATTATAAAGTGTATGCTATCAAATTGATATTGTTAACGATTTGACTGGCTATCACCTGCAGCAATTGGTTGATTTTACGAATTATCAAATTTGCATTTACGAATTTCATTTAACACATTTATGTTTTATATAATTGACCTTTATGGCTAGCCATTGTTTTTAAATATTCAACAAAATTACTTGACTGATTTTACTATTCGCAATCAGCGCAGCCACCCACTCAAGGTCACCCACTTAAAACAACAACAACTGTCCTGAGACTATCTCGATTTCAATTAAGAGACTGTGCAGCAGGTGCATGCAAATACACGTTGCAGTGGAAGAAGCGAAATGGCAAAAAATGGAAATACAATTTTGACATATTTCTTGAACGAGTGCCAGACAGACGAAGCGAAACAGAAAGATAGATAGAGACAGAGACAGAGAGACTGACAGATGGCCAGGATAACTGACCAAGACAAACTGGCACTGGACACTGGACACTGGACACTGGGCACTGTGCATTGGTACTGAAGACGAGGTCAGTCAGCCATGCGGTCAACTGACAGCGGAAGCGCCTCAGTTTGTGGCACTTAGCATTGCAGATTGTTATAGGCAGGACTCGAAGTAATACAATACATACGAGCATAGCGATATACTCGTTGTAGCATGTTCTCAAAACACTTTTCTGCAACATTCAGGCATGTTCTACAAATTGAAACTGAAATGAAAAAGTGAGCTGGATATAGTTAACTAACTAACTTATTGTTATTATTTAAATGACAATTTGGCACAGTTAGTTTGGCACATAAGTTAGTTAGTTAACCATATATAGTTTCGACAACTTTGATCGAAATCGATTTGTAGAACAGGCCTGATTGAAAATGTCACAAATTTTAGTACAGAAATTATTGTTATTATGGATTTGAAAGTCATTTGCATATGTTGTTTTGAATTCTACTTTCAAAACAATTACATTTTACTTTATGCCTAATTTACAAAAATATTTTAAATGCGCACTCAACTTTGGTTTTCGTTTCAAAAACAAAATGTTGTATATATTTTATGGAAATTCATTTTAATTGAACAACCAGCACAAACAGAAGTGATTTTCTTATTGTTTTTAAAATTTCATATTAATTTAATAATATTTTTTGAAGTTCTTGATGATCTTAATTTAATTTAATTGAATTTAATTTCTAGTTTTATGGAGCTATGTAGTTTTATTGCTGTAGTTGAATTTAAGCTGCTTTGAATAGTATATATTTCTAATAAGCAGTTTTACGAAAAGCTTTCTTCTCAATAAACTTCTCTTTTATAGTTTATATGATTAGTTCTAAATGACAAAATAAACTGAACAATGAAAGTATAGTTTGTAAATTTCAACAACAGCTGCTTTGATGGAGTTTTTGCTTTTCGGAACACGTGCAAATATCTAAATTCACATTTTTACGTCCCCACAGTGGCACTAACAACTCCGTTGCAAATGTCGCACTTTGCATGATCTATGACCGAGCATACATTTTTACTGCATACTTTTGAGGGCAACATCGTTGGTCGGTGAGGGGGGTTAGAGAAGTGATTTCATTTTGTTTGCGTGGCCCATGTCAAAACGTCGACGAGGACAACGTTTCGATAGGAATCGAATGGCGAACGAGTTTTTGAAATTATTATAACTACATATCGTGGACAGTTTTTGGAGCAAGAGATTGTTGCAATTGTTGCAAATGTGGCAGTGTTGTAGGCCGTGCTAAAAACTGATTGCCGGAAATGTTTGTAATTGGTTGCACACATGCACATGATGATGTTTCTTGATGTGAGTGGGGTGGTGGTATGGGGAGTTTGTATGCCACACACATTGCCTGCCGCATGGGCATTGTGGCAGCCTTTCGACTGTTGCAGTTTTTAGCATTATTGTTATTATTTTTGCGGCAGGCGGTGGGGCACCGCTTGTTAATGATTTATGCATTCGCTGTGCATAGAAATATGACATTGCGGGGTTTCGCAATGGATTCTCCTAATTTAAATGCACATTTGGGGCACAGCTCAACCCTGCTAGAGTGGCGGGGTGTGTTGGGATGTGGAGCAAGAGTGGAAGTGGAAGTGGCTGCAGCAGACAACACAGTCAACGACTGCTTTGATTTATGCAGCCATTTAACATAGCCAAAAACTGTTAACTGTTAAGAGTAAATATCCCAAAGAGTAAATATCCCTTAAGTGCTGCAAAATGTTAACTCTCAAGCACTCTTAACAGCCACTGTTAAGCTATTTAAGAGCGAACTTAAGGCACTTTAACAGCGCTTTTAACATGCCTGCTAATGGCATGCTCTTTGGCACTAGGTCAAGTCAACAAGAAGGAGCTATTGTTTTGTATGTAAACATAGGTCAGTAATCTGAGTGTGGCACGTGCAACATATCGGCTGCAAGTTTTAGCATTATGACCATATTTGTTTGTATATTAAAAACAATCAAAATTCAACGCAAACAATTTACAAAATTTCTTTGCATTTAATTGATTAATGAGCCAGAATATTTGCTTGTCATGCAACACTAAAACATTTTGCCATGAAATACACACACACACACAAAACAAATAAGTAACTATTCATAAATAGAAAGCCATAACTAAACATGGTAACAATTAACAAATTTGTTTTAATTGTTTGCCCTAATTCCTTAAGTCCAGAGCATAATAACAGCTACAACAACGACAATAGTTATCCATTTAAGGTTGCCTCTAACAATAAGCAGAGTCATTGTTGCCACCTTAGCATTAGCAAAATCAAAATCTGTTTTTTTTGTTATTTAAATTTAGCAAAGTCATTGCCGAAAATGAGCCAAGGGTAGCAAGAGAAGCTGCCTAATGTGGCCTGCAGTCAAAAACCAAATCCAAAATCCAAAATCAAAGCCTCAGCCCAACACACAAATACACACAGTTTAAGAATCACATGTGTTTGTGACCATAATGGCTGGATATTGTATTCAAAGTTCATTTCAGTACGAAACAATGGCTAAGCCAACGCGATGCTTAAAACATTTCTCATAGTCCAAAGCTTAAATACACTGTAAAAAAATTAACTGGATCTTTGTTGAGAAAAAAATTGGCTTTATGTTCAGGGGTGTCAGGGAAAGCTCTTCGAATCGAATTCTCACCGAATACCAATTCTTTGGTGTCACAGAAATCTCTTTGGGCTGGTTTCAAAGCGCCCGTGTTTTCTCAAAAGATTTGGGTAAAATCACCCACACAAAAAAAATTTTAAAAATAAATGCAATCTTTTTAATGCAAAGAAAACTATTTTGTCTAAATAATCTGCATTTATTTTTCATTAACATTTTATTGGATAAAGTTATTAATTTTGCATTTAACAAAAACTCTAGTAAAATCTCCAGTAAAATATTCAACAATGCAAACCAACCAGGCATAGAGTTGTCTACTTGCTTTAAATTGAGTTTAAAATGATCGGCCAATTTGATTTGTTTATGTTTTATATGAAAGTAAAAAATAATTAAACGACGTATTCATTTTTATATTTCCAATCAAACTCGTATTTATAGTGAATTTTTATTAAATTACAAAATTATTTTTGCAAGATGGCAACTCAGTTTGTTATCGATAAGTGTTGGTGCAGGCAACAGAGCAGTCCTACAGACAATTTAAATTTGGCAGGCATAAAATTTTAAAAAAATGTGTTGTAACATGTAAAATAAACTTCCAAAAACATAATTATTTTATGTAAAATTTTATAACATTTTAACTTTCTCATTTAATTTAACAAAACTAACAATAAAACCGAGAAAAAAAATTAAGAAAAATAACTTTGGTGTGCTGAGAACCCTATGAAGGCAGCCATGTTGCTCTCGAACACACAAGATCGAAAACATGAAATATCTCGAACTTCTGTGACACCTAGGTTTATTCAAGAGATTTGAAAACAAACCAAATCCAAAATCTCTAGAGATTTTCGTGACACCCCTGTATATATTCATTTACTTGTCAGTTGATCCAGATTTTGAATGCTACACAAAAAGTACTTCAGCGTTCATTTGTGCTGTCCTTGATTAGAAAGCAGTAGGATCCTTTGAAGTAGTTAGGGTATAATGAGTCAATGACAGAACATTGCAGCTGGCGTTGTCGACTGTCGTTCAGTTTTTGTTGCTGTTTTTGCTGTTGTTTGTCGTTGGTGCTTGCAACTGGCGTGAATCAGCAAATTTGGCAACAAGATTTACCCAACAACAGGCAACAACAGCAACAATAAGCTGAGTTGCCACAACAGCCACAAAATGGTGGCTTGGCCAATTGGCGATTTGCGTCACACGAAGCGAGGCGAAAAGTACGCCAAAAAATTTGTTGTAGCAAGCCGCGAGCGTATATGCAACAGAATGCAGTATGTGTGTGTGTGGGTGTATGCATGACTGTGTGTGTGTGTGTGTGTGTGTGTGTGTGTGCCTTATACGTTGAACAGCTTAAAGCGGCAACAATTTGAGGTGAGACGCAGCGGTATGTAACCCTTTTGAGGTGCTTCAAAGGCTGCGCATAAAGACAGCCATGAGAACAAATGTGCCACAAGAATGCAGGCAGGAAAACAACAACAACAACCATAACAACAATCAACAACAACCACAAACCTACGAAGAAAAAAAAAGCAGAAACAATGAAGTCTGTGGCAGGCGTAGACAAAGCCGCACTCAGGAGACAATGACGCCGAGCAAACGATGATGAGAATCCGCCGTAAGAATGAGAATTCAAACCCGGAACGCGACGAGTGTCAATATGAAAATGTATGCGTGTATGTTGTGCGCTCTCAGTCACTCCCAGTGTGTGTGAGTGTCTGTACTGATATGAATTATTCATAAAATGGCAATGCCACCTACACGAGTACCGCACGAATAAAAAGATAAAGCTCAAGCAGCATTCGTGACAGTCAAAAATTTAATTTTTTCTCCTTTTTCTTCTGTTTTTTCATTTTTTGCTGTTTTGTGGCATAGCAGCAAAAGTGCACAATGGCACAGAACACCAAACGACCAAAGCAACAACAACAGCAACAACAACAACAAGAAAAGCAACAATATGCGCAATTTGAGGTGAATGTGGTTAAGCGAGCACACACACACACACATACAACTTATGTACACGTGTGTGTATATAAAAACTATGCAACATAAAGTGTAGCGGCCACGTGGCAGGTCATAAGAAATTTAAGTAGCAACGCCCTACAAAACGTGCTGCTCGTCCTTAGAGTGATGCAAAGTTGTTACCAAAAGTTAACAGAAATTATGTTTATTCTAAAAACATTTACATGGCACATTACTTCACCTATGCTTTAATATTAACTATTCACTAAGTTATAACTGTGACGAAACTGCGATACATGCAACAAGTTGATATTGCAATACATTAAACAATATATTTATTTACATATATATTTGTTAATTTATTGCTTATGAATATTTAAATATTGAATAAAATATACTGGTTTGACTAGCTAAAAGCACATTTTATATTCATATTTATTAAGCTGACAAAAGTTTTTTATTGCTTGTTCTTTATTGTCAGCTAATGTAACATAAACTTTGATTTTAAAGCAAACTTTGTATCATTCAGATTTTAAGTACAGTCAATAAATTATATTTATTTCAACAAAAAATTTGTTAAAATGGCATTTTTAAACTTTTATTGCCAAACTTTTAACTTTCAGATGATGAACAAGGATTTTAATTGCGTATAATGATGAAATTTAAATAGCACAAAAATTGTTGCGAAATGTACAAAGTCAAAAACAATTTATAAGATTCACATATAGTTCTTAATTCAGTATAGTTTTTTTAATTTATTTATTTAATAGCTGTTGCACACACACGCAAGGAAATATAAAATTTACAGAATTTAAAATTAAAATATAGTAATTTATCAATAAAAATAAGATTTGAAATTAAAAACAAGAAAGAAATATATATGATATATACCCTTGCAGAAAAAATATGCATAAGAAAACTTACTTTTCAACTGATCGTTCCTATGACAACTCAAAGATATAGTCGTCCGATTTAAATGAAATTTTGTCACCATGTATAAACTAACTTTAAACTTAGGTTTTGTGAGTTTGGTTGAGTTATTTTGAAAAACAAAAATGTTTTTCATACAAAAACTAATTTTTCAACCGATCGTTCCTATCGCAGCTATATGTTATAGTGGTCCGATCTGGCCAATTCAACTATAGTTACTACCTGCAATAAGAAGAATCATCTGTGCCAAGTTTCATCAAGATAGCTCTAGTACAAACGCATATAAACAGACAGACAGACGGACATGACTCGGCTGTTGATGCTGACCACGAATCTACAATTTTTTTGCTGCGACGTCTCCTTCAATGCATTACACATTTCGTAAAAAAATTAAAATACCCCCTGGAAGGGCATAAAAAAAGAGAAAAAAATTGATTCACCAAGGATTCTTTTGAAAACTATTAATTTCTGTTCTTTCGCAATTACATAAAATACGGCGAAACTTTTGCCTACATTTTTAATACATAAAAATATATAAAAAATGCACACTCATATAATCAGGGGTTGAATTAACCTGCCAATGAGTTAGGATTTTATTAAATAGGTCATCATCATTAAGATAGTTTTTCAATTTCGTAGAATGTAGCCCTAAGTGTTAACTGGAACAGGCCTGATCTGATATATATCGTGGAATTATTGTTTTCAATTGGTTGACCAAAATTGTAGCTTAAAACTATTCAAAACCTACTGCGCTAATTATAAAGCTGCACAGTTGACAAGGTTGTTGAGATCAGCGCAATTGTTGTTTTTTTTGCAGGCAGTATCAAGTCCAAACACTTGAGAGCACATTTGAATAAGCTTTGAAACATTGGCAACATCGCGAATAGCATTTGCAATGCTAAAACCAATTCGCAATGCTCGTAGTTGGAAGAAAACTTACACAGATACACACACACACACACACATAAGCAACCACGTGAAAATTCATATGCAAATACGCAACGCATTCGTAGCTAGAATTTTTTTCATTTTTTTCCATTTGGTTTTACTTTTTTTCAACCCTTTTTACAACGTTGTTGTTCTTGCCTGGTTCGATTAACTTTTTTAGCTTCGATTGTTTGCGCAAATGTTATGGATTTTCACGTGTTCGTGTTGTTGTTGTTGTTGTGAGTTACATAATGCTCATGTGGAAAAGGGCTTAGCATAATCGTGAGCACGTTGATGATGATGATGATGATGATGATGTTGTTGGTAATTATGATGTTGCTATCGACTTCTTGTTGTTGTTGGGTAAGCGCTTTTGCATTTTTCATCGCTTGTCAACTGTAAAATTTTCGCCAAATAACTTTTCCACTTAATTTACGCAACGTTCGACAAAGTTTTTCAATCGACATAGTTTAAGTTAGCAATGCATTTGGCTAATTAGCAAAGATTTCAAGTGGTAGCAAAATGTTATTCTAAGAAAAACAATCCGAAGTCTGTTACGAAAATCTTTATATGGTATTAGGAAAATCTTTAGAGATTCTCATTTGTATTTTAATGACGTCACAGAAACTTGACTTTATGTTTCAGATATCCATCGAAAGCTCTTTACACAAATTCCTTTAAATTTTAAAATAAATATTTGCCTTGTTTCGAATTTACTTTCACATTTATGCCACATACATTTTGAAAGCATACATTTAAAATTTTCTAAAAATTAAGTATACGCACAAGAATGCTTGGCTTTTATTTATGATTACTTTGCTGTCCTGTTCTGTTTTAAGGTTTGTGCAAATTGCAAAAGTTATTTGTACCGATTTGAAGTAAATTTTAAGAATTCATTGCAGTAGCTTGTAGTTTTGTAATCCCTTTGGGTTCAATCTATGTCATTTTGATAGAATTGATTGTGCTGGAATTGAATGTGAGCAGACAAAGAGATTTGCAAAGCTGAAGACTGAAAACTTTGGCTTTTAATCTGTTTAAATGCTAGTGGAATTTTAAGCAACTGCTTTGCTCTTGAAAAATACGTGTGCTTGCTATAAAAGAGGACTTTGGTAGCGCCCAGTCACGACTAGCTGTTGTTGTTTTCGTCCTGTCAGTGGTTTTGTTTGTGTGTGGCATCCTTATTGCCATTTGGTTAGCCCGAGCATACTTCATTTGTGGTAATAGTTTGTTAGGAATAGTAAAAACAAAAAGGACGCATAAAACAATTATAGTCCCGCCGCTCGCTGACATAAAAACCTTTGACAAATTTCGTCTCAGCCTTTATGGCCAGCTACACAGAAAGCAGGTCCTGCACTTAAGGCAACAGCAACAACAATAGCAACAACAACAACAGCAACAATGACAACAAACTGACTTGCTAATGAAAAGTTTATGGCCACGGGGCATACACTTAGAGCACCATGGATATCATGAGAGACCATGGATGCATGCCCGGGCAGCTACTTGTTTAGTGCTAATATTATTTACACCGATAGGGGAAGGGGGGGGGGGGGGGGGGGGGGGGTTAGGGAAGTGAGAGGGGTAGGCGGGAGGCAGCCAAGGGAGGAGTTGGCAAATGACAAAGCGACATAGACACATAAGCACTTTATGTGAATGACGCCCACAGGCATCAACAGAAATTATTACGCATACGCACTGTATGGCAGCAATGGCAGCGCAATGACAGCAGCCACACTGCGCCAGGCAGCAGCACCACCAGCATCACCAGCACCAAAAGAGTGTATGCAACAACATTTCGTGTAACTATATTTTAAAAGCAAAATATGTCAGTCACAAGCGACACAAACGGATTTCAACGATGCCAAAATGAGAATGAGTCGGTTAAGCTATAGTTTTGCTTGGCGGCAGACGTCAGCCATCAGGCAGGGTGCGGTGTGTGGTGGTAGGTAGGCTGTGTGTGGAAGGGGATAAAGACAGCCAGAGGCGTGGTCGTTTTATTACACATTTGTGAGCCTATGAGTTTTGTCTGCATTTAGTACAGCTTTTGTGTATTTGGGCGACTTGTTTGCACAATAAACCTTGGCAAAGTCATTAGAAATTTTCAATTATGTAAACAGAAACTGAACCAGAAACAGAACCAGCAACAGAAACAGAAACAGAAACAGAAACAGAAACCATACCAAACAAGTCCAGAAACAAACACACGCTATTTAGTATTAGAGATGACCAAATTGAGTTTAATGGTGTGTATAAATATACACTGCTGTTTTGAATTGCGCTTGCGAATTAATTCCACTGAAACATACATTTCAAGCCACCATGAAACTAAAAATATGTACATCAAAGTTAAAATGTATAGACTTTTATGCGAGTTTGAACCTATAGTGAAATTTACATAGTTGCCTAACTTTTTCAATTTTCAATTTTATGTTCGAAAATAAGTTTTGGCAAGCAGAAAAACCGTCCGTCTGTGTGAACGCGTCGATCTCAAAAAGTATAGCAGCTAGAGACACCCAAGTCTCAGAAGCCAAAAACTACAGTTTTACAGGCACTGTACACGTTCAGTGTTGGAAGCAGGGAGTCTCGCAGTCGGGCACACTCGACTAGAGCATTCTTACTTGTTAATAAACTAGCTTTTATTTTGATCGTAGTAACAGTTGTGCAACTGTCAAACTGCAACGTGGGATAAGCTTAACTAAAAATGTTCATTATATTTTCGGAAGCAACACCGAGAACAACTAAATTGCGATTTTAAAAAAAGTTTTACTACTCTAAAATAAAAAACATTTTTGGTTCAAAGTACAAAAAAATTTTATAAAAGTTATTTCAATATATTTTACCTATACACTTTAATAGTTAAATGTAAATTTGCAAAAAATATTTAAAATTTGACGACGAAAATCTAATTTAAAATTTCCTAATATTTTTTGCGTGTGCTGCACTTTCGGGTACGATTACTCCATCCGGTGTCGGAATTATCATCGTAGCAAGAGGCAACGATATCAGCAGTATCGGCGGAAGCAACGATATGCGGCGGAAGCAACGATATGCGGCGGAAGTAACGAATTTTGAAACTATCTTATTTGAGCTTTCCTGAAGAATTTCTCTGAAACTGCTTGCCACTAAGACTAGTGCATTCGGTGCCGGAATTATCATCGTAGCAAGAGGCAACGATAATCAGCAGTTTCGGCGGAAGCAACGATATGCGGCGGAAGCAACGATATGCGGCGGAAGTAACGAATTTTGAAACTATCTTATTTGAGCTTTCCTGAAGAATTTCTCCATCGAAGCAAGAGGATATGAAACTATCTTATTTGAGCTTTCCTGAAGAATTTCTCTGACACTGCTTGCCACTAAGACGAGTGCATTCGGTGCCGGAATTATCATCGTAGCAAGAGGCAACGATATCAGCAGTATCGGCGGAAGCAACGATATGCGGCGGAAGCAACGATATGCGGCGGAAGTAACGAATTTTGAAACTATCTTATTTGAGCTTTCCTGAAGAATTTCTCCATCGAAGCAAGAGGATATGAAACTATCTTATTTGAGCTTTCCTGAAGAATTTCTCTGACACTGCTTGCCACTAAGACGAGTGCATTCGGTGCCGGAATTATCATCGTAGCAAGAGGCAACGATATCAGCAGTATCGGCGGAAGCAACGATATGCGGCGGAAGTAACGAATTTTGAAACTATCTTATTTGAGCTTGCCTGAAGAATTTCTCCATCGCAGCAAGAGGATATGAAACTATCTTATTTGAGCTTTCCTGAAGAATTTCTCTGAAACTGCTTGCCACTAAGACTAGTGCATTCGGTGCCGGAATTATCATCGTAGCAAGAGGCAACGATAATCAGCAGTATCGGCGGAAGCAACGATATGCGGCGGAAGTAACGAATTTTGAAACTATCTTATTTGAGCTTTCCTGAAGAATTTCTCCATCGAAGCAAGAGGATATGAAACTATCTTATTTGAGCTTTCCTGAAGAATTTCTCTGACACTGCTTGCCACTAAGACGAGTGCATTCGGTGCCGGAATTATCATCGTAGCAAGAGGCAACGATATCAGCAGTATCGGCGGAAGCAACGATATGCGGCGGAAGTAACGAATTTTGAAACTATCTTATTTGAGCTTGCCTGAAGAATTTCTCCATCGCAGCAAGAGGATATGAAACTATCTTATTTGAGCTTTCCTGAAGAATTTCTCTGAAACTGCTTGCCACTAAGACTAGTGCATTCGGTGCCGGAATTATCATCGTAGCAAGAGGCAACGATAATCAGCAGTATCGGCGGAAGCAACGATATGCGGCGGAAGTAACGAATTTTGAAACTATCTTATTTGAACTTTCCTGAAGAATTTCTCTGAAACTGCTTGCCGCTAAGACTTGTGCATTCGGTGCCGAAATTATCGTCGTTGCAGAACGAATTAGTTTCAAAAATCTCGGTGGAATCAAAGATATGCTTTTTGGACGTGTCAGGAGGTACGGAGGATTGAAGAAGAAAATGTATCATGGTTCCTCATCAAAATTCTTTTCTATGGGTAATGACTTATGTTAACCTTAATGTATAAACGTGGATTTTATTATTAAATAAAAAATGCAAATATTTTCTATTAATCAGGCCTCTTCCGAATTCATATTCCGTTCGAAATTTCCTAAAACAGAATTGCTTGTTCTGAAGTAGTCAAAACGTTGCTTTATCTAATTTACAGTCCTGTTCCTATTTCAAGCCGCACACATAATTTGAAAGTTTGCTCATCTCTAACACATGTGCCTTTTTGGAATTCTGTGTCAGGTATTTTACGAGCATTGTATCGATAAACAATAAAATCACACACAACACAATACACATAACTGCCTTTAACCCAAGCTGATACTCATTCTCGTTATTTTCAACCCATATTGATGCAGCATTGGCGCAATGCTTTTATAAATTTTTATTTTAATTTTATTTATTTTCTTTCGTTTTTTGTTTTTGTTGCTTCTTGCGGGGTTGGCGCTTTTTATTTATTGATGGCACAAGATGCAAATTGAAATTGAAAAGAAACTTTGGAAGCGAAATGTTTGCTTGTATTATTTAGAATGCAATAAATAATTTTATTATGTGCCAAGACCAATAAACACATACGAGCCAAACAAATAATTGCAAATATCGCAGGGGCGAGACATGCATATAAATCAGAAAAACATATATACTCTTAAATATATGTATGTTCTCTAAATTCACGCCAAATATAATACGCTCTTAGCCAATTTGCATTATATGGTATTCGTTTTTGTGTTTTCGTTTCCACTGGCATTAGGAAATGAGTTTTGACATACTTACATTTCAGCAATTCCATAGACATACATTCAAATGCAACATTCCCTTCTTCACACCTCCCTCTCATGTAAACAAAGGCAGGTTGCCGTATGGGTAATTCCGGCAAATCCACAAACATTGTTCACATAAGCCGATGACTGAGTGGGCGTCCCAGCAGGATATTCGCGTAACTCTTGCTACTCCTCAGCTCCTGTCCTTCTACCCATGGTAAAGACAAACGATATGCGAATTTAAATGGAAGTACCTTTTAAGGCATGTTAACAAAGGGCAATGTCGAAAGTGAATTTGGGGCTTTGTTTAACAGGCTTGCTTTGGACTGTTTGCTAAACAGGTGAGTAAATACGACGACCTGAAGTGCTAAAGAGCTAAAGTAGATATATAAATAATGATTTAATAATCGATTTGTCAGCTTTTTTATGCGATATTTCAAGTTGCAACAATTCTAACTTTAAATTTATTGTGGGAAACAAAAATGATTTAATGTTCTTTACATATTTTTATACAAAATTGCTGTATTGGTGATCAGCATCAACAGCCGAGTCATGTCCGTCATGTCCGTCATGTCCGTCATGTCCGTCATGTCAGTCATGTCCGTCTGTCTGTCTGTTTATATGCCTTTTTCAAGAGCTATATTGTTTTAGAGCTATATGGATGAAACTTGGCACAGATGCTTCTTCTTATTGCAGGCAGTCCCAATAGTTGAATTGACCAGATCCACTATAACATATAACTGCCAGAGAGACGATTGGTTGAAAAATTAGTTTTTGTATGAAAACCTTTTATGTTTTTCAAGATAATTCAACCAAACTAATCAAACCTAAGTTTTAAGACAGTATTTACATGATGACAAAATTTCATCGAAATCGGACTTCTATAACTTATAGCTGCCATAGTAATGATCGGTCGAAAAATTAGTTTTTGTATGAAGAACTTTTTTGTTTTTCAAGATAATTCAACACAACTCAATTAACTTATGTTTAAAGACAGTTAATACATGTTGACTTAATTTTAGCAAAATCGAATCACTATATCTTATAGCTGCCATAGGAACAATCCGTTGAAAAATAAGTTTTCTTATGCAAATATCTTCGGCACGCCGAAGACAACATTTCTTTCTTGTTTTATGTTTCCTTGGCCTTAACGAATTTCAAATCTATTAAAGAGTATTAAATGCATACATATTATAATAATCGTATCGTACGTTAGTATTTTGAATTTAAATTTTCAATAAAATGCTTAAAATTGCTGTAATGATTGGTCGATGTTTTGTATTGATATGTTTTTGCAATTTGTCTGTTTTATCAAAATGATAAATGAATTTAACGCTAAGTAAAACATTTCCAAAATTCGCAACATTCTTGGCAATATTATCGCAGACATGCACAACATGCCATAAAATGATATGCAAATCCATATTGCAGTAGCACAATATTGTATACTAGCATATACCCCCAGTTTGGAATGCTATGCTGATATCCTTGACTGCCTCGACTGCCTTTACTGCACATATTATATGAACTCTGTGTTATTTTTTCATTTCGTCAAGTGAAATTGATGCACACAGATAAAATGCAACTGCAACTATATTGATAAATAATAATTTGACGCAACTCCCTCAAAGCGAAAATTTAATTGCATGTCGGGGCATTTGGGAGATCAGGCAGAGGGCGGCGACCAGATGGGCGAATAGGCGGAGGGTTGGGGTAAGCGTATGTGGAAGCGTCGCTAATACGCAACTGTTGAAAATTGTTTGATTAGATGTCTGCAAACATTTGCAAACTCAGTGGCATTACGTATACGCCATGTATGTCGGTGTGTGTGTATGTGTGTGTGTGTGTGGCTTAGGTTGCTTTTGTGTGCAATGGAAAACGCGGCAATCAGACGCCGTAAGGGCTTTCCTCTACTTTTGATTGGCTTCCACATGGCTTGATTAATAAATGGCGCGCTTTTGTGGAGCATTCACAAATATTATCAGCCCACAAAAAGCTTACACCCTTCACCAGCCTCCCATCTTTCCACCCTACCCACACCGCACTACACACTTGTCAATTGCCTTGTCAGCAGACATGGAATTAACGCTATTCAGGCTCGAAGGCGCAACGAAATTCTTTCATATTTTGACAACGTCTGCTGCAGAAGAAGTCTGTCTCTGTGCCACACTCTGCGCCTCTCTAAATGTGCCAGCTCCACTCCACTGACACTTTCAATCAGCTTCAGTTCCACCACAAGGACTCCACAACCGACTCGCCTGGAAGCCATGGAAGCAGAAGCAGTAGAGGCAGCAGAAGGAACAGAAGGAGTAGAAGGAGCAGCAGGAGCAGACTACCGCTGCCGTTCAATAAATGTCATTACATTGTCAAGTGCATATTAGCGCCATAATTGCGAGACGTGCGCAGCATTTTCCGCTGTCAGCGACGCAAGCAACAAAAATAAAATCAAGAAAATAAGAAGAAAAATTGAGTTTGCTGTGCATAAGTGCGACATTTACATATCAATAATGGCAAACTAACGATAAAAAAAAGGGAGAAAGTGGCACAAACTTCAATTGCTTACAATGCACGAGGGTGTAAAAGTGTTGTGTATTCTATAAAAATTATACATACTTAAGTGTGCATGCATACTTATGTTAACTATTTTTAATATTTTATCTGCTAACAAGACTTTTAAGCACTTTAATTTGCAATGTAATTCCTACAAAATATGCAGGCATGTTTGCTTTTCCGATTCCTATCAAAATGTTCGAAATCGGAAGCTGTTTTAAATTCAGCATATTGATGGATAATTTGGTTAACAAGTTATGCTTTTGAAACATTAAAATGAGAACATAAATTTTTCTTTAAAAGGAAATAGCAATTGCTTTTTCTTTCAAGTTCACCAAATGGAAAACATTTCGTAATGAAAAATTCTCGGAAAGAGGAAATGTTCTGATTATTTTTTAAATTTGTACAATGTTTGAAATATATTATGGCTGGAAAATTTTTAATTATTAATTTTAACAATAATTTTAATTTATCTTTGTAAATTTTGAAAGTTTCCTGTATCCACAGTTATTAGTCGACATTTAAAAAATAAATAAAGTAAATATATTAAATAAATAAACAATTCTTAAAAATTAATAGAAAACAAAAAGAAGATGAAGACTTATTCGCTGTAATTTTCAAAAACAAATATAATATCATCAAAAAAAAATTACATAGTAAGAAAAAAGCAATGGAAATTTGAAAAAGTTAATAAGAAATTTTTGATTGACATACATTTTGACTAGATAATGAAACACTTTGGAAAAAAAATTGAATTTCTTATTTTCTTATAAGTACAAAGCATTTAAAAACAAGCTATAAGTACAAAAATGTAAGGAAGTGTTTGAAATGTAATTTTATGTTTTGTAAATTAAAAGTAATTGCTTTGATCTACAGTTTGTTACAGGTTTGTTAAGTTCGCAAAAAAGAAGACAAAATTCATATTTATATGGACCAATTAGCTTAAGGGTTGAATCAAGTTCAAAAAAACATTTCCGAGTTCAGCAACTGATTTATTTTTAAACTTTTTAAGCAGTGAGTTAACTTCAAAGAGCATTTAAAATCAACTTTAAACATTGATAAGTCAAAATGGAGTTCAATGCAACTGAAAATATGAATATAATCGATGCGTGTGTTTTAAGCAACATGGCTAATTAACTTAACTCAAAAGTTGTTGAACTTTATTGCAAATGCCAAAAACATTTGTTTGACTTTCTTAATTACTTTAATGAATGTAAACAAATTTACAAGTACCAACAATATAACCAATTAAAATTTTGTAGCCAAAATAAACAACAGAGAACAGAACTTGGGCAGCGGTCAGCAACAACAGCAAAAACAACAACATCAAAACAAAACAACATTAACATTAAAAAAAAAAAAAAACAAAACAAAAATAAATAAAGCAAGCATTGAAATTGATAGAAAAATGCGTTGAAGAAGTTTTTGTAATTTCAGTTCGGTCCTGTCTGGTTCCGTTTGGACCAAGGACGGCTGTGAATGGCTCGCATTTTCCGGCTGAACGCTTGCAGTCAAAACAGAATTCATAAACCAAATGCACGATAACTTGGCACACCCCATCTCCAGCCATACCCCATCCCCTATCCACCACCCATTACCCTTCACTCCCCAAAAGCAAGCTAGCCCGCAAGCCAACAAACTGTTTGTCTGGGGCTTTTGCGGTTGCTATTGCTGCTGTAGCTATAGCTGTAGCAAGGACAACAAACAGAAGGACAACAACAAGCCTGATTACAACAAAGAAAATGTTGCGGACTGCTGAGCAAAGGCGAGCGGCGAGCAGTACCACAGTGAGGACATTTACCAGGACATTCGCCTTTTGCTAGCGTCCCAATCGCATTTCAATTTTTCGTATTCACTCCTTGCAGCAACGCGATAAAATTGCGTGGGCGTGTCCTTGCCTCAAAAGGAAAGACATTGTTATTAGCCGAATTTTTCATATTTTTTCGCCTTCGTTCATTTCAGCCTGCCATTTTTTATGACCTATCTCACAGACCCGCGTTGGTAACTAAGCCGAGCCACAAAAAAAAAATAAAAATCGAATAGACACAAAAATCGTACAACGAAAAATATTCTGTGTAAATTTTCTTGTTGCTTCTTCTGTGTGCAAAATTTATGACTATCAAGTATTCAGCAAATACAAAACAAAACTAAAAGCAAAACTAAACAAGAAAGAACAGCAATGTTTGGGTTGTCCAAGATATTGGGATACCCTTGCAGAAAAGCTATTAAAACAATAAGTTCATAAGCGAACGATTATTCGGATACAGATATAATATATAGTGGTCTGATTTTGATTTAATTTGTCTAAACTGTGATAAGTATCAGTTTTCAACAGATTGGCTTTCATCCCAAAAGTATGCTAAACAAAATTTTTTAAAAATATAAATAGCTCCTGTTCGGCCATATCCTTATATATTTCAAAGGAACTTGGTGTGTTTCAATCGCAACGACCAACTCTAGCGATTGGCATTTAAGGAAAATGGGGTCATCTCAGGACCATCAACTTGATAAATTTCAATCTGGGAGCGAGCGAAACGTGTCAAAAACACATTTTAATTGATAACTCTGAATCTACAAAGACAATCAGGATGTCATTTAACCAGATTGTAGACCTGACTGAGACGCGTTGAGTGACATATACCCTTAAAGGATTGCCAAGGACATGAACGAGATATAGCTAGTTTTATGTATACATAAAAGTCCTGATATCTTGGCTCCCTACAGGACTTTAATCCTTTAAATTCAATTTTTATGCTAGGCATTATAAGAACTATCTTTTGGCCAAAGCACATCCAAATCGTCCTTCAAATGGCTAAGTTACAAGCGATTTATTGGTTTCAGGTCCCTTGTTTTAGAGCGACTCCTTGCAAAAAGTTTAAGTGGAATTTTTCATGGAAAAGGAATTTAGCCAAATTTTCATCTAAAATATTTGATAAGTCTAGCTCGCCCATTATTTCGTATATGAAAGTCTGAACAGGCTTTTAAGGTAGCTTTAAACCAGCAACAGTGTATTTTCCTTGTGTAGTTGAAAACGATTGCAATGCGCTGCACATTTTTCGACAAAATATAATAAAGCCCACTACAAGGGTATAAAAAAATTCCGTATCCTAAGCTGGCAGCCACTCGGATACGGATTCGAATTCGAATACGAATTTTGGGCTCGATTCCGGGGCGCCGCGGCGGTGAGCACTTGAACTTTGTAACTTTTCTGTTGTTGCTATTGCTGTTGTTGTGCTAACTGTACTTGAAGTTGTTTGTGTTTTGTTCGAGTGTTGCAAATTTATGTTTTATGACCAAAAACTGGCTGCATTTTGTACTAGGTAAGGGAAATAGAATTTTAGCCAGTTAACAAATACCAAATACCAAAACTCAAATGGCCAACTACAGCTCATGTCAAGGCTTATGTTTACTGTACTATTCCTTTTTGTTTTTGTGTACAACAAAATCTCACACATGAGTAGACTCACATGTTTTTGAATTTAAATTGAAAAGAAGCACAACAAAAATGTGTGCAAACTGGAGGCTAAATAAGCCGAGCTGCTCTAAATGATTGGACTTGGACAGATGCATTTGAAAAGAAAACACTTTTGTAATCTTTGATTCAGAAAGTTTAAGATAAGCACATATACATACATGCATGTATTTACAGTGCATATATATGTATTTCAGAGTAGCCAAAAAGAAAATTAGGCTAAAATTGACTTAAAGTCGAAATAAAATATTGATCTTTTTTTTTAATAAAATAAGCAAATTCAAATAAAAAATAGCATTTAATTAAGTAAATTATTTCAAAATATCCTAAATAACATATAATTTATTAAATTTGGCAAGCTTTGTAAATTCTACATTACTTTATAGTGACTTGTAGGGTAGTAGAAACAATCGATTAATAGTTTTTTGACTACAAAGTGAGTACTCGAAATCTATGCATTTTTGGTACTTTAATCGGGCATCGATTAATCGAAACAACATAGATTGTTATTTTGATAAATCTATAGACGAACTTATCTATTATTTCATAACTATTTATTACAAGTTTTACTTGTAGCACTAATTTATTGAATTAATTGAAATATTTTTAATTTTCTTTAAGAACTAGATAAAGATAGTTGTTCAAATCGTTTAATTTTAGTATTATGTTTTATACAATAGTCTAACTTGAGCTATGTTTTTTATTCTTTTACTTATAAATTTCTATATGTTACCGATAGTAACTTTGCAGACCTTATTAGGAAAAGGTGTAGAGAGGTTACTCGTTCCGTTTCACCACTTTTCTATAAACGAGTACTCAAAGAAAAAACGTCCTCGACTAAATACAGACTAAGAAAGTAAAAGTAATATGAAATGTTGCTGGTGCACACACACACACACACACACACACACACACACACACACACACACACACACACACACACACACACACACACACACACACACACACACGCACACAACCACACGTTAAGTGTATTCCTTTGCTGTCTGAGTGATTCCATTTAGTTGCAAATTTGAATAGAATTCATTAGAAATGCTCACTTGACGCTTTAGGGGCTTTAACAATATACACTTGTAGTATTCTACGTCGAATTAAAATGAAAAAAGAAACGCGCAGCTTTAGCTACAATTGTAGCACACAAAATACTATATACATATTAATCGATTTGAATGGACCAGATGAAGTTAGGGGGATAGAGAAGGAGTACAAGTACGAATACATTTGCAAATCATTTCAATTGTTGTGACAAGCCAAAATTCGCAAATCCATTGCCAGTAAAATTATAGCACAGCACAGCCAGCCGAATTTACCCCGTTTCCTTGCATATCCTTTCAAATTTAGGCACGGCCAGCAAATATTTATCATAAATATATAGGCGAGTAAATCCGAGTCGTCCCACACACACACACACACACACACACACACACACACATAACTCGCAACACATACTCTTGTTGCGCTGTCTGCCACACTTGTGGCACAACCATGTTGCCTGTAATTGTAACAGTGTTCTCCGTTTAAGTGTAACTGGCAACGTGTATCCTTGCAGCTGGCGTTGTTGTCGTTGTTGTTGTTGTTGTTGATATTGGCACCGTTGCTGCTGTTGTTGCAATTGTTATTGTTGCTGCTTGTTTTCACATGACTGCCGCGTGGCAAGCGCGATAAGTTAAATCAGGTTGCGCCTGCAGCGACAACCAAAACATGAACTACAAATTGTTAAACACAAATCGCATGGGCGGCATTGCTAGAGAGGTGTTAGGATAGCAACTGTCGAGTTCTGATAACAATTGAAATTGAAATGACAATGACAATGGCAGATACAGCCAAAAGCAAAACAGCTAACAGGTACCATATACCAAATACCAAATACCAAATACCAGTTACCAGTTACCTGCCAATGCCACTCTGTGGAAATATGATAATGGTTAGCTTGCTACCCATCAAATCAGTAATACTCAAATGTCCAGAGTTTTCAGTTTTCACAATTTTGTCGTTCGACGTGTGGAATATTTCGAATAAAAATAATGAAGCACGTTAACTTGAAATGTTACCACAGTTATCAAACTTGCTAGTTTGCTGTTGAACTAATGAAGCTTAACGGTTTATTTGTTTGGGTTTTGGTTTTATTATTAGAGTAGATAACTTTTTATTTATATAACTGGCAACATAAATTGCTGAAATGAATATCGAATGACTGTGATTAAAAGTGTATTTATTCATCCTGTTGGAAGAGCTATCATTGTTTAGTGCAGAAACAAAACAAAATAGTTGTATACTTAATATACATATACATTTTATTCAAAGCACATCAAATGCCATTTCAGTTGAAATTTGTTTTTACTTTTAGTTGAATATTAAGTAAAATATATAAAAATGCTTTAAGCATATAAAATTGCATGAAAAATACCTGGCTCAAATTTGTAGAATAATTGCTTTAAATATCTTACAATTTTAGCATATTTATACCCTTGCAGAGGGTATTATAATTTTGTCACAAAATGTGCAACGTATTAAGAGACAAAAAAAATTTGTTTATTCGTGATCAGGATCAACAACCGAGACATGTCCGTCTGTTTATATGCGTTTTTCAAGACCTTGTTCTAGAGCTATCTTGATGAAACTTGACACAGATACTTCTTCTTTTTGCAGGTAGTACCTATAGTTGGATTGGCCAGATCAGACCACAATAACATATAGCTGTCAAAGGAACGATCGGTTGAAAAACAAGTTTTTGTATGAAGAACTTTTTTGTCTTTCAAGATAATTCAACCAAACTCACTAAACCTAAGTTGAAGGACAGTTTACACATGATGAGAAAATTTCATCAAAATCGGACTACTAAATCTTACAGCTGTCATAGGAACGATCGGTTGAAAATAAGTTTCCATAGGAACAACCAGTTGAAAAATAAGTTTTCTTATGCAAATCTTGTCTGCAAGGGTATATATCTTCGGCACGCCAAAGATAACATTTCATTCTTTATTTTATTTGAAAAAACAAAACAGCTATGCAGGCTATTGTGGAATCTAGGCTTAATTTTTTTTGAGTTATACAATTAATAAATTGAAATGTATTTCATATACAAATCACGTATGTCTTAAATAGTTATAAAAAAAAAAATAAACAAACAGCAAACACGCAACTGAGACAAAAGTTACAAAAAGTTGTCTCAATAAGCATATTTTGTTTATTTTCTGTTATTTTTGCCACAATTTGTTTTTGCCACTTTGTTCATTTCTAATACAAAATATTGCCACAGAATACTTTGCTTTCAGGCACATATATGCGTCCTCACAACATTAAAATTAATTTACTTTTATAAGTCATTTTAATGAATTGCGGCTTTTCGCTTTTAAATTATATTTAAACATATGATTCAATTAACATTGCTGCTGAGCGTAGACACTTAAATTAATTGCATGCTGGAAAAAAAACCGCAATGAGTATTACTAAAAATTAATGCAAAAGTCAAGTACATTAAAATGGTTGATTTAAAGTAGAACTTAGACTTAAACTAACAATGTTTAAACTCTATGATTGAGTTGAAGGCAAACAAAAGCGAACACTTGTTCAGGCGAGCTGAGGAGAATGCTCGTTGGGATTTCGCCACCACAGGATAACACACATTAAAGGCTATAGTCAAAGAGCAATTACCTATTTGTGTCACGTGTGTGTAATGCTGCACACCCCCGCACTAGCTCTCTCTCTCTCTCTCTCGCTCTGTCGCTCTCTATCGCTCTCTCTGTCATTCTCTGGGCGCTTATGCACATAAATAGCAAGTACATCAAAGTCAACGTGGCGCAACGTGGATTGCTGCTGATTAGGAGGCACTGAAGCAGTTGGTTGAGTTTTTGGTATTGTCAAAATATCAGGCAACTCAGCACTCACCACTTTAGTCGAGATGCACACACAAACACACACACTCGTTCACACACACACGTGCAGCTCACACACAGCACGGCAGCTAGTACGTGCCAATTGTGCGGACACTAACTGTCCTGTCTGTGCCAGAGTCTCGTTCTCGTTCTCTATCTCTATCTTTCTCTCTCTATATGTCAGGTCTGTTGTGTCCTGTTTCTGTTTCTGTTCCGCAATCCTTCACATCCATTTGTCTGCTCTGACTGTTTTGTCAGCGACATTGGCATCGCTCCGCCTTTGGCTCAGTTTAGTTCCAGGCCTCGTCCTGATGTTTAAATCACGTTAAGATTTTCAACACTACGACTTGGCATGTTTGCTTTCTCTCTCTCTATTTTCAGACCGCTGCCTGCCACGAGCACGCGACACGCCACACGCCACAAGCCGCACGGCACGGCACTCGACACACGCAATACACAAACATGGAAACATTGTTTTGAGCCGCCTCCATTGTATTGCGCTATGCCTTACAGGCATCCTGACAGTTTCATAGCTGCATTTTCCGAAGACATCTGCCAGTTTTTAGTGCTGACAATCACAACAAGTGCAGTTTATTAAAGAGATCTGTTTGAGTAGTCAAACTAACTGACATAATGATAAATATTAATTGCAATTTGATTCGGTTTTGCACAATTCATTAACTAAATTGGTACAGTTGGTATTTTAGATAAAAGCAAGTTGTAAGCAATTTTTGTTGCATAGAACAGAATTTAATAGATAATTATACAGGCCTGTTGCCATTTCCAATCAAAACATTCGGAATCAAAATTGTTAGCTGCTTGAATTTCGACATATCGATGAAAATTTGGTTTCAAAAGTTTTGCTTTTGAGCCACTAGAATGAAAAGTATTCGAATTTTCATTATCTATAAAAGAAAAAAACAATTGGTATTTTATTTATTAATTTTAATTTTTATTTATTGTCAAAATATAATTTTAATTTTTAAATATATTTAGAAACTTGAATTTTTATTATTTTTAAGATTTCAAATTATTCACAATTGTTTTAAAGTGTGTCGACTGTTTTTAGTAAAAGTATTCGAATTTTAATTATTTACAAAAGAAAAAAACAATTTGTATTTTATTTGCTAATTTTAGTTTTAATTTATTGTGAAAATTTAGTTTTATTTTTTTAGAAATTTAAATTTTTAAATATTTTTTAATTTCGAATTCTTTATAATCGTTTTATTTGTTAATTTAAATTTTAATTTAATGTCAAAATTTAATTTTCATTTTTTCATAATTTAAGAAATTTTAAATTTTTAATTTTTTTAAATTTCAAATTCTATATAGTCGTTTGAAATTGTGTCGACTGCTTTTAGTGACAGAAACACAAAATCAGAAACGATTCGTAATGAAAATTTAACTGATATGAGAACAGGCCTAATAATGTTATACAATCAGGGGCCATAAATAATGATAATGCTGCTGATCCCAACACGTTTAAATGCGTTATTAACAAAACTCGAAAGTCGTTTTTTCGAAACTGCTTATTATACAGAATAACTCTTATGACTCTAACTAACTATGCTTGATTTTGAGCAGCTTTTGCGCCTTGAACAAATCGTTTTTTGGCTTGTCAAAAACATGCAGATTGATCCATTTGTCAGTTCCAACAGCAGCACCTGCTGTAAGCTACTTCAAACTCCAATAACTGCACTCAAAACTCAATTCGAACCACTTGAAGTTATCCCACTACAAATGGAAAACATGCAGTTCCACTTTCAGGGACAGTTTTTATGTGCCAATGGCAAAAATATTTATGACTTGCGCCTAAATTCCAATTAAAAATGGATAGCTTTAAGTGTTTGCCTCTCTGTTTGACCATATTTTGTTTTTTAGACGCTGTGGGCTAGAAGCTTGAAAATGGGTTGGAAAACTATGCAAGGAAAACAATATTCAAACGATTTGTGTGCATCCGAAAAATGGCAAAGCCGCCATTGCCATTGCCGTTCGTATTTTGTAGCCACCTTCGCATGTGTTGCCAACGCAGAGTCGTTGCCCAGCAATTAGAGTTCTACGGTGGCTGACCACCAGACAGAGACAAAAAACTACCAATACTATACGAAAAAAAAAAACAAAAAAAAAAGAAATAGAATATCAAAAAAGAACAAGTAAGAAAATTACAGTTGGAAGTGATCGACAGCAGTATACGCTATTTCTTTTCAGCAACAATATTTTACTTTTCGAGGGCTCATTTTGACTTTGAAAACTTCTTATATCTTTAAGAAGGGACTATTACATTTAAGGCTGTCATAGTTTCTTTTTCTTTTTAACTGAAATGTTTTGGCATTGAAATGTTAGTTATTTGATTTGACTTCTTTTGAATTAGGTATTGGTTTCTAAATAGTTTTCCTAGATTTTCAGCCTCAATATTTTTGTCAAAGCAGACTTGGACGCATCAACAATATTTTCTCAAAAAAGAAATCCAATTTGTGCACCAAATCAAGAACAAACGGAATCAATAGCAGGATTATCCACTTTTTCTTATATGTAGATGGAGATGCTTGTTTTTAAACACTTTTTTGAATTCGCGAATCAAATTTCATAAATGTTGCATATTTTCATGAACATTTTCTTGTTGTTTTGAGAAAACTTTTGCTTAATTGAGCAATATTTTAAAATATATTTTCTATTGTTTATTTTTGTTTTTAATGATTTTCTTATTTAAAATATGTTTAATTTGATTTTACCTGAAAGTGAATAACTTATATTATAAGTGAATAACTTATATTATTATAGCGGTCATTGCCAGTTGGCAACAATAAATCGCATAAATTTTGTAAATTTTTGAAAATTTGTATATAACAACATTTTATAAATTTTGAAAAAGCTTATTTCAGAAAACAGCGTTCCTTTTTTCATGAAAAACCTAGATTGTACTACGTAATTTTTCCCTTAGTAAAGGATATCAACAATAACAGTATATTATTCGTATATATTGAATTGTGTAATTTCAGCGATAAACATTCTTGAAATGAATGTTATAATTAGTCCACATATAAACGTATAATTTGATGACTAGTGATTTTACAATGTAGCAGACACATTGACAAACATTGTTGGAACACAAATAAACTCCTTTTTTACATTCGAGAACAGAGAATACAAAAAATAGTCAGAGAAATGCAGAGCAAAGTAGAAAATCGCACAATCAAAACGAAACTGCTGACCAGCATAGAACAGTAAGAGGAACCGAAATAGGAATACGAATAGAAATAGCAATAGGAATCGAACTTCTAGTTGGACTCCGAACCGCTGCTGACCATTAAAGTGTAGAAGAAAAAACCACAAAAAGTGCCGGGCGAGCCACTGAACCACCGAGCTACCGAGCTACCGACTACTGCTGCTAAAAATGCATGTTTGCCAATGTGTCCTGCTGATCAATGTCCTTCAACAGTATGCATGTGAGTATATTTTGTGTGTTCTAACTGGCGGTGCGTTGTCCTATTTACGTTGTCGAACTTCATGCATTTCAATCACCAATACAACACAATTTGAATATGCTGATTGGGTGCGGAAATTTGGTTGCTCGTCAACCAGGAGACACCAACTAGTAAAACCAAAAGCTACCAGCTTTCGTTGCCCAGTTGACATTGCTGATGGGCAGTAGGTGTTGCTGCTGGGTAATGCTGGCAATGTTTTACAGCAGTTTGGCACGCCTGCAACACTGCTGCTGTTGCTACTGCTGCTGCTGTTGCTGCTGCTGCTGCTGCTGCTGCTCCTGCCGCTGCTGTTGTTGCCGTTGCTGTTGTTGCTGTCTTTGGTGGTGAGGCGTGTCTTTAATTGGCTTTGGCTTTAGTTATCGCTTTTTCGGCGCCCCACTGTTGTTGCTATTGTTGTTATTGTTGTTGTTGTTGTCGGTGGTGTGTTCAGTGCAATTGTGTTTTAGCCATAAATTTTGTTTATTGATGAGTTTTATGCAGCCAGACTAGCATCAGCAGCATCAGCAGCAGCATCAGCAGCAACAGCAGCAACAACGGCAGTAACCACACACATGTGAGATTGCTTAGCTTCAAATAATTTAATTAATTTTAGCTTTCACTTTTTAGTCAAACATTTTTGCATGTGTGCATGTTGTTGACACATAAAATGGCTTTTATAATTGGTTTAGCTGCCGTTGCTTAGTTAACAATTTAAAAGCGATTGCATTGGAAATGGCCATAAACCGAATAACATCTAATGCATATTTTCAATGTGGCTTATAATGAATGAAAAACACAATTTAGCAGCTGCACCATTCGATATAATATCAATCGCTAATTGCATTTGATATTCTATTTATAGTTCGTATTTTTATATGTACTTATTCAAATTTATTTGTGAGTGCAATTTTAAAAATTAGAAAAAAAAAACAAAGGAAATCAAAAAATAAATATATATTTGCAATTAAGATCTTTTTGATATTCGATTTTGTTAACAAATTCTATAATAGCTAGAAGAAACAGTGGTCCTATTTGAATAAATAAAAGCGAACAACACATGCTGTTAAGAATGGTTTCAAACAACTGTTAAGATAACAGCTGTTAAATCTAAATATAAGCTGATAATGCTAAAATTTCTGGAATACATATAAATATAGTTATAGGCGAATCCCAGGAAGTCCTTTTTTTCAAAGTGCCTTGCGGTGGACATCATATCTTGGGAACGGTTCATCTCAAATCAAAAATTCAGAAGATTCCGTTAGTATTATTTGTAAAAATTTTGATTTTAAAAAAAATTTGCAGCGGTCCTAACAATAAATTCACTTTTTCGAGGCATAACATTTCTGATTTTTTGTTCTAAAAAAGTTTTCAAAAAAATGTAAAATCCTTCGTTCAGCAACAAGCTTTTATCATTATTAATAAGTTGTATAAATTTAGTGTTGATCGGATATATAGTTTTTTAATAATCGTGTCCACCGCAAAGGTCTTTTCGTGAAAACATGATTCTGAGATAATCGCGCTTAAAGTTTCAAGTTTGTATCTATGTGCTGTGCAGGTAGTGCGCTATAAACAGCTATAGCTTAGGTTCTAATGCTGCGAGCGTTTCGAAATTTTGTGAGTGAATTCTCAAAAGAACATACTTTAAGAATATGCAATAAAAAAAAACCGATTTTTTCATCCATCACAAGTGTATATAACCCCTTAACCATTAAATTGTACATTTTAAAACTTTTCAAAAAACAAGTTTAGGCCAAAAAAGACAAAAGTAAATTTTTAAATGTACAGAAGAAGTTTAAAAGCGCACAAAATACAAAAATAGAAATATGTCAGTTCGGCATGACAACGAATCTTTTAATATGACAATATAACAAACGAAAACAAGTTGTGCAGCACAGATTGTGGTATGATTATGGAATCGGATCAAAAGAGCTGACAAATTTCGTTTGGATAGCCAAAAACAACGATTGCGATTGCGTTTGCGATTGCGATTGCAGTTGTTATTTCGGCCAGTCTGCTATATTGAACAGATATACAACTCTCTACCTCTGATTTCCCTGGACAATCTCTTTAGCTGCATACCGTGATAGCAATGTCAATGGGCAAACGAACATGGAATAGGATTTGGTGCTGCTGCTGCTGCTGCTGCTGCTGTGTTGTTGTTGTTGCTATCTGCAAAGGCGTCACCAAGCTAATCTGCTGGCTGTCAAGAGTCGTAGAAACAATTGGAAATGACAACAAATATGAAGCAGCACAGAGAACAACGATACATTGTCCATATAAGCTCCACACATACAAGCGAACCCAACTAAATCTCCAATTGTATACGAAAACTTTCTCAGAAATGGCCAACGAAAACTGCTGACAGTTGCATAAACAATAAAAGGCCACCAAAAACGAAACAGAATAGCAAAAAAAAAAAAAACAAAACAGAAAAGGAAAAGGAAAAGGGAGAGAGAACGCAACCAGCGAATTGAGCCAAAGAATGCGGTCAACATCAAAAGGAACACGCAACTTAACTGAACAGAATGGAAAGACAGAACGATGGAGTGGGAGTGGGAGTATGTGTGGAAGAGAGTTAGGTAGCAACTAAAAAAAGAAAGAAGGGAAATGTAACAAGAAACTAGAACTAGAGCTATTACTAGCTGCACTTACACACACAGACATTGAAATGCATGTGTGTGTGTGTGTGTAGGAGGGAGGGCAAGGAATGTTGCTAAAACAACAATCTGACATTTTTTTTGCGCTTTGACGACAATTTCCCTCGCGGCACAAAATGCCAACACCAATGCGAATGCGAATGCGAATACGAATGTGAATGCAACTTAACGATACAGCGGGAGTAATAAAACAAAAAAAAAAAACAACAAAAATTCAACAGACTAGAAAGAAAGCGGGCACGCGGGTGCTAGGAATGAGCAGGAAGTATAAGCAAATACTACAAACGGCTGCGACAACGTAACAGCTACAAAACAAAAGTGCAACAGACTAGAAAGCGAGCGGGGGAATCAGCAAGAAGAAGTAGATAAAGCAGATAACAAAAAAAAAAAAAAAGGAGTCGTGCTCTGAGCACATTTGCCGTTCGCCTTTTGCCGCATCACAAAAGCTCAAAATTGATTGTGTAAATAAGAAAACGAAAATGTCGTTAGTTTACGTAGCAGCAGCAGAGCAGCAGCAGCAGCAGTAGTAGCAGTAGCAGTAGCAGCAGCAGAACAGCAGCCGAGCAGCATAAAAGAATTGGACAAAATGGAGTTGAAATACAAGACAGAAGCACGACGAAATTAAAAATGAAATTTGCTCGTTAGTAAGTAGTTTTTCAGTTTATTGACAGACAGTCTTTCGATGCGCAACATTTTCGGCGAAAAATTGATAGCTGATTGCGAATGACTAATACCTGAGTTATTGACTATAAAATATAAGTAAATAGCGGGTGATAGATTGAATTAACTGGAAATGAAACGGGTAAGATTATGAATATTGTATGTATAAGAAAAGTTGCTACAAATGAAAATAACTCAGATAAACAAAAAAAACGACAGCAGAGTAAATTTAGTTTTTAGATTCTCGGCTTTGTGACACATAGTTCAGACTTTACGTCAAACTGTTGCTGTTTTTTTTTTTTTAATTTAAAAAAAAAAAAGAGTATATAGGGTTTGTGAAATAGCGAACTGTCCGTCCGTATGTCTGTCCGTATGTCTGTATGAGCGCAGTTTTCTTCCACACTTTTGAAACTGGAGCAACCAAACTATGTATATATCTTGATATATACCATAGGCAGACAAAGTGCCAAGTTTAATAATTTTTGTAATAATCGTGATTAGTTTCTTTATAACTAAGCTGCAGTTTAGCAAAGTGAATATAAATCGAAACGGCTATAAGCCAGTCATACACTTTTATTATTATTTATATCATTATGTTCTTGCAGAAGGTATTATAATATTATCACGAAATGTGTATCGCATTGAAGGATTCTTGATCAGCATGAACAGCTGAGACGAACTATTCATGTCCGTCTTTCTGTCTGTCCGTCTCTCTGTCTGTCCGTCTGTCTGTCTGCCCGTATGAACAACATATATCTTTGGCACGCCGAATAAATCTTTTATTTTTTGTTTTCATATTTTTTCATCGATGGCTTTTTCACTCTACAAACGTGGTTAAGCTTTATCTAAGGTGCAGTTTAAAAATACTAATGATAAGATAAATAAGCTTTTCACCTATTTATATCAAGCATATATAACTTAAAATCCTATTTACGCATTTGAACTTAATGCCAGCAATATCCAATACTTCGTATGTTAGCCATTATTTGGCCAAACAATTTGACCAAGCTGCGGTGACATTCTGCTTATCTCAGATGTTGACTTTCTGCCCAGGGCCAATGCGGATACATGATGTACACATAAACATACATATATATATTTATTTCGATATATATATATATATATATTAGATTTATATAAGTGCTTAGCTGACAATCTATCAGTGTGCTTCCGGTAGCGATAAGCAGCTAGCCATAGTCTACTTTTTGGCGCCACCAAACTCTTGGCAATAGTTCAAAGTTGCCTTTTGCCTTTGCCATTGCCCTTTTGGCCGGCTTCCACTCTATTTAGAGGCTACAGCTACTTTAGCCACATCTACTAAATTGAATGAAAGCACATTTTGATTGAAAGGAAATTTGCGTCAAACTTTAGAGACACCAAGGAGCAAAGGAGCAAGGACTACCACTCCAATTCAGTCTGGCATGCCTGCTTTAACAGGCAATGTAGCGTTGCACTCGCCTCACCCTGCTGTATATACTATCAGTCAATGTTGGAAAATTAGTTAAAGGCTTGCCCAAAAGTTCTTTTTACGCCAAGTTGGTCAACAAGTTGCAAAGTATTTGCCAAATAAGTCAAGTAAAAAAAAGGGCCAAAAAACGATGGGTTGGTTGGGCGGTGGAAGCGGTGGAGCGTTCGAGTTGCGGAGCGTTGGAGCCGTGGAGCGTTGGAGCGGTTGAGCGACCAAAGACATTGACTGCATTCTTTTGGCTTCATGGCTACACAAATTGTGCGATAAGTAAATTTGTAGCCACATCTGATGCTGAGTAAACGAGTTTGATGGCAACAAAATGGTTCAAAGTTCTTCAATATAAGTTTTTTGCCCACATTAAAGACATACGGAAATGGGTTTTGTGGCTAAAATAATTTGATTTTATATATTTAGAGCATTTTTAGTTTTATTGGAGAATTATATTTTCAATAGTATTATTACATGCTTGTTGATTATTTAGTGCATTCAATCTAGTGTCACACATATTTTCTACAATAATCTTATTACAAGTATATAATATATTTATCATAGTTAAATTTTACATTGTTGTCAACTACATATATATCTTTGATATTACTGCAAAAAAAAAAAAAAATTGTTTGTTTTTTATATATAAGAATTCAAATTTTGTGCCCTTTTTGCTCTGAAACCGACTCACAAAGCCCAGCTATAAGAACTCCAAAAAATATTCAAAAGTTTCTCTACAATAGAGTGCGATTATCTAAGCATCTACTCTGCATATAATGGATAAGTATAGAATTGTTTTAAATTTGAAGAGATGTAGTAGGTACTCCATTATATATATTTTTTCATATCTTTCATATTTTGACAAACGTCAAAGCCCGCAAAATATATAATAACATCTTAGGTACTTCTTGACATACACATACATATATAAGTATTTTCAACATATGAATATATATAGGTATATATTTTCTTTGGTTAGACGAGTAATTGATACCTTGGAAAGCACATTAAGTGTTTGTATTTTAAAATGGTTAATAATATTTATATAGATTTTTCCATATTTTGCAAACGCACTCAAAATCCTTCTTAAATACATAATATTATATCCCTGCAAATTCCCAAAAAAAAATTCTTTTGCCAAGTGTCTACCTTAGGATGAGGTATTTCAAGGGGGTGTTTTGGTAGACGATGCGCAACAGTTGTCACCGCTAAAAGCGAAACATGCAGAGCACAGCAAAAGCTGCTGACTCTAAGCAGAGCTTAAAGCTTCACAGCGAAAGCTGCGGACTCTAAACAGAGCTTAAAGTTCAACAACAAAAGCTGCTAACTCCAAGCAGAGCTTAAAGTTCAACAGCAAAGGATGTTGAATCTAAGCAGAGCCTAAAATTCAACAGCGAAAGCTACGAACTCTAAGCAGAGCTTAAAGCTCAACAGCGAAAGCTGCGGACTCTTTAATTTTTGGTGCTTGTCTTGGCTGTGGCACCCAAATTCATGGCCGACTCTTGGAGTGGCACCCACTGAGCTGTTGCGTTCTTAGCTCGAAACATTTCCTCAAAGAAGACCTTCTCCTCGTGCAAGACATCGGGTGAGTTGCCAATTAGAGCACGACCCAGTATTTCGCTGGAGCCTATGAAGGTGCAAAGCTTTATTAGTTAACTGTATAATTGAGAAAAGCTAAGTATGAAACACTTACCCAACAAACCATCGTGTACAACTGTAAACTCCAACAGACAATTCTTGAGCGTTTCCTTATTGACATCGAAGGCCAATGCCTCGTTATAAACTGGATTAACATTATTACGCTGCACACCCGTCTTACGTTTCTTTAACTTCTTGCCACCCGGTCCCAGCAGCGTTACCTTCACATAGGGATCCGACGAGTTGCGTGCATCGTCCACAATGCGCAAATTCCTAGCCTTGATCAAAACGACCATCAAACGCTCAGCGGCAGGCAGATATGCCAGCGATACCATTATATCGCCGAGATCCACCTTCATATCCTGCACTGAGGCTGAAGTGAGCGGTGTCCAGAGTTTCAGCTGCTCGCTTAGGTCCAAATTGGCCAATTGCAACTTGGTGCCGCCAATGCAAACGTGTCTCGAATACGCATCGAAATCATATAATAAAATTTCCACACTGCGCTTGTCAATAACTCCAGATGTAACCTCAAACACAAAGTGCTCATCGAAAACTGTAAGCAGCAAGAATTAATTGATTAAAAAAAAATAAGAATCGGTTATAACATTGCAGGTGGATGCTCTTAACTTATTTCTCAATATCAACAGTACTTTATCAGATAAAAACACCTCTACGCGAGCTTAAAGTCTAAGGACGATGCAAAACTTCTGATATCTAATTTTGTGACGAAGTATTTTCTGATTAATATAAGAACTATTTTGAATAATAAAATTAATTTTGCATTCGGCACATTGCAAGCCACTCTAATTTTAAAATGTTCATAACTTTTGAAGCATTTGTCAGGTTGGGATGAACGAGGTGTCATTCGATTCGTATTCAAAATTATAACATTTCTCACCTTCTCGCCTATATCTCATGTCCCAGGTGAGTTACCAAATCTTTTAGTATGCATTTTTCTTAGTTAAGGTAATATGGCTCAATCTGATCGGACACTCACAGCCAATCTTTCATTCTTGCTTTATATAATGCTAGTCGCCGTTTGCACACTTCGTGCTGCTTCGACACTAGCATGGACTGCCGTCCACAGTGATAAAAACGAATCAACTTTTTTGCAGTTTTACCAATATATTGTATCACCATCAAAACAAGCCACACAATGACAATCTAAATCAAACCAAGCAAACGTTATTTTTAGATTGTCATTTGTAATTCTCAAACGGTTTAAGTAAACACTTGGTGTAGTGGCCAACTAAATCTCATGTTGAGGCATAATCTTATTTCTTTAAGTCTTATTTCGGATATTGCCATATTGGCAATTGGAAATATGCCTCATAGCCATCAAAGATGTTGGTTTATGCTATAAATTTTAGTGTTGTTTTCACAAAGGAAAACTCCCATTTTTGGGTCAATATCTTATTTCATTTTATTTTATATTTTTGTAAATTGTTGTTTTGAGCACTTTACTGGGTGAAAGAAAATTGGAAGTCAAAATAAAAATCATAAAAATGGGGTGCGCTGACGCTGCAGCCACATCTTTCCTAATAAAAAGGACAATTGCCTCACCTGGATTCAAAGTTTTCTTATGTATGCGTGTCTGCCAGAAGTTCTTCTTGTCCGGCAGCAAACGTATCTTTGCATAAGGATCAGCAGTGCCACTAAACTGTCTGGGCAGAAGATTCTGTGCCTCCAAAAGACGCACGTTGAGCAGACCGCCCACAGGATCATAGCTGAGGCAGACATGCAGATTGCCACGTACTTCATTGATGGATGCAGCGGGGGACAAGGGCTTTGGCTGCGAATGCTGCAATCGTTAACATTAGATTGTTGTGTTTAGAAATGAAAATATACTGTTACTTACGGTGCGGTACAAGGTCATATCAATTTTGGTATGATCCAACTTGGCATTCATTGAGGATACACGAGGACGACTGGGATGCATGGCCAGAACGACATGCTTATCGGAACGTGCAATGGGCACCGATGTTGTCGAGCAATAGGATAATGTGTTTGACTTTAGACTGCCAGTGGGTGAAGTGGGCGTGGGTGGTGCCGATTCCTCGGTGGTATTCGAGACCTGCTGCTGCACTGCAGCCGTGGCTGATGTTACCGATGCGGGCACCCAGAAAGCGGGGTCAGCATCCTCGGACTTGAGCGAAGTGGGACTCAAATTGCCAGCGCCATTATTATTAGCAAGCTTGCCACGTGCCACACATTCATTGACATTGTCCACATTGTAGCCAACAGCGCCAGCAACAAGCGCCACCCGACTGCAGATTAGATCAGAATTAGAACATAACTGATTTGATATATGATATGATTGTGCTTACCTCTGCTGCTCCTCATCCTTCTCGCTGGCAGACTCCAGCAGATTCTGCTCGAACCAGTTGAGACGATAGCGCTTGGAGCAAGTGGTATAAAGTGCTGCGCCAACTGCAGAGACAACCAAAAAGGATACGGACGCATAGATGCCAATCTGCGTCAGAGATATGTCCTCCTCACGTATGACAATATCCATGTCTACAAGACAACAAGAATGGCTCAATTAGTTGGTGTCCTGTGCATCTTAACCCGTCTCATGACAAGCAAGCAACTAGCCATAAAACTTTCATTATCCGGCCAAGCCACAGAATGAGCCACCTTATAAATAAATCAAAGCCTTGGCCCTTTGCTCGCCTTTTGGGTTATTAATTGGGATCCTTAAGGCGCCATTGTGGTCAGAACGAAGAGCAGGTCCGTGACCGCAACGCTGCACGTGCTGACAGTTGTTGCCCCGCACCTTGAGGCAAGGCTATGTCTGTGTCAGACCTCTTTGTGCCACAAAATTGCCATTAAGGTGGCAGGCAGCGGTTGCAAGGGCATAAAGGGGGATGGAACACTGGCAGAAAGTTCAGTTCGCAATTAGCTGCACAAGCAGGCGATGCTGTGACTGTTTAAACATAAAATTTATTGCCATCTTGTTAATTAATTAGTACTTTGAAGCTACCTTTATGTTTTATTTTGGGTTTGAGTTTTGATTTTTTGAGCAATTTTATTTTATTTTGTTGCCAAGGCTGCTTGCCACCGTCAGCAACATTTGTTTGCAATTTCTTTTCAGTTTATTATTTATTTATGGTAACATTTGTCGGAAATTTAGCTTCTTCTTCTGTTATATAAGTTCAGGTGAGTGTGCGTAAGCGTGTGCGTGTGCGTGTGTGTAGGTGTAAGCAGCCCGCATTGGGTTCCATTGCAAAAGGGTCATGTGTACATGATTTATAAGCACTTTTTGTGTGTGTGCAACTATAGCAAAGGTGAGCCTTGATCTATGACATGCTATACGCATCTAACTCATATGATTTCAATTTCAAATTCAGTTATTCCAAACCACAACAATGCAAAAATTAATTGGACAAGTTTGCCCAGTGAAATATATGTTATACAAGCATTGTTTTCTGTGTCTGAGCTGGCACGTGTGTCGGTTGAATACTTTGAAAAAGTACTGTTTCTCATAGAGGCTTGTTAAACAGGCTTGTTAACAAGAAAGCAATGTTATCTTCGAGTTATTTTGAAAAACAAAACAGTTTTTCATACAGAAACTTATTTTTCAACCGATAGTTCCCACGGCAGCTATATGTTATAGTGGTCCGATATGGCCGATTCTGACAAATGTACTGCTTGCAGAAAGAAGAAGCATCTGTGCCAAGTTTTATCACGATAGCTCTAATACTAAGGGACTAGTTCGCATAAGAGCTGACAGACAGACAGACAGACGGACAGACGGACATGACTCGGCTGTTGATGCTGATCCCGAATATACCATTTTTTTTCTTGAGACGTCTCCATCAATGCGTTACAGATTTCGTGACAAAATTATAACACCCTCTGCAAGGGTATAAAGATTGCTTTTAGCAACTTTAAAACATACAAGCTTTTCTTTGATTTGCATGTACATACATGATGGTGATATCACTGATTAAATCTGAGCTGCCAAGTTAACCATTCAGTTTATTTATATTTTAAATATTTAAAGTGTTTAATTACAGACTTGACAGCTTGTCAAAACAGTCTACTTAAATATGGAAATCCTTTCAGCTTACCACAATTTAATTTGAGTGTAATACCGACAGAAATAAATGAATATAAACTAGAATCAAAATATCTGTTTTGTCTATAAATAATGATTGCCAACTTATTGTCTTTGTCATATCAGGTCAACAAATTGTACATTTGACTATCATTAAGCTATCTAGACGAGCAACTAAACTTAATATCGTAACTCATTTCACAGAATAATGTATTTGATAAAAATCAATCAATTTGTCAAATCAATCAACAGGTAAGCCACAAGCTCAACAAGTCTTAAATATTTAACTCGACCTTTATCACAGCAAACCCTCGTAAAAATATAGTAAATCTCGCCAAAGCCAATCAACTCACATTGAGCAGATCGTGGGCGGCTATATACATTGATGTCAAAAGCGCTGCTCATCTCTCATGTCAGTTTTTTAGACACAAATTGTTGATAGCTGCTCCACACATGTGGCGCAGATTCTGTGGTTGCCTTTTCTGATTAGATAGAGAGAGAGGGAGCCTGTTGAGTCACCTTTGTTTTACATTTTATATTTCGTATATAAGTACAAACATTGCGATTTATGACAGTAGCCATAAATTGTAATACAGCGAAATGCGCTGCAGCGGCTTTTAGTCTATTTTGTTATTGTATCGTCTGGTTGGTTGGTTTGGCCAACTGGCTTTATAAACAATTTTCGGTCTTTTATCATATTTTCACTTTTTTTGCCACAAGCCACATGCCACATAAGTCAGATAAGTTATACTACTATTTCCGCTAATGTGGTAAAACAAAATAAAACAAAAAATTGCGGCACAGCAAAGTCAAGGGCAATCAGCAATCGCAATCGGCCAGCTGCCTGTTCAACGTCTCTATATCCTCTCTACTCGTACATACACTAAATATATAGACACAGTGACTAAAATTAATTTTATCTAATCGATGAGCAAGCAAGGAGCATGGTTCGTTGCCTCTACCATTCGCACCTGCCCGCCACAACACATTGTTCTGATTTTGTTAAGCTCGTCTGGCTGATTTCATCAAAAAAGTTTATTTTTCGTTGAAAATTTTGAAATAATAAAAGAACAAAATAAAAAATGCGGTTTTCCCAGCGGCAAATTGTACAATTACGGTAAATTATGTTCATTAGTCTAATGAAGTGCTTGTCACACACAAAGAAGCGCCCATTGACCACGCCCACAACCTGCTGTTTCTAACCATCAGCTGGAACAGCCACAGGGCA
Organism: Hirtodrosophila cameraria; assembly: GCA_949708635.1. Taxonomy (NCBI): domain Eukaryota; kingdom Metazoa; phylum Arthropoda; class Insecta; order Diptera; family Drosophilidae; genus Hirtodrosophila; species Hirtodrosophila cameraria. The sequence continues at coordinate 61,256,327 of OX453090.1, forward strand.
AGACAGGACAGGGCGCGGTCAGCTGCAGGTCTGTTATCAAGTCAGTTACAAATACCCTGTAGTAATTGCATAGGGTATCTGCACGCTGTTGTACACATCTCATTTATTTTAGAAAAATAAAACAAGTTTAACTGAATATTCCATTTTAAATTCAAAGTAAACATTGAAGAATGAGTGGTGTCTTCTATTTTAAATAGAAAAAAAATAATTATTCTGCGTTCAAATAGTTTAATCAAACTCTACACTTAAATGCTTGAATTTCCTTTCCAACTTTAAGCATTCGAAACAGGAAAAATAATTAGATATTTTTAAAAATTTTTAATTTATTTTGTATTTTTGTTTTGTTTTCTTTAAGATGAAAAGCTTATAAAAAAAAAGTTACCCATTTCCGTAATATCCGTCTGTCTGTCTGTCCGTCTGTTTATATGTGAACTAGTCCATCAGCTTTAGAGCTATCGTGATGAAACTTGGCACAGATGCCTATTCTTTTTGCATGCAGTACATATGTCAGAATCGGCCAGATCGGACCACTATAACATATAGCTGCCATAGAAACGATCGGTTGAAAAATAAGTTTTCTAGTGCAAATCTTTTCTTCGGAAAGGTAAGAAAGAAGATATGAAATGTTCTTGCTGTTTAATAAAATTTAGTCTCAACTTTTATATTTTTTTAATATTTAAGGTAAGACTCCAAACATTTTTTTTAGATTTATAACAAAATGCAAATTTAAATGAAATCCTAACTTTTCTTTTAATTTTTTTAAATGAAAATTCTAAAAGCTATATTTCGTTTGCCAAACAACTTTCTTTAAGCACTGTTGCTTAAAAGAAATCTCTTAAACTTCTACAAAGCTACCACAATTTCAGATAATCTACCATAATTGTTTCAAGTCTACTGCAGTGCACCGCATGGATGTTCAAAGTAACCATGTAAACTTTGCAGCTTGTTTCCTCGAACGCATTGTCATAATTCGATTAGCACAGTTGAGTCCAATTTGCTGAACGCGTTTAGCTTTCGAAGCGAGAAGAGTTTCTGACAACAGGAGCAGCAAAAGCAGCAGCAGCAGCAGCAACAGCAACAACGTTAGCAATCAGCAGCAGCAGCAACAACATTCTCATGAATAGCTCAGCTTATTTTGTTGAGTGCGTCAAAATATTTAATATATGCGCTGAGTGTGAACTTTGTGAAGGCTGCTTCCAACATGAGCAATATTTAATCCTTTATATACACACTGTGGCTGAAGGCTTAAGTTTGTGATACTTTGTTCAGCAGCAAAGAACTTATTAATGGCAGACGTTAAGTATACGCCCAAATAGCCACATATCAGCAACCAAACTTAACTCATCTCAATAAGAACGTGATGAATGCTCATATAGTCGCATATACATATATAAGAATCAAGAAGCATTCCCGTCAACAATCAGCCATCAGCAATTTGTAATGCTCATATAATGGTATGGTTGAGCTATATTATCCCGACATCAACAACATCATTATCAGGGTCAGCTTCACAGTCTCGTATAACGTAGTATGTTGTTTATATAGCTGCTGACATTGCGGCTTGTTGGGGCCATTTTCATTATACGAGTTGATTATGGACGCCATTGGGCTGGACTTTGTCAGTGCTGCCCCCTCCCGCCCAAAAGCAACAACAGCATCAATGTCAACAACTACTTTGTTGGGTAGAGTTAACTATGGACTCTCGACTTGTATAATTAGCAGTCGATGAATATTTATGGTTGACTCAAGGGGTATTCGAGTACAAGTTCTTGATGCTACATAGAGATTTATAAGTTAATTCCGTTAGATTATTTGTAATGAGCTTAAGCAGAACTGATCAAAGCCAGTTTTAAGTGTAATTTTAAAAATATTTCAAATAACAAATGAAAGCAAAATGACTTATAAATAATAAATAAAAAAAACTAATAAATATTTAAAATTTAAACTAAAAACTCAAGTTCAAGCGAAACTTGTCGCTAGCTACTTTTATGTAGCATACTTTTTCGGGCGAACATACTTTATTTTATTGACGTGCATTGCTAATGGATCCATTCACAGTTCAACTTTTTGTTTGTCCGAGACACTCACAAATTGAATCTTCAAGCTTTGACTTTTTACAAAGAAAGCGATGCTAAAAATAAAATGTTGTTTTTCCATTTCATGCGGCTGTCACAAAAAAGCAGTTTAGAGCATTGGCAAATGACAAAAGCGATTTCCACGAAAACATGCTAAGAAAATACAAGTGCCTATTAAAATCAACAACCATATGTCAATATGCTACAGGTCATTAAACGATGCAAAGAACGCAAAACACAGTTACAAAAAAAGAAAGCAGAAGAAACAAAGAGAATAAAACTTGTTAAGAGTAAAATAAACAACAATTTAATAATGAGCGACCCAAAAGTAAGACTTGTAGCATTCACTCGGAAGCATGAAAATAAACAAAAATAAAGATATGGTCATTAAAGCGCAATATGCCCAAGACACTTGTTGTTTATTTGAACATGGTGCTGTGAGAGGCAAGGCTGTAAAGCATGAAATAAGTGCGATATTAATACTTGTTGGTTACCAAACACACACACACACACACACTTATATACACACTGATGTTTGCTTGATTGTGAAAGGCCAAAAGCAGCAGCTCGAACTCTGAACCGCCCTGCCAATAACTCAGCATGTCAACAAACATTGTGAAAGTTGTTATTGGCGTCACGCCCCAGGCCATCAATGTCCTTCGGCGATGCTGGCTTCTTGATGAAGTGTGTGTGCATGTTTTTTTTTCGTATTAAAATTGCATTAATCTTTGTACAAGCAATAAATATTCATAGTATGTTGCCTGAAAAGTATATAAAATGCATGCAATTCATAATACAAAACTGCAGCCTGTTGGCTTTATTTAGTGCGCAATATGTTTGCTCGTCTGTTTGCCTGTTGGAATGTCCTGCTGTCTGACAGTCCGTCTCAGTTAAATGGAGAAGGTCGGGGTCGAGTGTTTCAAGGGCGTGTCCGTGTTTGAGTGGCCTGGCCAAGGTAAACAGAGTTCGTCTGTCCAACCCACTGCACGATTTTAGCTGGGTTAAAACGACCTAAGGCCAGATTACTTTTATCCCAGAAATCTCAGTTGGCCTACAACAAGCACACACAACACAGATAGACTCGGTAAATGTAAACGGCAACATGAAACAGGGCTTAAAGTCTTTTAAATGAAGTACAAATGTGAAACGTAATGTTAACGTACGTGTATGTGTCCTGTTTGAAGTCTCAATGAAAAAGAAAAGGAAATGAAAAAGAAAAAGAAACAGAAAACCAAGCAACATATTTGTACACCTTGCATACACATGATTAAATGAAATTACAAAGTATTTGAGCCGTGGGAATTTATGAAATTGTATTAGGCCAACGAACCCACGTTGCGTATGCGCGATGCAAACGCATGAAACTGTAATCAACTGATAAATATTCAATTATTTTAAGGATGTTGGGGAAAACAAACGAAGCCAATGGTGCAATTTATATTGATTAGAAGAAAAGCTGTTTCAATTAATTGCCATTAATTTTGAATGAGCACAGTTAATCTGTCTCAGCAAACTTGGTTGAACAAGAAGATTAATTACTATTGGTATGTGCGTATTTAAAAAACATATACGACTATATAAAAGAAAACCCTTGAAAGAAACCCTCATGAATTTTCAATTTTATTTCACACTCGAAATTTTCAAAAGCAAACTTTAAAACTTACCCGTTTTGCTTATTTACAATATGTCACACACGAGCTGATGCAAAATATGCAAGCGATTTATTGTCGTTGAATTGCTACACGAACAATATTTGCAACAATATGTTTACTTATCCCGTGCGCTCAACGTGTCGTATGCGCAATATGCTCTAAAAGCAATCTAACAACCGCGGCATTCTCTTTGTGCGTTCAAATTTCAACGTATAAAAGCAATTTCCTGATTAATGTTGGCTCATTAATTTTTAATTCTATTAGTTCAAAGCACACAGCTAAACGATTTCGACAATTTACATACGCATATATACTATCTTAATAAATATATAAGTAATTCTATCTATATAAATATTTTGCGAATTCACAGCAGCAACAACTTTGCCAACGCGTTGCTCAAACTCGACTGTGTTGTTATTCGCCAACAAAAAAATTACACGCAGTTGCCTTTGCCGTATTCCCTTATCCGAAAACACACGCACACATCTACAGACACACACACTCATATATATAAATTTGACCAGAAAGTTTTGCGTCCTAAAATAGGCGCTACCTTTAAATATATTGGTTGGGCAACATATGTTTTGCTTAAACTTGCTTAATTCTTACTTTTAAATACAGTAAAATAAATATATATAAATCATTATGCAAATTGTATAATATTTGGGTTTTCAATTGAGTTTCAGGACTTGCCGGCATTTTATTTTAAGCAAAATGCGATTTAAAAAAAGCTTGGAACAATAAGCTTCTTCTACAATCAACAGCTGCCCCGTTTGTTAAAAAGCTCGCTAACGGCCAAGACAATTGTTGCTCATTGTCAAAAGCTTGCTGACACACGCACTCACTTTGAAAAGCACCAAAGAAAGCTCTTTAAAGGTACAGTTACTTTTAGCGTTGCCACCCTGGTAGAAAAACAATATTTGAAAGTACTACTAATTTGAATAGCAAATTTGAATAGCAAATGTGCTTGGATTCGCTAAATGACTACGAGCGCAAAATAGGTAAACTAATCTCTAAAAATTACGGTAATGCTAATACTATACAACCATTTCTATTAGTAGAGGGCGCAAATGCCCATGATCTAAAATCATTTTATGTATATTTTGATAAAACTTTGTACAAACTAGAATCTTCTATTGATTGTCTAGATAGTTGCTTCAAAATATTTAACACATTGAATTTGGAATACCCTAGAGCATCACAATTGCCGTGGTTATTTATACAAAAATTTTTTATCAGATAGATGCGATTTATGACACAAAATCTGCAAGTTCAACTACTTTATTAATTTCTTTCAAATTTTAGCAGCTAAAGAAGAAAAGCTCATAAAATGTATTTGTGTTCGAAATGTAACAAAACACTGCACCGTAAAAAGCCCATATTCAAATTAAATATGTAACATACATATTTAAACTAAATATGGCGGATATTTAAATTAAATATGACACATTTTTAATTTAAATATGCCAAATAATTAATTTTAATATGAGAAATATTTATTTTAAAAATGAAACATTTTTAAATAAAATATAAACTATTAATAACCTGAACATTTTCAAACTTCAACTCTAATATGCTGTCACTTAAAATTCAATATGAAATATTTTTAAATTTAATAATTGGATTTTGAAATTATATTATAATATGAAAATATTCAAATTGGAAAAAACACCTCCAAATGCGAAAATTATAACAAAAGTATTACCATAGTAAAATGAAATTTTAAAATACATTATTTTTTTTATCAGTGAACAGTATACATTGTCTTTATTTCGTTTTGTTTAATTGCAGAGCTAAGTACGATTTCTTATTCTCATTCATCAATCAAAGTTGATTGGATTTAATAACGGTCAGCCGATCTGCAATACCTTCTCTAAACTTTTCAGCTTACTTTACACCTGGTTGTTGCAACTTCAGAAACATATTCATCAGAAAAAGCAGAAGTAATATTGTTTTAATTTAAAATTATTCGATGATATCGTTTGACAACACTGCTATGAGGCAAAAGTTGGTCTTTGACAAAGTCTTGCACAAATCACATCCAATTAACAAAAATAGAAAATAAAATGAAGTAAGATATTGCCCCAAAAGGGGAGATTTCTAAAGTGAAAACAACTCTAAAATTTATAGCATAAGTCAACACATTTGATGGCTATGAGGCATATTTCGAATTGCAAGATGAAATACAATACAATTGCCAATATGGCAATATCAGAAATAAGAATAAAAGAGTTAAGATAATGCCTCAACAAAAGATTTAGTCGGCCAGTACACCAAGTGTTTACTTAAACCGTTTGAGAATTACAAATGACAATCTAAAAATAACGTTTGCTTGGTTTGATTTAGATTGTCATTGTGTGGCTTGCTTTGATGATGCTCCAATACAAAGGCAGAGCTGTAAAAAAGTTGATTCGTTTCTATTTTACGAATAAACATGTTCTATTTAAGCAAAAAAAAATTAATAAGATTTGAATTCATTTTTAAAGAATTGAATTTAGGTAATGTTTGCAAAACATGAACAATGCCAGATAAACACATGTATTCCAAAGCTTGCAAAACTCCATTGGCTACTATAAAATTGTATCTTGTTCAACATCTTTTTAATTCGTTTTACCAAAAAGGCCTATCAATCCTTAAAATTTTGACTAGCCCAACTGCAGCCTCATGAATCAGGTGAGTTGCCAAAAGTCTTAGCATGCATTTTTTGTAGCTTAAGTAATACCTGTCGGTCGGTATATAGCTTGTTCTGAGCGAACTGTTGTAGCAAATCTTTCGATTCTTCATAGTTTTTGAAATTACACATTTAATTTAGATTATTTTAAGCCATGAGCTTGAAATAAAGTGCCTTGTCATTAAGTCGAAAAGACACGACATGATAATGCCTTGTTTTGGTACATTGTTGATAAGAGAAATTAATCGTTGTCAAGTGCGTCATGCGACATGACATCCTATTAGAATAAATTCTTAATTACTTAAATAAAAAACTATCTCAAGAAATTGTACTTGAATTAATGGTTTGTATACTGCAAAATTTTGCAAAGATTGCTTTTCATTATCTCAAGTTCAAATATGAAATATGATATGATTGCGGTTGGCAAACACGCTCATGTTGACCTCCAAGCCAATGTCAAGACGCGTAACCTAGTTATATGTATGTATGTATATGCATGTGTCTGTATGTATGTATGTATGTATATATGCATGTGTACGCAATAATCTCATAATACTTTCGATTCAATTACGCATCGACTTTTGTGGTTATGGTTTAAAAGGCAAAGCTATGCTTTGACAACAGTCAGTTGTTAGTGTTGTTGTTGATCTTAACACTGACCTACATAAGTATGTGAACATATCAAATTTCATGCTGCCAAGCGATTAGTAATACTACTCTATAAATATTTATATAGTATCAATGTGCTAAATAATATTTTTGATTACAATTTTCGAAACAATATTATTATTATTGTAGTTGTTTTTTAATTACGCAGTGAATAGTGTGAAATTTTATTGATTGTCATCCATAAAAATAAATGTAGTTTTAGTTGAGAAAGTTCAAGATTTTGATTGTGTGACATCAATTCAAAAAATTTCCCATATCACTAATAATTTGAAAGTGCGCAGCAGACGACAAAATATTCAATTAAAAAAATTTTCTAATCTCTTTGAACGATTATTTACATTATAAATTGAGTCGAAAATGTTTAATAAAACATTTCATACCATATAAATAATGACAATACCAGCATAGTCCATTTATCAATATACTGAAATAAATATATATACATAGGTACTATATATATATTGTAATTGACTTCTGCAATGTTTACTCAATGAACAAAATAAATCACTTTCTATGACATGCAATTAATCATTTATAACACAGCTGATAAGCGTCGAAGGTGTTTGCCTTTTTAACTGCAGTGTGCTTTGAACCCCAAAAATTTGATACTTCATTTTGATAACTAAGAATAATGCATGCTTGACTCAATGGTTTATTTCATTAGTTTTACCATCCTTTATTAGAAAACTACCTAATTTTCGTAATTTCTGTTTTTTTTTTAATTGATCAATTTGAAAAAATTTTATATATTTTATATTGCAAACATTATAATAATAATCTATTGCGAAACAAAATTTTCAAAAATCCTTTTGCTTATATATTTTATGTTTTTTTGAAAATTGCTTAAAACTATTTTTTTGAAGCCACTTTTTCCAACTTTTCATACAAAAATTTTCTTAGATCATCCCATACAAAAAATCATAAAATATTTTTGAAATTTTTTTTTTGCAGTCACTATTAGAATTGTTTGGAGTAACTTTTTTGCATCAAAACATTTTTTCTTTAAGCCCCAGAAAAAAAGTCAAAAAAGGACCCCCGCACAAAAATTCTAAATTTTCAATGGGTACTTAATGGGTTAAGGAAAGTTTTGTATCAATCAAACCCCTTCACAAAAATTCTAAAAATTTCCATGGATATCATGCAAACGGATTTCAAACGATCTTCCCATTAATGCCAAAATTTTCATGAAGTAAGTTCAAGCTATGAGTAAATTTTCCTCATACATTTGTCAAAATACTGTTTACCACCATTGTATATCAACTCTAAAAATAATAGAATAAAGACAAAACTGTTAGAAAATGGTTTTGAAATTTATGGGGGATAGTGTACTGCGACCTGATTAGATTTATTCTACTCCCTTCTGAGCCTAAAGCTCCCCCCTCAGCACAACGTCTTGAACGAAAGTCAGAGTTTGCATAGGATTGATCTTTCTTATATTTTGAGTTCCCAGCTTATGCTAGAAATCTACTTTTACTAGAAATTACAGAGTAGGACTTGAGGTTTCCGTATTGGACTCCAGTGTCCTGTCAGGAGTCCATTGAGCATTCCTGTCCATTTCTAAGCATATTTGTTTTATACAGCTATAAAGAAATTCAAATTTTGTTGCATCTATTTAATGAAACTACGTTGTGCTTAACTAGTTTGCAAGCAAATCTATTTAAAACTGATAATTACACAAGCTATTGGACTGTTGATAGTCTCGCGTAATACTATACGAGTATTACAATTTGTTTTATTATTCGATGTGGTCGGCAGTTTGGAAACCTTATCTAGCATTCGCTGAGATCGCTCGCTTTTGAGTTTGAGATTCACGTGTCGTCACTGTCACTTATAAAGTGATTACAGTCGTCGGCACGAATGACACTCGACTTCCAGAAGCCACACGAGGCGCAACTAAACCGGACTTGTGGGCCAGCCAACAAGCCAAAGCATAAATACAAAAAAAAATAAAGAAATACAAAATCAAATATAAAACAACATAAGCCAACTGAGACTGTGACTAGCGTACGCTCCATTTGGCATAGCAGGTGACGTCGATTGCGATTGTGAAAATAAAAAGTGAAAGTCCAGACAAGTGTCTAGTGTTTTGTTATAAAAATAAAAATACAAAAAGCATCATACCGGAAACAAATGGCATCGGCATTGACAAATCTGCTGCAATCGCTACGCATTGGATCACTCTCATCGAGCAAATCAAATCCGAGCGATGTTATCATCTTGCCCCCCACTGTGGAGAAGGCAATCAAGGTGAAAATTGATTTGAAGACAGTGCCGGAAATAACGTTGGAAGAGGTTGCATATCACGATTGCTTTGATGACTGCTGGATTGTCATATACGATCGGGTCTACGATGTAACACAGTTTCTGCGCGAACATCCTGGCGGCGATGATGTCATCATGGATCATGCTGGACGTGATGCAACTATTGCTTTCCATGGCACTGGCCATTCCCGTCATGCCATTGAGCTAATGCGTCAGTTCCTGATTGGTGAGCTGCCACCGGAGCAACGTATCTTCCGCACGGGTCAGAACAAGGTGCTTTCCTTGGGCATACCAGAGTGATTGTCGTGACCATACTGATCTGATCTGTGTAAATTACTTCCTAATTGAACCGTCCAATCTGTTTGTGTTATTTATTTTGAACTTTTTTTTTGTAACTATTTAAGCTTTTACTTTTAATCAGTGTTGTTATTTTCATAAACCTTTTGTCATTTCTAATTTAAATATATAAATATACTACAATATGTATAGGCGTCTAATAGCTTGTTGATTAAGCTGCTTTTGTGGCTATTTTGTACTTAAGTGCTTGTTGTGTCTGAATTAAATGCTTATTATTCTAAAAATTAATCATACGATCTGTGTTTTTCCAAAAACAATATTTATATATTGTGCTTTTGATTCCCAACAGCTTAAATTTCAGAACTACTTGGCTGATTTCACTTTCCAAATATTTGGCCAAAGACGAATATGTGAAATCAGTATGATTCTGGGACAGCAAAAACTCGATAATAATGATAATTATATTTATGTTGCGAATTTTTACCTTCTTCCACGTCGCATGCCAATCTTAAAGCTTAAAATTAATCACAATTATCACTGTGGAGGGCAGTTCTTGGCATATATGGTCCTCTTACGATATACACAGATCAAGTTTATTTCAAATTTTAGATATTTCCCGCAAGCCACTGCCCCGATCTTAAAGATACAGACTTGATTTTGGTGCAGAGAGATCTTGTAGCTGAGCATACTCGACTAGAACATTCCTACTTCCTTATAAAGCCTTTAGGTAAACAACTACAGGTGGTTTTTGAACATTTTGTTAATTTTAAGAAAAACGGAGATTTTGATCAAATTAATGCTGTTTTGTTTTTTCTGCATCGCATATCTGGCATCATTCGTATTTTCTAGATATTGACTGCTAAGTGTAGCTATTCCTTCTATCATACATACATCCTTAATATAGCATATACCTTGTTCCAAAATAACCGCAGTTCAAATGCCATGTATGTTTATTTTACAGCTCTGGCACCATATTGGTGCATCATCTCAATTTAAAAAAAAAGTCTGCAGCAAAGCATGCCACTCTAAAAAAAATCAAAATCAAAGAAAGCAAACTTATTTTTTTAGATTGACGCTTATAATTCTCAAACAGTTTTAGCAAACACTTGCTGTAGTGGCCGGCAAAATCCATTTTTAAGGCATAATCTTATTTGTTTAAATCTTACTTGTTTTATACTTATTTTAAACATTGCTTGAGTCTCCAGTTTTAGACAACGGGAAAGAGAGCAGGGAGAAGCAATTAAATTTAAAACAAATTGATAAAAAAACGTTGCTGGAATTCGAGCCTACATCTTATTGTTCTTAAGACACTTGTTCAAGATTCTAGAGTCTAGACCACCAGCAGAATGCCACAGTCGCCTGTTAATTGCGTTGGCGTCCAAAAAAACACACCAAAAAATACAAACTGTTTTTTTGTTTTGTGTATGTTTTTGCTTTGAATTCCGTCAATTCTTGATATATGGACATAGGATATGGCAGTGATCAGTCAGAATCAGACTCAGATACCCCAATTGAGGCACCAATGCGTTGGGTACTACTCAGTCGGCTGCACCTTCTGGCAATTATAATTTAAAGTATTTATATTATCTGCTATTGATAATGATGCGAGCAGTTCATCGCTCATCTCTGACCCCAACTTTAAATTATTGGGTAATGAAAATCAGATCAAGCAACGCAAAGTTGAGAAGTCGCTGTCTTCTCTTTAGAGCCAAAACGCAAAGTCCTGGAAGTAGGAAGTTCAATGGGTAATGTCAGGCGCTTCTATACATAATAGAGTGCTCAAGACGGACAAGCATTATTGATCACATAATATACATAATTAATAATCAAAATACCTTAGCAAAATTTGATAATTGAGTTTCAGCACACTGGCGAATTTTTAAAATTGAAATGTGGTGTCTCATAGGACATTTGAGAAGTAATGTTTTTCACCTAAATAAATTTATTTCATTACAAAAAAAAATAAAATACTGGTTACATTTGTCTTAAAAACTATATATAGAGACATTCTATAAATGCATAAAAGAAATGCTTATAAAAGAACTAAATATCACTCTTACTTAACAGATTCTCAACCTCCTTTTCATGACTAGTACACAAATACTTTTGGCTTTCAAATTGACTTAAACATATTCGTATTGCTTCACTCAAAATTGCTTATCAAGGATATATCTCAACAGGTGCAACCTTTTTAACTGTCGCCCCGGGAAGGCGGCTCAAGATGAGGTCCTTGCAGCAACGCTTGCAACTTGGCTGCTGCCGGAAATGCGCCCAAATCCAATGGAGCAGCGCCCGTAGTGCTCTGAATATACGCAAGCAATCTGTAAATGGTAATAATTTTTAATAAGAAAGTGTACTTCTTGTAGAGTGTATGATTCGGGACTTACCTGCGCAGTTCTTCCAGTGCATTCTGCTGCATAAGTATATAGTTTTTGGCCAAGAGTAAAGTTGCAATTTTCGATAGTTTTCGCACTGACGGCGAGTGTGCATACGGTATTACACTGCAAACAATTCAAAAGGGAATAAGTTAAAAAAAACATGTAAAACTGTGTAAATTTTAAGACGATGATTCCTACATGAGCTATATCTTAACACTTTGTAGCCTAAGGTATACATCAAACACGTAAACCAAGTTTGGTAACTCAAGCTTGAGAACTTTTATACAGACGGACATTTCACGCGAAATTTGACTTTTAATCGATTGCGGATACCAAAATTAGTGCAACAAACTTTTTCAAAACTTTTTCTTAGGTAGTTCTAATATAATCATTCGCTCATAGGACTTTGACAATCCATTTTGCACCCAGCGGGCTAAATTTTACGGAAAATTGATACGCAGTCATTGTTGAAATTACAAATATATCATTTTAAATGAGTTTGAACCTAATCAGATGATAAACAATAAAGTTTCATACAACAGTTTGCCGTGAATTTTCGATATTCCCGCAAAATTTTTAAAAATCAAAGCCTAGTACGCACTTTCAGCCTAATATGAAATTACTGTGAAAAATTCAGTTTTCTATCTCTTTCTGTTCGGGCTGTGCGAGCGTTGCCAATTAGGCAGTCAGTGAGTGAGTGAGTCAGGTTGAACAGTTTTATATATATATATATATAGATATATACAATGCTGTGTTTTTATCTAATCTATTTTGTGGGTCAACAGCATTCCACCTGCTTATTTTTGTTATTCTCTCTGAAGGAGTATTGGAGGTGATAATTTTCCTCATTTGCTGGAGCGGGGGTGGTCATAAACGGGGCTGAATTTTTGAGATCTTTCAATTTAAAAAAAAGGGTATAGCTTAGGCAATCATATGATTGAATAATTAAGGATATATGAATGGTGTGTACTTTATGGTATCCGTATAGCTCCTTTTAAAAACATAACACGCAACGCAAGGATATACATAAATATATATGTGTAAATTTAAATGTATGTATGTATGTAATTTTGATTAATTTGCATATTACCTGCGCAGCTCGTCCAGCGCATCATTCAAATCGTGCATTCTTCTGCGCTCCCTGGCATTAATGTTCAGCCGCACCGTCTTCCCTTGTCGATTCTTTTGCTTGCCCCCGTTGGAGCCGTTGCCGCCGGCGCCACCGCCGACACCACTCATAATGCTGGACATGGCCGCTGTGGTGGTGCCGCCGCTGATTGCCGCTAGGGCAGCGGCAGTGGGACTTAAAGGCTTCTCGGGTGCACTGGGTCCTGGTTTGTTCTCATCCGTGGGCGTTGTCATGCTCTGCTGCGACATGCCCAGGCCCTGGGCATAGAAGCCGCCGAGGCCAACGCTGCCCAGCGGTGTGCGCCGACCCGGTACGCTTTGGGGTGGACTGGCCGTGGGGGCGGGGGGATGTCCGTGACCGTGACCGCCCAGCATATTGGCCGTGGGCGGTATGGGCATGTGTCCATGGCCAGGCAGGCCGGGAAACCCAAAATTCAAATTCGAAGGATCCATTTGTAATTGTAGATCCTGCAAAATAACACAAAAATTGCAAAAATAGTTTAAGGCCTGAGAGCAGCAAGAAGATGTGTAATTGTAGAGTAGTCGTCGCACAGCAGTTGACCAGAGTTGTCACCCCATTGAACACAGAAAATGTGACGCCATCTGGCGGCATTGAGTGCAAGCTTAAGCTTGCACAAAGCTAACCACAGATAGCGCTTCAGCACTGTTCAAAGAAGCGTTGCAAAGTGTTCTTTTGGCTTCAAATAAATGTTTATAAAATGTTTATTTAATTAGAAAGTTAGTTAAGTTGCTTATTAAATTAGCACATTTACTTTTTAAAATATTTATTATGCTTAAAGATTTATTTAATTAACGTTTGCACTTTGCTTCACACACACTTTACTCTGGCTGTTTATTTATGCCACACTTTAAGGATTATTTATTTAAATTAACCACAAATCACAATACAAGTGCCACAGAGAGCACCAAAGCGAGATGGCAAATAAAATCAGCAAAATATATATACAATATTAAAACGCACGCACCACAAAATTAAAATGCGGCTGCTGTTGTTGTTCCCGTTGATGTTGATGTTGCTGCTGCTGCTACCGCTTCTGCTGTTGCTGTGTTGCCGCTGTGGCAGGACTCGAATTCGATGCGCGAGTATGAGTACGAGTGCGAGTGGCCAGGACCCGGCCAAAGAACACTGTTCACAACGTGGCGACCGCGATTTTGTGGTGTTTATTCCACCCGTATAACGATTTTCCGATTTTGCTGCTGATGCTGCTGCTGCTGCCGCCGCTGCTGCTGCTGCTGTTGCTGTTGCTGCCGACGTCAGCGACAGCATAGCCGATTATAATTTTTGCCTTGCCGACGCCGACGCCGCCGCCGTCTACGTTGTTGGTGTTAATCTCGGCAGTGAAAGAATATTACGAGCACTCACAAAGCACACACACAGACACACACACACAAACGCACACACACACACACAATCACTTATATACATAAATGTTCAAATGTGTGTCGCTGGTCTGGCGTTGACGTTGGTGGTTGACGTTTAGTGGTTGTGGTCCTTAGACTCATAATGCTGCATCCCTACACGCACACACACACACACACACACACGCACACACACGTACATAGTACTATGAATCACTGGCTGTAGCACTTTTAATGCCCAGCACTACCAAAAATCATTCATTCTTGTTGCCATCGTTTTTATCGCACAGCTCTCTCACTTTTCAACCCTGCAGAAAAAAAAGAAAAAAAAAAAACAACTACAACGAAAAATCCGGCGTACGCTCCGCTTTGTCTCTGATTTCAATTTCCATTGAAACTGAATCTAATCACATGCTCACCGCCTGCTGATCCTAGACCGTAGTCCTGCTTAGTCCTCCATGCTGCATCAGTCGTTGACAAAGGCATTCCTTGTGCTGCTCCTGATGCCTTGGGGGTTGAACGAACCTCATGCATCATAATACGAATACGAATTCGAATTCCTACTACATCTGCATGTTGTTTGATATATGTGCGGGTCTCTCCTCTCGATAGTATTTGTGTGTCGCAGAGATGCTACAAATTGTTCAGAATCAGTTCATTTGAACCATGAAACGAAATGAATGAACTTTTTTCTTTATCCAGATTGTCATTTATCTAATTTTTAAGTTCTGCTAAGTAAAACCCCACTTGTCAGTTTTATACTCCATCCTTTTTAGCTGTCTTTGGGTTGATTTCAAATTGACATCATTTCGAAAGCATTTCAAAGTGTGAAACTTGATTATTTAAAAAGTTTGAAATCATGTTAGGCACACGCGAATTCAAACTCCAATATTGATTTCATTAAGTTTATTATTTTTTAATAATAATACTGGAAATATAACTAGCAGGGAACTCAAGGAACTCTAATGAACTACACTGCACAACTCTAGTGTGTGCATGTGAGTAATGCTGTTTGGTTGCCTGGAAATTATGGTATCGCATTGTTCAAAGTTGGAACAATGCCATTAATGGCACATGCCAAATATATTTTGCTGTGTTTTCCAACAGTGTAGTGCAGAGCTGGGAAGTTGACATTTTTGACTTCATATACCCAGCTAGAGCTACTGAAAGGCGCATTCCGCACTTAGTCTTTCAGCAAATAACATGTTTAAAGATAGAACAACTTAACAAGTTCAGCAGGAGGTCTATAACAGATTAAGGCAATATAGGCTTATGGGCTTTAAGGATGTTAAATGTCAATAACAGTCGAAAGCTAATCTAAAATGATTGGCAGAAACATTAAAAAACAAGAAAGAAAAATTATCTTCGACGTGCAGAAAAGTTGTTAAAATATAAACTTAATTTTCGGTAGTTTGTTGCTATAACAGCTATGCGATACAGTCGCCTGATTTTAATAAAATATGGTTTGCATGACAAGCTCATACTAAAACGTAGAACATGTAAATTTCTGGAGAAACAAAAAACTTTTCCATACAAAAACCTTTTTTTTTGCGATTGTTCCTCAGAAAACTCATCCAAACTCACTTAATCAAAGTTCAAGCACGTTTTACACATGTTTACAAAATTTCATCAAAATCGGGCAGCTATATCTTACAGCTGTCATATGAACAATCAGTTGGAAAATGATTTCTATAAAAAACTTTGCTATTTCTTAAGTTATCTCTTTCAAACTCTTATTTTTAAACAGATATCTCATCTAAAATTACTGTTGATTAAGTGTGATCAAATCGGGCGAAAATATTATATAGCAATCATAGGAACAATATGTCGAAAATTAAGTTATCATACACACATAAAAAACTTTCATGCAAGGGTATGAAGAGATCCATTAATTCGAAAGATTTTAAGCTCCATATTAATGGTGTAGATAAATGTATTATAAATTTATTTAATATTTCCATTATGGTAGAAAATTAATAAACGAGCTTTTCGTGTATCAATTATCGACATGTTTTCAACCTGATATTAAAGTCAGACTCATGAAAGTTTCAACAGAGGGCAAAGGACATTTTTTGTTGGCAGCTGCTGCCTGCCATTGAAATAAGTCAAACTATAAGTACAGGACAGGCAAACTGATTTAGCGCATTATAAATTTAACAAGTTGAGTTGTTGTTGTTGTTGTTTTTAGGTATTCCTCAATCCCTGGCACATTAAAGTTGACCGAATAAGAAATTATTGTGTCAGATGTTTTGAGCCTGGCAACCGTATGGCATTATTTGTTGTTTTCTATGCCCAAGAACCGCTTGCACCCTACACAGGACTGGCAGGATTCAAGCTGGGCAGCCCTCGGGGCAATGCGCCATTTGTGTATTATGTGTGAGAGTCTTGGTCTTTGGCACATGGAGTGCAGTACTCGTAATTGCAGAGGTTTCACTCTCTACTCTTTCTCGTTCTGTTGCTGTTTCTCTCTCTGTCTTATTTGCAATTGTTCGTCGACTAATTCAGTTTTTATGCTGCATTTACATTGCAATTTAATTTCCACCCTGCGTTAGGGTCGAATTAAATGTTTGGCTTTCACATTTAACAGCCACATTTCATCAATATATACATAGGGTATAAATATATGTACATATATATGCATATATATACATATATTTACAAATAGATTGAAAATTTGGGCACAATGCTGCCAAACGGACTGGGACTGGGACTGGGACAGGAACAGGGCCCGTCCATTTCCATGAGGAATTTCATTATAATTTACATAATTTATACACGACCGTGATTTGCATAATTAAGATTTGTACATTTGTGCTTCTCTGGCCGGTTTGGTCATCATTAACTTTGGTTCCGCACTGCGGCCCAATTGTAAATTGGCCAGCAAAAGGATATTTTTCTTTGTAAGCATATAATTACAAATGCGAAAAGTCAGAGCCCCAATTTAAAGTTGGGACCACAAAGCCTTTTGCTTGGCTGCCTTTCTAGTTCGTCATCATGTACAAAAATTGCACTCCATGGGGCCATGTGAATCAATCATTAGCATTTTATTGTTCAAACCCAATTTGCCACATTTATAAAGGCTCTGTGTTTGGTTTTATGGCTTTCCAGCCTTATTATCGATGGCTACATTCGCCACTTTTCGCCAAAATAAGTATTTATGGCAACACAGAGACTCCTTCGTCAGTCTCTCATCTAATGATTCCCTGGCGTATCATTTGAAAGGTATACGAGCCAATACGATCTCCAATGATTAGCCAACCCCACATGGTCTCGTCAGCTACTCGAATTTATATCTTTTTCTTGTTTTTGTTTTCTTTTTTTTTATTGCAAAACATCGTGCAACAATAACAAAAAAAAAATGTGTCAATTGTACGCTGGGGAAATGGCTCGTTTCTGTCAAAAATACTACTAAATATTTATATTTATAGCTCATTTCCGAAGCTAAGCTCAATGTGTTTCAAATGTATTTGTCTTGGCCATTAGTGAAAGTTTCCCAAACACACAAACTTTCATCATTTCGTTCAAGTCAGCAGCTTTAATTGGATTAGCGGGAAAAGTACTTTTGTTTGGCACTGTAACACAGTGCTGCTTAACTTGACTCCATACAAAATGCTCTTTCCTGATTGCAACTCATATTATTTTGAGAAAACAAAACTGATTCTCACGCAAAATGTGTCAACTAAAATTAATTTAGATAATATATTTTAGCTAACTATTTTACGAAATATTACTATACTTCACCATTTATTTCAGAAAATTATTTCAAAATATATACTAACGAAAGAAAGAAATGTTATCTTCGACGTGCCGAAGATATATACCATTGCAGAAAAGATTTGTATAAGAAAACTTATTTTTCAACTGATTGTTCCTATGGCAGCTATAAGTTATAGTGAACCGGTTTTGATAAAATTTAGTCAACTTGTGTAGAACTTTCTTTAATTTAGATATAGTGAGTTTGGTCGAGATTTTTTAAAAAACACAAAAGTTTTTCATACAGAAAAAATAGTCCGATTTTGATGAAATTTGTCATCATATATAAACTGTCTTTAAACATAGGTAAAGTGAGTTTGGTGTTCAACCGATCGTTTCTATGGCAGCTATGTGTTATAGTGGTCCGATTTGGCTAATTCAACTATAGGCGCTTCCTGCAGAGATAAGACGCATTTGTGCCAAGTTTTATCAAGATAGCTCTATAACAAAGTCCTGAAAACGAATATAAACATATGATTAAGTTTAATCAGAATCGCGGGACTATATCATTTAGCTGCCATAGCAACAATCTGTCGAAAATGCATTACATATATGAAAAACTTTTCTGCAAAGGTATAAGCTTTCTTTCTTGTTTTTCATTATAATAATTTTTGATTTACCAAAGAAAATGTATCCTACTTTGCCGTTTTACATTTTCAAAATACTGTACATTCATTATCATCGTAGCAAACATTCATGTACTCAAATAGATAAACCTTTTCTATATTTAATAGCATTGCCAGGTAGTTCGAAATGGGTTTCTTATTCCCTTTCACGTCTAGAGCTTTTATTGATTGCATCTAATGCCCATCATATGCGCCCTTCTAACATTCTAACAAAGAACAGCGTGCAATATTTTATCAAATTATTCGATGTATGCAACTTCCTTTGCTGCGCTTCAACACCCCTGTGGAACGAACATAGCCATCACCATCCCAAATGACACTCCTGCCAGTCTCAGTTCCGATCCCAATCCCAATCCCAGTCCCACCCAACGCACTTACAATTTATCAGCATCAAATGGAAACCAAACAGTCAGAGGAGAGATGTAGTAGAAAGAGTGCTATGGCAACAACAAAACAACACAACAATAACAATGCATGCAATACCAATTCGAATTAAAATGCTGCCGTTGCGGATGAGGATGAGGATGAGAAAGAGAAAGAGAGAATGAGAATGAGGCTGCTGGGAATGGAATTGGGATTGCGATTCGCATGGGGATGGGGATGGACAAATGGGAGAGTATGAGTTTGAGTGTGAATGCCACCCCGTCATCGTCATCGTTTTAGCAAAGGGGTTGTTTGTAGCTGTTATTGTTGTGTATTTGCATACCCTGTATACATGAATAGACCAAAAATGGGGATAATATTGTACAATTTTTTTAAAGCGTTTATCAATGAGAAGAAGTACGAAGTAGAAGTAAAGTCTTTCGAGAATCAAGTTTATTTCAATTTATTTGAAAACCAATTCAAAGTTGTAAAAAGTTAGCTTTAAATGCATTTTTTAAAGACAAAGCCTTAATTTATTTTGTACTTTTTATACTCTGTTTTCCAAAATTGAAAAAAAGAGTATATTGATTTTGTGAAATATTCGTCTGTGTGTCCGTCCGTCTTCACGAACTCAGGTGTTTTCCACAGTTTTGAAGCTAGAGCAATCAAACTTGGTATACATGTTGGTATATACCATAGGCAAACAAAGTGTTAAGATCGGTCAGATCGGTCCACTATAACATATAGCTGCCATAGGAACAATCGGTTGAAAAAATATGTTTTTGTATAAAAAACTTTTTTTTGTTTTTCAAGATAAATTAGCTTAACTCACTTTACCTAAGTTTAAATTTTGTCAAAATCGGACGACTTTATCCTATAGCTGCCATAGGAATAATCGGATTAAAAATAAGTTTTTGTGTGAAAAACTATTTTGTTATTTAAAATAACTCAGCCAAACTCACTTTACCTAAGTTTAACGACAGTTTATAAGTATATAAGTAAGTAGTCTTAACAAAAACAAAAAAGTGCAGGGTACTTTTTATTCGAGCGTGTGGCCAAATGCAAACTTACTTGTTATTTTTGCGCATTGTTGCAAATGGATATGGAATGTTACACAAACAACAAACCGTACGAACATTCGGAGAGAATAAACGCAGCAGAAAAGTCGACTAAAAAAAAAGGCAGTTGAATGAAAACCGAATAAGCAACACTGAGCTCAACACCAGAACATGGACCATGGACCATGGACCAAGGACCAAGGACCAAGGACCAAGGACCAAGGACCATGAGCCACGCACCACAATGCACCACATACCACGCACGCATCAGGCAAACCAAATGGACTAAGCGAAAACCAAAGGCGAAAACAATGCGAAATGTTTGACAAGCTCCGAGTGAAAAAGGAAAGGACGAGAACTCGATAAGGCTTTGCGTAATTTTGGTGACGGTTCAGCTCGATCCACTCAACCACTCAAAACCACCCACCCCAAATATGATGATGTTTCTGCTGATTCTGTTGCTGCTGCTGATGATGCCCACAGTTTGCGAGTTTCCCTTTTAGCCTTGTTTTGTGCGTTTTGGGATTATGCTACGCACACGCATTTTTAATGGCACTGCTCTGGGTTGGATTGGACTATGTTGGACTGGACCGAACTGAACTGAACTGCAATTACAAGTCCAGCACGACATTGGCTAGGTAACCATTGAATTTCGAAATGTTTCATCCAAAGTCAATTCGTGTTCCTGCTGCTGATTGTGATGAATTATGCACTGATCCCATTGTGAATGAGCATGTGTGGGTTGTGAATGCGTGTGCTGTGCGTGGTGGTTTATTCTCCTGTGCCTGCTGCCTTTTCCCTTCTCCTTCATTCCTCCTGCCTACTGCCTCTGCCCCCTGTTGCCAAGGGCTGCTGCCTTTAATGATGTGTCCTTATTTCTAATGCTTTCAACACAACGCTGCCGTTCCTAAGGTGTGTTTCACAGAAATACAGCTAGCGATATTTTGATTAATGCATTGTTATGGAAACACACATTTCCCTTGACAATCCTTCTGTGTTCTCACCTCTTATATGAAAAGCTTTAAGTTCTTCTATTTTCCAAGGAAACTGTGATTCCATTACCTTTGAGTATGCAAATGTATTGTGCATATATTTATCATCATTATTCAACTTCAATTAAAAGTAATAATATCAAACAGGGCAAATACATATTAATAATATTTAAAATTTGATTTAGGAAATGCCAAAAGTGACTTGACTCTTTTGTTATTTTGGCCTGTTTGTAGTTCCGATTCCGATTAAATTTATAATCGAAATTATTAGCTGTCGATTCATATTTCTATCAAAAACAAGATCACCATAGCGCTAAAGATTCGGCATACAATGGTATTGAAAATCTGAACAAAATAAACTATTGCAATCAATAAATCAAAAATGCATATTTGTTGACAGATTTAGTCAATATAATATATTTAATTTAAGAAATATTTTGGTTGTTAAGGAAAAATGTAAACTGCTTCTCCAGCGGTGCCTCAGAAACAAAAAAAAACTTTATATTTATTTCATATTTTTTATTCATAAAATTATTCTTTTAATTTTAGATTAACATATTTTCTCTAATACTTACGATTTAAACTGGATATTTATATGAAAATCGCATCGAGTGTGCTTTCATTTTAAAGTACAAAGTACTTAGCTGCACACCTTATTTAGCTAGATGAGAAAACCACATGCGTCTGGCTCATGTCCGGTACGCCTCCAGGGTCCGTGTGGCACGCCTACAACATCCATTAATAGCGAACATTCAGCATCATTCGAGTGACATGAGCTGAGCTGCTACTGAATTTATAACAAATTGATGCGCCGCTGTTGATGTTGATTAGACTCTGGTCGCCAACCACCCAAATAGGCTTATTCCCCATGTTAACGTTGCAAAAATAAGCATCAAACAACCACCCAAAACAGAAACGGTGACCAGGATATTTCCATCATCAGGCAAATTGAATAGAATGGACTTAGCTAGGCAAGCAATGGCAAGGAGAGTAGAGCTGTGTGAAGGGGAATCTTCTATATAACGAACGCCCTCGTTTCAATTTTTGCACCGATGTTAATGACTGATTGTGCGTTTCTCAGCGTTTTCTAAATGGAATTTTGATTGTATCCGCTTACGTGCACATTTCCTTTTCGCCTTTGGGTGTTAATCATTATTGCATGCCAGGGGGTATTGAATAGATTCTGGTCCTATTGCTGGTTCCTGGTTACGGGGCTAGTTTTCTTTGTCACGTCGGAAACGTTTTGCTTTGACATCAAATTATTTTGGCTGCAACAAAAAATAATTTCAACATTTATGTGCATTTATATTTTTATATGATCTGTGACATTCGCATGGTTCTCATTAATTATACTCTATGAGTGAATACATTGAGTATGTTAAAAGCTATATAATTTCTACTTTGAATAACAATATTTTGTATTAATATAATGATGATTTAAGTTCATTTCTCCCATACATTTTAAGATATATGTCCCAAACGAAATTTGTTCTAAAAATGTGATTATAGGAAATAACCTATAATAAATGTTTAGGCTTGCATATTCTGGTTTTCGCAAAGAATTTGCTTATCCAGAAAAAACGGATTCCTAAAGTTAAGCAGAGTTTTTAGGAAATGTTTTAGATCTTAACACTTTGTCTGCCTATGGTATATACCAACATGTATACCAAGTTTGGTTGCTCTAGCTTCAAAATTGTGGAAAAAACCTGCGTTCATATCGTAGTCTTTAGTTTAATTTATTTAGAATTTTTATCTTATTTTTTTCGAAGAATTGTAGCCACAATTGTAAAAGCTTGCAAGGACTGCAAGGAAATATTGAAGCACACAAGGCGGGTATCAGCAGCGTGGCACATCGCAAGGTTCACAGGGTGGTCCATAAGGTGGATATCAGCAGCGTGACTCATCAAAAGGTTCATAGGGTGGTCAGCAATGCTGGTATCAGCAGCTTGATGGACCGAAAGGTTCACAGAGTGGTTCACAGGGCGGATATCGGCATTTCTAAGATACTATGAGAGCAATTATTATCGTTGATTAGAATTGTTCTATCAAAGACGTCTGAAATGTCTGAGAATCGGTCGAACTCAGTACGATGAGGTTCTTAAATCAATACCAAAACAAGCTGCTGTCTACACTTCTTTTTGCTAAAACTTCAAAATTGTTGGAAATATTGACTCAGCTGTCAGGTATTTTTAAGACAGAAGGTGCCTAAATTTGTTTGTAAATTTTTTATCAACTTTTTACTCCCTGTTCCCATTAAAAATGGGAAAAAGGGAGTTATAAAGTACTGCAAATGTGTGTAACAGGCAGAAGGAAGCATTTCCGACTATATAAACTATATATGTTCTTGATCAGCATCAACAGCCGTGACGATCTAGCCATGTCCGTCTGTCTGTCTGTCTGTCCGTCTGTCCGTCTGTCCGCATGAACACACAGATCTCGGAGACTACATAAGCTAGAGACACCAAACTTGGCATGTAGGTTCCTGTATACCATACGCAGATCAAGTTTATTTCAAATTTCGGATGCACCCCCCCGCACCCCCGCAAATCGCAAAAGACTCCCACAGCCACAATTTTAAAGACACAGCCTTAATTTTTGGTAGACATGTATGTTTAATCAATGTCTTTCGGATGTGTAAATTTCAACACGATCGGATAAATAGCACCAAGGTTATGGAAGAACATATTTCCCCTGTCTCAGCAGGCAGAAACAACAGTTTGACATGCACTGTGCAAGTTGAGTAAGCTGCAGGCTTGTGTTGCCGCTGAACTGCTTGAAATGCAAGTTGGGAGCAGGGAGTCTCGTAGTCGGGCACACTCGACTAGAGTATTCTTACTTGTTTAAGTTATATTATACTATATTTTGTATTATAGTTAGGATATGTGCAATTCGGCTAGCTAAAGCTAACATTTTAGGCATTATTGTGCAGTCGAGCGGTATGAAATGTGCAATAATAAATGCTGACTGTCGAGCAGCGATGTCTTTGTCCTGCTCGGACCTCAAACTTTATGTGCATATAACATTTGTTGTTGTTGCCTCTGTGTGGACTCTGTTTGGCTTGGACTTGTGCTCGAGTTGAAATTTTGGAGTATGGGAATGAGAATGGGATTGGGAATGAGAACGAGAACGAGAACGAGAACGGGTGCCTGACATCGTTAACATCATCAGTGAAGCAGTCAAATGCTAATAGCAGCCATTTCCTGCAGGTCCGGCAACCAGGAAAATTATGCGCACAAGCGAGTTGCGTTTACCATTTTCCATTTCTTTTTCGTTTTTCTCTCTTTTTACCATTTTACAACATTTTATTTTGCAGAGTTTGTTTGCTGCAAATTCAGCTAGCAGCGCAGAGCAAAGCAGCTCCAGTGATTATGCATTGTGGAGCAAGAAGAAATATGTATATATGAAAATGTTGCATTTACATTTTAAAATATGCAGCAAATTAGAACGGGAAGTGCGCACATTAACGTAAAGCTGAAGCTGCACTAACAAGAAGTTTGTTCTAGTTGTTAAATATTGGGAAGGTTAAAGGCTAAAATAGTTGAGCTTTAAATACTAGTTACTAAAATTAAAATAACACTAAAATAATAAATTCAAAAGGAAAGTGCCAAAAAAGCAAACAAAAATACAATTATAATATTTAGGGAAGTTTATATTTCGGTAAACGATAACAAAATATGTTTTTAAACAAGTCGTAAAATAACAATTGTACATGTAAGAACAACATCTAAACACTTTAAAATATGGGAAAAATAAACAACTATGAGCAGGTGCAAGTAAGGCTGTACCGTCAGCTCCTCCTCAACAGCAGCAACATAAACCTGAATCACTTCCTGGTAAGGCATCCTCTGGTGAAGGCTTGCGAGGACTGCAACAAAGTATTGAAGTAGCAGCCCATAAGGTCATCAGGGATCGCCACACGGTGGGTATCAGCAGCGTGGCACATCGCAAGGTTCACAGGGTGGACCATAGGGTAAATATCAGCAGGGTGGCATATCGAAAGGTTCACAGGGTGGTCCATAAGGCGGGTATCAGCAGCTGATGGACCGAAAGATTCACAGGGTGGTCCACAAGGCGGGTATCAGCAGAGTGGCATATCGAAAAATTCACAGGGTGGTTCACAAGGTGGATATCAGCAGCGTGGCATATCGAAAGGTTCACTGGGTGGACCACAAGGTGGATATCCGCAGCGTGGCATATCGGAAGGTTCACAGGGTGGTTCACAAGGTGGATATCAGCAACGTGGCATATCGAAAGGTTCACCGGGTGGTCCACGAGGCGGGTATCAGCAGCGTGACACGTTGATAGGTTCACAGGGTGGTTCACAAGGTGGATATCAGCAGCGTGCAAATCGAAAGGTTCACAGGGTGGTCCACAAGGCGGATATCAGCAGCGTGACTCATCAAAAGGTTCACAGGGTGGACCACAAGGTGGATATCAGCAGCGTGGCATATCGGAAGGTTCACAGGGTGGTTCGACAAGGCAGCAGCGTGACACGTCGATAGGTTCACAGGGTAATCAACCTACACCCCGGAACTGTAGCCGTCAACTATTTGAATGTGGACTTGAGAAAGATACCAAAGAATGTTTATGTATGAAAGATGTAACCAATACGCCAGAACTTCCTAAGAAGTTTTATCGAAAAGATTTTGAAGAGTTTCTCTATTAACATTTTATATTTAAATACACGCTTTTGAAGTATTTTGTTCTAAACATTTTAAATTTAAATACACGCTTTTGAGGTGTTTCGGTCTAAACTTTTAAAATTTTTAAAAATCGATGCCGCTTATGATAATTTGATTGTGAAACTTAGCTCTTTACACAACGACAACTAAAACTATACTGAGAATTATAAGCAACTCTATAAACAACCTTTTACTATGTTGGAGTTTGAGTTTATTAGAGTGGCATACTTTGACGTAGACAGTTTTGTTAAAAAATTTCAGAAAGCTATCTCATCGCTTTGCTGTCAGCAAACAGATTATTCATCTAATTTTTGGGAGGGCCACTTAAATTTAAAAGTGTTCATAACTCTCAAACGAGTACTTTTTCAGATTAAAAATAATTCTGCATTTTACCCAACGACGCCATTAGATCCAAGTCTTTAAATTTTAACTACCCACCTGCACCCTCATCTCTACCAAATCAGGTGAGTTACAAACAGTCTTAGTATCCACTTCTTAGTTAAAGTAGTACAATTCGATCTAAATATCGATGTCTGATCTGATTATTGTAGAAAATCCATTCTATTCTTTATATATATATTTATATTGTTTGATCCTATTGCTCCCTTCTTGATACTTCGTCACTAGCGTGTTCTACAGTGAGATAATCCCCCAGATTTTAATCAAATTTGACAAAACTGTATAAAATACAAATAAACTTGCAAGTGCTAAGTAAAATATAACGCTAAAATAAATAGAACGATTTTTAAAACAATGCAAAAAATGCGGACAGACGAACGGACAGACAGACGGACATGGCTAGTTCGACTCGGCTGTTGATACTGATCAATAATATAAGTATATAGTTTATATATTCGGAAATATCTCCTTCTGCCTATTGCATACATTTGCAGTAGTTTTTCCCATTTTTAATGGGAACAGGGAGTAAAAAAAACAGGTTTTCCTTATTTGTAGCAAGAATAATGCTAAACTTTTGATTCATCTCAATAAATTTGATTGATTCTCCAAAATGAAATCACAAAATTTAATGAAATTCCAATGTCATAAATACCAAAAACAAGAAGAATAACAATAATAATAATAATAAGCACAAAATAGCACAGAGGCAAATTGAACAATGAATTGCAAGCAAAACAATATTTGCAATAAAGAAATTCCACAAATCATTACCAAAACCACAAAACAGAAAACTCTGGCTAACTTTCATGACAAGGCCCAGAAAATGAAGGGAGACAGGAGATGCCAAAGCTTTGGAGCGCAAAAAGTTGAAAAACTGGGGAAAATATGAAGCAAACAAGTTGAGAACTTCTTTCTCTGACAGCGGCAAATAAATTGAATCAAATGAGGAAGTAGCACCAACAACAACAGCAACAACAGTATCAACAATAACAACAACTTTCATTTTGCAAGACGAGGCAACTTTTGCATGCTTCGAAATTCAATTCTAATTAACATAAATTTGCACAAATGAATGTCAACCACAAGAGGCAGAAATAAGAATACTACACACAAGCACACACACACACACACACACACACACACACACACACACACACATACACACGTACACACACTTATACATAAATACACACATTCAAGCAACTTGTAATTTAATTTATGTTGCTTGGCAACTTTTTCGTGAGTCATAAGTCAGCTTCCATAAAGCACAGGACAACAGGTGGGGGGGTTTGATTAAAGTGCGCTTAATCCAAGCACCGAAAACCGAGAACTTGTCCCTGCTCACATGTGTGTGGCTCTATGGGTGTATGGGTGTGTGTGTGTGTGTACTCATTGTGTGGGTGTTATTGTGGATGTGTGCTGTTTCCGGTTGCTGTTCGTTGTTCGTTGTTCGCTGTTCGCTGTTCGTCTGTTGTTGCCAGCTACTAATGAGCTCCACAGCAAGCACAAATATTATTTGACTCGAATTTATGCATGGTTGGGAGTCAGTCTTACTTCTTTTTTATACTCTATCAAAAAGGTTTTGCAAAATTATCAAGTCTTTTCTGCTTATGACATCAAAAGAGTTTGTAGTAAATATCAGGCTCCGTAACGGTTATGAGTATTTTGAATAATTGTTGACTGATTTTTATTATAAAATCAATAAAATAAATCATTTTTGATTTTTATTATAAAAAATCATTTGGAAAAATCAAACTTGACTTTCATTTTTAGAATCAGCATATAATTATTCTAACACATTTTTGTCAACATTTTTATTTTTCAAATCCAATGATTTTTACCCCCATTTGAAATAGGAAAAAGAGAGTTAAAAAGAACTGCAAATGTATGTTACAGGCAGAAGTCGGTACGGACTGTCTGTCTGTCCGTATGAACGCGTCGATCTTCCAGACTATAGGAGCTAGAGACATCAAACTTGGTATGAAGGTTCCTGTATACCATACGCAGATCAAGATTATCTCAAAATGTGGGTAGGCCCCCCGCACCCCTGCAAATTGAATACAATACTACAATAAGCACCCCAAAAGTCACCATTTTGAACACACAGCTTTGATTTTTGTTACACGTATATGTTTTATCAATGTTAAGATGCTGTGTAAATTTCATAACGATCGGATAAATAGCACCAAAGTTATTAAAGAATATATTTCTAATATCAAAATCATGCATGAACTATTCTCAGTAGAATTTCAATATTGCTACTTGTCAATATTTGTGTGAAAATATGAAAACAGAATACTCAGTCTCAACGCTCTCCACATACTCTTATATTACAGCTACAACATTTTGTTTGTTTGCAACATAAATTATCAGCTATAGCATATAAGAAGTTGATAAAAAGAAATGGATTATAAATTAGTCTTTAGCAACTTTTCAACTGTACACTCAAAAAAAAATCAAGCAAGAACAATTGGCTACAAAATTCCTACAAAACAAAATTCTTGTTCAAAGAACATTTGAAGGCTTTTTATTCTTGTTTGGTGTCAGTAAAAGGTCGATTTTAAATTGATGATCTATTCGAACTGAATTTAGAATATATTGGGACGTATAAATCTTCGAATTTGAAGAATAAATCGGTATAAATTCTAGCCTGAGAAATCTAGAACTAGCAGCTAGTTAAGAAAGAATTGGACCGACAACGAGTAAGGCTTATAATGTAATATAATATTTTGCCATTGCTGTATTTTATTATTGCAAACGTGCAAAGCATCTTCAAATTTTCAAAAATGTGGACCTAAACAAATACTAATCGTTGTATGAGAATTTCCAATTGTGTAATCAATATGGATATTTGTATAATTGCCATGCATGCATCCAATTGCATTGTGTAAATGACAGCTGAAATATGAAGCAGCTCTTAAATGTCAATCAAAAGAGTTGCATACATTTAATTGCAACGTTTGAATCAAGTGGTATGCTCAAATTTAACCACAATTGATCTAATAATATGTTAGTACATTTTCTCTGTCAACCTATGTTTTCAATTATAAAACTAACTAATCAATTGAAATTGTATCTTCAAAGTAATAAACACCTGTATTATTAAAGATAAACGATATTGTGCTAGTTGTGAAAGGGTATAGCATTTTCTGCATGCACCAAATACAATTCCTTTTTTTGTGTATATTTTTTTCGTTTTACTAAAGCTTTTGTTCTTTGGGAAAAGTTGCCGGAAACGGAAATGGCATTTTGTGCGCGCTTGCTGCGAGGCAAGTTGACTTAACTTTGCACTTCAAGTTGCCGAATAAACTTTGAATGAAGCCGTGCTGGGAGTACTGAGCACTGAGCACTGGGCACAGGGGATTGGAGTGAAGAGTGAAGAGTGAGAACCAAAGTCACGATGTGAACGATGCAGCGATGCAGATGCACAGAAGGCAGTGCTCGGATGCTCGGATGCACGGATGTAGGGTAGCCCAAGTTCTGCACGAGCGCGGCGGACAGTGAGAAGGCAACAAATTTGCCAGAACGCGTTTGTCAGGACAACGGGCAAACAAAAGGGGACTCGGGCGATAACGGCGTAGCGGCGGCGGCTGCGGCGGCGGCGGCGGCGGCGGCGGCGACGGTGCATGTCAGGATGCGCAGCGAGGATGTCGGCGGCGATATGCAAATTAGATACAAATAATAGTGAACAAAAAAAAAACAACAAAAAAAAAAAAGTGTGTGCGGCGCCGAGCGAATGTAAATGCAAAACAAAAATAAATTCCACAAAATCCTTGCACGTATATCCGTATCTGTAGCTGTGCATCTGTAAGGTAGGCAGCCGGCCGGCCAGTCTCTGCAAAAGGGTGCGCCCTGCAGAAGGGCTGCAATGCCGTGGGGTGGTGTTGAGGTGGTTGGGTGGTTGGGTGCTGGTGTAGTGTATCCCTGTCCGTGTCCTGCTTTGCTACACACGTATATGCTGCTAGCCATTTGATATGCGCAGCGTCATAAATAATGTTCAGCATTTAATTTCATTTCCATTTTACGATATGATATTCAGATCTCTTTTTGCTCTCACTCTCTCTATCTCTATCTCTATCTCAGTCTGCCTGTCGAGTCATCGCGACGCCGACGTCGACGCAGCTGCCGCAGCCTGCGCAAATTGACAGAATGGAAAGTGTAATAAAATTTGAAATTGTATTTTCCTTTCGCACACTTTCTTTGTTCTGTTCCGGGGCAGCATTTAATTTTATGATTTTTGATTTCGATTGCAACATTTGTGTGCCGCATAAAGTTTCGCTTTGGGGCGCCACTATTGTTCAACTTTTTCGTTTCGTTTCGTTTGTAATGCATTTTATATTGCAAAAGTTTAAAAGAATACACAATTGCGCGAAACAAAGAAGCATTCATCATTCTACTTAAGCCCTGAATACAACCGCACTTAGTGCTTTTGTATAATGAGTCTTAAGTCTCTAAAGACTTAAAAAAAAAAAAAGACTTCAATTCAAAATAGAAAATTAAAACACTTAGATGCAACATAAATAATGAGCCAGCTTTGCTTAAGTTATGAGCATTAATATTTTTGAAACAATTTTGTGCATAATGTTGAATAAAACTAGACGAGAAGGAGAACTAAGATTTAAGTTGGCAGTTATCTCTAATTATCTCTTATTATCTAAAAAGCAGCCTACCAATATGAATATTGTTTCAAGCAATAATCAGATAAGCTAGATTAATTTAATTGAAACTAACTTCAATTAATATTGATACAAATCTTTGTTTTGTTCAGTAGCAAGCTGCTTGAATATTAATCAAAAGATACATTATATCCTTACAAATTGAAAATGCCAAATTAATTTTCAGCTATTTGTCTTTAAACAATGCATTCCAAACACACTTGAAGCAAATGCTGTGCGACTGTGAGACTGTCAATAATAAAGTTATTATAGAAGATGCCATCAGGCAAGTAACCGCAGTATGCTGGAAAATCATATTGTCTGTCAAAATAATACAAGAAGTATACTACATTCTAGTGGCAAAGTTCAAATTCCGAAGACAAAGAGAGACTAGCATGCGATTAATTAAGTAAAATACATAAACAATTGTATCCGTTCCATTCATTGAAGCATACAAAGGCCAAGGATTTATTGAAAGCTGAAGCTTCAAATCGATTACAAAGGCTTAAGTCTAATACAAATATATGTATGTATATACACCCATACATACATACACCTAAACATACACTGTTAAACACAACTGTACCAGCTGTGGTTTTGCATTTCTGCTATACTCGCACTTCTATTCATTTATTGATTGCCCCTGCGTGGGCTGAACACAAAACCAGAGTCCGACCACACCTTAGCAACACTATTGAAAGGCCTCACTCAACTAAAGTGTCCATACATATATATATATATATGTATATATCTTCCATCTTTCATCTCTCTCTCTCTCTCTCTCTCCACGCCAGCATATTGTTTGTTTGTTTGTTTGTTTGTGTATTTGCTTGTGTCCTGTTTCAATGTGCACGCCAGGCTATCACTTGTTTAGCCATTGGTGATTTATTTGAAACCCACAGACAATCTTTGATGAAATGTGCCCAACGTCTTTGACTTCTACAGAATGGATCTGTTTTGCACTTGTTTTGATTCCATTCGGTTCTGGTTTATAATATGCTTTGCTGAGGCTTTGTCTAAATTCCTTGTTACCTATCTGACTGGCAGGCAGCTCGAATGATTATTACCGAGTGCACTCGGGCGTATACGCAATGTTTTTTTCCACTTGAGCATGTCGCTTGCAAAAACAATAACATTCACTTTTATACCTTTAAATTGGAACACTTCAACTTTGCCAAGCAGCTTGCTGTACTCGAAAAATAATCAGTTCTGTTTGTATTGCCAATCAAATCAATAAAAGCTGCTTAGTTCTTTTTTAAAGGAAAATACTAAATCAAAAATATTTTGTTATGAAATGTACTTGATACTTGACTTGGATGCTACTTGTAGTTTTTATACGATATATAAGTAATACAATTGGTAAATGTCTATATTAGCTGATATGGGCACTTCCGGAAAAAGGAAAATTAATACCTATTTCTTCTGAATTATATGCTTTACTCGATGTAAGTTGTTAGAAGTTGATGAAATTTTGCAATTTACAATCCAGTTCAATAACTATCATGAGCAAATCGACTGCAATCTGCAAAAATGAACTTTTGCCCTTATTTTGTTCATATTTAGACCATTTTCTCTTTAATATTTACGTTGTCAAATGAGATAATACTTGATGAAAGTTATTTTATAAAACTTCAATAAGAACAAGCACTAACTAAAAGCAATATAAAAGGATCAATTAACTATGAATATTCAAGTGCAAAGTCAAAGGAAATCTTGTAAAAAATTATCTAAATTATTTTCAAATGAAATAAAAATTGAAAACCACATTATTTCTTTATAGTTTAAAATTATTTTCTATTAAATATTTCATTCATATTCGCAGACTTTTTTACATTTACAGATACTGTCAAACGAGACTTCTATATTTTGTAACGTTCGCGATCGCTGGTTTTTCTTAAGTATTCTGAAAACGTCAAAGCTATGGAATTTGACTTTTGCGTTGAAAAATAGTGCTGCCAAAAAGCAACTTAACTGTTGTTATTGTTATTTTTTTTTATTTTCAATGTAAATGCGTACGAATGTAACGTTTGCGAACCTGCAAATGCCCATATATATTCCATTAAATAAAATATAAATTACATTAAAATCTTCTTTAAAAGTGCATCAGCACTTCGGTGCAATATTTGGAATATTTATCTTGTTCAGATTTTCATTCGTGACTGGCAGATGCAAGCAAACAATTGCAATTTGTGCTCTGCACAATTGTGGATTATTCATTTGCAAAAGTTTTCTCGACATTTTCTCCACATACACAATAAGTATTTGTTTTTATTATTGTTGTTCTTGTCGTTTATTTTTGTTTTTGTTGTTTTTTTTTTTTGTTGTTGCTGCTGTTGACAACATCAAGGATGCTGCTTGCCAGGCTCTTCATGATTATTATGATGACGATTTCGATGATGATTGCTGATGATCAAGTTTTGTACATTTTCAGCAACGTTGCCATTTTATGCGAATTAAGCCAATTTATATGCAGTCTGTGCATAAAGCAGTATGCCAAATGGCACCGATAGAGCCCAAAAAAGTATGTGCAACCATGGAAATTAATAACTGAAGCCTTTAAAACTTTTTTAATAGCCTGAATGCAGCTATGTTGCTGCTGCTGATGCTGCTGATGCTGCTGTTGCTCCTGCTGCTACTATTGCAACTATTGCTGTTGCTGACTGCTGCTGGTGCTGCTGCTGGTGCTGCTGCTAAGCATCACTTCATTAGCGCACAAAATGTGGCGCTTGAAAATTGTTTTCCATTAGTGCAACACACC
This sequence comes from Hirtodrosophila cameraria, assembly GCA_949708635.1. Classification (NCBI taxonomy): domain Eukaryota; kingdom Metazoa; phylum Arthropoda; class Insecta; order Diptera; family Drosophilidae; genus Hirtodrosophila; species Hirtodrosophila cameraria. The sequence continues at coordinate 61,290,125 of OX453090.1, forward strand.
AGAGTGTAGGAGTTTTAAGCGACAGCCTGGTTGTGCCAGAATGCCAAAGTTGCCACTAAGCCTTTATGCATTTGATGGCTTTGATTGCAGCTCCCTCTCTCTATCTCTCTCTCTCTCTCTCCCTCTGCCAACATCAGCTTTCTATATAGGCAAAAAGCGTATGTGCAAAAACTTTGCCCGCCAACTCGTTAGACAAATTGAAATTTTGTCGTCAATTGGCGCTTTTAGTTTCAATTCCTCTGCATAACAAAGTTTGCTTAGACTTTGCTTTAAGCCGTTTCCTATGAACTCTTTCTATGCGCCTATTTTGCATTTGCAAAGTTTTACTCAAATATTTTCAGTAATTGGCTTAGAGCGGCTTTAAGCAAAATGCTATTGATGCGTTCCAAATTGCAATTGGCTTAAAATCAATACGGATTTATTTGTTATTTCTTAGTATCCAATTAAGTTACATTCTCATTTGTACCAGAAACTGCTTGCTAGTTATTTCTAAGCCTCATCCATCTAATATTGTACATGTTTTTCATTTTATTTGCGTAAATTAAAAAATATATATTTGTTGCCATATATCACAAATAAACTTCAAATATGTACTTGGCTACAAAATAAATATTTTTGCAATAAAAGGAAAGTATAAGCTGCTGAAACTATATGCATACAACTTGTTTTATTTACACATGCATTTGAATAGCTAGTTTTCTATTCACGTTTCCTAGGCAACCTGATGCGAATAGTTTTCGCATTTCACATACTAGAATAGAAACTGAAGATGCTTTTGTATTTTGATTTTTATTTCCTTCTGTGTACACTCGTATTTATTTAGTTTGTGTGCCTGGCTAGCAAACCATTGATAAATAAATCAATTTTTATTGAAAAGTATATTTTATTTGCATTTGTTCAAGTGCAAATTGTGTGTGCAGAAAATTTGCATATAAGAGCACCTGACTTTAAGCATAGAATTTATATTTGCAGCTCTCGCTGTGAGTACTGCTTGGAATCTAAAAATGTCTTCAATTCAATCTTTGCTCAATAAAAAGTAAAACAAGAAAGAAATGTTATCTTTGGCGGGTCGAAGATATATACCCTTGCAGAAGAAAACTTATTTTTCAACCGATCGTTCCTATGGCAGCTATAAGATATAGTGGTCCGATCTGTCCGATTCTGAACTATAGCTCTAAAACTAGAAGACTAGTTCGCATATAAACAGACAGACAGACGGACAGACAGTTTGACAGGCACTTTACGAGTTAAGTGCACTGCTTGCTTGTGTTGCCGCTGAACTGCTTGAAATGCAAGTTGGGAGCAGGGAGTCTCGTAGTCGGGCACACTCGACTAGAAAAAAGACTATATTGGGTTTGTGAAATGTCCGTTTGTCCGTCTTTCCGTCCGTCTGTCCGTATGAACGCAGGTTTTTCCACAGTTTTGAAGCTAGAGCAACCAAACTTGGTATACATGTTGATATATACCATAGGCAGACAAAGTGTTAAGATCTCCCTCCGATCCCCACCCCTCGCCCGTAATTGGCAAAAAACTGTATCTTCCACAGTTTTATAGCTAGAGTAATCAAATTTGATACTAGGGCTACTATTGACTTCCTTGATTGATCTGACCAAAAAAAAATTGACCACGCCCACCCCCGCCCTCACAAATGAGCAAAGTCTGTATCACCCACATTGGATAATCGAGCAAAGTTTGTTTCTCACAAACCTGTAAAACTGGCCCAACCAAATTTAAATTGATGGCAAAACTTGAATGATTTTTCCAAAATTACTCCGCAAAGATGCGAAAATAAGAGTATATCGCAGTCGGGCTTATCCGACTGCAACGTTCTTACTTGTTTTATACATTTTGAACATTAATCAGTAACCTAAATAACCATCGTTAATCAAAAGGTTATAAAAACAGAAATTTAATTTATTTTTAAGTAGATTGAAGTCATTTTAAGAAAGTTTACCCCTAATCGAAGAGTCACTTTAAAATTTTTGCAATAAGCAAGGGACAAGAGACAGAATAACCAGCTAACCTACAAATGTGCGGAGTCAACACCTTGCCATGGGCCAAATATATCACCTGACCGTATCTTGGGATACGGAAAGACGAGAAAATCTAATCAGCACACGCTTGTCACCTGTGCAACTTGGCATAGCCAAAAAGGCACATAAAAATATGCAAGCCACATGTGCGTGTAACTATGTTACATCTATATATGTACATGTATATGTATATGTAATATACATATAAATAGGTATATGATGTCTCTATATACTGGCAAACACTGCCGCATATGAAAACATTTTTTCATGGCACATGCCAGAAGGGAAAACTTTTGCTGCCACAGTATAAAAGTTGCGGAATAGCAATGGAGAAAGGGTGTCAAAGAAGTGCTCAAATGTGGCTACGCGTTGGCAAAAAGTTGAGCCTGGCTAGGATGATGTGTACCAGGGACCAAGTTGCTACAAAGAGTCATCGATCCATTAAAACCAAAAGTCTGCGCCCGAAAACTGTACAAAGGCAACCGATGCCGTTGCCGTTGCCGCTGCTGTTGCCGCTGCTGTTGTCGTTGTCGTTGCCGAAGCCGCCGTCAAACCAACGAAAATTGGCAAATGGCCGCAACATGTAGCAGCGGGCATGGACTTAAGGTGGCAACAACAACAAGCAACTGACGTGGCAGCAACCTGCCCTCGCCAACCAGCAGGAGGTTAAGCTTGTGGGGCATGAGCACAGGTAGTCAAGGTTGCTATGGCAATATCTGGGAGAGCATGCTATGCACAGTAGTATTAGTAGTAGTAGTCATCGTATGTAGTATCTGTGTATCGTGTATCTGTTCGTGTTCGTGTTTTTCTTTAACGTTGCTCATACGCCATGTTGTGCGCAGCTAAAAGCCACCGCCGCGTTGCGTCAAGTGTGGGGCCGACTATAAAAGCGGTTGCCATGCCCAGCTCAGCGCACAGATGCACGTTGCCAGGTGGCTGCCACAAGGCCAACACACAGAGCTCTCTGTCGAGCTCCCTTAAGGCTTCAAGCGTATCTCGAGTGCCTGATGTTGCCTGGATTTTGTTTGCCATGTTTGTTTGGGGGCCTGCGTGCATGGACAACACAAGAAGTGCGACAACAGCTTAGCGGGAGGGATTGGGAGGTAGGAATCACTAATGTGGTTAGCTGTAATGACTGCATTTGAAATGCATAAAGCAACTGCAGCACTTAACCATAGCTCAGATACATAGTTACTAGTTTAACCATGCAAAGTACTTGAAGACTTAAATTTTGATTGGTTTTTAAACTTTGAAGCTAAGTGTTTTGCTTAGAATATTTGAATAAATACTACAAAAAATATGAGCCTATATGTTACAATTAGTACAAATATTTAAAGATATATTCTTAATTTGAAACTCAGTTTAAATATATTTTGTTCTGAATTGAAGGCGACCTTAAAAATGAAAAAAAAAAAAAAGAACATAAGAAAACCCAGAAAACTTTGTCATATGAGAAAATTCTTGTATAAAATATTTTTGAAATTTAAAAACAAATTATTTAATATTTCGTAAACAATAAATATTTCAAATTTGTTTGCTCCAAATTTTGTGCAGTGTACCTAATGGCGCTTGCGCCTTGAAGCTTGCTGCAAAAAACATGGCTGCTCTCACTCAAACACTCAAACACACACACACACACCCACACATTCACTGAGATAGACACAGGCCATTTCCCCTGAACAAATGAGCAAGCACTGAGACACACACACAAACACACATACACACACACACACTTTGGCACTGTGTTTGCTTGTATTTGTTGCTCACAGTTGTGCAAACGATTTTCAACACATTTACAATTATTGTAAATGTGTGCAAAATTTCAAACATTATTGTTGTATGCGTGTGTAGGAGTAAATCAAGCAAAGAGAGAGAGTAAGAGATAGAGATATATAGAGAGAGAGATAGCGATACAGAGAGAGAGAGAGTGTGTGTATGTGTGTGTGCAAAGTGAACATTCGATTTTACCGGTTGCTGCTTTTAGCCGGTCTTTTACAACAACAACAACAACAACAACAACAACAGCAGCAGAGAAGAGAACTGAAGTACTCCTCTGAGTGATTCCCTGTTTTGGGCTTTTTATGCGTTTGGGGAACGAGCAGCAGCCACAGACCTAAAGCTGAAGCTGAAGCTAAAGATACATACTCCCCTGTGTGTATGGCGCTATTGAGTGCCGTCGCCATATTTGATGTTTGCCTGTTGTTATTTTCGATTTGTCGTAAAGCAACAACAACAAACAACAACAACAAGAACAACAAGAGCAACAACAACAGCATCAGCAAAAGAAAAGCTTGGCCAACTGATGTTTGTTGTCTTTGCCTACAGTTCACTGCACGTTTTCCCAAGCGAACGCCAACCATCCATCTATCTATCTATCCACCTATTGAACAGGTCTAGGCCAACCCCTCCAACACATTTGTGGCGTACAACATGTTGTTACTCTATTATTGCAAATTGAGCATACCTCATTTGTTATAAAGCTTGGTACAATTAGTAAGAAATCTTTTTTTATTTTTCATTAATTTTTTAGTTTATTCTACATAAATATAAAGTCAAGAATTTAGCGAATTTCTTATGTATTAATAACTAAATTAATCTTCAATACAAACCTTGACCTAAAGAACATTTGCTTAATAACTGCTCCTATGACAAAGTTGAAATCGAATATCATGAATCCATTATTTTAATCCAATATTTTTTTAACATGTTGTGTTTATATGTATTTGCAATTTGACATTTGAACAGTTGTTTTGACTGATAAATTAAACAATTCAATATAAGCTTAGATATTATAATTGCATATAAATTTCGAAAATATTTGACTATTTTGAACTATATACACCTCTATATTATTTTTAACAAATTTTTACCTATCTAATTTATAGGTTTTGTTTTTGTATTTTTTTATATATGTATTTTTTTTTTTTTTTTTTTTTTTTTTTTTAGTTGCACTTCTTACTAACTTACTTTTTGATCCGATTGAAGCTTTCTGAGGTTTTTGAACGATTATCCCCCAGTTGTTCTTTTCTTATATATACCCTTGCAGAGGGTATTATAATTTTGTCATGAAATGTGTAACGCAATAAAGGAGACTTCACAGAAAAAAAAAATTTTGTATATTCGTGATCAGCGTCAAACTAGGCCCTCAGTTTTAGAGCTATAGTTACGAATTTTGGCACAGATGCTTCTTCTTTCTGCAAGCAGTACATATGTCAGATTCGGACAGATCGGACCACTATAACATGTAGCTGCCATAGGAACGATCGGTTGAAAATAAGTTTTTGAATGACCAACTTTTTGTTTTTTCAATATAACTCAACCAAACTCACTATATCTCAATTAAAGCACGTTCTACACATGTTGACTAAATTTATTCAAAATCGGATCACTATAACTTATAACTGCCATAGAAACAATCAGTTGAAAAATAAGTTTTCTTATGCAAATCTTTTCTGCAAGAGGTATGTATCCTCGGAAGCGCGAATTTATTTCGTGGTTTCCTCTTTATTTTTTTTCCTAATTTTTATTATTATAATTTTGATATTTAATTCAATTTAATAATATATTGCATTGTAAATTAAAATGTTTCCTGTGTCGACTGTTCTTAGTCGGCATTAATTAAATAAATAAATTTACAATCAGAAAACTTTTGTCAGAGTAAATTTAATTCGACACTGGGCCAATAAATTTTGACTACAACTGTTGTTGTTATAGCTTTTCATGTTGTTGTTTTTTCGCCTTTACGGTATTTTACTAATGGCCAGCCAGACGCCATTGGAAAACTCCAATGCGATGGCGGCCATTGCGCGAAATGTTTTTTGCGTTTGCATGGCCAGGCAACAACACACAAAATAACACACACACACACACATACACCCACACACACCCACATACACTCACACACATACACAACACAACATTCAGCAGAGAGACAACGACAAAACGAGAATTTCACATATAGCAGCAGCAGAAAATTCTCGCCATGCTACTAAATGTAATGAAATCAACATGGCTGCCAGGATCCGGAAACGGGTGCTGGGTCCGGGTTCAGTACTGAACTGAACTGCAACGTTGGCTATTTTTAACAGTCAAACGCTTTCATTTGCTTTCATTTCGATTCGCTTCCATTTGCTTTTGCTGTTATTGGTTTCATATGCCCCAAACACTGCATTTGCTTCTGTCCTCGCCTGTATTGTACACGTCCTGTCGGTGGCCAGTCTCCAATCCCATTGCCCTATTGCTGACACAAAAAAAAAAAAAAAATGGAATCTGACCAGAGGCGTTTGTAATGTTCTATCGGGCTCATTAGGCCGCACCAAATTTAATTGAGGCACTTTTTGTGTTGCGACTGTTCGAAAGCGTGTTCAGCTGAAAATGCAAAAATGAAAAAACGGAAAAACTAAAAAACAAGCGTTCAATATTTACCGTTGATAATTCTTTTTATATCCTCTTGATTCTTGCCCTAGGCAGTACATAAGTTTGGCGGAATCTGACATATCGGAAAACTACCATTAACAAGCGATCGACAACATTTTAATTTCTTGATAACTCTAATCAAACTAAAATGCGAGCACAATATTGAAAAACTAAATGTTGCATACCAAATTCTTTTGTTTTAATAAAAGTATATTCTTATTGAACTTAAAAGTAATACATTTTATTATTTATATTATAAAAAATAAGTTGTTTTATGAAAATTTGTAAAGCAAGGGTATATATCATCGGCATTCCAAGGACATTTGTTCATTGCTGTTGTTTCACTTTTGCCGCGCTGGCTATTTAATTCAATTAAATGATTTTTACAACGTTCTGCATGTGTGTGTGTGTGTATGTGTATTTTGAAAGGCAATTAATTAAATGGAAAATTGTTGAGTTTCCGCCAAATGCTATTAGAAAAAAACTTTTGTACACATTTCATTCGTTGTTGATATGCTGCTTCCTTTTGTTAGTTGGCCAATTTTAATAAAATTTCATTTCCAAAGAGTTTTGTTTTCTATAGTTTTTGCTACTTTTGTTGAGCTATAAAAGTTTTTCAATGTAAATTTTATTACTCAGCTCGTCAAATTGATTGGAAAATATGAGTACACAACGTAGCTGGCACATTTATAGCTACCAATTATGCATTTCAAACTTAAATAAGTTAGTAAATTGATTTCATCTGAAATGGCTTAAACATATAATGATAAAAAATCAACTTTTATAGCTGATCAAAGGTTTCGAAATTAAATAAAGCAAAAAAAGTATTTGCCAAAGTGATAATAATTTAAAAACATACGATTCAGCTAAAAGTTTCCTGTCCATTATATATTCCAGTTGCTATCTTGTGCTAAAATAAAGTTTATTTCAAACTCAACTTTTTGCTTGCAAACTTTAATTTTATAAAGTTTTTTTTACATTTTTGCTCTAAGTTTTAAATCGCGTTTGAATATCATTTATTTTTTTTGCTTTTCATAATAAAATATAATAAATTTCAGGGTGAACTTTTACCCAAATGCCACATGTAAAAGTGTGGAGACGCTGACAACACTTTAATTTATAGCATAGCGACGAATTTTTGTTGCCCTTCTCATCTTTTTGAAGGGGGTTGGGCGTAGGGTTGGTGCTAAAGCAGTGCCACCATTTACTACAAGTACGAATATTTGTGCGCTCCTAAAAACCACTTTTCATGCACATCAGTTGCAGCTGTTACAACAGACCCGACAGAGACAGACGGACAGACAGACGGACAGACGGGGCAATTGCAATTCTCTCGACGGGTAAAAAGAAAATCTCTGGCAGCAAACAAACGCCATTTTCCACAACCAACATTTGATAGAAATTTTCGCTTCGTTTTGTTCGGAACGGCAGAAGGAAAAGCAGAAAAGTAAAGCTTGTTATCATTTGGTGCCCACATCTGTCACCTTCTATAAATCAGCAGATTCCTTGTAACTACTAGTAGACCTGCATAATACATATATACTACAGTCTTACTTATAAATATATGTACACTCGTGCTGTGCCATTTTGTCGCTGCCTTGGCATGGCCCCATGTTGCTCTTGTTGTTTTCTGTGACTAATTCCCTTAATGGAAAATTGCACAAGCATGTTAAGAAGAAATTACAAGAATAAGAAAAAGGAAACATAAAAGAAAATTGCACCCATTTTCAGCGTGCCGACGACAAATACCCTTGCAGAAAACTTATTTTTCTACCGACAGCTATAAAAGTCACTCGATTTTAATTAATCTAAATATATTATGTAAAATAAAACATGCAATTGCTGAGATTAATTAAGAACTCCAATTTATCATGTATGTAAACACAAAATAGGTTTTTTTCCGATTGTTTCAATAACAGCTATAAGCTAAAGTCATATATTTTTTATGAACGTTGACCAATCTGTATATAGTAAAAAGCATGCAACACAGAATTGGTGTATGTAAAATTGATGTATGTATTGAAAAACTACAATTTCAACCGATCCCTCCTATGGCACCTGTAATAAAGTTTCCGATCCAATCGGATTCAGCCAAAAAGTAGAGCATCTGTGCAAAGCTTCATCAGGATATCTTTAGCACTAAGAGACTTGTTTGAATAGAAGTAGACGGGCAGCCAGAAGGATTTATGTGTCTTAAGAATAACCCTTCTTTCATTATTTATTATAAAAGCAACTGGGTAGAAATCTTCGCGTTAATACATATCATTGTTGACGGCAATCAACGCGTGTGACAAAGCATCACGATGAGTGTGAAGGGCAACTTACAATATATACAGGGAAAAGTGAAAGTTTGCTGTTTCAATTCGATCAGATCGAGCTACTAATACTGATCAAAAGTTATAACTTTAACTTAAAACTTGCAAGCTAAGACTTTTTATGGGCGTGCAGGTAGGTAAGGCTATTTAAAATGCTATTTAAATTTTTTCATTGTTAAAGAGATAGTAGTCAAAAATATGTTCATTCTTTATGCTTTCATCATCAATTCATAAAAAATTGTTTGCTTCAAAGCATGCCACTTTATCACAATTAAAATTTAAATATTCAAGTTTTTTATAATTCTCAATCAGTTTAAGCTCACGCTTAATGTGGTGCTAGACTGAAACCATTTTTAAGGCAAAATCATCTTACTTCTTAAAATTAGATTTTGAGGATAAGCTGATGCTGCAGGCTCACTTACATTTGGTTTTGCATATCTTTTTTTTTGTTTATTTTGAAAAAAAAAAACACTACTTCTGATTTTTCTTCGCCATCGCTCCTCAATTTATCATTGCGTACTTACAAAAGCTACTTAAAAAGTGAAAAATAATTAGTTTTAGCACTTCGAATAGTTCGAAAAGTTCATACCCTTGATAATTTTGAATCGTGGATGTAGAAAACTTCATCGCTATTTGTGTAGAAATGAAAAGGTATTAGCCGCATGATATTCAACGATTTTATTATTTATAAAAAACATTTTGTACTTTTACTTACGGCCCTCGTAAAAATGTCCATAATGCTGTCATGTTGCTCTTACGCATAATATATTAGTTGCCGCATTGCAATTGTTCTTGTTTCGTGTTGCGGGCGTTGTTGCATTGTCTCAATTGTATGGCTGTCCTATTGTCCTTGGCGTTTCGCTATTTCTCTTTCTCTCTCTTTCTGTTTGTCAGCCTATATATTTTTGCCATTGTAATGCATCCTTCCTGGCAGCTCGTCCCTCTTACCACCCAGCTGCCTGCCAGGCTGTCTGTTGTTCGTGCTGTCGCATTATTCTTCCGCATTTGCTGCCACTTTTCTTTATCACACACCAAACACTGGCCTGGTTTGGCCTAACCCCGACACAGCAGGCTTCTGGCCCCGTATCCCCGATCTCCTTCCAGCATTGTATTCAATATCTTGTGTTACATTTCATTGCATGCACAGATTTATTATAGCCAAATGGAAAATGCTGCTGTAAATAGATTTTACTCAAGCCCCATCACTTTTTGGGGCACACAATGTATTAGACTGGTTAGTTGAACACTTGGGGATTTATGCATCTGTTTATGCTTAATATTTTGTAAGTCTTTTACATAGCTCGCGTTTTCGAAAGCAATCTCATTCAAATGGATTACGCTTCCTTACGCACTTAGATTTATATAGAGTGCTTTTTACAACATAAGACATGCATTGCATACATGTTACTACATATATTTAGTTTTGTTCCATTTCTGAGACATTTTCATTCTGAATCGCTTTTGAATAAAAAAGCAAGAGTTAACCACGAAATGCTTTTGTTACACTGGAACTGTAGAAACGGCCGTATTCTAAAATGTTACTCGAATCTCAGAATGCTCAACATTTTTCATTGCGAATGATTTGATCAATATTGATAATGAAAACAGGACTTATTGCTCCAAAATATAAAAACTTTTTAAATATTTTTTAAAACTAATTTTCAAACATCATTCAAATATTTCAATAATGTGTACAGCTATTCCATTAAAATGATTTAAATACTCTGTTTTTAATTTTTTGAAAAAAAAAAAAAGAAAAAAGAGTATATTGGGTTTGTGAAATGTCCGTCCGTCCGTCTGTCCGTCTGTCCATCCGGATGTATGAACGCAGTTTTTTCCACAATTTTGAAGATAGAACAACCAAACTTGGTATACATGTTGATATGTACCATAGGCAGACAAAGTGTTAAGATCTCCCTACCACCACCACCACCCCTTCCCCCACAAACCGCAAAAACCTATATCTTCCACAGTTTTACAGCTAGAGTAACCAAATTTGATACTAGGGCTTCTAATCACTTCCTTGATTGATCTGACTTAAAATAAATTGGCCACGCCCACGCCCACCCCCACAAATGAGCAAAGTCTGTATATCCCACACCCCTTTAGCTAGAATCACCAAATTTTGCAGGTTGACTTCTGTTGCCCTATAAATAAGATTGGATAAAAATATTTTTGCCACGCCCACCCCCGCCCTTGCAATCGAGCAATGTTTGTTTCTCCCAAACCTGTAGAACGGACCCAACCAAATTTAAATTGATGGCAAAACTTGAAAGATTTGAGCAAAGAGGCGAAAAAAAGAGTCGGGTGCATCCGACTGCAACGTTCTTACTTGATATTCAAGAATTTAGTTCATAACCGTTATTTACGATCCCTGCATTCAACACATATTTCACCAACTTCAGATTTTTCATTTTAGAAATAAAGTATATTGGGCTTGTGAAATGTTCGTCTGCCTGTCCGGCGGTGTGTCCGTCCGTATAAAAGTAATTTATAGAGTATATACCATAGGCTGGCAAAGTATCTCTTTTCTATCATTTACAAAACTGAGTACTCTTCATTCATAATTCTTTTTAATTCTAATAAAATATTAAGAGTTCAGTCACATTTTTTAAATATTGCTTGAATATAGCTTACATTTATTTACATTTTATTGCCTCAAGGTACAAATTTTAGCTTACATCCTTTGTTTTAACAATTCTATCAAATTACAAATATTTTTGTTTGCATTTAACAGACAAGAACTTTGTGACAAGACCAGAATCAAAATCATACATTTTAGAAAATAATAATATTGTGGCATTCCGACTTTGAAATAAATATATTTTGAGTATTGTTGTCATATCAATTTATTTTGTAAAAATGTTGCTTATTGAGGATAACAGCGTGTTTTCAATTACAATTATCATTAAAAATAATGCCAGTGATCAACATGATGGACAAAGTAAAAGCAGAAGCGAATACTTTTCACAGTCCGTTTGGTTTAATGGCAGTTTACAGAAGTGCACTTTAGAATGTCCTGCGACTGGCAGGAGTTTAAAATGCAATATCCCATTCTCTGCTGTGTTTGTTTGTTTGTATAAGATTTATATATTTTCAATTTCCGCTTTTATGAATGCAATGCAAACATTTTCATGCATGAGCAAATCAAGTGACCTCTCGCCAGGATGCCAACCACATTTATAAACGGCCATAACTATATACATAGATATATATATATATAAATATATATATTTAGACAGGCTAGATATAGCCATATTCCATAGTTACAGAACCGAATACAATGCACATATGCTTTGAATGCTTTGGGTGGATTTTGTGGCTTGACTAAAGTGGCTCAAAACTGTGGAAATGTGAAAATGTATAAATGTAAAAAGCAAGCAGCCAGAAACCACATGCAATTGCATCGAACTGCTTATGCAAATGCCAATCAAATTGTTGTTGCTGCCTTTGGCTGTTAGCAATGCCACTAACCACACACACACACACACACACACACACACATACAAACACACATACAAACTCACATACAAATATAAATATGCAAAGGATGTGGCAATCACAAGCACTTGAGAGTTGAGAATTAGATTTACATAAGAAAAAGGCAAACATTCTTGGCAAATGTTCGCTCTGCATCCATGCCCGCAAGGATATTGCCAGTAATCTGCATTGAACAGTTATTAAGTTTTGCGTTTATTGCTACCCAAAATCCAGGATGGGTTAACATATCTACTGTTGTGTGTGTGTGTGTGTATCTGTGTGTTTATTTTTACTCAAAGGAATGCCTCAAGGCGCTTCAAAAGCCCCAACGCTGTACATTTTATGCATATGCGATACGAAACGCAACGCATACGCATACGCCCCAATGCCCACGAGTGGTGGCGTTGGGGCAAGGTGAGTGAAGTGTTGCATGGGCTGAGTAGTATGTGGCATGGTCATACAAATTTGCATGCCAAAGCGGCAACAACGCCCTATGGGCTGTGCTCCTCTTTTGGAAACGCGTAGAAAAGCGCACAGCAAGAAAAAAAAAATGAAAAAAAAAATAAAAGAAGTGAACAAATTGCATATATGTATATTTGTTTGCATACTTAAATTCATATACATACATATGTACATAGGTATACATATGTGTATAGTAAGTGGATAATGTCGCATGTGTGAGCGTTGCCACGCCCACACTCAAAGCACGCCTCTGCTGACTCATGTGTGGCAACTAAATCTTTGGCACTTTGGCAAACATGTGCATATTATTTTTGCATTTGCTATACCCTGTAAATATGAGCTAAGCCAGATTGTATACACAGCAGTGCAGCTGAGTTGTCCAATTGACTGAATCAGGCATGTTATAGTTTAATATAATGTAAAAACTGTGTTTGTTTTTGAATATTCTTTATCAATTCAATTGAAATATAAAGCATATAAATGCATTCATATACTCAAGAAGTTGATTATTATTACCTAATTCCACAGAATTTGTTTTGCTATTATTTAATATATGTAACGATTTAACGAATTTATGACTTTAACCCAAATTCGTAATCTATATTCAATTCTAAGATACTTTAACTAAGAAAACATACTTCTCAGTCTCTAAATTCTCAGTCTGCTTTTAACTTGAATATTTGCATGAAGTAAACTCTAAAAATCCACGTAAAGTAGACTTTTAGACTGAATATCTTATTATGTAGCATCGCTTGTGTACTTGTGTATAAATAAATTTGTTTGTCTCTTTTTAAAAATAAACAGCTCTTACAGGTTTGAGGCTCAAATCCTTGACTAAAGACTAAACTCGTAGTTTCTCTTAACTTAGTTTATAGTAGTCAGTCCATCAATATTATAAAGTTCTTATTATTTGTAGTTAAAATATATATATTTTCATCTAAATATCTTCTTTAAAAGTACTTATAAACATCAGTTTTATAGAAAGTATATGTCAATGTGCCGAACATGTTGAATATGCAGGATATTTGTTAGTCAACTGCATTCTAGCAACTTTTCCTATATATTTTCTGCTCACAGCTTTCTAGATTTTCCGTTTTGCCTGTCATTCTTGCTTTAATATTTAGATATTAAATTCTGGGCACACCCTTTTACTTTTTGCAATTTGCTTTTAATAAATGCACTTAAATATAAAATACACGTACATACTATGAGTATATTGCAATTTTCTACTTTTGTAACTTTTGCTGTTGCCTTCATTTTGTGATGGCATCCACAATTTGCCTTTGTCAACTGCTGGGGTTGCCAAGGCAAACGCGTTGCCTTTCTTATAAGGTGATGAAGTGCTGCGACCCATTTCCGTATCCGCTGGCCTTGTGCTCATCCTTTTTATCTCGTCTGCTTTCCATTCTCGTCGTTAGCTGCACTAAGCCCCAGTCTAATGCATATTTGTGCAAGGACTTTGCTTGTTGGCTGACGTTAAATTAATTTCCGCTTATGAAATTATAATCTTGTGCTTTTTACAGCTTATTGGCATTTTTTAAATGCCATCCGACAAGCTATTTTTACACTTTTAATAAGCTTTGCGATTCTAGGCAAATATTTTTAGATAGTAATTTAATATTGAAATTGTTGTGGCTTAGCTCTTTCTTATGAAAGAATGTTTAAGAGTAAAGCGTAAAACTTAAATATCAGAACTTATACAATTGTTAATATACAGGCCTGTTCTCATTTCCAACTTTGTTTTCGAATTAAATAGTAATTTTTCTACCTTTTTGAATAAAACTTTGTATACTTCTCATTGAACTGTCTCAAAAAGAAAACTTTTTAATTCAAATTTTCTCTAAAGATACTCGGAGTTAAGAACAGCTAATAATTCCGATTCAGAATGTTTTGTTAGGTATCGAAAATGGAAACAGACCTGATAGTTTTGTTTTGCATGACATGTGTATTTCTTATTATACCACTCTTAACATTTCATTCAAATATTCTTATAAACAAAGTATGTAATGCTCTTGCATATTTTAATCAAATATATATTTATATTATGACTTTATTAAAACTAAACGTTATTAGATTAGCTATTAAATATATTGTGAATAATCTTAGCTTCAATGAGTTTTGTAGTTTTTTATGTATTAGCTCTCTGACCGCTGTAATAAGTTGCAAATACAATCAAATTTTCAAACATTTTATTAATATCTAAGCTCAAAGTTCTAGCTAGGTCTGTCTATCCTTAAGTACTATATGTTATTTTAATGATGTACTTAAGTACTTTCATGTAAAAGTACTTGCACGATATTCGTTTCCAAATATATATATTTTCTAAAAATATATATTTCCAAACTTCAATTAGTGATTATGACATTTAAAAAATTACTTACCTATAGATAATTTATATTGAAAACATTCCAAGGCCAATGTTTCTACTAGATCGTTCTTAAGATCAACTTGAATACAAAAAAAAAAAATCAACAAAAAAATACAAATTACACTTTCACAAACTTGTTTTATTTATTTTAAACATATATTCTATGCTTAATTCTAAATATTGTTGAGCTCTTATGATTATTTTGAAACACTTTCACAGCTAGTCGTTTGTTATGTTGATTTTCGTCCGCTCTTGGCATTCACCGCGTGCCTTATGTCTAAAACTCATAGAGGCCTACAGTGGATACCAGGAGAAAAACGTACCAAACGACGACACTCACGAATCCCGTATGCTCAGGACACGATATGAAACAGGAAGACAGGAACGTAACTGGAACTTGCATACATGAGTTGCAAACGGCTGATGATTAAGTCAAGTACTCGTCGACTCAAAATGCGAATATCCTTCGCAATTATACGCTTTCAGGAGCACTACAGCCGAATTAAGGCAATGACCCAGGTCACAATACCGAACGAACTGGTTTCAAGCACTTTAGAAACTTGAAAAAAAAATTTAGAAAAAAAAGTGTACGTCTTGCGAACGTATTGGAAGGACTCACTGGGAGCTCTGATCCTTGCCAGTGCCGCGACCGAACTGCTCGAATTGCTGAATGCGCAATGCTACAAAACTGACATCCCGGGCAGAGCCTTAAGTAGTCGCCATCCCACCTTTTAGGGGTTGATCCTGCAATAAGCCTGCGCGAATACGGCATACACAGTAACAGGATCAGAGGCGACAGCGACGGCAACGTCGACGGCGACGGCGCTTGCTCTCGCTCTCCCTCGCCCAGCACCGAAATCCGGTTTTGGTTTCTATTTTTTTTTTGTTTTGATTTTGGTTCTCGCATTGGGTTATCCTGTCAGGCAGCTGCCAAAAAAAAATCCATTGAAACGTGCATTGGCTTAGGACATATACGCATCGAGAGCGCCCACTGCTCCTTGTTATTGTTATCCTTGCTGATTTTGATGATTATGTGCATCGGTGTGTAAGTGTGTGTGTGTGTGTTTGTGTGTGTTTGTGTGTGTGTTGAATGTGTCCTTTTGCTTTTGTTGCTGCTGGCGTTTACGGCGTTGCAAATGCATTTTTATATCCTGTTTATGCGCGCGCGTTTTTATCAATGGAACTCTGATTTCTCCCTCTCCCTCCACAATCTGCACTCTTTCCACTCTCTTCATCTCTCCCTCTCCCGCCGAGCAGCAGCTGAACTGCACTAACGGCAAGTCAGCAGAGCATCAAAGCTGAATGCCATCCTTAAGGCTTAAGATCTTGATGGTTTCGTCAACCTTAGCTGTCATTATGTTTATTTGTGATTTATTGTTGAGTCACTGTGAAATTGTTTCTATTGAATTAATATGTTGATTATTCAATGCAGATAAGAATAAATTATAGAAGGGTTTTGTTTATAAGTATGGGGTTAGTTTACAGTAACATTCAAAATCATTGCGAACGTTAAGTATTTTTGTCAAATAAGTTTTAACTTCACTCAGCTTCAATTCATAGCATAATTAAACTTATAAACTTATCAAAAACAATTGCCTATATATTCGAAGAGCATAAATAAAGTACACTGAGAATAAAAATCGTTCTAAATAGAACGAAATGTGTAACAAATCCAGAGCAACCGCGCACAAATGTAGGTTAAATCAGTATTTTCTTAAATCCAAAACTATGTTCTACTTTTAGGAGCTCTTTCTTTAATACCGCGTTTTAAATTTTAAATAAATGAAAATTGGCTTAAATTAGCAACATTTTGTTATTTAGCATAAAACATTCCCTTAATATTTTTGTTTCGACAAAACAGAGCGCATCTGGAAAATGTGCATAGTATGAAAGAAAAGTCAGATATGCCAAGAGTTGGGGATGCTAGAAAACAAAAGCATAATGCCCATTGTTGTGCACAACATCGACAGCAGCTGATCGTACTGACAACAACTGCCAATTGAATAGAGAGTCACAAGAGCCATAAGGGCCCATAACCCGTGACACACATTTTGCGCTCGAGCAAAGGCGGCTGCATTGGCTCGACAGTTTTTTCTTTAGTATAGCAAATTGGCGCCCAAATGGCAACAAAAGGAAAATGCCCAGCATCGTTTACCCTGAAGCGCTCATCAAAATTGCATGAAATCAGCAGCTGTCAACTGTGTTTGGCTCATGCCAAACAGCTGAGCCCTGTGCCTGCAACTGCAACTGCAACTGCAACTGAATTTCAGATACACATTATTGATTTTAATGCGCCACATGCCACATGTGCTCATATACTATATTGTTGCTATTTACATTTTCCACATCATGCCTGTCGCCTTTTTGCTTATCGATTGACAGCCGTCGGCTGCTTTATTGCAAATGCACACATATATTATAGATATAAAAATAATATTCAGCACATATATTTGTATCTCAAATGCATTCTGAATACAAGCAAAAAGAAAGTATTTTCGACTGAACATATCGTAAGCCCCACTTTGTTGCCCCCTACAAAGACAAGCCACACTTTGCATAAATAATATGTCTGAAAATTTTCGAAACTGAGCAAAAAACACTCGAATAAACACAAGAGTTTCATAATCAACACACAAACTTGAGAAAGAATTAACATTTTAAGTCGAATATGCAAGAAATTTGAAAATGAAATACTTTTCAGCTTGGGTAAACATCTAATATCAAGCTACAAAACATGCTAAACTCAATTTTTTTTAGATAATTTTAGTTTCTTTTAACCTCCAGGATTATTCTCAGGCCTGTTCTACATTTCGATTTCGACAAATTTGTTCGGAATTGAAATGTAGAGTATGCATTTGCATGCAACAAAATTAGAATACTTCCGCCTGCCACAATGCCCAAAGTAATGATAGCTATAAATAAGTTAGTTAACCATTTCAAGGTCTGTTCTTCATTCCGACAGGTATAAAACTAGAATTAGTAACAATTAACTCTCTAGTTAAGAATTCATATTCTATACTCATACTTTTGAACATTTTATACTTTACATTTCTCTTAGTGTACTCAAATGGCCCAAGTCTATTAAGTTTTGCTTTATTGTCTACTGCTGTTGCATAGAAATTTGTACGCTTGCTCTCTTGTGACTTTTATGTAGACTCACACCTACACACACAAGCACACACACACACACACACACACACACACACACACACACACACACATAAGCACATGCAAATGGTGTCCTGTTCAAAGTGTAGCCCCTGTTTTGTCTACGAAGCTATCTCAATGGTTGGCAATTAGCTGTTGTTATTGTTGTTGTTGTTGTTGCTGTTGTTGCTCTCGTCGCTGTCGCATTGCTGTCATATGAGCACTTGAACATGATTTTAATGTCAATGGCTTCCGCGCTTCTTCAAGTTCCCATACAACGATACTAAAAGAAGGCTGAGAAAAGCAAAGGACATGAGAGACAGTTTGTTTGCATGTAATGAAGATGAAAGTGTTAGAGGTCGTAGCACCTTTTCTTTTTTGTTTATAAGTGCCCCATAGATGTCAGGGCTGCTGCAGCTGCTTAGGTGTTTAGCTTTTCTATAAAAGACACTGAACAGCAGAAGAAAGAAGAAGTTTAATGACTGTTAAGTTCAAAATTACCAGCTTAAACTGACACACATGCCTAGCATTTTTTTTATTAGCTATCAATCAGGGCATAGTAAGACATATAATCTACCTAGTCTTAAAAAGAAACTGCTGAGCTGTAGTCCTTGTAATCTGACTGGAAAAAAGATATTAAATTGAGTAAATATAAAAAAATTCAAACAAAAACCTAATCGACTTCAACTATGCTTTGTTATTTAGTAAACACAATTATCAAAAGTATTGCGCATAAATTTCAACAAAACTTTGCACAATTCTACTTAATCAAAATTTTAACTTGAGCTAAATCAAAAACGATAAGCCTCAAAGTTTTACGAAAAACTTTGTACTCAAAATTCAGCTTAAACTAAACCCAAAAAATACAAAAGAAACCTCAAAAACTTACGCGCAACTTTGCTCAATTCTAACTAACTTCAACTTAAGATTAATTTAAAGCTTTTACCTTTGGCAAGTTCACTAGAAACTTTCAGCTGAACAAAAGTGCAGAAAGCACAAAGAAAATATATTAAAGTTGCTAAGCCCTAAACAGAAAGCAACGTTTGACAATTTCACTAAAAAATTCAAACAACTTTTTAGCAGATATTAAGTGCATAAAAAGTCTTTTAACTACAAAGCATAAAAAAAAAATGTATTAAAGCTGCAAGGCCCTAACCAAAAAGCAACGCGAATGAACTAAAAATTGCGCGCTGCTCAAACAAAATGTAAAAGAAAAAGAGGAAAGGACAAAAAATGAATTTTTTACATATAAAAAATAAAAAAACGCAGTCAACAAATTTTGAACACCAGCGAAGCGTAAGAGATAAAGTCGACCCAACTTGACTGTATAAAAAAAAAAGTGTTTTATGCAAGACACGTACTTGCTGTTTTAAAAATAAAAACGTTGCCAGGATTGGTTGTGGCGTACGCCGCACTTGCAAGGACAAACAAACGGTGAACAAACGCGAGACACATAAAAATGTCATTTCCTTTGGCGGACCTAAGAAGAAAAACAACAACATCGAACGCAAAACCAACAACCTGCCATTAATGTTCGCATATGTACTCATACACACACACATTTTTGCACACCCAATTGCTGCTGCTACCACAAATCATCTCAACAGCAACTTCCGCATCCTTCCACAACTACAACTCAACAGAAAACATAGCAGCAGCCTTAGCTTGAGCAAAAACCGAAAATAAGAAGGAAACCAATGAAAAAAAAAAAGTATTTTTTGGGTGCGGTCCTTGACATCGCGTACGACGCATGACACTTGCCTCGCCACAGCGTCCTGCTGCTCCTTCTTGTCTGTGCTTGAGATTCGCAGGGTTGCCGCTGCCGCTGCTGCTGTCGTTCTGCTGCTGCTGGTGCGAATACTCGTTTCGAATTCACGATGAACTCAATTTTACGACAGCACCCGCCATCAACACAGGGACACAAACACGGACACTGACATGGACACCCACACACACACACACACGCACACAGACACAAACACAGACACAGACACGTACATAGGCGATGCCGCTGCTGATGCTGTCCAGAGAGGCTTTGAGCATTAAGTTTTGTGTATGTGTGTGTGTGTGTGTGTGTGTGTGTGTGTGTGTGTGTTGTTGTTGTAGCAGTCAGCCGCACGCCCACGCACACATTCACACATTAAGAGATTCGGCTAAAAATTTGGCAGCTCACAAAAGCCCCAAAAGCAGATCTCTAAAGTATTTATTAGTGGAAATTCTTGGTGAAATGTTGCCTTGCGGAGAAAGCAAATCTAAAGGGACTTTCTTTCAGTTAATAAAGTTTGCAAATTTATATATTTTTACAACACTTATAGATTACAAATTATAAACATAGCATGAATCATTAAGAATTTTCTTAGCATCATATATCATACATCATATCATATATTATTATCAAAGTAAAAATATACAAAAATTTAAAATTTGTAATTTTTATTTGAGATAAACAGCAAAAATGTGACAATTTTTTATTATTAACCATCAGTTCTAAATAAATAGTACAAGAATATTAAATTATCATAATATAATGTTATTTTGATTTCACTTTAAATGCAGTAGTTTTCTTAAAAACAAATTTCGTGTCATAATAAACTAAATGAAATCATAAAAAATATATTTCTAAAATCAAAATAAAGAAAAAAATAAAAAAATATATTTTTCTAAAAATGTTTTACAACTTTTTTAGGAACATTTTTTTTTTAAACTGACATTTGAGCAATGAATACAATAAATGTAAAACAATAAGGAACCTAAAGTTGGAGTAAGCGAAATCTAGGAACGACAAAAATGGAGCTTTTTTTAAATAAAAAATTAAAGGTGCATCATTTGAGCAATAAGTATATCTTACAAATAAAATCCAAATATAAAAATTAAGTTAAATTTAGCAAAAACTAGAAACAAAAATAATGTTACCATTGAAATGCCTTTTATTAAATATAAAATTAAAGCCATATCAATATTTTAATTTAAAAAATATGTCAATCATTTGTTTTATTTATAAAAAATAAATAAATAATACAATATAATATGGAAAATAGATTTATATAGAAATGTACAATGTATACTCACTTTAAAGACTTCTCATTTATTTATTAATTATTATTATTATTATTATCATACATTTGATTGGAGAACAACAACAAAAATGAGACAAGTTTTAAAATGAAAACACCAAAAATTGACAGACATATAGACAGACGTATATATTCCATTACAACATCAAGTACATACCCATTGGCGTTACGAACGCGCACTTTTGTTAAGTTTGTTTTGTTTTTTTTTTTTTCTTTGGTTTCTTTATCTTTTATAAGTGAATTGCCTTTTTGGCATTTGTCGTTGACACTTTATACTTGAATTTATAATTATTAATTAATTAGTTTTGCACAGTGTTTCACTTTTGTTTGATTTCATTCGTAAAAAATTGTGTAGCTGTCAGGTAAGTTTATAAAAAAAAATTAAAAAAAATATAAAAAATATTCTATTGACTTTGGTCAAAGGATCTGTTGGCTCTGTCTTAACTGTTTGTGCCACAGCAGCGCCATTGTTTGCAACTCGTGCTGTTTGTGCTGTTTCGCATGGTCCAGTGTCGAGTTGTCCTGTTGTCCTGTTGTTCTGATTTTGCTTTCTTTCGTTTGTATGCCTGCCATTTGTCATTTGTACAAAAGTGTGTCTATGTCTCTATATTTGGTGTATGGGTTGAATGTTGTCTGTGTGTGTGTGTGTGTGTGTGTTGCAGGAACAGTTGCCGTTGCAAACTTTTGATCGCTTTGGCGTGTAACGTGTGTAAGCGCAGCACCAAGCGCACTAGTTGACGCCTAAACGTCTACTACGAATTACGTTTGTTGTAGCGAATCCGAATTTCGAAAAATTCCAAATGGCGGCATACACGCACACTAATGCACGAGCAGCGGCCGCAGCAGAAGCAGCATCAGCAGCAGCAGCTGCTGCACACAGATGCAAATACATATACAAAATACACAGGACGCACAGCAGCAGCAGCAGCGCTCAGTTCGCAGTTAGCTGCTGCTGATTTATGTACAAAATGGCAAAAGCAACAACAAAATAATACAAAAAGCACTCACAAGCACACACACACGTAAGTAAAGCATCCGCCTAACACTCATGCACACATGTGTATGCTGCTCTGCTCTGCTCGCGCTGTTCGGCGACTTAATCCCAGTAGTGTCCTGTTTTTGGGGGTGACGCTACCAAAGCTTTCCCTGCCCGGCCTGGCCAGCCTGTATATTACATAGTTGTTTAAACATATATATATAAATATATATATATATAACCAAGGCATCTGCTTATGTGTCTGTGTTTGAGTATATACACACGCACACATACTTAAGCAGACTGTTGCTGCCGGCTTTCGATTTTGAGTGCAAGTCCTGCTGCCCAGCATCCTGAGAAAGCTTTTCGAGTGAGTTTTTTTTTAACCCTATGTTTGTTCATTTAATTTTTGTCCTTGCGAATATCAAATGTATCGTAGCTTAATTCAAATTAGACTAAATGTATTCTGTTGTATGACATTCTGGTAATTGATTTTCTTATAAATTAATTCTTTTAGCTGATCACAATATATAATATGTACCTTTTTTTATGAAATGTTGCAATTTCCTTTTTCCTTTTCTTTTTAATAAAATTTCAAAAAGCGCATATGTATTTCTACTACTACTACTACATGAATAAGAGTAATGTGCATCACGTAGCATGCGTCACAAATAGTTCACGTCTTTTGCTAAAAAACGACACAATATTTTGGATGTAAACATGTTCTTTTAGAAATCAATTGTATTCGTCATTCTTTTAGGTAATAGATTTTGTGTTTATACTCTGTTTTCCAAAATGGAAAAAAAGAGTATATTGGGTTTATGAAATGTCCGTCCGTCCGTTTGTCCGTCCGTCCGTCCGTATGAACGCAGTTTTTTTCCACAGCTTTGAAGTTAGAGCATCCAAACTTGGCATACATGTTGGTATATACCATAGGCAGACAAAGTGTCAAGATTTCCCCCCCCCACCCCCACCCCTTCCCCCACAAACCGCAAAAACCTATATTTTCCACAGTTTTACAGCTAAAGTAATCAAATTAGACATAAAGACTATTGACCACATCCTTGATCGACCTGCCTAAACAAAATATGCCACGCCCACTACCGCCCCCGCAAATGAGCTAAACCTGTATCTCCTACACCCTTATAGCTAGAAACCCCAAATTTTGCAGTATGACTCCATTTAAACTCTTCGATAGATTGGAAAAAAAAAATTTGACACGCCCACTCCCGCCCCAGTAAACGAGCGATCATTTCGCCAAGCACCCGTCTCGATCTGCTTTGGGCGTTTGCAGCATTCTGCACTTAGTAGAAAGAATTTTATAGTTCGTAGCATATACTATATATAAGTAGTCTTTAAAAGAATTTAATTTAATATACGTACAGAAAACAGAGTATATCGCAGTCGGGTGAGCCCGAGTGCAACGTTTTTACTTGTTTTACTCTGCAAAGTAGCTAAAAATTACTATAACACCCTTCAAACTGCAGCGCTACTTCCACTTTTTGTAGCATGCGTCACAAAACTTTGTGATCAATTATTGCACCACAAAAACCTGTTAACCAACAATGTTTTATACCATTCGAAAGTACAAATCAAATCCTGCTAAAAAGAAAAACAAAGTATAGGCTAAAGGTTTCTTTTTTGAAAATTAAAAAACATTGCATATTTTCCCTCGAAAATGCGTGCGAATGTAGCGTTCGTTACGCAGGATTTCCCACATCCTTATGGAAGCTAGCAGAGCCAAACTGTTAGGGATTTATTTGTAAGACTTTATATTGACTTTCATTTGGAAAAATGTATAAAATGTGAGGGATATATTTGTTGGCCTTTATGTTGACTTTCATTTGGAAAATCGTTTTTTTTTTAACGTTAACGCTATACGCAAATTTAGGTAAAATATTTGAGCTCACATAAAACAAAATAGAAACTTCGAAAATTGAAAAAATTTAGAAAAATAAAGTTATGACACAGACAACAAACAAATAAAATAATTTTGGTGATCAGGAAATTTTTTTTTATCTTGACCCCATTTCTATTGTTGCGTAATGTTATCAATAATCTAATAAGAAAAGGTTAAGGATTTCAGATTTTTTAAAAAGTATAGCCCTCCCTAAAGTCGATTAGAGGAACTGCCACAGGGTGTCATAACGGGTCTTACCCACCACTCTTCCATTCCTACATTAATCCACTTTTTTAGTCATTTATTCTATTATTCGAAAGTCGGACTGTATATAATTAAATAAAAAATTCTAAGAAATAGTCTAACTGGGTTTCCTCAATCCTTGGATTGGTTTTTGTTGTAATTTTATTTTTTTTTTTTTTAATTTTAATTTTAATTTTAATTTCAAATAATAAATTCATTTAACATTTAAATATGTATTTTAATTTTAATTTCTCTCAATTTTAAATTATCTCAATGTCGACTTCATTAGTCGACATTAAATAATAAATAAATAAAATATATGCTTTAGCTAAACAATATTTTCCAATTGATTGTCAACAATTTGTTTTTGAACTATTGTTTTATACACAAAATAACTGTTTCACTCAAACAGAAAGCTTTCAAACAGTCAGGTTAAAAATTGTTTACTCAAAGCTGTGCTTAAAAGCGCTTTGAAAGCTCAACGCTATGTACAAATACTAGATGCTGAGAGAAAGCTTGCTATGTGGATTTTACCTATGACTAAGGTGAGAGTAAACTCTGCCACAGAGATAACAAAAAGAAGAGGCAGCAGCAGCAGCAGCAGCAGCAGCTGAACGGCAGCAGCATAATAAAAATCCATTTTTATAGTCCCGGCAACATTGCTGCTGCTGCCGCGACTGCTGCCGCTGCTGCGGCTGCGTCTGGGACACACAAACCACCCCGCCAAAAAAAAGATTTATTAAAATGGGCAAGGAGGGTCACGGGTTCCTGATGTTGTTGCTGTTGCTTTTGCTACTCCTGTTTCTGGGGTGGTGGTTCCAAAATGTATGAAATTTTACTGCCTGCCAACGTCAACAGAAATTTCAAACTTTTCTGCTGCCTCTGCTGACATCGCTGCTGCTGTTGCTGCTGCTGCTGCTGCTGCTGTTGGTGCTGTTGGTGCTGTTGCTGCTGCTATCGCTGCTGCTGCTGATGTTGCTGCTGCTGCCGTCGCTGCTTCTGCTGCCGCTGCTGCTTCTGCCGCTGCTGCTGCTTCCACTGCTGCTTCTGCCGCTGCTGCTGCTACCACTGCTGTTGCTGTTGTTGCTGCTGCTGAGTACTATTGAGTAAACGCGTGGAATGTTGCCATATGCCGCCATATGTACATCTGTACATACCAAATTCTGCTCTCCATTCTTTTATATATATACCGCTCTTTGTGTGCGTGTATGTGTGTTGTTTGTGTTGTACGCAGAGTACAGTCGCTGCCACCAGCCGCGGCTGCGACGCTGGCAGCAGCAATAATGTCCGTCGCAGCTTCCCAAGCGTCCAGACCTGCAGACTTTTGACTGTGTGGGGTGACCACTTTTTCGTGCTTGACGATGCTACTGCTGTTGCTGCTTGTTGTTTTTGTTGCTGCTGTTTCTTTGATTGCCACAAACAGGGTGTTGCCACGAAGAACTTGTATATCACCATTACCAAAAGTTCCAAAGGCATCCTGTGAATTCTAAATCCATTATAAGTAGAACAAAATGAAAGAACCAGAAGCAACATAGCTTACAAACAATAGCAACACCGATTTTATTTATATTTTTTGGTCAATTTTTTGTGAATTATATCGAAAGAGACATAGGTTTAAATTATAATGTAAATTCTTTAAACCAATTTACTTCAAGTAGCTATTTTCTACGAAAATATATTGGAAACAGGTGTGGAAATATGTCAATAAAAAATTTAGCATATTTTTTAACTCTTTACATATTCAAGTTAATAAAACAACATTTTCGATAGAACTATAGTGAGTATCGATCGGAGCTGTAAGAGAGTGATTCTTTTTTTTATATTTGAATCACAATAAAATAACAAGTTTTTGACTAAATTGTTTTTATAACAAAAAAATTTAATTAAATTTTGATTTCATTGATTTCATTGATTACATTGAACTAAAGTACTATGTACTGTACGATGTATCAGTTTCGCAGAACTATCGTAGTTTATCGGTGTTCTGCCACATCTATAGCTTAATCACCCTGTATATATAATAATCAATGTTTAAGCAACATCTAATTGGCAGCAAAATTTGATTTAATAAACACAAATTCCATGCACGACCTGAATAACAATTATCTTGGTTGTGACATAGATGGGTAATGAAAGTAAAACACCCTGTATATTTCCATATTTAAGTTTAACAAGTACATAAGCACTTGGCTTCAAGCACATAAGCAGAGAAATGGAATTAAGTTTGCATAGCATAGAGCATAAACTGCTACAATTACAATAACAAGGGCCTTAGACGACAAAAAATTGGAAACTAGTGTAAAACAACAACAACGCCAGTTTCCAAACAGCAACAATAATAATGCACAAATACAAACAAACACATACACACACACACACACACACAGATACAAAGCCTGAGCGACAAGACTGTTATAAAAAAAAAGGGAAAAGAAAAAAACAGAACAGAACAGAGTATGTAATTTATAATATCCTTTGTGCTCTGCAGCTTTGTGCTTGTGAAAAGTGAAAATAAGTATGTGCATCTGTATGTGTTTGTAAATGTCAAATACTTTATACCACGCACACACACACACACGCACACACTTATAGCCACACATAAGTGCTGCTTTTTCGCTGCTTGTCGTTTGTGCCGGGCAAATAGTTAAAACTAAAATAAATTTAGTTGTTGTGTGCACACACAAAGTCACAGACAAAGAAATACACACACACACATACACACACACACGTAGACGGACAAAAGATAGCGGCGTCGACGCCATTTTTGTGCACGTCCTTCGTGACTCGTGCTTCGCCCGCGCTGATAAGTATGCAATGGATTTTTTTTTGCGTTGGCTTGGCCCGTTTGGCTGCTGCTGCCGCACGAAATCTCATTATATTTGTTTTATTTTATTTGCTGCCACATCGTCCTTTTCTTCTCTGTAGCTGCTGCTGCTGCTGCTGCTGCTGCTGCTACTTCTGCTATTCTGTTAATTTTTTTGTTGTTGCCTTTTTATGTCTATTTCTATGGCTTGTCCAAAGTACTTTTGTGTGTATATTCGCAGCTGACTTTCCCCAGTTGACCACTCCCGCCAGCCTACACACAAGCCCCCATCTTCCCCCCCCCCCTCCACCCATCACTGATCCCCGCCCTTATTATTGTCATCTACTTACTTACTACTTACAACTTGCTGCGTGCTTAGTTATTGTTGTAGTGTGGCCTTTTGTTTCAAAATTATTAACAATGGACGTTGGCAAATGAGAGGCGCTTTTACGGGGCCGGGGGCAACAACGCTGCTAATAGCATTTAATGCACCTGCAAACACACACACACACACCAGAAGTTAAGGTGCTTTGTTCTTTGTTGGCATTGTGAAATTGCAACGGCTGCTGCAGCAACACACACAAACAACACACATAAAGAGACAAACACTTTAGAGTAATGCCATCAGCAACATCATTATTATGTCATCTTCATCATCATCAACATTAAAGCACATAAGCGGCTTTATAAATGCTTCATTTTACCTGTGCTTGTTCATTATTTATTTATTTTTTTTAGTGCCGCTTAATTTTCACTCATTGCCGTCCAAAAGTTGTGTTTTTTGGTTTCAGTTTGTGGCCTTGTCCTCTGTTCGTTTAGCCGCTTCGTTTAATTGCTAAATTATAAGCTAATGATTTCATTTAAATAAAGTCGTATATATTAATTGTATATTTGAAATAAGCGTGCAAATTTAAGTTTTTAAAAGCTTGATAATTGCATGTTCTTAACAACGAATGATTGTAACAAGAACAAACCTAAACAAATAATGGGATATTTTAATTTCTAACAATTTGTTTACAGTTTTCGTATGTTTATTTTTAATAAATTAATTATCTTAAAATTACTATTAATAAGTTCTTTATTTTATAAATATTTCAAAGCAAGAGCATTTGCCATAGGCTTGGAAAGTCTACAAGTTAATTTTGGCCACAACTTTAAAAATAATGAAAAATTCCAAATATTCTCTTAAAACAACATAAAGCAACCTCTGCAAATTGAGTGTTTTATAGACAAGTAGGCGTATGCTTTTCCAGTTAAAAGTTTCAAGGTAGGCTTCTGAGCTACAAACAAAAGTTCTATTCATTTCGATTTTTAGATTCAGTAAGAAAGTATTTTGAAAATAAATATATCAAGTCGGTATCCCAGTGGATTCCCAGAATCAATGACCGGAAAAAACAGTGGTTAGATTATATTTATATTTTTTTCATTTTAATATTATCGCAACTCATTTGACCATACAATTAAATTTTAAGATGAAGTCTGGTCGTCTTAATCTATCGAGCATGTGCTTGGAGAATCGCCTCGTTGGCGGAAAGTATCGCATATTGAAGTCCATTGGTAGTGGATCCTTTGGCGAAATTTATAGAGGCCTAAATACCGAGAATGGCCATGATGTGGCTATCAAAATTGAGGCTTCCGATGTCAAGTATCCACTCCTGAATTATGAAGCCAAGGTTTATAATCAAATAGGACGTAATGCAGGTATGCCCCTAGTATACCATTATTGCGCCGAGAAGGGAATCAATGCACTGGTCATGGAGATGCTGGGACCTTCACTTGAAGATTTATTTAACTTATGCAATCGCTTCTTTTCCCTGAAGACTGTCTTAATGCTGAGCGATCAAATGTTGATGCGTATCGAGTGCGTGCACAGGAACAGTTACATACATCGTGATGTAAAGCCAGATAATTTTCTGATGGGACTGGGCAAGAAGTGCAATCGTGTATATATGATTGATTTTGGTTTGGCGAAGCGCTATCAGCTTGCGGAGGATCGCCACCATATACCGTATCGTGAGGATCGTAATTTGACGGGCACTGCTCGTTATGCGTCGATAAATGCCCAAAATGGCATTGAGCAATCCCGTCGCGATGATCTGGAATCTCTCAGCTATTGCATTATGTATTTCAATATGGGCAAATTGCCGTGGCAGGGCATTAAAGCGTCCACTAAGCAACAGAAGTACGAGAAGATTTATGAGATGAAGAGAAGCCTCAACATCGAAGAAACCTGTAAGAACTGTCCACCCGAGATCGGGTTGTTTTTGAAGTATACGCGCAACCTGCGCTTTGAATCGGAACCAGACTATGGTTACCTACGTCAAATATATCGTGTTCTGTTTGGAAGACTCAATCATCAGTATGATCATATTTACGACTGGACCCACTTGCCGCCGCAACAAAAGAATCATGATCGTGAACGTGAACGCAATCGCCGTGATCAACGAACTGACACTGATCATAAATGTGTCCGGCATAGTCGTAACGAGCCAACTCGTTCTAGAGTGGATAGAGAACCGGTTGGAGATGGAACAATAAAAAAGATAACAAAGCAACCTAAGTGATCAAATTATACGATATATTCCAAATTATTGAAAGACTCAGTTTTAACGTTAAATTGTTCATGTTGATTTTTCTTAATTTTATTTTTAAATTAAGTTTTCGCATTTCGAGTTCATTTTCTAGACGTGGACAACTAATATTGGGACAAAATTTTTAGTCATAATGAGCCAACAATTTAAGAAATCTTTTCAAACTATTGTAAACAAAATTGAATTCAAAAGTATGTCAATCCATATTCGGCTGGATTTCAAATGCTGCTATATATAATTAAATGTCCCCGAATAGAACTATAAGCTTTCTCCATCAAAAACGCAGCTGTCAAATTGTCATGTAAACGGCGACGTCCTGCCAACAACAGGAGCAGGAGCAACCAATTCTTTAGACTATCGCAAGTTTTCCAGGTGAAGCTGGTTTATTTTCGCTTGTTATTTATTGAGTGGCAGGCACACACACACAAACACACACACACAAAGGAGAAGAGCAAAAAAAGCACTTGCAAGTTATGCGAAAACAAAATAAATTTTATAGCAGCTATGACTGCCAGCTGCCTTCCTTCACTTCACTTCACTCCGCTTCATCTAGACAAACTGCACACAATACACGGGTAAATAGTTTAGCCCAAACCGCAGAAAATTTCCCATTTTCTTTTTGCCATAGAAAATAAGTGGAAAAGTTTCGCGGCGCTGCTCTGACTGCCATGCTTAGTTCTGTTAAAGACGAGGGGGTTTGCCTGCTCCTCGCACCTGCTGCTAAATTAAATTGTAAACTAAAGTAGGAAAACAAATAAAAAAGGTTGGCTTGAACCTAAGAATTTGCAAGAAAAAAACTAAAATACAATAGAGAGAAATCCAAGAAGCAACTATGGCTATGACAGACTCTGGCAATTTCAATAATTTATGATGCCAACGAACAAGAACAACGGCAAAATCATTTTGACATTTCCCCAGCAATTTTTCTTGCACAGGAAAAACTTTGTCCGCTGCAGCAGTGGGGAAAACATAATTAAGTGTCGTCTTGAGCGCCGTTGATGAACAACCAACAAACGAAAAATGTTAAAAACAAAACTTGCAAATGCCAAGGGATGCCATTTAAGAGCAACAGGAACTGAAACAGAAACAGAAAACAGAAACAAAACAGAAAACAGAGAACAGTAAACCGGCAACAAGAGCCGCCGACCAAAACTTGCAATGTGGCAAATAAAGCGGCATGAAAAGTGACAAGTGGCAAGTAAAGCACTCGTCAAGTGACAAAACAAAAGGACACATAATGCTGCACACCATCGGCAGCAACAAGACACATGCAAAATGCTGTGCCTTATGCTCCTGCTGACGCTGCTCATCCTGGCATTGGCACCTTTAGCGTTATGCCATGACAGTTGGGTATGTCAACATATGATAAATTATACGACTGACAGAAGACGACTTGCTGAAATGCTGATGTGTTATGGAAATTCGACGTTCGTCCGCTGACTGCAAATTGTCACCAGTCAGACACACACACACGTACACACACACGTACACACACACGTACACACACACACACACACATGCACACACATGCACACACACATCCAGTAGAATCTGTATATGTATATATTGATAAAACTGTTCAACCTGACTCATTCACTGACTGATTGGCAACTCTTGCCAAGCCCAAATCATAAAGTCTAGTAAGCGAAATTTTGCACTGTAGTTTCATCTTATGCTAAAAGTGAGTACTAAGCTTGAAATTTGATAAATTCAGTCAAAAAATTTTAAAAATTTGGAAAATGTGGAAAATTTGTGTATGCAATTTTGTTGTTTACATGCGATCAGGTTTATGACTGCATAACAATGTGTCCAAAAATTCACTGCCCTGTGTGGAAAATGGCACTGTAGTTTCATCTTGTGCTAAAAGTCAGTAGTAAGCTTGAATCTTGAAAAATTCGTGTAAAATTTTGATATGCAATTTTTTTGTTTATCATGCGATCAGACTTATTATCGAAAAATTCACTGCCCTGTCTGGAAAATGGCGAAAGTTTAGTTTCCGGGCGATTTCTTAATGAATTTTGCACTGTACTTTCATCTTATGCTAAAAGTGAGTACTAAGCATGAATTTTAAAAAATTTGTTAAAAAAATGTTGAAAATTTGTGGAAAATTTGTGTATGCAATTTTGTTGTTTGTCATGCGATCAGGCTTATGACTGCATAACAATTAGTCGAAAAATTCACTGCCCTGGCTGGAAAATGGCGAAAGTTTAGTTTTCGTGCGATTTGTTAAAAAAAATTTTAATAAAATTTTAACGTGCTATAAAATTTTGAATAATTTGCTCTCAATGTCGGAAAATGAGCATAAAACTGTAGACTACTTTTCTTTTTTTCTATCAGATAAGCTCCAAACTTATTTTCAAAAGTCTTTACGAAAAATGATTCGACATGCATTTCACCGATTTCGGAAAATTCACTCCATGGATGAAAGACGACAGGACGAATGTGCTTAAAAGGAAAGAGCAATTTTAGTGCAATTAGTTTCAAACTTAATTTTCTACTTGTAAAACGGAGTATGAAAATAAAAGTGAAACAACAAGAGAAAAATTCCAATGCACTATGCATTCTCACAAACACATACATATTTCAAACAAGTAGCGCACATCTTGAACTTCAAGCTTTAAACTTACAGCGGACAATGGAATAATTGCTCGGTAAGAAGAAGATTTTGTAATCAGTGTTATTGATTATTTTGGCCATTATAAATTTGCATTGTGTACTTATACTTACATGTGCTAAATTTCAATTGTTGGCGTGCAATTGTTTGTTATCAAATGTCGTTCAGGCAAAGGAGGCCTTATTAAAAGCAACTAATTAATTGCCAAAATAACAACAGCTCCACAGGCCAGCATCCTTTGAAACCAAAACAATAGAATTTGCATCGGCAACAACTATTGTTCCATAAACTCGTATCAAAAGCAGCCACACCTTTGCTATGCCCAGTTTGTTTCCAAAACTACTTGCAAAATTGGTGTCTCTTGCTTTTATCGAAGCGCTTATACAGATGAACTGATCAATATCCCACACTATGCCGGGCAACGCCGCGTCATACCAACTATTATATATAAATATATATATACATAAGTGTTAACATTCACGTAATGTAATTGCACAATTCGTTGTGTGCATGCCAAAGAGGTGTTTATTTAATTTGTTGAGTGAATTCGCCATTTGCTACTCACGACTCACAGTATTCACGTGAGTGCCGTTTTCATTCACTCTTTGACTGATTCGTTGCGACAATTCCAAATATATTCTAGACCATTTTTCTAGCTGTTATCTAAATTTCGCATGCATTTCACAAACTTACGAACTTTGCTACTCAAGTTAAAGCTTACACGATATTAATATACAAACAAGACCGCATTTTCTTTATATGAATACAAAATAGCTATGGAGGAAAGTTGTTCAAAGTGAAGAGAATGTTGTATATAAATTAAATTCAATTTAGTATGAAAGTATAGTTTCAACATATTTATTGTTTTTATACCGATTGTGAAACATTTCAAAAGTATGACGAAAAATCAAGTTTCGGAAATGCTTTAATCAACTAGTCAAATACGTGACATAAGAACTAATTGAGCTAGTTTATAAAATCCATTTCAATACAAGCTTATTATATTTTGCATACATTTTTATTTACTTATGAAATATTTATATAATACTTATTATTTCTAGAAATCATCATATTCACATCGTTAGTCTCCCAATCAACTAGCTATGAACAGAAGTGACTACAATATATATAGATATATATATATAACAATAGAATTCATAAGCTTATTGGCTCAGTAACAATTTCGCAGGAAAATCTAGCTAAGAAGCTTAGCTAAAAATAGATAAAAAGTTATGCAGAAATAATGACGTGCACACTTCAAACAACAAAAAAAGCAATGCATAAAAGCAATTTCTTTTTCCGAAGAAAACAAGAAACCCACTCAGTTCTAAAAATGGCACTTAACATTGGGTCGACTAATCTATGTGAGTTACCAGCTCTCCTATTCAGGTAACCATTAGCATCAACACATCAGCTGCATTAGCAGAAGCTCAGAAGGAGTAAACTGCAAAAAGCAGACCAGAAAAACTTTGCAACTTTGCTTGCATTTATTTGCCAACCAATGGGCAACTTAAAACGTGAAACGCAATGAGATAATGTAAGCCAAAACCAGATTTAGCTTCAAGCTGCCTAGTCGCTTGCCCGCCTGCCCGCTTGCCCGCCTGCCCGATTCTGCCCATTCGCCTGATACAGAGTAAGTCTTAACTTTCAGACTACCGCAAAGTTTTTGCTCAAATAATTGCTTTTACTGGCACTAATAGATGAAAACACTCTTAGCTTAGAAGAACCAGAGAGCGCAGCAGCATAATCCATTTGTTGAAAACCCAACTTTTGGATGTGGAAACCAAAGTAGCGTCAAATTTTTGTTTTCTACGTGTATTTGGCATCTTAGCAGCATTGTTGCTACAACTAATTTTGTGTGTAGTAGTTTTGCTTTGTGCTGTATGCGCTTTTAATTATTTATTAAGCAGCAGCAGCAGCAGCAGCAGCCAGAATATCTCGGTTAGAAAATAAGTATGTGTAACGTGGCGTATACGCAATGCTTTATGCTACCCATGGCAAGACAAGAAAATTAATTAGTTTGCCAGCTGCAGCAGACGCCTTTTGTGGTTGACAAGTGAGCTGATAATGAATCGATTTATTTGTATAAAGGACAGTGCAGCAGGTGTGCCTAACTTAAGCAGATTTCACTGTCTGTTGGTCAAACAAAACGATGCAAACTTCAATGCCAAAATAACTCTCAAGTTCTTGTTGTTGTTTCTGTCAAAACTCTTGGTAAATATATAGCATGCCAGTCATGCTTCAACATAGACATGAATCGAATGTCATTAAAATAAAGACAAGCAGTGAGTTAGGGAATGGGGCAGTCATTGAAGATGCCAACAACACTGGCATCCCGGCAGCATCATGTTGAGAGCTCATTAAAACGAATACGAATTTAATGGTACTTAAAGCGGAAATTGCCTGGGAAGTTTCCGCTATGGTAAGCATACAACAGCAGCAACAACAGCAGCAACAACAGCAGCAACAACAGCAGCAACAACAGCAGCAACAGCGACAGCTTTTGAAAATGGCATTGAGCCATGTAAAAGCAGAGCTAAACCAAGCCAAGCCAAGATCGAAGGCCCTGAACAAAGGTTTTACGAGCTGAAAACTATTAGTGGCACCAACAAGCAACAACAGCCTCTATTCCATATACCATACACACACGCACACACACACACTTACTAATGTAGGCAACGACTCACCTATGTTAGTATGTATGCATGTGAGAGGGCGTGTTCACTTTTTTTCTTCAACAATATTGTGTGCCAAATGAAGCCATCACAGCCGCGCAACGGCACAAAGCGTTGCATATGTGCATAAAAACAATAAAAATAAAAAAAACCAAAAAACAAAACAAAAAACAGAAAATATAAAAGCAAACCCAACAAAAACGGGGTAAACACCAGAAAAGAACAAAACAAGTTTTGACAGCGTAAAAATCAAACGACTTTATAATGCCCTAACAAAAATTTTAGCAAAAGTTATATATATTTTGTTGATCTTGCTATACAATTGTATTATTAAAATTTTAAATTATCAAAAAGTGAAATAATTTATAAAACCAATTTTTATGAATAAAAATTATAAATAATTTTTATGCTTTGAGTTTTATAATATAAATGACAATTTAGAGTTTGACAATTATTTTTGAATTTTATTATAAAAATTACTAATAAGAATTATTTTGTAACTTATGTAATATATGTAAATGAAAAATAACTCTTAATGCATAACTCATATTTTAAGAATCAATAATAATTCATATTCCATAACTCTTATTTTAAAACTCATCAATAACTTTTATGCCATTACTTTTATTAAAAGTATCAGAAATAATTTGTTAAGTGAGTTTTATTTTAAAAATGACAAATAACTCTTATTAATTGACTTTTTTATTAAAACTGAAAAATAACTCTAGTTCCATAGCTGTTTTTCTTTTTAAATCAATTATGTATTTTTCAATATAACATTTTTTTATTACTCCCTGTTCCCATTAAAAATGGGAAAAAGGGAGTTATAAAGTACTGCAAATGTGTGTAACAGACAGAAGGCGGCATTTCCGACTATATTAACTATATATATTCTTGATCAGGATCAACAGCCGAGACGAACTAGCCATGTCCGTCTGTCTGTCTGTCTGTCCGTCTGTCCGTCTGTCCGTATGAACACACAGATCTCAGAGACTATAAGAGCTAGAGACACCAAACTTGGAATAAAGGTTCCTGTATACCATACGCAGATCAAGTTTATTTTAAATTTCGGATGCACCCCCCCGCACCCCCGCAAATCGCAAAAGACTCCCACAGCTACAATTTCAACACGATCGGATAAATAGAACCAAAGTTATGGAAGAACTTATTTCCCCTGTCTCAGCAGGCAGAAACAACAGTTTGACATGCACTGTGCAAGTTGAGTACGCTGTTTGCTTGTGTTGCCGCTGAACTGCTTGAAATGCAAGTTGGGAGCAAGGAGTCTCGTAGTCGGGCACACTCGACTAGAGTATTCTTACTTGTTTTTAATAGCAAAAACACATAAAAATAAGGATCATTATTTTTACCTTTGAATATTTACCCTTTTTTGTACATTTTACCCTTTTTAACAGAAATTTCATAAAATTTAAATACTATATTTATTATTATGTTAAAAATATATTATATTCAAATTGAATATTATATAATTTCTTCAATTCTGCTTTTAGCATAGCAACAATGCACATATCACATAATAACAAATGTTGCAAATGAAATGTCAATTACAATATGCCCACTGCAAGCAAATGTAAAAAGTAGAAAGCAAAAAAAAAGGCAACTGTAACTGTAAAGCTGACGATGCGAAAAAAAAAGTGCGCCGCCATTTTGAGACGCACAAAAGTATGCTATAATTGAATGTTTGTTTGCACGGCATGCAGCGAAGCGACGTCGCAGGTGTTTATGCGTCGGTGTGGGTGCGAGCATATGCAAATTTTTAGATCTGCAATTGTGTGTGTGTGTGTGTGAGGTGGAAAATTTGCTGCATATATACTAGCACATGTAGTATGCATGTGAGCAGCACCCATAATGGCAATACCATTGTATGTACCTTTGAGTTTTCAATTTCAGCTTTTTGCGAGCAGACAACGAGAGAGTGAGACATCGAGCAAAAAGGGAGAGCGAGAGAAAGCGAGTTATGGTGGCGGGATTATGATGCGTATAGAGTTGGGCATATGTCCGTGCTGGTTTGCCTTTTATGCGCTCCACGCAAAATACTGACATGCAACAAACAAAAAAAAAAGAATTGAGTATAAAAAAAAAGAATCAAATGGTTTTTGCGTGTATCGGCTTATAGATTCCACAAGAGTTCCGTTTGGGGGCACAAACCCTAATCCGCCGTGGGAGGGTGCAAAAATTGTACATGTCAGCCAAAAACAAAACCTATGTATCGAAATGAAAATTGATTGCGAGTTTCGAATCATATTTCAGAGTCAATCGTTTTGTAGTCGTAAATAGCATTTGAAATATACTACATATATATTATTGTTATGACTTTAACAAATCTATTGTGTGATTTATTGTCAGTACGAAAACTTTTGCGAGCAACTTTATTTGAAGAAATAAAGAACATAAAGCCTTAACAGCTTTTCAAATTTATAATTTTAATGGTCAACAGCACGCACGAAGCAATCCCAAAAGACGACGCATCGTTCACCTAACAACCAAAAGTCTCACATACACGCATACACCCACTCAGGCTAACACACACACACACACATACGCAGCTGACTTTGAAGTGCACTTAGTTGCCAAAAAGTTAATAAAAATAAGTGCCTCTTGGCCGTTGCCAAGTACCGGAGTCCGGCATCCATATGAAGTGGCTGGAACTCGAACTCGAACCAGGACGAGAAACAGGACCCAGACTCAGACCCATACTGACATAAGTAATTTAGATTGCTGGCGAGAGTAGGTTGGCCGTTCTCGAGCAATGCACAGCTGCAAATTGTTACTGTTGTTAACTTGAAGCAGTTGGCCAAAAACCAAAACCAAAACCCAAAACCAGCACCAAAACCAACACCAAAAGCAAACCCAAGCCCAAAGAGGGGAGCAGAAACATAAGAAATACCACAAACTTGCAAAAATAATAATAATAATAATCTTCAGGTCCCAGTTCCAGTCAACCAAGCAGAAATGTTTTGCCCAGCAATTGACAATAATTGCTGTTTGTAAAACATTTTTCGAAAGAACTGCTGCAATCTAACAAAAATATGCAAATAAATAGAAGAATATACTACATACATATATAGTATGTATGTATGTATGCAAGGCAAACTGAAAAATTTGTAAGACTTTTGGGAGCATTTGCCAGGATTGAAATTAAAATTAATATAAATAAGGTAACTTTTATTGCACTCAAGGGATACTCTCGGCTCAACATTTACCCTTACTTCATAGAATATAAAAGAGGTTACGTTCTTAGAACTAACACGTGCGCGTACTTTGCCCCATTTAATAACAAATTTATGTGGACAACATTGAGTGTTGCACGAGTATATCTGCTAAATGTTGCTGTGTATGTGTGTGTGTGTGTGTGTGTGTGTGACCTAGCAATTTAATTAAGCTACGCGAAAAATGTGCCAACTACTTAAAGAAGCGAGCACACGAAGCAAAAAAAGATGCCGTAATCGCATTTCTAATTAAGTGTGAATTTCCGAGGAGACAACGCCCCTGCAAATTGTGTTGTCGCCTAGTTTACATTTCTTTTTTTTTTCATTTTTTTTTTGGTGTTTTTGTATTTTTCATCTGTACCAGCTGAATTTAATTAAATTTTCTACACTTCAAAGCCCGGGCAATGTGTAAAATGTCCCTGCCCCCTCCCAACCAGTCAAAACGAAAGAAGCCAACTTGGCGAAAAAAAAAGAAAGCAAAATTGAAATGGTTACAAGGGAAAAAGGAAATCTTAATTTTCTTCAACTTTGTTTCCTTCAGGTTACAAATTGTTGGAGCTGCTGTTTCTGTTTCTGCTTTGCTTTGCTTTGCTTTCTTTCTTCGTTTGCTTTTTTTCCTTCCTTTACTAATTAATTTCGATTCATTGAGCACTTTACAACAAATTACACACCCACTCGACATCCCAATATATATATATCTAGCTTTCTGCACCGCATACCATTTCTTTTTTATTATTTTATTTTTATTCCCAGTCCACATTTTGAATCCGAATCCGGATCCAATTCCCATTGCCATTGCCATTGCATTACGTTTTATACTCTTCTTCTCTGCTTGGCAAGTTTATTTTTTGCTTTGCTTTCACTTCCAGCATCGCATCAAAGCAGGCACTCACTGAATGCCCCAACAAATGAGCGTTTCGAATTGTTGCCAACAAATTTGCTGCCATTGAAGGAATTGCTTCAACTGCAGGAGCTGAAGTTGAATCTGAAGCTGAAGCTGAAGCTGGAGCTATACAGGAGCACACAGTGCTAACAAAGCCACTAATACCAGACTATCAGTATAACAGAATAGCAGTAATAGTATATACACATATACATATACATACACAAGTAAATACACTCATAAAAAAAACTTTGAAAATCGCCCTTATATTAAGAAAATGGCCTTACAAAAGAGACTAAGGGCACTTCGCCTTACTTTTAAGAGTTTTTTTTTTCTAGGATCTTGGGTTTTATTTTCTAAAATTTGCGACGAAATTTCTTAAATTTAGAAATTATAGCCCTTATTATAAGGGTTTTCAATGTAGGGCTCTTCTGCCTTCCAACTAGTTTTTAGTTTCAAGCAATTTTTTCTTTAAATATTGTCAATTTTTCGGAAAATTAGAAATTTATTTTCTTAAATCAAGAAATTTGTGGTTTTTTCTTAAATTTAAGTTAATTTTCTAAATATGAGAAAATATTTTCTTAAAAGCAGAACATTTTTCTTAAGTTTAGGGAAAATTTAACTTTAAGGCGATTCTTTATAATTCAGGTCATTTTTTTTCTGACTGTATCTGCACTCATTCGAGCAGCTATATCTAACCGCTCTGGGCTTTTGTGTGTAGGTGCCAGTCGTGTCAGTTGCGCTTCGTTTCTTTCCATCTTATCGATATGTCAATTAAATGGTCTTAATCTAATGCCTGTGTTAGATGTCCGCATTAAGTTGCTGTACGACATATCGTTCCTGTCAGACGCTTAACATAGTAGCTATGAAAGCCATACCCTATATCTCATGTCAGCATCAACAACAGCAACATGAAACGGCAAATTGGCATCTATGTGTTATATATATACAAAAAAATCATTAAAGAAATTTAAGCCAAAATCTTTCTTTTCAACTGAATTCGTACTAATACAAATTGAAAATAAATGAGCAAATATTTTGGCATTTTTGGATATAGTTGTGGTTTTTCTTATTTGGGTGAACAACAAACCATATACGTGACATTTAAACCACATGCTCTGCTTTTTTCGACATGAATGTTCAAAATATTTGCAAACGGAAATTAATTTTGGGCAACATATTGAACGATTGCAAAATTGCCATTGTGCCACATTTAAAACTATGCTAATAATGTAAATCAAAATTGCAAAATGTGCACGCTTATTTCATTAAAAGTAAATGCATTTATTTGGAAAATAGGCTTATTAGCTATAACGATAATATTAACGCTCGTTAAACCATTGCAGAGGGTATTATAATTTTGTCACGAAATGTAAAAATTTGTATATTCGTGATCAGCATCAACAGCCGAGTCAACAGCCGTCTGTCCGTCTGTCTGTATGCTTATATGCGTTTTTCAAGCCATTGTTCTAGAGCTATCTTGATGAAACTTGACACAGATGCTTCTTCTCTCTTCAGGTAGTACCTATAGTTGAATTGGCCAGATCGGACCACTATAACATATAGCTGCCATAGGAACGATCGGTTGAAAAATGAGTTTTTGTATGAAAAACTTTTTTCTTTTTCAAGATAACTCAATCACACTTACCTAACTTAAGTTTAAAGACAGTTTATACATGATAACAAAATTAAAATCGGATCACTATGTCTTATAGCTGCCATAGGTATAATCAGTTGAAAAATTAGTTTTTGTATGAAAAACCTTTTTTGTTTTTCAAGATAACTCAACCACACTCATTAAACCTAAGTTTAAAGACAATTTATACATGATGATCAAATTTCATCGAAATCGGAGTTCTATATCCTATACTTGCCATAGGAATCATCGGTTGAAAATAAGTTTTGTGTTTTTCAAAATATCTCGGTTAAACTCATTATATCAAAACTAAACCACATTCAACACATTTTGACAAAGTTTTATTAAACAACATTTCTTTCTTGGTTTATTATAAAATCTACGAAAGCTGAAAGGAATGTTAAGAATAATTAAATAAATAAGAAGAAAAATTGAAGTTTGGGAAACCTAAAAACTCTACAAAAATTCCAATCTAATACCTTAAAGTGTTAGAAATTTATAAATAATTGGAATTTTTCGACATACCTTAGAAAATGTTCTAGCCCAAACCATGTTATGCTACTATTATACTACAAAATTTAAACAAAAACATGCTCAGAATATATAAAATGCACACTTTAAATAGCTGGGATGCCAAAAGGCAGAGCACATGTGCAAATTGTTGGGTAAACTTTACATTAAACGAAAAACCCGCAAAAGCCTCAACAGCAAAAAAAAAAAAAAAAAAACTTACATGACAGCAAGGAGTGAAAGGAATGCAATACGAGTATGTAATAAAAATGTACAAAATAAAAATTAAATACCGCATGAAAAAATGAAAATTAAAAGTAGCGGCAAAAAAAAAAAGAAAGGCAACAAAAAAAGGGAAATGCAAGTGTAGCAGCCGCAGCAGCAGCAATTGTAAAATGAAACCGCATATACTGAAAATGTATTAAATTTTTAGGATGCTCATTAAAAAAATATTAAAATAAAATTTCTATGGTAACGCACACAGTGACAGACACACAGACATGCACACACACACATACGCCTTACCCCTCTTGTACTAATAATGCCCACATGTATTGTGAAAAATGAAAATAAAAATGTGAACCCGTCTGCCTGATGGCAAAAACATGAGATGCCTTCCATTTGTGTGCATGTGTAGAAGGGTGGACCAGGACCGCATTAAAATTGGCATTACACACACACACGCACACTAGCAAAGGACGCCTGCACATTAAAACAACGCCATGTTGTGGCACCCACCCTGCTGCCACGCCCAATTCTCAACGAGTCGAGACAGGGTGAGATGAGATGAGGCGAGGCGAGGCGAGGTCAGCAGTAGGATGAGAACTGAGCCAACGATATGTGCATATCAAGATTTAATTTAAAGTTAACTAAGTAAGATTAAGCTTTAGCATTGCACACATAGATACACACACACACACACAGATACACGTGGCCATTTGCAGGGGATGGAAATGTGTGCGGGAAGGCGGGCGCTTGTACTCGTATCAAGTAGAGCAGAAACTCTTAATAAAGCAATTGCCTCTGGCAGTCAAAAAGTAAACGTCGACGTCGTGCAGCAACCTGATTACTACTGAAGGGGTGGTGTGTGGGGGTTGGGGGCTGGGGTTTGGGGCTTCGGTGGGGGTCGGCCAGGGCCACGACCTCAAGCATCCATGTGTATATGTAAGTGAGCTTGTATATATGTATATGAAAGACCTTTTTTTTTGAGACCCATGACATAGCGGCAGTTGCTTCGGCCACTTTATAGAGCCACTCGCTCATTGCTCTATGAGCCGGTGGCAAGGTGGCAAGTTGGCTAGGTGGCTTGTTGGGTTGTATGGGATGGCTAGTTGTTTAGCTGTTTTGGCTCTGTGTGGGAGAATTGCGGATATGTGTGCAGCCAGCTGCAGATGAAACTTGTACGAACAACGCCCAGAAATATCAACTAACCATAATTGTATATTGAAAATTCGCAAGCAGAAGAAGAAATTTGAAACGTCAAGCGAAGCATAACCAACTATGAACTGAATTTAATTAGCTTTTTAGTATGGATTGCAATGCACTGTGGTATTAACATTTCCATTTCCTGCTCCAAATTTTCTAGCAAAATAATAGCAAGAGCACAAGAGTTTGAGAAAGCTACGATTTTTCTAAATTTAACTTTTATAATAACAAAAAAAATATACAGTAATACTCTAAAGACTAGACCCTTGAAATCACGAATTTAACTTATAAATATTTAGCTCTAGAAACCAAAAATTTTTGAAAATCGGCCAAACCATAAAGATAGAAAACTGCACTTTTCACAGTAGTTTCACTTTATTCTGAAAATGCGAACTAAGATCTGATTCTGGAAAACTGTTTTGGAAAATGTGAAAAATTTACATTTGAAATACAAAAATTCATTAATGACTGCATACCAATTTTTCGGAAAAATCACCTACCTGGGCGAAAAATGGGTAATATTAATGTCGAAAAACCTGTTGCAAAAATAGGAAAATGGGCGGAAAACTGTTGTACCTACTTTTCTGTTTTTCATCCGATCAGCTCTAAACGTATTTTCAAAACACTGCATAACAAATATTTTATTAAATATAAAATGTTATAAATTTAAATTTATATAATAGAATTATGTTATGATAGAGAGTTTCAATATTTTATTTTAGAAAATTACAAAAAATTGTAAATTTACAACTATAAATATTCA
The DNA here is from genome assembly GCA_949708635.1 of Hirtodrosophila cameraria. Lineage (NCBI taxonomy): Eukaryota > Metazoa > Arthropoda > Insecta > Diptera > Drosophilidae > Hirtodrosophila > Hirtodrosophila cameraria. The sequence goes on from OX453090.1 coordinate 61,333,666, forward strand.
TAGTACAAATAAATACTATGACCCCATAAAAATAAATATGTTAAACAGCAAATTAAGTGTTTTTGAACCACCGTGCAATCGCATTGTGGTAAGAAAATCAGTGCAGCTAAAGGCAAATTACATAGCAACGGCATATTATTTGCAGCACCAGCAGCGACAGCAACTTGGACACATGAAATACAGCTTGCAGAGCAAGAAAATGAGCAACAACAGCAGCACCAACATCAACAACAACAACAACAAACACAATAAGGACTTTAAAAAGGTCCACTGGATTGGCATGTGACCGTAGCATTTCGCAGAAATCCTTTTACTCGTTTTATTATCTTCTCTGTGCATGAAAATATTTGGGAGATAGAGAAAGCACAAAAAATAAATTTAATGTAAACATAAAAGCGAGTTTTCGGAAAGCTAGTTTTGCATTTTATAATCAGCGCAAAACGCGGGGGTTGGCCATGTCCCTCGATTAGGGTTGATGGTTGAAGGCTGAAGGGTCGTGGGTTGAAGGCTGAAGGTTGATGCTTGATGCTTGATGGTTGATGGTTGATGGGTGAAGGGTGAAGGGTGACTACTCGACTGTCTGCTGCTCGGCATGTGCTGCATTTGATGATGCTTGGCTGCTCTATGGCCTGGTCGCTGCAGTCAAAGGCAGGCAGCTGGGCAAGGGTGGGGTGTGATGGGGGAGACGGCCGAACTGACAGACACACATTGCCCCGGAGCCTGAATAGTGCGGACTATGGATCGCAAATCGGGCCCGAGTTCGGGCCGTTGCTCGTGCTACTCTTTGTGCTTTGTCAAAGGGAAATTTTATATGATTTTTAATGCTTCGCGCTTCATAAAAATGTTGCCATGGCTATAGAAACAGAATGCAAATAAATTGGCTTCACATGGCTTCACTTCCAATGGCAGCCCGAAGCCTTTAAGCCAATATCTTTTATGTTTATGGCCAGCTCTCTCTCTCTCTGTCGCACACTCTCTCTGCTCGGTCTCGCTCCTTCTGGCGTTTCCAGCCCATAGCTGTATTTGATTAACACGTCATTGAAACTGCGCAAAATGGCCAACAAAATTTTGAAAATATATTCTAAAATTTACATAACAAAGTTTCTTTCACTTCGAATTTCGAACATGAATTTATGCCAAAATATATTCGCATTTGCATATTATACGAATTTTGTGTTGCGTCAATTTTAGCGCTCACGTACAGTTCATAAAAAAGGGAAACTTCAAATATGCTTGGCCTCTATAAAAAATTTAATATCAGTTTCAAAACATAAATATATATGCCAAAGTTATTTTATCTATTTTGCTCACATTGCAACTAAATATACAAAAAATAACTCTGCACGGTGTTCAAGTCTAGTGACGATCATATTCATACCTCAACATTTTTGAAATCAAATTTAGTGACAAAGTTATTCAATGTAATACAAGAAGTACTTTATATTTTGCAATTTAATTCTGCCGAATACTAAATTAGTTTTACAATTTAGAATAGTTCATATTTCGGCTAGCGATGAAAGAATAATCAGATGCAGGGGCACAAGAAAAAGTCGAAGTAATATTAGAAAAAATGAGAAAAAATAAGATATGCAACAAGATGCAAGTGAGGCTGCAGCGTAAAGCGGCTTATCAAAATCAAATTTTGGGCTTTGATGATGAAAACTCTTCTTTTTACAATCAAATAGTTCATTTTTTCGGTTTGCCATGAAAGGATAATCAGATGCATGGGAAGAAAACGTCGAAGTAATATTAGAAACAAGTAAGAATACTCTAGTCGAGTGTGCCTGACTACGAGACTCCCTGTTCCCAACTTGCATTTCAAGCAGTTCAGCGGCAACACAAGCAAGCCGCGTACTCAACGTGCACAGTGCATGTCAAACTGTTGTTTCTGCCTGCTGAGACAGGGGAAATAAGTTCTTCCATAACTTTGGTGCTATTTATCCGATGGTGTTGAAATTTACACATCCGAAAGACATTGATTAAACATACTTGTGTACCAAAAATTAAAGCTTTATCTTTAAAATTGTGGCTGTGGGAGTCTTTTGCCATTTGCGGGGGTGCGGGGGATGCATCCGAAATTCGAAATAAACTTGATCTGCGTATGGTATACAGGAACCTGCATGCCATGTTTGGGGTCTCTAGCTCTTATAGTCTCTGAGATCTGTGTGTTCATACGGACAGACGGACAGACAGACAGACAGACGGACATGGCTAGTTCGTCTCGGCTGTTGATCCTGATCAAGAATATATATAGTTTATATAGTCGGAAATGCCTCCTTCCGTCTGTTACACACATTTGCAGTACTTTATAACTCCCTTTTTTCTCATTTTTAATGGGAACAGGGAGTAAAAATGAGAACAAATAAGATATGCAAGTAGATGCAAGTGAGGCTGCACCGTCAAGCGGTTTATCAAAATCAAAAGTCGCATTTTTACAATTAAAATAAAAAGCAAGAAATAAGAAGATACTGCCTTAAAAATGGTTTCAGTCCAATCTATCTATGGGTTGCTTAAACCGTTTGAGAATTACAAGCAACACTCTAAAAATAGCTTTTACTTTGTTTGATTGTAATAAAGTAACATGCTTTAAAGCAAACAATTTTGTTGAATTGAGATGATGCTCTAATATGAAACTAGCGCTGTGAAACAATCATTTATTACGAGTTAATATATATGTTTGACGTCATTCTATTTATTAAACAACAAATTTTAATGGTATTTTGAATCATTCATGATGAGATGGTTTAGTCTGGTCTGTTGTGTCAAATTTTGGGACTTAAGCTACAAAACTGTGGAAGCTGTGGATTTTAGCCGAATTGCGGGGGTGGTGAAATCCTCACAAATTGTATGCCTGTGTTTTAAACAACTGTTGTATTTTTCCCGCTAAAAGCAGCAGGAATTGAAAAAAATAAACCGGTTTTCTGCACTGGGAGTAGGTTGTACCTAAGCTAAACCTCATTTAGGAATCATGCTTTTAAAATATACACAGTCTTACATGTTTTTTTTTAACTTATTCCCTTTTAAATTGTTTGCAGTGTAATACCGTATGCACACTCGCCGTCAGTGCGAAAACTATCGAAAATTGCCACCTTACTCTTGGCCAAAAACTATATACATATGCAGCAGAATGCACTGGAAGAACTGCGCAGGTAAGTCCCGAATCATACACTCTACAAGAAGTACACTTTCTAATCAAAAAATATTACCGTTTACAGATGCTTGCGTATATTCAGAGCACTACGGGCGCTGAGTGAAGCAATACGAATATGTTTAAGTCAATTTGAAAGCCAAAAGTATTTGTGTACTAGTCATGAAAAGGAGGTTGAGAATCTGTTAAGTAAGAGTGATATTTAGTTCTTTTATAAGCATTTCTTTTATGCATTTATAGAATGTCTCTATATATAGTTTTTAAGACAAATGTACCCAGTATTTTAATTTTTTTTTGTGTAATGAAATAAATTTATTTAGGGGAAAAACAGGACTTCTTAAATGTCGTATGAGACACCACATTTCAATTTTAAAAATTCGCCAGTTTGCTGAAACTCAATTATCAAATTAAGTTAAGGTATTTTGATTATAAATTATGGATGTTCCGTAACGGATCAATAATGCTTGTCCGTCTTGAGCACTCTATATGCAAGAGTCCTTGCAAATGTATAAAAGTACATGACATTACCCATCGAACTTCCTACTTCAACAACATCCAATTTCCTTTGGGCACTTTGCGTTTTGGCTCTTAAGAGAAGACAGCGACTTCTCAACTTTGCGTTGCTTGATCTGTTTTCATTACCCAATAATTTAAAGTCGAGGTCAGAGATGAGCGATAAACTGCTCGCATCATTATCAATAGCAGATAATATAAATACTTTAAATTATAATTGCCAGAAGGTGCAGACGACTGAGTAGTATCCAACACATTGGTGCCTCAATTGGGGTATCTGAGTCTAAATCTGACTGATCACTGCCATATCCTATGTCCATATATCAAGAGTTGACGGAATTCAAGGCAAAAACACACAAAAGACAAAACTTACGTTTGTATTTATTGGTGTATTTTTTGGACGTCAACGCAATTAACATACGATTTTGGTGTTCTGCTGGTGGTCTAGAGCATGATACAATTAGCTTATTTTATTTATATATTTTAAGCTTCCATTCTTCCTGTACAAATCGTCCATAGTGATTGCTAGCCGCCTTTGGCATCCTTCGATGATGGTTCGTCACTAGCGTGGACTACCGTCCATAGTGACTGAACTGAAATCGCAGCCTTAAGAACATTTAATATACTAATATTTTAAAAGATTCAACAGATGACAGATAGATGATATAGTGGTCAAATTTTGATTAAATTTAAGCAACAGTTTAACAACAGACTCAGAATATGAGATTTGGGTTGAACCAAAAACCAATATAGGTACTATTCAAAATATCCTTTGATTGAACTTTCTTCAAATTCAGTATACATATAACAAATGCAAATGTTTCATTGCAAGTGCCGATGCATGGTTTGTATTATTTTAAGTATGCATTTTATATGAATATTCAATTTAATGAAATGGCTACAATTTTCATATTTAATGAAGCAACACTACATTTTATACAAATACGAATATTCGTAAGTAGGCGCGAAATTACAGATTGCATAAAAAAAAACCGCATTGCATTAATGGTTGATGGCTGCGCAGCAACGCGCTCATTACGCAGCATTCGGCCAGAAAAAGTATAACCAATTAAAAATAAAAATGTTAAATGCAAAAAAAAAAAAAAACACACACACACACACAAAAAAAATAAAGGAAAACTGATAGTAATACACACACATAAAGCCATTTAGTACACCCGGGAATAATAAACGGTTTCGCAATTTAATTGCACGCAAAATGGCAGCCAGCTACCAGGCAAACAAAAAAAAAGGACCATTTACATATAAAATAAAAATGAAATAAAACCGCCTAAAGCTTATTTTAAATTTCCACATAATTAATATAAAATAAAGTACGGTTGGCAGGGCAAATGAAAAGTAAATTCGAACATTTTATATACGTATATATGTATTTGTATTACGTATGAATATTTTTAAATAATTGTACATTTTAATACCCTTGCAAAGAGAATTATAATTTTGTCACGAAATGTGTAACGCATTGAAGGAGAAGCCGGGTCATGTCCGTCTGTCTGTCTGTCCGTCATGTCCATCTGGCCGTCTGTCTGTTTTTCAAGACTTTGTTCTAGAGCTATCTTGATGAAACTGGCCACAGATGCTTCTTCTTATTGCAGGTAGTACCTATAGTTGAATTGGCCAGATCGGACCACTATAACATATAACTGCCATAGGAACGATCGGTTGAAAAATTAGTTTTTGTTTGAAAAACTTTTTTGTTTTTTTTAAGATATCTTGACCAAACTCACTAAACCTAAGTTTAAGAACAGTTTACACATGATAACAAAATTTCATTAAAATCTGACTTCTATATCTTATAGCTGCCATTGGAACGATCGGTTGAAAATAAGTTTTAAATAAACTTTTGTGTTTTTCAAGATAACTCAACCAAACTTACTATATCTAAATTAAAGCACGTTCTACACATGTTGACCAAATTTTATCAAAATCAGATCACTATATCTTATAGCTGCCATAGGAACAATCAGTTGAAAAATAAGTTTTCGTATGCAAATCCGTTCTGCGAGGGTATATATCTTCGGCACGCCGAAGATAACATTTCTTTCTTGTTTCATATAGCCTTTCAAAGAGTTTTAAATTCATGGCTGCCATTTGGTTGGGCTTATGTTTGGAACCTATGTCTCATTCCGGATTTGGTTCGTGAAGCAAGTTTTAGTTTAGGTTTTGTTCAGATAACTAAAATAAATGGAATTATGGGCTTGAGCCGGTTCAATTGAAAGCCCGTTTTCAGACTTGATTAAAGCTGATTATATAATAAAAAAAGAATTTTTTCAAAAATTAGATTAACATTTTTCGCGCACTTTCAACGAATGTAAGCTCGGCCATTTACCTTGCTTAAAATTTCTTCAGAATTTTATTGATATGATTAAATTGACATATTGTACATCAGAAGTCAGCTTTGCTAAAATCCTTGAAATATTGTAATTCAAATTGAGTTCGCACACACGTCAGATATATGTCAAGCCACCTGTCGGCATATATTTTATTCAAGTTAGATTTCTGTACTTTAACATTGCCTGATAAATATAAGCAAATATTTAATGATGCTTCCACGCACAGATGTCAATTAAGTAAATGCCGCGGCTATTTAGTGCATGCCAATCCGCTTTTATATTTGGGCGTGCAGAGGGGGGAGTGAGGCATGCCACCAAGCCGCCAGAGGCATCTTAGGGCAGCCCTTGTGCTTTCTGCTTATTAGGAAATTCTTTTTTGGTTTTTTTTTTTTTTTGTTTATTTTTTCTTATTTACGCTAAGTATGCGTATGCGTACAGGACCTTTGCCTGGCAGGCATGGTGCGGCATCTTTGTGCAGTTGCCTCATTTTCATATTGCTTTCGCCGGCTCATCATAATATCGCGTCGCACCCTCAGCAATAGCAGCAGGAGCAGGAACATCTGTAGCAGGAGCACCCACAGGCCATTCTTCAGTGTCAAAGCCAGCACATACACACACACACATACACACACACACACATACACTTTTAATGCGTGTCGCTCACATTTTATGAGCTGTCGCAAAGTGCGAGAAGGCAAATGGAAAACAAAAAGTAAAAAGGAAGTGCGCGTTCAGCCAGCTGTGACCAGCATCGCAAATAAATGAAAAAAGTTAACGAAAATCAGGCAGAAGCAGCAGCAACAACAACAACAACGACAACAACAACAAGAACGACAGCAACAACAACGACAGCAACAACAACAACATCAGCAACACAAGCAACACACAATATTCGACCATAGGTAGATATTTTATTGGTCATGCTGGGTCCCTTTTTTGGATAGCTCTTATTTAATTAAATGTCAAACGCTGTTGACTGCGCGACTGGCATTTGATTTGATTTTGATTCAAAATACATACACATACATATATGTACATACATATATGTTAGTACATCTAACCGATGCTTCAATTTCCACTTGAATTTTAATTTCATTTGTAATACTGACTTGATATTTTACAAAATTTGACACTGCATGCGGATATGCAAGCCAAACCAAAATAATTTAAATATATTGCTTTTTAATTCGTGATAATGATGCACTTTTGATTAGTTACAAACCATTTAGAAAGGTGTAGTTTAGTGAGCCCAACTACGAGATACCCTGCAACCAACTCTTGATTTTCAAAATACATATATAGATCGATATTTCAGTATCTTTTGTGTTTATTAAAAAAAAAGAAGCATGTTTACCAAAGTCAAATTGCGACTAAAACGAGTTGTTTTTCGATTTGAGGGTGGATGGGAGAGACTATCTGATATTTGAAATAAGCTTGATCTGCATACAGGAATACATATACATATATACTCAGCGTCTCTAGCTTTTAAAGACTCTGGAATCACAGCGTTCATACAGACAGACGGCCAGACAGACGGACAGACAGACAGACAGACAGACGGACATGGCTATTTCAACTCTGCTGTTGATGCTGATCTAGAATATATATATATATAGTTTACATATTCGGAAATGCCTCCTTCTGCCTTCTACATACATTTCCAGTACTTTATAACTCCCTTTTCCCCATTTTTAATGGGAAGAGGGAGTAAAAATAAATGGTTTGAGTTAGATCAAATTGATGCTTACAACAAGGATTTTTATCCTGTTTCTAGTCCTAATAGTTTCTGAGTGAGGAATGTTTAAGTTTTTCGTTGTTTTAAGAAAGTTAGCGAAACTTGAAAAGCGGTTTGCTCGCAGTAGCAAATTTTGAGTTTTGAGTCTTGCAGCACGCCAACGATATGTATTAACTAAGTTCCGTTAAGACACACATATAACCAACGAGATGACGTCAATGTCCATACGATTATATGCATGTATGTATGTGTGTAAGTAAGAAAACAATAATACCCATTTTATGTGTTTATCCATCTATAATTAATACGCATACGCAGCGTGGGACGGTCTGTTGCACATGCCGCGTTTTGTGATTGGATATTGTGTTTTTCTGCGGATTTAATTATCAGCTAATTATTTTATGTGCCACAAGCATTTGCAGCATTTCAATAATCATGCATTCAAATTAGTTGTCAATATTATTTGCGAATGAATTCATTTTATAATTACATTTTTTTTTGGTTTTTTACTTTATATCCTGGGGCAGAGCGCTAAGCCTTGAATTTATGTATTTATATTTGTATATTTCTTCATTTTGCGTCATTTTGAAATAAATGTATGCGACAGTTAATTATAAAGTGCACAATAAAGCAATTTTCTTCATAATTTGCAGTTTATGCATTGGCTTGAATGTGGCAGGCGATGTGTGCAACATTTCGGCATTCAATGCTGTAAATGCTGTAAATGCTGACATAATTGTAGCACAAATACAAGCAAACACAAATACATTGAATGCCACAAGCGTTTGAAATGATTGTGCTAATATGTCATTACATTTAATTAACCACATTTGAGGACAGCCCACACATTCACATACAGAGAGAGCAAATACCAAAATGCAAAAGCTGCTTGTCAAAAGACATCAAAAGCATTCGATTGGAGACTGTGCAACATTACGTATTTGCTTCACACAGTAGATGATGATGTTAATTAGAGAGCAACCCTGTTACATATGTTGAAACATATTATCAATAATGCACAGTGGTTTGCTTTTCGCAGAAGTTTCAGCTTTAATTAATGCTAAGTGCACATGAAGCAGTCGCAACAAATCAAGCCTAACAAATACAATTACATTAAGGAAATGTTTCTTATCTTCATGTTCAAGTTAACAACAACCACTTTGCAATTTTGTGAAATTCAATTTGGTTTTCTAATTATGTCAGTTGATCTGTCTGTTATCAATTAGGCAGGCATGAAGCTGAAGTTGAGGCTGAAGATGCTTTATGATGATTGCCAACTCGTCAATGAAATGTTGCCAAACCTTCAATATTTCGATACTTACATAATGGAAGATAGTGCATTCAAATTCGACAAGTTTACCTTGGAAAATCGTGTATAACGATAGTTGCAAAATATCTTGCATCATTTAATTTATCTTATTTTCAAGCAAATATCATGAACTAATTTAGATTTTACTTTAGAAATATGTCTTCTACTGAATTTTTGTGATTTCCGTCAGCTAGTTTTCTATAAGCAAAGATTATCGGAAAATCGATGGACTGGTCGAGAATCCTATTTTTCAATCGATTGCAGTACGCTGCCAAATGAATAGAGCACATAACAGACCACAACTCTACAGGAAATAATCAAGAAAACTCAATCAACCTAATCAAACCAAGTTAAAGTTAAGTAAAAAAGAAAAATGTGCCCCAAATTGCTCTAGTTCTATACAAATACTACGACTGATTAACTCGAATTTCGTTGTATACGAAAAATGTTCATAATTGTAGTTTGCCCGAAAAAGTTGTACAAGTTTTATTTGAGTTTTCGACTAGATTCACTCTATTAACAACAGCAACTTGTTGTTCAGCCTGTCCTGCGGTAAACTAAACAATTTTCCAAACTTATGCTTTCACACACTAGCAAAAGACCTGCACATATGCAGACAAGAAACATCCCCCAATAAAAGGAAAGAAAAAAAAATATACATATATAAAAATATAAGGAAAAACTAAGCTAAACAAAAACCGAAATCCCAAAAATCCCTTGATTTATTTCTAATGCACACACACACACAAACACGCGCACACACACACACAGCTACATAAGGATAGTAACTGGAGCAAGTGAAAAGTTGCCTCTGCGTCGAAAGAACAGCAATAACAGCAGCAACAAGAACAACAACACCACATGCCACAGGAACTAAATTGTGCCAGTGGCGGTTTCTTTGCAACCGCTGAATCCTCCTACTCTTCCTTCTTCTACTCCTACTCCTAGCTCCTTCTCATTTTGTCTAGATATCCTGCTGCCGCTGGCTCTCTGAAGGAATTGCGCAAAAAGCACGAACATGCAAAATGAAGCTAAACGAAAGTGCCTCAATTTAAGTTGTAAGCTGATTTGCTATAGCATACGAGTTATATGGCTCTACACACACACACACACATACATACACCCACACACACACCACATACACCCACACACACACACCACATACACCCACACACACACACTTGCTGTCACATTTCTCATTTGCGTGAGTTGTTTTGTGCGCCTTCACTTTGCCGGCAGCTTATTGAAGTAGGAAAACTTTTGGCTGTAGCTGTTACAGCAAATACTCAAAATTTAGGCAAAAGTTTTATCATTCCTTTGCCTGCCTTTGTAGTGGGTATGTTAAGTTGATTATTAAGTTTGTAATTCGAAATGAAAGACCTTTCTATACACTGAGACTGACAACAAAAAAACACACTGTTGTGATCACAAACTAAGATAACATGCATATCAAATGATAGTAAGATGTTGCTCAAGGATACATTTTTGTGCAATTCTACTACTGCTTTTTATAAGGAACTAGTATTGTATATACAAGCGACTGTCGACTGGGAAGTTAATAAATACTTGAGCATGTTTTGGAGAATGTTTTTCACTTGTACAGTGACTTCTGTCGGATTTCGATTAATGAAAAATATGTAGATTGCAAGAAGTTGCATTTTTGTTTGTAAAAACTGAAGAAAAAGTCACTCTCGATACATCGAACAAAACATCGATAGTGAAAGGAATTCAAAACTATCGATACAATCGTTGCTGGCATCGATGTTTTGCCACCTCTACTAATTAACCTAGAATATTAAAAGCTAAGGAGTTTATTTATAGTTTATAATTAAGACCAGGTAATCGCGTTTCAAGTAATCAAATAAATGTTTATATTGCTAGGGTAAATTAAATTCATCATGCAAGAGACAGAGTTAATTTTTTGTTGGACTGGGCGCAATCTTGTCTTTGAGTTGGCTTTTTTGGTCTGATTTTGACACAAATCTCTTTGGTGCTAAAGCAATTTATGCGGTTGAAGCTATCGGGCACAGAGCAAAACACACTGCCATACACACACACACATACACACTCAAACACACACATACACACACACACATATATATTTATGCAATACAAAACCCATTGAAGTTGTGCGCCCTGAATATGTGAATACGCTTTTTGTATTGCCCCACATGGCCCACATGCACTTGACTGGTTTTTCGGTTATGGTTGCTTGGCTGGTTGCCTTTGGTTAGAGATTGGGTACCCTGGCTGAGCTGAGCTGGGCTGGTTTGGGCTGGGCTCGACTTCTGCATAAGTGCAATTTTATGTTTGTCCCAACAGTTGATAAATGGCAAAAGGCAAAGTGGTGGGTGCGCCGTAAAGTATGCATTCAATATGCGAACACAAATCTCAAAGCCATATTCCAGACTTAGGCTTAACTATGTATAAACAACAATAACAAAATATTACACATACGTGTATCAAAAAATTTAAATTTCAGCACATAAATCTACAAATTGTCATACTTTCTTACTTACACATATGTACATATAAAAAAAAAACCAAAAAAAAAAGAAGATAAACATATTTTTATGCTTGTGCCATATCACGAATAGCAAAAACCAATGGCAAAATATAATAAGCCATGCCTAACGACCAAAATCGCCTACCTTTTGGCTAAAACGTGGTCGCTGATAAAACGCCCAAACACCAAACAGCAAAGCCAAAATATTTCGTGTCATAAATTTAACGATATAAGCGCGAAAAAAGCAGCACAAAGCCAATGTCCCAAAAATAAAAACCCAAACATAAAGCAAGATTGCTCAAGTCGAGCATATTGCACGAGCAGATGCTCTGCAGAACTGAACAGCACTCCAAAATTTATTTTAAAATTTTTGAAATTTTTTTGTGTTTTTGTATATTTTTGTTTTCTATCTTGTTTAAATTCATATCAGTTAACAATTTCAATACAAATTTTATTGAATTTCGAATTGCTTTATTCTAAAATACTTCAATTTTTCTTGTTTTTGTACAGCGACTATATTATATATAAGATATAGCTGTCATATGAACATTCGCTCAAAAATAAAGTTTTTCAACATATCAGCTAACAATTTTGATAACAATTTTGCTGAATTTCGAATTGCTTTATTCTAAAATACTTTAATTTTTCTTGTTTGTTGTATAGCGACCATATCTTATAGCTGTCATATGAACACTCGCTCAAAAACAAGTTTTTCAACATATCAGCTAACAATTTTGATAAAAATTTTGATGAATTTCGAATTGCTTTATTCTAAAATACTCAAATTTTTCTTGTTTTTTGTAAAGAAACTATATCTTATAGCTGTCATTTGAACATACGCTCAAAAATAAAGTTTTTCTTCGAAGTGATGTCTTGTATCTTGTTTAAATTCATATCAGCTAACAATTTCGATACAAATTTTACTGAATTTCGAATTGCTTTACCATATTGGTTCTGCTATTGATGTAATCATAATGTATTACAGTGCAAAGATAATAAAAACAATAATCCAATTATGTTTAAAGTGCGTAAAGACAAGCTTGTAAGAGTCCAAGTCATTAAAACCGAGAGAAATCAACAATCTAATTTAAAGTTTAGTTTGCTAACTTAAAAATGAGCCATTGAAATGATTAACTACTTAATTAATTATACTAAAGTTCCAAACAGAACTACGTCATTTTATGTGTAGCAAACTTTATGAAGCTGTAGAAATATCCTTAAGCGCATAACCATAAATATTGATTTACAATTTGTGTGTGTTTTTTTTGTTGTATTTAGAACATTAATTTATTTGGGTATATAACCGCCCCATGAACGTAGAGAGAAAGAGATTCGATAAATTAATTTAAGTGCCTGAAAATATTTTTGATAACATAAAATCAAGCCAGGCGATTCCGAAGGATATGGCGCTTAGGCAGGCCAGAAAATGTAAACGGCCTGGTCATAAAATGAAACGAGTTGAATATAGTTAAATGGCTTCATTTTTTTAAAGGCAGCGGCTCTAAATGGGTGATGCGGGAGGGGGAGAGGGTGGCTTACTGCTCAACAGACATTGCCCCAATACATGAAGCACTTTGCGTATTTTATTTGTCTTACGCTTGAAAATTTAATTAAAAAACTCAAAAGCATGCAAACGAAGTTTTAAAGAAAATGTTGCCTGGCATTAGCATTGCGAAGAAGAAATTCGACAGATAGACTTTGGTGGGGTTTTTTGGGGTGGGCGCTACACAAAAGTTGCCAAAGTTGGCGCATCGTTATCAGCGCCATCATCAGCATCAACAGATACAACAACCAGAACAGCAACAGCAACAGCAACAACAACAACAGCAGCAACAACCCAGCGATTCCTCTTCGATTCCTTCGTTAGCAATACTTTTTAGAATAAATTGTGGTGGCAGTGGGCGAGGGGGGGTGTAGGACGATGAACATTTGGGGAAAATTTAATGTGGGGGAGGTACGAGTACGGTCGTATTGTATATCTCAAAAACGTTCTCGAATGCGGATGCTGTGTTACGCTTCGTTTAATTCTTTGCCCTTGTTCTTGTTTTTGCTGATGATGTTGTGGTTGTTGCTCTTAATGTTGTTGCTGTTCTTGTTGTTGTTGCTGTTGTTGTACTCGTCGTTGCTGTTGCCTCTGGAAAATTAATTGCATGCAAATATTGGCAGAGTAGCGCAAGTAAATATAATTTCATTGTTTGCTCATAAATACGCATTATTATTGGGTAAAATAAAAGCGAAAATAGGAAAATACCATCTGACAAAAAGCAAAATAGATGCCGAGTCAAATCAAGATGGCAACTGCGTCTGTTTATATACCCTGCACAAAGGAAAGTTGGCTAACAAAGGTATAATGACTTCATTGCTATAACTACAATAAATAATTCTTTGATTTTTTATATTTTATGCAAGCAAAATCACATTATATATGCACCTTTTCGAAATTTTAAATATCTGTCATTTGCTAAATAAAAAATATATAATTATAATAAATAACTAAATATAAGAAGACATCGTTAGTACTAATATTGACACTGAAATTTTTTCAACTTTTTATATTTTTCTTCTGCTCCAAGAATACAGCAGCTAAAAACGCAACATATTCGGATATAGCTTCTCGCAAGCTATACTTCTAAATCAAATTTCAATAGCATTTTTATAGTAAAACTTTTTATACCCTTGCAGAGTTTATTATAATTTTGTCACAAAATGTGTAACGCATTGAAGGAGACGCCTCAGGAAAATAATTTGTATATTCGAGTCATGTCCGTCATGTTCGTTTGTCCGTCTGTCCGTCTGTCTGTCTGTTTATATGCGTTTTTCAAGACTTTGTTCAAGAGCTATCTTGATGAAACTTGACACAAATGCTTCTTCTTATTGCAGATAGTACCTATATTTGAATTGGCCAGATCGGACCACTATAATATATAGCTGCCATAGGAACGATTGGTTGAAAAATTAGTTTATGCATGAAAAACATTTTTGTTTTTCAAGATAACTTAACCAAACTCACTAAACCTAAGTTTTAAGACAATTTATACATGATGACAAAATTTCATCAAAATGGGACGACTTTATCTTATAGCTGCCATAGTAACAATCGGCTGAAAATAAGTTTCTGCAAGGAAAACTTTTGTGTTTTTCAAAATAAGTTTATGCAAAGCTTTTCTGCAAGGGTATGCATCTTCGGCAAGCCGAAGATAACATTTCTTTCTTGTTTTTTTGTGTTTTTGTCAAAAAATAATGTGATTTAGGTATGTGTATTCCTCAACAGATTTTAACATAATCTAATCGCATTAAAATGTTTGTGATAATGTTGTTGCTGCTTAATTAGCATCATTATCTTTGATGGGGTCATGTACAGCTGAACAAGCAGGCAATGAGCAGAGGGTCAGGGGGCGGAGCTCTTTGGTTGAGGCTCTGATAAATAGCAATCCCGCTTGGAGGTGGTAATTAATGGGCAACGAGAGTGAAGCCATTTTCAAGTGACAGAGTGTGATAATTAATAGGCGTGATAAGCAGAGCAAACGAGAGCGCAGAAGCACAGGTAAAATGCACACTGAAAGCAGCTTGAAATTGGGCAATAATTGGGCTAATTAAAGTTGAACAAAGGTGTGTAGCATAAATGAAAACAGCTCAGACTACTTATAAAACTTTCAATAACAGAAAGAAAAAAAACAAAGTTTATAAAGGTAGCCTCATTCTGTGCTAAAACCTTCAAGTTGAATGGTTCAAGTGTTCTGCATAATCGTCAAACACTTCTCTTATCAAAACACTTTTTGGCTCAATGGAAACTTTGCTCATAAATTATTATGCGAAATTAGTCGCACAACCCTCACAGCACAAAGCAGAACACAGACACACACACAAAAATAAAAAAAATGAAAGAACTGTGCAACAATTTAAAATTGAAAAGTCCCAGCTTAAAATGAAATATGGCAGAGACCGGGCTAAAAGTTAAATAATCACAGTCATGTCAGATAATAAATGATTAACGTGCCTTGGAGATGCTGCTGGGTGCTATGAAGTAAAATTCAAACCATTTGGGGTCATTTATTTATGACTTCTATCCCAACAAAAGAACAACAAGATGCACTTTAATATGGATGCTCTTGGTTATCAAATACTAAACAGGATGACAGGCGGGTGTACTGTTTTTTTTTTTCTTTTTTTTTCAATTGAAATTGATGAGTTCAACCACAAACAGCAAAATACTATTCTTAACTTTAAGCTCTGATTTTCAACAATCACTCATAGATTATTATTATTGTTATAGCTTTGATGCAACACGATAAGTGTTTTGTGCCCTTTGTTCGAGTATTTTAAGGTTTCTTAGAAAATCAATGCAACCACATTGCAATTAAAAGTTAAGCCTTCTCAAACGGTAACAACAAAGCTTCTAAAAATAAATGAAAATACATTTTAAGCAATAAAGAAATGTTATCTTCGGCTTGCCGAAGATATATACCCTTGCAGAAAAGATTTGCATAAGAAAACTTATTTTTCAACTGATTGTTCCTATGGCAGCTATATGTTATAGTGGTCCGATCTGGCCAATTCAACTAAAGGTACTATCTGCAATAAGAAGAAGCATCTGTGCCCAGTTTCATTAAGATAGCTCTAGAACAAAGTCTTGAAAAACGCATATAAGCAGACACACAGACGGAAAGACGGACAAACGAACATGACGAACCTGCCTGTTGTTTATTTCTTTATTTATTTTGAATTCCATTTAGTTTTCTTTAAAACTTAACAAAACTTAGATTGGGTTTTAATATATGTGGCCCATAATATGATAAATGTTTTGAATCAATTTAAAATCAAAGTATATAAACTTTTTTAAACGCAGCTAATAATTTATTTATACTACTTGCTGAAGCTTAAACATATAGAAAATATATATTGGCCAAATCGACAAAACTTTACGCAAATTTAGAAACTTAACTGGCACAAAAGCGCCGTGCCACGAATAATCCAGTGGGCAATGGGTGTATTTGGATTGCACATGAGTAGCATGGCCACCACAAAGTTAGTACTGTGTCCTGTGGTGGACAGGACACCACGTCGCTCTGCCGTCTTGTACAGTGGACACGTATAATTATGACGCTCGGGCAAATCCGTGCGTTTGAGTGGTCTTAGCCATATCAATGGCATTACATCGAATAGTTCACGTGGACGAGATTCAGCTAAATATTTGTTCTTACGATCCCAGCAAGCGCCCTCCAAATAGAGGCCATAAACATAAACACCATCGACTGGCGCTTCAAGTCCTTTGATTTGTGTCTCCTCCAGCGAAAGGATCTCATAGTCAAAGGCCAACAAATCTATTGAAATGACATACTTTCGCGCATAGTTTTGCTGGGCGCCCGTTAGAAATGCCTGTGTAAAGAAGAAACCAGATACCCAGAAGGTCGATGGTGCACCGTGGTCGTACCAGTGCTGCAAAATACAAATAAAAGAGGGTCAAAGGTTAGCTGTATTGATTTAACTTGGTTGCTATGCCAACAACTGCTTTTACCTGCAGGAATTCCAAGCGTCGCAAAAAGTCCGCCACATAGCTGCCAAGTGGCTTGAGACTGGGATAGGACTTGCCGGCCCACATCGCTGGTATTTTAGCAATAAGAACTGACTTGTAAACAGCTTCCACGGCTGGCGACATTACCACCAGACCTAAATAGAACAATAGAGAAATATTTAAAAAAATATAAGAAACAGCAAGCGTGAAATTGTTGTCAATTGAAGTTTAATCCAATTACGAACTGACAAATTCAATTATAAATCGGACATTAAACGTGAAACACTTAAATGATTACCTAAAGTTTTTGGAATTATATTATATTGTGCATTGAAAAAAGATTTTGAATACAAAATATGAACAAGGATCAGCAGCAAAGCAACATGAATGTGCTACTTGAGGCACGCAACATGCGCAACAGCAGCACAACATCGCTGCTAAGTTCGCACAAAGTTCCACAGGTGAAGAAGGCTCGCTCCAAGGATCAGTTACAAGTGGAGCCGCCCAAACACGCCAAGCGTGTGACCTTTAGCAGGCAGCGTAGGTTGGAGCAACCACAGCAAACGACAGTTAAGGAGAGCGATACTCAAACGGGTCTCACATCCTGCTTGATTACAAATCCCACATGGGATCCACGTGTAGCAGGCGGTGAGTAATCGAATCATGCGGAATTGACATCGATATCGAGTGTTATATATATATCCCTATATGTCCTTATTAGGTGCTAACAATCCTGCCGAGCGCAGAGTGGGTTGGTTGGCGCGCACGGACAGCGAGTGTCAGATAAAAGCACCTGGCATTGATTTTCTTACGGAGCGTGATACAAATGTGATCACGTTCGAGGTTAAGATGAGAGATTCGCTGCAAAGCGTTAAGGATTACACAACCAAATGTGATTATTTTCCAAAATATGTGGACGGTCGACCCTACAAGGATCAGGCAACACAAACGCTTTATAGGTTAGTGTGATGCAAAAGACTTGGTAGTTTTTTACTTGAGGTCCTGCTAGAAATGTGCGGAACAATTAAAAAAAGCGATTTCCGGTGGGCGAGATTGATTTTTTTGCAGAAATATGTTATAAACAAGTAAGAACGTTGCAGTCGGATGGACCCGACTGCGATATACTCTTTTTTTTCCTCTTTGCGGAGCCAGAAGTGGGCGTGGCAATTATATTTTTGCTCAAATCTTTCAAGTTTTGCCATCAATTTAAGTTTGTTTGGACCCGTTCTACAAGTTTGGGAGAAACAAATTTTGGTCGATTGCAAGGGCGGGGGTGGGCGTGGCAAAATTATTTTTATCCAATCTATTTAATAGGACAATAGAATTCAACCTGCAAAATTTGGGGACTCTAGCTAAAGGGGTGGGGGAGATACAGACTTTGCTTATTTGTGTGGGCGGGGGTGGGCGTGGCCGAATTTTTTTTTGTCAGATCAATCAATAATGTGATAAGTAGCCCTTGTGCCAAATTTGGTTACTCTAGCTATAAAACTGTGGAAGATATAGCTTTTTGCGGTTTGTGGGGGAAGGGGTGGGGGTGGGGGGGAAATCTTGACACTTTGTCTGCCTATGGTATATACCAACATGTATACCAAGTTTGGTTGCTCTAGCTTCAAAACTGTGGAAAAAACCTGCGTTCATACAGACGGACAGACGGACGGACGGACATTTCACAAACCCAATATACTCTTTTTTCCTTTTTTTTCAAAAAAGTTAAAAAAAGAGTATAAAAACAATTAAAAGATCCTTGACAGTGCCGTAAACGTTAACAGAGTAGCAAAAATACTGTTTACAGTCACTACTCTGTTAAAGTATACAGCGCTGTTAACGATAACAGGATTCGGTTTATATGCGATTTGGCAACTTTAAACGAAGTTTTCTGAATTATTTCTGCAAAAAAGTCGACCTGCGACCACGGGATTTCGCATTTTTAGATTTTTCCGCATTTTTTGAGACCAAAGCCTGATTTTTTTGATCTTTTTTTGGCGTCGAGGATCTCTAGTAAAAAATTACCAAAAGCGGCACTTAATAAATACATGTCTTTTGCTTAGGGAATCCTCGGCACAGACCGTTGCGTATTTGCCCGATATTATGGACAAGGAGCAGGATGAAAATTTAGAATTGTTCAATCTGGCCACAGCTCTGCCGGGCGATAAGCCACCCGGTCTCTATGAAGTTGAAATCTTGGAGCGTACACGCAAGCGTTGGGCCTTCAATAATGCGCTGAAGACCAGCTTTAAACAGCAACTTCACGAGGCACGCGAAGAGGCCATGAAAAGTAAATATAGGCCCATCTTGGAGGCATTCGAGTGGGAGCACTGGATTGAGCGAGAGGAGTACATACAGGAGTGTCAAATGATGCGACTGGAGATTGTTATACGCATGTTTGACAAGCGGGAAAAGGCTATGCATACGGCATCCAAGACGCGTATTGAGACAGCATGCGAGACTATTGAGAAACGTCGTCAACATGGTCTATCCAAGAATGAGGTTCAATATCAGCGTGCGATACGACGATTGCAGATTCAACATACGGGCATATCACGCCGCTGGAAGAAACAGAGTCCCATGTATGCCTTGGGTTCACCCTGTTCCGAGTTTTATGGTCCATTGATACGGCATGGTGTGGATCCAGCACGTCGCAGTTTTGTGGGCGATGGTCGCAAGGCATTCGATATGCGTATCGATGATCTGGAGAAGCGTGTGAATATGGATCAGCTGCAGTGTCCATTTACCAAACTCAAGGAATGGTCCAAGCCAAAGGAGTATGTGAAGGAATATGAGCAGAACTTCTGCTCCGACAAGCATTTGCAGAAACTCTACGAATCACTCAAGAGTCTACGTTCTCAGGCAACCAAGCAAAAGACAACACCCAAGTGCCTGAAGCGGCGTCCCAAGCCGGACTCGGAAAGGGACAATCGCGTTTCGTACAACTACGAGTATATGGATGTCAGTAATTACTTTAAAGATCGCGCTCGCCGCACAGAAGAGTCTAAAGTCATTGAGGTGCTATCACATGAGCAGCAAATGGCAATACAGCAACATATGGCCAATGAAGATTTGCGTGAACGCATGCCAAATGTGGCCGAAGATCAGCTTAGAGAAAGCCGTCACGAAGATTTGGAACAATTGTTGCATATGTACGAGGGCAGCACCATTGGCTGGATAATGCAATTCCTAACTGAGGAAATGGAACGTTTGCAGGAGCAGCGCAAGCTGCACTTCTTCACCATACTGGCACAAAAGGAACGCTGGCGACGTGAAGCTGCCGAGGCGGGTCTACGACAAAAAGAGAATGAAATGCGTCTGCTCTATGAGGAAATGTTCCAGCAGAGCAATGTGGTGCATAATGAGATAACCGATGACTATATAAACACTATACTAACCACAGATATGACACACATTGCCGAATGCGATGCCACCGATACTGTTGTCGCTCTGGCCAAACAAATCGATGCGGATATACAACGTTGGCTAGATAGCTTCAAGGGTGTCCAAACAGCGATGACCTATGAGCCATTGCGACATATGCTACGTGAAATGATCTTTCCGGATCTAAATAAGCTGCTGCTGAAATATGAGAAGCAACTTATAGTCAAGTACATCATAGATGATGTCATCTTTGCTGGCATGTGGGATGCATTGGAAAGCTATGATATATCCAGTACATTGGCCAGTGATCTTATCGATCGCCTCATTGACAACGATCTATATCTTTTCTCTACGGATAGTGAAAGCGATACGCCACATCGTAGCTCCTGGTATGAGATACATGCCATCTTACGTAAACTGATTCGCCAGGCGGTGCCCGGCAGACGCTGGAAGACCGAAAATGAACGTATTGTCGATGAGAACTGTAAAAGTTTGTTTGATGATATATTTGATCAAATTGTTGATAAAGTGAATATGGGGCCAGAACCAATAGAGCCAGTGCTATTGAGACATGTGATGTCCACACGGACCATAAAAGATACGGATAACATACGTTTAATGGAGGAAATACTTAAATTGGACAGCATCAAACAGAGTAAACTGGATGATCCGGAAGATGGTGCAACGCATCTACGCACACAAATGTTGTCATTGCTAAAGAAATTGAAGACGGACAAAATAACCAGAGCTCTGGTTACCGATGAATTATATCCAGTCTCTGATGATACGTTTAAGGATAAGGAAGTAGTGGACAAATTAATCAAAACGGATACCTACAATAAGGCAGTTAAAGAAGATATCGTACAGCAAGATGTATTTGGCATAATTAGCACACTTGACTTTGGCAAAGAAGAAGACTTTACAGTACTACGTAAAAGTACTACAGCAGAGCAACAAAAACTACTTAAAGACATACTTTCGAGTCCAGTTACAGAAATTGGCGTCGAATTTGATAATTTGGCAACGCAGACCAATCAAGAAGATGTATTAATTGGTATGCTAAATGAAATCGTTTCCACTGAAGGCGAGGAGCTATTTGTCGAAGAAGAATATGAGGCAGACGATGAGCGCAGCTGGTGGAATCCAACCTCAGAGGAGGAAGAACACTATAAAACAGAGATGGAAGAACATCACAAAGAACAAGTAGAAGAAGAAGAAGAAGAAGAGGAACAAATACCGGTACCCATATCCTCCAAGATCGAGCTACTGGAAACCGTTAACGGAGAAGAGGATCCACGTTTAAAAAGCAAATTGACATCGAACTCATTCTTTGCGGCAAAACTTGGCTCCAAATTAGCCAGTGGAAATATTAGTAACTATGATTTGTCAACGGCTGACACGCCAATGCCCGCGGCGCAAAAAGAAGAAAGTAAGAAATCATTGGTGAGACCTTCCAACTCAATACGCGATTAGAAATTAATCAAATTATGTTCAAACAAATTATTGAAATTAAAAGTTATTTAGTTACTAGCCGGGAACAGGTGGACAAACATTTTTCCGACCTTGGTGTTGACTTTTAGTGTAAATAGCAGAAGCTAAAGTCAATTTTCCAGGTCAATTTTGTAACTACAGAATTTTTTAACATTCAAGTTTTGTGCTCAGCTTCAGCAGAAGATCAAACTACTGTGACAAATTCGGGCTTCTAAAACTTGTTCTTTTGAACCAGTTCATCGAACAGTGAGGTTGTCAGGTTGAATTCTTATATACAGCCTTGTTTCGAATTCTACTTTCGAATCAATTCCACAGAAAAGTGTGCTGAATACTTAAGGAGCAGGATACAATAACAATTCTTAGTTTTCTTATGCACTAATATCCTTTTTGGAGATTGATAAAAGTATGCTTTATCTTTTTATGTGGATTTCATTCGAAATTGGAATTCGGAACAGGCCTGATATAGTATATGTATATAAAAATGTGTAGTTCACTCACCTTTGATGCCCTTCCTTAATGTGATCAAACTGGTGCGTATTGTGTTTAGGAGCACATTAAAGCGCACCATTTCCTGCACCAGGACCGTGTTCATGCTCTGATGATATTTGGTTGGATAACGCAATAGAGCCTCCTCACGATCAAACAGTTTTGGCAGCTTATCCAATATATCGGTGGCCACATTGGTAACCACCTCCTCGGGTGTTAAGGCTTTGGAATCCTCGTTTTCGTCATGCGAACCACTTGTGTCCTTCAGTGGCATATTGTAGAGTGCAAGGAAGGAAGGGCAGGTAGGATAAGTGGGTAAGGATAGGTTTTCAGGAAAGCGTTTTGACAACACTTCGTTGTAAACTCTTTGTGTTTTCTCCAGTTTCTAAAGCGCAAGCATGTGTAAGCAAATATAAACAAACAAAGCTGTAAAGAAGCAAAAGCTAGACAAAAAAACACTATGAAAACACTTACTCGCTTCTCATAAAGATCCTGTAGTTTAGCGTGCATGGAGCAAATATTATGTTTAAAGATCATTTGATTTAGTTTTATTTCAAATTAAAATTCACTTACCCAACGTTCCTTTTAAGGCGGCAGATGAATCAAAAACAAGCATTTAATTAGCTGATTTAAAAGCAGAACAATGACTAGTAGCTAATAGCACAAATTTATCAGTTATACACTAGTTTTATACTACCATTTGTTCAGGTTCATCTTCACTCTACACCCCACACCCTCCCACACATACCTGTGTCAGTAAGGTATGCCCAAGCAACATATCCGTCTCCTGTTGATCCTTCATAATATCCGCATTAGCATGGAAACCAAATATGGCGGGTGCCGATATCTGAGGCAATTCACGAATAAAAGTTAAATACAAATCGACTTCTTTGAATACTGGTATATAGTATAGGCCAGTGTCATCTAAAAAGTAAGGTTTCTCCAGATCAATGACAGCGGGACAGTAGAATCTATCCAGTATGGTCTTAAGTGTGCGACGATCCCAATCATCGGTGACACGACCGCCATAGTTGCATTCACCGGTCAAATAGCGTAGGGCATCATAGTTGACCGACTCGTACTGGTTGAGGAACATGCGCAGCTGCATCAGGGAAATACGTAGATCCGTTTCGTTGAACTCGTATGGTATGTTCCAGCCAATGGGACCGAAATAACGACGCTCCTGTATAACAGCATGGAAGAAGCACAACGAGAAGATCAATTGCTTAAAGACACGAGGCTGTTTGCAGGACTCGTACCACTCGAGATCACTTATGGGATCACTGAGCATAGAGCGTAGTATGTTGGAGCGCAATCCCTTGGGCGGCTCATTGGTCATCTTGATGCCATTCTGAAGCACCACAACCGGAAAATGATCAGCCGGATATGAGGTGAGCCATAATCGAAAATCTGGATGCGTGGAATCGGGCAGCAAATTCTCGCAGACTTTCTCCAATGACGGCATAAAACTGGCTGCCAAATGGCAATTCTGCAGCACCACCCAATTGCCCAACTTGACGCCCTCATCAATCATCTTAATGGCAATGGGTCCCTGTCCCTGGCCCAAGGACAATGAGAATAAACGATTCGTGCCAAAGCCCTGATCCTCGGCAAATTTAAGCAGCGTTGCAGTCGGATCCGAACCAGGTGTTAATATGAATATCATGGGTACACAGCAATGTGAATCACCAAAAGAAGCACTCAGATCGAATTGCGGTGGATCCACAAACTTTGGACCAAGCTCACCAGCAACAAAGTTAAGTACAGCTGGCACCAACTTATCCGGTCGAAAACAGCGCAATATTAAAAGTTTTTGGAATATAGCTAAACGCTTGGACCAATCCTGTGGTATAGCTTGATTATCTTGTGGTGATTTCGAATCAAAGATATGCTTCCAATTGTTTGGATTAGCGGTTATATCCTCGCGTAGACCTTTAAAACTTGGTAAATTTGTTAAGCGGCAAATCTCATCCCAGTTCTGTACGCCCAGCCAAGGTGCTGGACTTTTATATGGATTTTCCAGTCCAATACCGCCAGTTAGCAGAAACATCCATTCGGCATTGTCAATCAGGTTTTCATGCTTCAGCAGATTGATGTTCAATATAAGCGAGAACAAGAGCTTATCCTGGCATGGTATAGAAATTTCATTAGTTTTTCGGTCCCCAGTCGACCAGAGTCTATGCTCTTCACTCACACATTAAATGGGTTATGCAAGCATATGTATGGGGTTATATAAAAAAAAAAAGGTTGCGCACTGAAATCAAAGCGTTTTCAAACCAAGCAAAAAACCATTTCCCGTGTTGCCTCAGATAGCATTTCACTTATTTTTTGCGCACAAGAAAATTAAAAGCCAATGATCAAAGGCAACTTTATGCGAGTGGCACAAGAGTATAATTGACTGAAAACATTATAAAGCCAGAAAGGACCTCGTTTGCTTTTTGCTTGGTTTTTTTTTTTTTATCTAGTTACATGCTTTTATAACAGCAGCGTAATAATATTGCACAGTAATAAATATTGGCACAGTGGACAAAACAAAATAATTAACAGATAAAGCTTTTAAACTTCGTCAGATGTTAAATATTCCGATTTTAAAAGAGACACTAGTGCTTAAATAATAAATAATTATGGTAATAATAATAACAATAGTAATAGTAATGGACGGACGAACATTTCACAAACCCAATGTACTCTTTTTATCCATTTTGGAAAACAGGGTATAATAAATTCAAATTTAATTTGAATTCAATTTTAGTTAAAAATGTGACGTAAGTAATCTAAGTAATTTTACACTATTGTGACTAATGCTTAAGTTTAAGGAACTCTTTGTTGCATTCGGAAAATGAAATTATAAATAAAATAATTAAATAAAGTACATATTTCCAGGATTTAACAGTAAAATATCAAAGACAATGCGATACAAATCTTTTCTACTGATAGCTTTTTAAAATAGTGCTTCCAAATACATTTCTACAGCAATTCAACAAATTATGTTAACGAAAACTAATTAAAATACATTAACATTTGCGTACATTTCGAAGGAAAAGATATAAATCTGGCCTGCTAAAAGGATTTAAATGATAGGTTTTTGTACAAAAGCATTATATAAATGAAGTGAGTAATCTATAATCTACACTTGACATGCCTGTCACGTTGAAAGTGTTATATAATTATCCATTAGTTACTTATTGCCAATGTATATATAAATTCCACAGTGCCAAGAGAAGCGTGCACCTGAGACACCTTTAGCACTGCACGTTGTCAATTGAAATGACGTCAAGACTTGGGTATCCTAAGCCAAAGCTTAGGTATTATTATTATAACCCAGCCAAGCACAATGACAAAAGAAAAGAAGACGTCAAGCAATACGCTTCAAATATATCGCAATTGGATTATATCACAATTACGACACAGACCAACGCAGTTGGACAGGTTAATATGCTTAGTAGTAGCTGACCCAGCTGAACTAACACTTCACAATAATTGGCATTACGATAAATTACTTACACGCTCGAACAGGCTGCGACAGATGTTGACGTACAGGCTATAGGTAAAATGATTACGCAAGTCCTTAAGACGCGCTTCAATATCATCAACTTTTTCAGTATTGTCAATAGAGGACATGTACAGATTGACAAACCAAACCAAACTGTACTGATACATAGGATCAATATTCGCAAGATCCACTACAAATTAAAAAGTATTTAAAAAGTAGTCATATTTAAAGTTATAGATAGTGTATACCTATGGTAAAGAATAGTATCATTGCGTGTTCCGCAATGGGCACATAACTTAGACGTGCTAAATCGATCTGTTTTTCGGTGGCCTCAGTTATAATCTGCTTTTCACTTATGTCATTGGCCAAGGCTTTTGCCGAACTCAAGATCTGTACAGCCGTTTCATCCTCCAATATATTCTCAGCTGATGATAGTACCTCTAATATTTGATTTTCAGTCTCGTTTAGCATACGCTTATTCTCAGCACCCTGTACAATAAGATTATTTTTCTCCGCCTCCAAATCGGGTCGTTCACGTGCCACCGTAATACCCAGCAGCTGATCTTGTAGACCTCCAGTAGTAATCATAAAATTTAATAGGGTAACCTTAACTGCCACTTCGGGCAGATAATGTGGATTTCTCAATTTCGTTGTCATATAGAATCTGTAAACAGAATTAACATCATTATTATATATAGTTTTATATTTAGTTATACATTACTTGAAACTGTGATTGTATTCAATGACTGAATCGCCCAGCTTAATGCACATGGTGCCACCCTGTTTAAACAGTGTCTTTTGCAATATGGACTCTAGAATGGGATCCAGTTCCTCTCCTATATTCTCTAGAAGTACAGGCAGTCCAAATTGTATGGCATTTTCCAGTACACGCGTATAATCGGCCTGATTGAGCCGTATGACACACAGCTTGTTATTTTTTTCATAGTTCTTGATCCATTTGTTGGCCTGTCCTTGAGGATCAATCATCAGCGGCCAGCGACGTGCGTTTCTATAAAGCGTTTATAAAGATTTTGTAAGATATATTTTTATTTTCCATAATCAATTTAATAGTTTAAATACTTATTATATAAATATTCATCAAATCTGATCTACACTTAAATGGAAAAATCTATATAGAACACACGACCCTTAACCGTTCAAATCTTTATATCCCGATCCGTCGATTCTCGGGCTTTGTTGAAACTAACCCAAACAAGATAGAAATTTTATCTTCGGGGTGCCTTGCAGAAAAGATTTGCATAAGAAAACTTATTTTTCAACCGATTGTTCGCATGGCAGATATCCTATTAACATGTAGTGATCCGATTTTGATAAAATTTGGTCAACATTTGTAGAACGTACTTTAATTTTGATATAATGAGTTTGGTCGAAATATTTTGAAAAACACAGCAGTTTGTCATACAGAAACTGATTTTCAACCGATTGTTCCTGTGGCAGCTATAAGATATAGTCGTCCGATTTCGATGAAATTTTGTCATTATGTATAAACTGTCTTTAAACTTAGGTTTAGTGAGTTTGGTTGACTTATCTTAAAAAACAAAAACGTTTTTCATACAAAACTCATTTTTCAACCGATCGTTGCTATGGCAGTTATATGTTATAGCAGTCCGATCTGGCCAATTCATCTATAGGTACTACCTGTGATAAGAAGAAGCATCTGTGCCAAGTTTCATCAAGATAGCTCTAGAACAAAGTCTTGAAAAACGCATACAAAACAGATAGACAGAAAGACAGACGGACAGACGGACATGACTCGGCTGTTGATGCTGATCACGAATCTAGAAATTTTTTCTGAGACGTCTCCTTCAATCCGTTATACATATTGTGACAAAATTATAACACCCTCTTCAAGGGTATACAAAATGTAATGATCTATTGATAACAATTTTATTTTAAATTTATTTAAAACACAAACTGAAACCATACATTTTAAATTTATATCAAAGAATAGAATTATTTGTTGGTAACATTGCGAGCTATAACTAAAAAAATATCTCAATAGTATTTTTAGGTTATCCATCTTTGAAATGGAAATATTGATAGACACATTAGCGTAACATTCACATTTGGATTTTTTTCAATAACATATACCTCAACGGTATAATTGCCACATGAATACACATCAACAAAAATCAGCTGAATATTTTATAAGCGCAAATAAAGCTATAGAAATGATGCAAAAAGATAAAAAAAAAAACTATTGACAGATACAGAGATATCCAAATATGACAACTAATGAAATAAAGAAGTAACCAAAAATAAAATAAATAAATAAATGGATTGCGCAGAAAAAAATTGGTTACTTTTATGTACAAATAAACACATATAATAAATACATTTATATATACATATTTATTGTGGCTGCTTAAATCCTTATATGTACATATGTAGATACACAAATGCAGATACAGATACAAAAAAAAATGGCAACAACAAGAACAACAAAAGAATAAGAAACGGCAGCGGCAACACATGACAAATTCACACCGAATACAAATTGTTCGTGCGAATGAATGAACATTTTTGTAAATTGAAAACTTGATGAATGAAAAATATTTGATGGAAAAACAAAAGAGCCAATACCAAACACCTTCCCCCTCGGGAGAAAGCATGCGATGGAAAAAATGTCAGCGAATAAATGCGCATAGTATATAGAAGCTGGTCAAAGAGTGGAGTATAATAGTAAAAAATGTAGATAGAAAAAATGATTTGAGTTACGAGTGAAGTGTGTTTGGGTAGGCAGTTTGAAATGTGCAAAAAGTTGGCAGAGTTCAAAAAATACGACGAGGGGAGAGAAGAACACAACGTTGGCATTGCGACAAAAAAATAATACAAAAAACAAAAAAAAAAAAGAAATCATTTGCACAATTGTAAATGCAGTAATAAAGGAGTGCAATTGGAAACAAAAGGCAAAGGATGCTGTGGAAAAATCACAAAGGACTTAACAAGCCGTGGGTGATTATTCATATTTAAATTAAAATACATACGAGATACTGTTTGTAAGAACACACAAACATATATGAAAAGTGCCTAAAGAGTAAAATTAAAGCTTTAAGATTGAAAAGAAGTCGACCTGCAAAGCTATTCCCCAAAGAGCATGCCCTTTTATTCAAATTAACATTATTTAATCAAACATTTATGCCAAGAGACATGACCGAAACTGAGCGAATCCACACCTGCTATTCTATATTAGCAATTTACGAAAGGTCACCATGTGGGCTACGTGTCACCCAAACAAAATCCAGCAAGACTATTTGGCCCATGTTATAAACGTTAACAATAAAAGCTAAACAAATACATATACAAATACAAATACCAAATTCATCCGTCTTTAGACGGTGTACTAAACTATCGTCTGCGCACAAATCCCCTAACATCATTCATTTGGGCCCATGTCTATATGTAAAAAATTAAATGTAATGCGCCCGGAGCGCACATTAATCAATTGCTTATCCTTTGTACACGGCTCACACCTCAGGTATTTTTGGGGCATGCTTCAAATTACTTTGAACACTTTCGCTCGCTGAGAAAACAAGCCAAGAATTTCCTTTATTAAATCGACAAGAGACTTGTGGAGTGGCATGTGGCAACACAACGCAACGCAACGCGAAGCGATGTTTTGCCCTTGGTGGAAACTCACCAGATGCGTACCACTCGTATCAAACATTGAAAATTTCTTCTTCTATTTCCTTAACCCTCCCCGACCCGATCCTTCTCCACCCGCTTCTGTCAGGGTCGCTGCTTGTGGCGTTTTTGTACCTTGAGCTAAAGCAACCACCGGTTCATGCGGTGCTCCTTCTGTGTTCTGTGTTCTGGTCACATGCGGGCGCATTATACACACAGAACCACAAAACCTATCCTCCCACCCTCCCCTTCAAGTTGAGCTATCGTGCAGCATCCGGTGTTATTCTCACACTCACCCATCGACGCACTAAGCGGCGTATCTTTAATTTTCCTAATATGCGTGAATTCTAACATTTTATGTTTTGTAATTAGAAAACGAAAAAAGAAAAAAAAAACTTATATATCGTGTTGCTGACATGCGCTCAGCCATAATTAGCGTGTCAGGTTGCTTAATTGATAAGCGGCATAAGCGAACAAATTGTATATCTTGGTGACTCAGACACAGCAGTTGCTACTAGACTAAGGAAACCATTGGATGTACATATATATCTTAAATTCGGGTAACAAATAAATATGATATCCTCTTAATAATGTTCTTATTAAATTTCACTAGTTTTATGATGACAGTATTCTTACTATCT